>JAHRHZ010000020.1:5783466-5861396 GCA_024137785.1 Ginglymostoma cirratum
GCAGGCCAAGCAGCATCAGAGGAGCAGGAAAGCTGATGTTTCAGGTCTGGATCTTTCTTCAAGAAAAAATTTTTCTGAAGAAGGGTCTAGACCCAAAACGTCAGCTTTCCTGCTCCTCTGATGCTGCTTGGCCTGCTGTGTTCATCCAGCTCTACACCTTGTTATCTCTGCTATGTAAATGGGTTGTTCATTAGAATGAGGGGAAAGATGATCCCTGGTTTGTTTCCTGCCATTTACTCAGTTCATATACTGGTTGTTAGGGTTCTTAGCCTCCGGTGGCCAGCATTCATAGTTTGGTTATGAGAATCTTTAAGGTACAATTGCAAATGGACCTGTAGATGTTATCAGTTGTTAATCATTAAATGGAAAGAGGTTGTGAAAGCTAGGGAAGAATGAAGTCTGTTACAATAATCCCCTAAGGAAAGATTATGTTTTTGTGTCTACATTCATGAACACTGAGGGGCTAAAATAATAGCACTCCCAAAATTGTGTGAAGATTATTTGGACATAAATCTTAGTACCTACAGCTTGCCATAATCTTGTGACCTTTGGTTTTTTTCAGCATAAGTCATTTCACTCAACCCTTGGGAAATGGTGTCAGGAGAGAGTAACAGAGATTGAATGGATTTTGTTAGTGATGACTGAGCTGGCATTTGTAACCAAGCAAAAAACATCAAAAGATAAGTAAAGCTTTGGACTGTAACTTGGTACTGGATATCGCCAACCAAGTGAGTCATTTTGACTTTGAATTTTCCAATGTGGCTTTGAGGGATACGAATGGAGATTTGAGATAAGATTGGTAATTTCTTTCAGTCTTGATGGCAGAATGATAAGTTTGCCACAAGTTGACTTGATAGAGGTGTACAAAATGATCAGAGGTATAGATAGAGTGGACAGCCAGAGACTTTTTCCTAGGGTGGAGGTAGCTATTACAAGGGGACATAGTTTTAAAGTGAGTGAAGGTAGATATAGTGGAGATGTCAGAGGTAGGTTGTTTACTCAGAGTGGTAGGGGCGTGGAATGCATTGCCAGAGAGGGTAGTGGAGTCGGCCTCATTAGGGGCATTTAAACGGTTATTAGATAGGCATATGGATGACAATATAAGGTAGGGGTGGAGGTTAGGTAGAACTTAGGTTTAGGGTAAAAGTTTGGCACAACATCGTGGGCGAAAGGGCCTGTACTGTGCTGTACTGTTCTATGTTCTATGTTCTGAGCATGAAACCCAAACAAGCAAGGATAGCAACTGTTATCATTGATGGGGTAGGCGTTCTACAAGCTGTACTGCACCTAGATCTCTCTGAAAAGTAGAAACACCAGCCATTGAAATTTTGAGACGTTGAAGACTTTGAGCTCCCAACCAATGTCATTTATGAATGTTATATGTTGAACAGTAGAAATCTGGAAGAGAAGGAAAATATTGAGCAGGACGTGATGGCACTGAGGTATCCAGCTGAATCTTGTGAATTTAGACTATGGAAGGATGAAATCAGCAGAGATAGGATTATTTTAGGAACAAAAGTTTCTGCTGTGAGAGCCTGTCTGCTGAGAGAAGAGAAGCCTCTCCTCAAGGAAGTTATTTGCGTGTGCAGAAACTCTAATGTAGCTTGTCAACAGTTGAAGAATATCAAAGTGAGCACTGATGAGCCCATGCACTGTGGCAATCCAAGCCACCCAAAAGTGCAAGGCAATGATGAAAGGGAGGACAACTTTCAAAAGGGCCAGGCAAAAGATCAAAACCAGAGTTACAGGATGTTTATGTTGTGCAAGAAAAATGTGTTTATGACGAAGAAAAATAATCAGATCAATGTGGGAAAAGCACTACTCAAACTCCAAGAAGCTAAACCACTTTGCTAGACAAGTGTTTTGCTAAGTAGAAACAAACAAAATGCACACAAGACCGTTGCTGGTTAGATGTCGGATGATGATCAAATGACAGATTACTCTACATTCTACAACATTTTGGTGCTATTAGCTTTTACAGCAGGCTGTGACTTGTGACTGTTGGAATGACAAATACATGAGAAGAGCATCAAGCTGTTGTCGAGTGTTAGATGGAGACAGTGTGTAACATCATGGCATCAAAGGTAAAGTTGATGTTCCGTCAGGGAACAATGACCACATCAAGAGGACAAACTAAATTGAGAGTCTAATAAAGCAGGAAGAGAACGTTTCAGTCAACACAAAACAAAAACCTCTTATCTTGGTTGAACCAAGTTAAAAATTTGTACTGGTAACCCTCCACATACAAGATAAGACATGACGCCTTAGTTTGCATGACACCAAGGCATGGGGTGTTCAACAAAGTGTGAACAGAACATAAAGATGCTTTCACAGGTCTTGGATGTTAACCTGGTAAATGCCATACTGAAACAAATGAGATTGTGAAACCAACTCCATGTGTCCTGAGGAAAGGTCAATCTGCCCTCAAATCCAGCCAGAAAGACAAGATAGAGGAGTAATCAACAAAGTGATAATCCCTATTGATTGGATTAGCAATATAGCAGCAGTGACAATTCCTGGAAATCTGAGATTGTGGATAGATCCAAAGGAGCTCAATAAAGATTTAAAGAGGTCCCATTGCCAACCATTGAAGAGATTCTGTTGAAACTCACCATGTCAAAAGTCTTTACTATACTACGGTGGATGCTAAGGATGAATTTTGGTCAAAGAATTTAGGTGAAAACAATAGATTTCTGACTATGTTCAGGATGCCATTTTGGAAGTATTCATTAATTCTCACAGCCAGTTTTCTTCATGTCTGCCCAACGTAATGTTTGTGCGACAGGAAGAATACATGAACACCAACTGGCAATGAAAAGACATGACCAATACTCACTCATCTCCATACATACAGACAAGGAGAACCACCAGTTCGATTGGAACAACGTCAGGATCCTAGGACAGGCCAAATGGAGACAAGCACGGGAATTTCTAGAGGACCGGGTCTCCACCAAGAAGGCCATCAACAAACACATAGAATTAGACCCTATATATATACCACTGTAAAGCAAAACTGAAAATGAGGTATTCAACTCCAACGGACCCCAGAATTTAAATAACTACCGGGAAAATACAACAACACTTCATTGGAGGCTGCACTGATGATGTTACCCAGCAGGGCAATGAAACATCTAACAAACCAACCACAGAATCAATTCATGGTCATCATTAGACTTTTAATTCAAGATTTGAATTCAAATTCTACCATCCGCCACAGCAGGATTTGAACCCGGATCCCTGGAACATTACCTGTGTCCCTGGATTAACGGACTAGCGATAATACGATTAGGCCATCACCTCACCATTGTGTGGGGATGACCTGTTGTTCTGTGGATACGTAGATGCAGTCACAAAAAGCCGTCACGTTTCATGATTATAATCTGATGCTAGAGATTGCTTACAGATATAAAACGTTGTAGTTGGGTCAAAAGCCTGGAACTCTCTCCCTAATGGCAACAAATGGATTGCAGCAGTTCAAGAAGGCAGCTCACCACTACCTTCTCAAGATCATTTAGATGTGGGCAATAAATGCTGACCTAGCCAGTGAAGTCCATATCCTATCAATGGAAAACAAAGGAGGAGGCTATTCTATCCCTCAGGCCTGCTCTGCCATTTAGTAGGATCATGCTTGATCTGTAACATCAAATCCATAATCCTATAGCCTTTCACTTCCTTACTTAGCAAGAATCTATCCAATTCTGCTTTAAAATATCTTCAAAGACTAATTCTACCAGCTTTTTGGGAAGAGAGTTGTAAAAGCTCACCCTTTAAAAGATAATAACTGGCTTTATCTTGGTTTCAAATGTGAGCTCTTATTTTTAAAGGACTCAGTGACCCCTCATTCTACATTCTCAAAAGAGAAACATTATCTTCAAATCTACCCTATCGAGACCCCTCAGTATTTTAACAAGTCCACTCCTACTCTCCTAAACTCCAGAGGATGCACGCCTAGCCTATCGAACCTTTCCTAATAAGACAATATCTCCATTTCAGATATTAGTCTGGTAAACTTTTGCTGGACTGCTTCCAACAAATTTACTTCCAAAATAAGTTGACCAATAGTGAATACAATACTCCAGATGTGGTCTCACCAGTGTCCCGTACGGCTGAAACTTAACCTCCCAAACTTTGTATTCAATTCCTCTTGTAATAAATGGTGACATTCTGTTAGCTTTTCTAATTGCTTGCTGCACCTGCGTTCTAGATTAGCAGATGAATCTGAAGAAGAAAAATCTGCCAAAGATAACTGATGTCAAGTAGATGTGATCTGGTAAAGATTTTCAAAATCATGTGCAAGCTGGACAGAGTAGATACGGAGAAACTGTTCCTGTCCATAAAAGAAAAAAGAACAAGAGGGCATAGAATTAAAAGTGATGTACAAATGAAACAAGAGTGAAGTGAGGAAGTACTTTTGTACTCAGCAAGTAGTTAGGGTCTGGAATGCACTGCCGAGAAGTGTGTTGGAGGCAGGTACATTTGAGGCATTCAAAGGACATTGGATAAAAATAATGTGCAAGCATGATAGGCTGAATGGCCTGTTTGTGTGCTATAACATTTCCAATTCCGTGAAGTATTATGCAGGAGCCAACAGATATGAAGACGGTTCAATAATTTGCTGGATTTATGAACTACCTAGTCAATTCTTGCCCAATCTGTTGTCAGAGTATAAATGTCTATGCAAACTCAATCAAAGGCTGTTCGGTCATGTTGAAGCAAAAAGCAAGAATCAACTTTCACTTGTATCGTATCAGTAGGACGGCAGTTTCTGCTCCCTTGGGCATGAGCAATAGCAAAATGTGGGAAAATATGGCATGAAATTTAGAATCACTTTCTCTTTATTGTTTAAGTGACAAGTTCAAAATCTCCTAATGAGCAAAAAAATGCCACAATTCAGCTTGTAGTGTGAAGGGCAGTAAATCTGAGGTACCTTGATATCAATGGTGAAGTCACCCTTTAGAGTCTTGCTCGTGAAATGAAACTTGAAAACAAGCCTCATGCAGCAAAGCCAACCAGACATGTTTGTAACCAAAGCACTAACATAAATTGATTGACGCTAAGAACAGATTGAGAAAGAGGGCCTGGTTTTGAGCATTAAAACCAGTATCTATTTGGGCATGCAAAATGTTTGCGAATCATGTTATGTCATTTGGACAGATATCAATTGTAAGAAAGGGACTGGCAACATCACCAGCGTATTGTCCCTTTGAAGGAAGTTAATGATCCTTATACAGTGTGTGAAATCTTTCAGATTTCAACAACACAGCATGTTAGTTTTATTAGTGGCAAGAATGTTAATTGACAGTAACAAGGTTTATTTTCAGGTAAGTGACACTGTGACCTCAGAGGTGCACATATTATGCCTTGAGGGAGCTCCAAAATGCTTCCTGTGCACTGTACACTCACGTGCAGGAAATGTTACCATTTGCAGCAGCTTGATCTCTGAGCTTTGGAGTTTCAGCAGCAGCTGACATCACTGTGATGCATTCAGGAGTTTGAGACAAAACCAGAAATTGCTGGGAAAGCTCAGCAGGTCTGACAGCATCTGTGGGCAGAAATCAGAGTTAACGTTTCAGGTCCAGTGACTCTTCTTCAAAACAGAACAACCATGAAGTTGAGAGCTTTGTGGATAGCACATTAATGGATGCGATCAGCCAAAGAATATGCAAGAATGGGTGACAACTGGACAGTCATTAAGGAACAGGCAGGTAATGCAAAAGACCTCTGAGTACCCCTCACTCTCCAACGGCATTCCATTCGGCATGTTGATGAAAGCAACTAGAACATAGAAAATAGAACAGTACAGCACAGGAACAGGGTCTTCAGCCCACCATATCTGTGCCAACCACGCTGCCATTCTAAACAGATTCAGCAGAGGATGACTGGGAGGGAGAGGCATCACTTTGGCGCATACATTAGACCTTGGAAACAGTCACCTGTGCTGAAGAGTGGATCATCTAGCAACAGCTCCCTGCAATCAGCAGCAGGAAGACCATCCAGCAGAGGGTGACTGAGAAGGAGAGGCATCACTTTGGGGCATATCTTAGACTGTGGAAGTGTATAAGATCATGAGAGGCATGGATTGGGTGAATGTACTCAGTCTTTTTCCCAGGGATGGGGAATTAAGGACTAGAGAGCATCAATTGAAGGTAAGAGGGGAAAGATTAAATGGGAACCTGAGGGGCAACTTTTTTACACAGAGGATGGTACACACATAGCAAGAGCTGCCAGCAGAAGTGGTTGAAGCAGGTACGTTAACAACATTTCAAAGGCATTTGGACAAATATACAAATAGGAAAGGTTTAGAAGGATATGGGCCAAGTGCAGGGAAATGAGGTTAGCGTGGATGGACATTTTGGTCAACATGGACCCATTTGGGCTGAAGGACCTGTCTCCTTGCTGTAGGACTCGTTGACACTATGACTCTATAATCCCGTTTGCCCGCACAAGATCCATATCTCTTGATCCCCTGCCTGTTCATTTGTGTTTCTAAATGCCTTTTAAATTTTGCTAACATATCAGTTTCTGCAACCTCCCCGGCAATGCGTTTCAGGCACCTACCAACTTCTGTGTAAAAGCTTGCATTGCCCATCTCCTTTAAAACTTTTCCTCTCTCACCTTAAACCTATGCTCCCTAGTATTTCCAAAAAAGACTCCGACTATCCACCTTATCCATGCCTGACATAATTCAATATACTTCTATCAGGTCCCCCTCATCCTCCAATACTCTAGCAAAAACAATCCAAATTAGTCCGACCTCTCCAATAGCTAAAACAGTCCCATCCAGGCAATATCCTGGTAAACCACTTTATCATCTTCTCCAAAGCCTCTGTGTGCTTCCTAAAGTGTGCCAAGCCAGTACTGCACACAATATTCTGAATGTGGCTGGAATAAAGTATTATACAGTTGCAACATGACTAGCAACTTTTATACTCAATGCCCCAACTGATGAAGCCAAGCATGCCATACGCTTTCTTTACCTCCTTGTCCACTTATGTTGCCACTTTCAGGGAGCTATGGACTTGCACTGGAAGATCCCTCCATATATCAGTGATCCGAAGGGTCCTGCCATTTAATGTATACTTACCTTTTGCAGTTGACCTCCCAAAATGCATCATCTCACATTTGTCTGGATTAAACACCATCTGCACTTTCTCTGCCCAACTTTCCAACTGACCTATTGGAGAGACAGGCCCAGGAGACACAATGCTGCAAACCATCAGCATATCCTGGCGCTCACTGCAACAATGCTCCAGTAGGTAGGGCATTGTCAGTCTGCCTGGACACCCCATCAGATGCAATGGGAAGCATGATGAGGCCATGTTGCACAGAGAGGCCTGGAGGAGTGGAGGGGACAAGCAACATGACGCACTGCGGAGAAAGGTGCTCTGAATGTTGGTAGAATCTCCCCAACACATCTGTCAATGACCCACAGCAGCCGCAGAGGATTTAAACTCCTTGGCCCAGCTAGGCCCGGGGTTGTTAGAGGATGCCTGTCATGGTCATCAAACCAGATTGAGCAGAGAGGGATCAGTAGCTACTCCCAACAACACATCTGCACATGTCGGGGAAGCACCTCGGTAGCACACAGAAACATTTCAAGCAGTTCATTTTCACACAGTAATGGAATATTGATGTTCATTATGTTAAGGAAGAAATAGTAGAGTCACATTAAAATATTGTCCTAATTTATTCGGCGTGTGCATTTTTATGTAATGTGAGGGCCCCCTGATCTTTCCCCTTCCAGAGAGTATGAGTAACATCACGGGTTAAGGGACACCAGCTCAGAGATTGAGATGCAGGCCTCTGTATGATGATTGAGGAAGAGCATTGTGAGTTTTCAGGTGCATCCAACTGTGCCATGCGTGGAAAATGCGAAGGCCTTCTTTCGTTTTATGTCACTTGACAGTGGAGGCAGGTCAGTGT
The DNA here is from genome assembly GCA_024137785.1 of Ginglymostoma cirratum. NCBI lineage: Eukaryota > Metazoa > Chordata > Chondrichthyes > Orectolobiformes > Ginglymostomatidae > Ginglymostoma > Ginglymostoma cirratum. The sequence goes on from JAHRHZ010000020.1 coordinate 5,791,390, forward strand.
GACCTGTGTGCCACCCATGCGTTAACTTCTGTGGCAGCAGCCCATTAATGGGTCAATGTGACTGTGTCTCCCTGAACTCCTCATCTGACACCTCCTCTTCTTCCTCCGGTCTCTTGTTATCAGCCCTCTGCATGGTGATGCTGTGCAGTGCAAATCACACAGCCACTATCTATGGCACCATTACCAGGTTATATTGGAGAGCAGTCCCTAGAATGATTTAGGCAATGGAAACACATCTTCAGCATGTCTCGATGCTCCTTGTTGTGTCATTACAAGCTTCAAACCTCTCCTCCTTCCTAGTGGCAGCACCAGCCATGAGCAAAGTGTGTAGCCCCTGCTACTTAGATCCATTGGTTCATTTGTAACCTTCCAGAACTGGGCAGGAGGAGGGGGTGGGGTCACAGTCTCAGGACACTGGGTAGGCCATTTAAGACTGATCTGAGGAGAAATTTCCTCATCCAAAGAATGGTGAAGCTGTGCAATTCTCTGCCACAGAAAACAGTTTTGATCAAAATATTAAATGTTTTCAATATGGAGTTAAGTATAGTTCTCAGGACTGAAAGGATTAAAGGCCATGGGGAGAAAGTGGGAACAGGGTATTAAGTTGGATGATTAGCCATGATCCTATTGAATAGCAGAGCAGGCTCGAAGGGCTGAATGGCCTATTCTTGTTCCTATTTTCTATGTTTCTATGACTTTAGCACTTGATTCCTATGGTCACAGATTAGCTTCCAGTTGAGAGAATAGAATGCCATGTGTTAATAAATGTGTCCACCTGCTTGGATGATGCCCTGAGAGTATATGTTTGGTTTGCATTTCTATATTGTGTGTGTTAAGAAGGAAAGAGTGTAGTTTTGGTTTCATATTAGAATTGTTCTATGACCAGTGCTGCGTGTTTCAAATATGTATATGTTCATTTTTAATGACAGTGGAGTAGAGCTTAAGGTGAATAGCTCAATGCACTAAAAGCAAGGGAAGAAGAGAATGAAAAGCTAATACACAGCGAGACAGGAAATGCAAAATCATACAGAAGTCCAGATAACATGTGCAGAACGTGCTGTTAGATTAGGAGACTTCACAAGAGTCAGAGTTTAGGAAAATGTTTTGAGTGGCTTAGAATAAAAGCACAGAACCAGAAAATGGCTGGAAGTTGTGTGTAGGAAACCCATGTGTTTGCTCTAAAAGTATCTAGAAACCATTAAGGAAGAAAGCTCCAGAAACCAATTACGGTCATGCAACTGATGGAGGAACTTTGAAGTGAAGACAGGGTGATTCTTCACAGAGGCTTGACTTTCAAGGTCTGTAAATTTGACTCTGTAAGGTTGCTTTTGATGCTTCCAATATTTATAGTAAGACTATTTCAGATAGTTCTTGTACAGTGTAAAATAGTTTGTGCTTTTTCCTTCTGAGTATAATCAACTTTGACGTGTTCCTTTGTTAAAATACATTGGCAGCCTCTTGTGAGGCTTCAGTGACTGATTAGAGCAAACAAAGGACAATACAGTATTGGAACAGGCCTTCTGGCCCTCCAAGCCTGCGCCAACACATTTTGTCCTTCCATACTAAAACTGTCTTCACTTACAGGATTCATATCTCTCTATTCCCTTTATGTTCATGTATTCATCCAGGTGCTTCTTGAATGTGGCTATTCTGCGTGCTTCCACCACATTCTGTGGCAGCCCATTCCAGACACTCACCACCTATCGTGTGAAAAACTTACCTCGCACATCTTTTTTTAAACTCCCTACATCCCTGGTACTTGGAACCAGCACTCCCTAGTAATTGACCCCTCCACCCTAGGAAAAAGCCTCATACTTTCCACTCTATCCTGTCATGGTAAACGTAAAGAAAAATAAAGTGTATGGTTTATCAATCCAAGTTTCACCTTGGGACCTGACTTATCCATTATTATCATCAGCTGGGATCACAACAGAGAGTATACAGGGTAAATGATTCCTGTCGAACAACACCCCCTCCTTTTCTTTAAATTCAGACTCTGAAGTTCTCAGTGACTCAGATTTGAAATGACTGGTAGCTTTGTCCCTATGCCATGTGATGATTTATTAAATTTTTTGAACCAACACTTTAAGATTTGTCAGTTTCCTACTTCAAAATATGTCCCCTCGTGTCAGACTATCAGATTTGAACACAGAGAAAAATGTACAATGATGATCCGTCGTGACTCAGTCTCCTGCAAGTTGTGTAGAACACTGGATGAATTCCTCTTCTAACATAAGAAATGATGGGCTGAAAGGTCTCCACCTGTGTTCTATCCATTCTATGATTCTTTAAAGTTACCTTGGGTCTTCCAGACAGACCCGATCAGGGAGTCAGACTATTTCCTCAACCTAGTTGAGTATGAGTCAAAATTTCTGAGATTTTCAGCTTCAGACATGAAGATATGACTGATATGACTTCATTGGTCAGTGCATTAAGTATAGGAGTTGAGATTTCATGTTGTGGCTGTATAGGGCATTGGTTAGGCCATTTTTGGAATACTGCATGCAATTCTATATCTCCCTGCTATCGGAAAGGTGTTGTTAAACTTGAAAGCTTCACAAAGATATTGCTGGGATTGGAGGGTTTGAGCTGTAGGGGTGATTAGGCTGGGGTTATTTTCTCTGGAGCATTGAAGACTGAGGGGTGATCTTATAGAGGTTTATAAAATCATGAGGGGCATGGATAGGGTGAATAGCCAAGGTCTTTTCCCCTGGATAGGGGAGTACAAAACTAGAGGGCGTAGGTTTAAGGTGAGAGGGGAAAGATTTCAAAGGGTGCTGAGGGGCAGTTTTTTCACATAGAGGGTCGTGCATGCATGCAACGAGCTGCCAGAGCAAACGATGAAGGCAAATACAATTACAGCATTTAAAAGGCATCTGAATGGGTACATGAATCGGAAGTGTTTAGAGGGATATGGACCAAATGCTGGCAAATAGGACTAGGTTAATTTAGGATATCTAGATGGCATGATGAGTTGGCCCGAAGGGTCTGTTTCTATGCTGTATGACTCATATTTTGGACCTTATCCTTTCCAGCATGGAATGTTTGGCCAACTCTTTGAGCACACTGATGGACCTAATCATGATGCAGTAACTGATGGCTAATGTCTCAGCTTTCATTCCAAGACTAGAAACATCCTGACAAGATCCTAACCTACTGTTTGAGTGCTGCCATTGGAAGATAGACGGTTAGCATTCTGGGTTCCATTATCTAAAGGATCCCCAAGATGCCAAAGCCCTGCTGCAATCTGTTCTCTAATAAATCTGCTTAGCGAAGACCTTCTGTTGATAATACACTTTGCGGAGAGCACTTCAGCCCTTTAAATCACTGCTTGACTAGTCGGCTTGCCCATCTTCTGTTAGCCTCTGCTCATTCTCCTTCTTGTGCTCATTAGCAAGAGGAAGCCCTGTTTGACCATGCACGTATGGGTGCAACTGGTTTGAGCAGAAGGCTTCGGGTGAGCAAAATTTCTTTCAGCACCTCTCACACCATTCCCTGTGGACGTATGCCACTTGGAACAACTATGGACAGGAAGAAACCAGCAACTAGCCTGTAGGCAGCTGAAGTTCATTGTCATCTTTGGAATTAAATATTGAATGGTGCATTTAATGTGGCTGATTCAATATTACTGGACATGAATTTCTACCTCCTTATCTTCAAGTACAGCAACTGTGAAATGTAGCCAGTGCTGTACCAAATCCTGTACCAAATCCTGTTGCATTAGAATTAACATGACACTTTATTTTCACCACAAATATTCCCAAATGCTTAGCTAAGTATTTTATCCTGATTTTTGATTTCTATGAAAAACATGACCCTGTGAAGAATGGAAATGTGAGTGTGTTTGCCAACAGTGGGTGTATGGTCAGTAGTCTGCTCATTAAAAAGAATACTACTGAGAACATGCTTCATCTAATGAGGATGTACAGTTTGAGTTCTCAGAAATTATTACAGTTTTGAGCACTGTTTACACTCTGCAGGTTATGTTACTAACATAATACATAATGTTTATTGGATGCAAAAACTTTAACTCAATGCTAAGGTACATTGTCCATGAAGAAATTTGACCTTTGTATGATTATAATTGAAAGTATCTGCAATTATTCAACAGTTTTGTGTCGACAGGTAGGTGGGGCGCCATCCATTTTCATAACACTTCACAAAGCTTGCACTTTTGCTTAAAACTCTTATTATAAATGTGGCTCTTGACACAACTGAATGTGGAAGGAGAAAGTGTTGTTTTGACAGAAACTGGAAATGTTTTGCAGGACAGCTGGCTTTTGAATAAAAAAAAGTGCTAATGTAGTCATCTTTTGAGAAACTATAATGTTAAACCAATAAGGGAAGAGGAGGATTATGTTTCAGCTTTTGCGCTGTGATTTTATTATTCTCAAGTGTTTATTAGAATAAGCTGTTCCAGATCTAAGGTTCAAGCAGAAAAATTGAATGTTAACATATATTTTACATCTGTAAGAAAAACAGAGCATAGCAGCTTAGGCATTATCTGTGAAGTGAGAAACAGTCGGTGGAATTGAATGTAGACATTGAAGTCCCAGTGCCAGAACTGGAAGTGAGAGATGACCCAATGTTTACTGATGGAAATTGCCATTGGAACATAGGAGCAGAAGTAGGCCATTCAGCCCATACAGCCAACCTGGTGCCACTTACTTCAATTCCACTTTCCTGCATTATCCCTTGATGTCATTAGTATCCAGAAATTATTAGAGCTACAGCTGATGGTGATACTGCAAAGTTAGACCACAGAGTGAAACCTATCTTGGTAGACCATAAGTTTAACTTTCTTTCTGTTTATTGTGGTGGTCAATCACTGAATCTATTCATTAGAGGCTGCCGATGTACTTTTAATAAGATAGCATAAAAGTTTATTACACGCAAAAAAAGGTCAGCTATGTTACACTATACAATGGCTATTTGAAGTGGTTTTCTTTACAAATGTTCCAGGGATCTCAGTTTAGATCCCATCATGACAGATGGTAGAATTTGTATTAAATCAAAAATGTCAAGAATTAAGAGTCCACTGATGACCATGAAATCATTGTTGATTGTTAGAAAAACTAATCTGACTCATTTATGTCCTCCAGGGAAGGAACCTGCCGTCCTTACCTGGTCTGAGTTATAAGTGACTCCAGACCCACAGCAATGTCTTAACTGTCCACGGTCAGTGCCTGGCAAACCATTCAGTTGTATCAATTGCTACAAAGTCTCAACAAAGAAATGAAACCGGACAGACCAGCTAGGATCGACCTAGGAACTGGAAAAGACAGCAGCACAAATAGCCCTGTTGCCCCTGCAAAGACCTCCCTACTGACAGGTGGAGGCTGCTGCCAAAACTGGAACAGTTGTCTCACAAGACTAGTCAAGCAACAGCCTGACATAGTCACACATATAGAATCATACCTTACAATGTCTGAGAAACCACCATCCCTGGATATGTCCTTGCCCTCTGTAGGACAGACCCAGCAGAAGTGGCAGCATGATGGTATACAGTTGGGAGAGAGTTGCCCTGGGAGTCCTCAATATTGACTTTGGATCTCATGAAGTCTCATGGCTCCAGGTTGAAACATGGGCAAGAAACCTCATGCTGATTATTACGTACCTTTCTTCCTCAGCTGATGAATCTTGCACGTTGAACAACATTTGGAGGAAACACTGAGGATGGCAAGGACACAAAAATGTACTCCAGGTGGGGGATTTCAATGTCCACCACCAAGAGTGGCTCAGCAGCAGCACTATTGGACAAGCAGGTCGGGTCCTAAAGGACATAGCTGCTAGACTGGGTCTGCGGCAGATGGTGAGGGAGCCAACAAGAGGGAAAACATACTTGACCTCATCCTTACCAATCTGCCAGCTGCAGATTCATTTGTTCATCACCATATCAGTAATAGTGACCACTGCACAATCCTTGCTGAGACAAAGTCCTGCCTTCACATTGAGAATACCGTCTATTGCGTGGCATTATTGCTGTGCTAAATAGGACAGACTTCGAACAGATCTAACAACTCGTGACTAGCATCCACGAGACACTGTGGGCCATCAACAGCAGCTGAATTGTAATTGAGGTCCAACCATCTTCAGCTGCTTCCCTCCGTTATAAGGTCAGAAGTAGGGATGTTCGCTGATAATTGTACAATGTTCAGCACCATTCACAACTCCTCAAATACTGAAGTAGTCCATGTTCAAATGCAACAAAATCTGGACAAGATTCAACCAGTGGCAAATAACATGTGCCACAGAAATGCCAGGTAATGACCATCACCGATGAGACACCACCTCCCCATGACATTCAATGATGTTACTATCACTATATACCCCACCATCAACATCCTGCAGGTTACCATTGACCAGAAAGTCAACTGGACTCACCACACAAACAAGAGTGGTCACAACAGCAGGTCACCTCCTCGTTCCCCAAAGCATGACCATCATCTACAAGGCACAAGTCAAGAATGTGATGTTATACTCCCCACTTGTCTGGATGGGTACAGCACCTTCCAAACCCATGACCACTTCCATCTAGGAGGAGAAGGGCCGCAGATACATGGTAACACCACCACCTGAAACCTCCCCTCCAAGCCACTCACTATCCTGACTTGGAAATTATTGCTGTTCCTTCACGTGGGGTCAAAATTCTAGAATTCCCTCCCTAAGGGCCTTGTGGGTCAACCTACAGCACGTGGACTGCTGCGGTTCAAGAAGGCAGCTCACCACCACCTTCTCAGGGGCAACTAGGGATGGGCAATAAATGCTGGGCCCAGCCAACCATGCCTACATCCTCACAACAGTCACTCAAATCTTGATGAAGGGTCCAAATGCAGCATGTCCTAGGGAATATCAAGATTTAAGATGGTGTTTGTGTCACAAAAATGCCAGTCAATGAACATGTCCAATAAGTGAGAATCTAACTATTGTGTCTTGACATTCAATGGCATTATTGTCATTGAATTCCCCACGATCAACATCCTGGGGTTACCATTGATCAGAAACTGAACCTGACTAGCCACTATGACTCCAAGAGCAGATCAGAGGCTTGGAATCATGCAGCATGGAATTCATCATTAACTCCGTCTACTATCTACAAGGCTGAAGTGAGGAATGTGATGAAAATTTTCCACTTCCCTGGATGATTACAGCTCTAACAACAATTAAGAAGCTTGCCACCATCCAGGACAAAGTAGCCCACTTGATTGCCACTACATCCACAAGTATCACCACCACCGATACTCAGTAGCAGCAGCGTGTACAACAGTGTATCTACAAGATACACTGCAGAAATTCACTAAAGATCCTTAGGCAGCGCAGTCAAAACCCATAATGACTACAATCTAGAAGGACAAGGACTGCGTAATCGTCTCTCTTATCCTGTAGAATACTCAGGGTCTGCACTCACCCTTGTCCTGAAATCGCTACCTATCCTGCCACTGCCCCACCTTCCCAACCCCATAGGTAGATGCGTTAACTGGATTTAATGCTTTTGCCACTGTGCTGGAAAACACTTTTAACAGTGACTAACACCACCCCGTCACCCCACCACCAGATCAAATACCAATCAGGTGCTTAAGTACTGACTAGTGGGCTTCTCCTCATACCAGATGCCTGATAAGAAAGATCCTGCTCTGCCTGAATCTGCCAGTCAATCAGGTGGCAGTCAGTCAGATGGCAGTGGTTACCATAAGGATCTGGAGCAAGAGATGAAGCCTGACATCAGTGAGAAGGTGTTTTTTCTGGGGGAAGGTGGGACATCAGGGGAAGATGATGGTCAGAGTGCGGGGGAGTTATACACAAGAGCAGGTAGTTGGCTTTCAGCAAGCTGCAATCCATGTTCCCTGGTTTGGCGTTACTGTGGCCGGGAATGCTTTTCCAGTTCGGGAAGCAGCCATTTTTCTCAACCTCCCAAGAAAGCACTCACTCAGGCAGGTATAATGTTCAGACTCTTCACTGGTCATTAATTGCATGTCTTAAATTGAAACTGTACGTGATTCTTCATTCAGCAACTGCGACTGTGATCTCTTTCCATTAGTTGCACGTGACAATTTGTACATTCAACAACATTTACTGGATGGTTCTAGGATTAAGCAACTTCAATTATAGGGATAGAATGAAGAGAATAGAGAACGCTGAGAGGCAATTCGGTAGAGGTTTGCAGAATCATGAGCAGTCTGGATAGAGTAGATTGGGGAAGCTGTTCCTGCTCATAAAAGGAACAAGACCACAAAGATTTAAGGTGATGTACAAAACAAAGCAAGGATGATGAGGGTTCCAAAAAGAAATATTTTCACATAGGAGGTAGTTAGGATATAGTTAACACTGCATGGAGATTTCTTGAAAAGAGTCCACGTTACAGAAGAGGAGGCGCTGGAGGTCTTAAAACGCATAAAGGTAGATAAATCACTGAGACCTGATCAAGTGTATCCCAGGATATTGTGGGAAGCTAAAGATGAGATTGCAGGGCCCCTTGCTGCGATACTTGTATCACCAACAGCCACGGGTGAGGTGCTGGCAGACTGGAGCTTGGCTGATGTTGTGCCATTGTTTAAGAAAGGCTGCAAGGAAAAACCAGGCAACTATAGACCGGTGAGCCTGACATCATTGGTGGGTAAGTTGTTGGAGGGGATTCTGAGGAGCAGGATTTACATGCATTTGGAAAGGCAAGGACTGATTAGGGATAGTCAACATGGCTTTGTCATGGGAAATCATGTCTCATTAGCTTGATTGAGTTTTTTGAAGAGGTGACCAAGAAGATAGATGAAGGCAGAGCTGTAGACATCATCTACATGGACCTTAGCAAGGTCTTCAACAAGGTTTTGCAAAGATCCCAAAGCTACTGTCACTACGGCTCTTCACACCCCACATCCTGCGAGGATTCCATCCCAATCCCCCAGTTCCTTCACCCACATCATATCTGTTCAGATGATGACACCTTCCAAAACAGCACTGCTGACTTGGCTTCCTTCTTCTATAACCCATGGGTTTCCATCCATTGTGGTTGACAGGGCCCTCAGCCATATCCAACCTATCACCCATGCTTCCACCCTTACCCCTTCTCTATCACTCACAACAGCGTGATTGGGTCCCCCTTGTCCTCATTTTTCAGCCTCTGCATTCAAAGGATCATTCTCTACAATTTCAGACCACTCCAGCAGAACACCGCCACCAAAAACATATTCCCCTCACTCCCCCATCTGCATTTTGACACAAACGTTCCCTGTGGGCCACCCTAGACAATTCCACGACCGCAAACACCATCCCCTCTTCCGACAGCACTTCCCATGTAACCGCAGAAAGTGCAACACCTACCCCTTCACAACCTCCCCGCTCACCATCCAAGGGCCTGAACACTTGTTCCAGGTGAAGTAGCATTTTACCTGCACCTCCTCCAATCTTGTGTATTGCATTCACTGCACCCAATGTGGCCTACTCTATATTGGAGAAACCAAACACAGACTGGGCGATGGCTTTGCAGAACACCTCCAGTCTGTGCGCAAGCATGACCCTGACCTTCCTGTAGCTGGTCATTTTAACACAGTGTCCTGCTCACATGCCCACTTATCTGTCCTTGGCATGCTGCAGTGCTCCAGCAAATCACAGCTCCAACTGGAGGAACACCTTCTGATCTTCAGACTAGGCACTTTATGGCCTTATGGACTTAATATTGAGTTCAACACCATCAAATTGTGAACCAGCTCCCATTTCTTCCCTTTCTTTTAGATTTACTTGTTACATTCTCTGTCACCATGTCCCCTCTCCCCTCCCCCAGCCCCAGTCTTCTCCTTTAGGTCTGGCAGATAAACACACCGTTGTTCTTCCATTCTCACATTCCAATCACTTAATCTGACCTAGCAACATCTTTTCCCCACCAGCAATGTACACCCCACCACTGCCACACCTCCCCCTCCAACTCTAGGATAAATGGTGCCCCCTCACATTTCACATTAGCTCTGATGAAGAGTCACCTACACTCAAAATGTTAGCTTGCTCTTTCTTCATGGATGCTGCCTGACCCGCTGTGATCTCCAGCATTTGTTGTCTTCAGTACAGATTCCAGCATCTGCAGTAATTTGCTCCATATGGTAGACTGGTTAGTAAGGTTAGATCTCATGGAATCCAGGGAGAGATAGCCCATTCAATACAAAATTGGCTTGATGGTAGAAGACAGAGGGTGATGGTAGAAGACAGAGGGTGATGGTAGAGGATTGGTATTCACATATTGGAGGCCTGTGACAAGCAGTGTACCACAATGATCGGTTTTGGGTCCAGTGTTATTTGTCATTTATATTAACGATTTGGATGAGAATGTAGAAAGAGTGGTTAGTAAGTTTGCTGGTGACACCAAAATGGGTGATATAGTGGACAGTGAAGAAGGTTATCCTGGAGTACAATGAGATCTTGATTATATGGGCCAATGGGCCAGGGAGTGGCAGATGGAGTTTAATTTAGATAAATGCGAGGTGTTGCATTTTGGAAAGGCAAACTAGGGCAGGACTTACACAGTTAACGGTAGGGCCCTGGGGAGTATTGTTGAACAAAGGGACCTAGGAATGTAGGTTCATAATTCCTTGAAAGTCATGTCACAGGTAAACAGGGTGGTGAAGAAGGCATTTAGTATGTTTGCCTTCATTGGTCAGTGCATTGAGTATAGGAGTTGGGAGGTCAAGTTGTGGCTGTACAAGGTATTGGTGAGGCCACTTTTCGAATGCTGCGTACAATTCTGGTTGCCCTGCTATAGGAACAAAGTTATTAAATTAGAAAAGATGCAGAGAAAATTTGCAAGAATATTGCTGGGATTTGCTGGTTTGAGTTAGAGGGAGAGGCTGGGACTTCTTTTCCCTGGTGCATCGGAGGTTGAGGGGTAACCTTGTAGAGGTTTATAAAATCATGAGGGGCTTAAATAAGGTGAATAGCCATGGTCTATTTCCCAGGGTAAGGGAGTACAAAACTAGAGGGCATAGGTTTAAGGTGAAAGGGGAGAGATTTAAAAGGGACAACTTTTTCAGGGTGGTGTGTGTATGGAAAATTGCCAAAGGAAGTTGTAGAGGGGCTACAATGGCAACATTTAAAAGACATTTGGACAGGTACATGGATAGGAAAGGATAGAGGGATATGGGCCACATGTAGGCAAATGGGACTAGTTCAGTTTAGGATACCTGGTCACCATGGATGAGAAGACCAAAGCGTCTATTTCTATGATATTTCACTCTCTAACTTTATGAATCTATTTAGTGGAGGGATGTTCAATTGAGACATTCAAGAGAGTGTTGGATGTTTATTTGGATATGCGGGAAGGGCAGGAGATTGGCACAAGGTAACAGAATCAATGCGGGCATGATGGGCATAATGTCCTCCTTCCGCACCGTAACAGTTCTGTGTTTCAGATGTGGGTCTGCCTTATATATTTCAAAGAAAATATATACTAAAAATCAGGAGTATACCATGTTGTCTGTTGAACAGAACTCCAGTCAAGCTTCAATAAAAGCTGCAGTTTGTTTTTAATCCCATCACTTTTATTTCCCTTATGCCTTTGTGGAATGCAAGTATAACAGGCAAGGGCAGTATTTGTTGCCGATCACTGACTGTCCTTCATTGAGTGGCTTTCTAGGCTGTTTCAGAGAACAATTAAGAATAATAAAAACATAAGAAATAGGAGCAGGAGTTAGCTGTTCAGTCCCTCAAGCTTTCTTGCCCCCATTCAACAGAGTCATGGTTCATCTGCCCCAGGCCTGAACGCCACTTTCATCATAGCCCTCAACTCCCCAATATTTCAAAAATCTCCCTGTATTGACTGTAACAAGATCAACCAGGTGGGCCTCATAGAATATGAGTTCCCTTATTAGGGCTGTTAACCTGGTCCAATCAGAGAGCCCTGGGGCTGGCAGATATAAACGGGAGTGCCAGACATCCTGTTCACTTTGACAGCTGAGCTCTGAGCAAGCTGGACCAGTGTCAAGGATTCTCCACATGTAAGTAACAGGTGACTTGGTGATGGGATGCCAGTCTGTTTCAGAGGCAAACCATGTCCTGCAAAAACCTACTGGCAAGTCATCTTTGAGTTGGGATAAGCATTTCTGGCATCATGTTGTTATTTGCGAAGCTTGACTCACTTGATCCTGCTGTCGAAGAGTGGGCCCAGTATGTAGAAAGAATGTGTTATTTTTTCTGGGCAAATGACATTGGGGCTAATGAAAAGCAATGAGTAATTCTCCCAACAGCTTGTGGACCCGCAGCGCTTTCTGTTATTAGGAGTCTAACTTTCCCTGAGGTTGCAGATACTAAAACCTTCCAAGAGTTGACAGATTAAGTTAAGGAATATTATGACCTTAAGCCTCCTCAAATTCTGAGATGCTATCACTTTTACTTGGCAATTCCGAGAACGAGGGGAACCGGTATCAGGATTTTTGATTAAGTTAAGATGACTGGCAGAGGCATGTGACGTTGGTTTAACCCATAATGAGATGCTGAGAGACCGTTTGATATGTGGGATTAATGATGTAACCATGCAAAAGTGCCTATGAGCTGAAGCCCAACTGGACTGCAAACAGGTACTACAACTGGCTTTATCTTTGGAAAATGCAGCAAGTGGAACATATGAGTTGCAGGAAATTCCAATGGAAGTGGTCACCCTCGTTAGACTGACTGAGCTTGGGGACCACTTGAGTGAAGGCAATTGCATTCCCTCACTCAGGCCATATCCTGAACAGAGGGACTCTGTGTCAGTCCATAGCACAGGCTCAAAACAAAGCCAAGCCTCAGTCACATGTTTAAAATTTTCTTCATGATCCAGGCCAGCAAACCATTGTAGTTGTTGCTGGCATGCAGATTCGAGACAGCAATAGAATCCCACTAGACCTAAATGAAGTAAGAGAACCCATATGCCAGTATGCAGCAAATTGCACACCCTGGAAAGCCCAGCTACATCTGGTTTAGAACAGTTAAATTGCTTAGCAACATCCAAATCAGAACCAATCAAAATCGATGTCTCGTTAAATGGTCACATGGTTCTAATGGAGGTTGATACCAGTGTGGATGTTTCCGTGATTGTAGGACCAGTCTTTAACAAAATTTGCTCTGGACTCCAACCCTTATGTTTCTGCAAGATCTCGGCTAGATTGAAAACCTATATTGGGCAACCTTCACAGATTAAGGGTATAACTTTGGCTTCAGTCTCTTATGAGAAGCAGCTGGCTCAGTTACAAGTGATCGTAGTAAAAGGCTCGGGTCCAAACTTGATGGGATGAAATTTGTTGAGAAAGATTCACCTTGATTGGCTCAACATTTTTCTATTAGAAAATGGCAGCCTGGGTGAAGTCCTAATTAAATAGCTGGAAGATTTTCAGGAATGTCCATGGACTACCAAAGGGCCGTCACAACCAAAATTGAAAGCTTTATGGAGAGGTCAGATCACAGTAGGGGATAACATTATCATGGGGAGCAAGAGTGATTGTCCCAAGCAAAGGTCACTGCCAGATAATGGCTGAACTTCACAGGGTCATCCAGGAGTTTCCAAAATGAAGATGTTGGCAAGAAGTCATGTCTGGTGGCCAGGATTGGATGCAGACACAGCCACACTGGTGGCATAGTGCCCAGAGAGGCAATAAGGCCAAAGATTACCACCAGCAGACCTCCCCACATACATAGAAATGGCTGGGTAAATCCTGGACTTGGTTACACATCGACTCTGCAGGTCTTTTCATGGGCCTCAATTTTCTTAGTTATTGTAGATGCTCACTCAAAGTGGTTGGACATGCATAGAGTTCATTTATCAAACTCTGTGATGATGATAGAAAAACTGTGCATATTTTTGCAATACATGGAATCATTGAAGTGTTGGTCACGGGTAAAGGGCCTTCATTTACCAGCAGGGAATTTGTGTATTTCCTAGAGTCGAATGCTATTCGACATGTAGGGACAGCTCCATATCAACTGTCATCCAACAGTGTGGCAGAAAGAGCAGTTCAAAGTTTGAAGGCAGGCTTAAAGAAACAGCCTACAGTTTCACTAGATACCAAATTGTCCTGTTCCTATTTGATTACAGGACCACTCCTCATGCAACTACAGGGGTGGCTCCAGTAGAGTTGCTAATGGGGAAAAGACTCCGCATCAGATTAAATCTGATCTTCCTTGAATGCCAGATTGTTGAGCACGGTGAAACAGCATCAAACATTGTGTCCAATGTTGGACACAAGACTCTGCTAAGCGAGAGACACACAGTTTACTTCTGAGGATGAAGTTTGGTGTAGGAACAGTGGGAATGGCCCTGCACGGGTAAGAGGCATGGTTGGCATGAGATCAGGCCCAGTGATATATAAAGTTCGGGTAGGAATAATGGTCTTAAACAAGCACGTGGACCAAAAGAAAGCTGCTAACTCGCAAATAGAGTGGGAGGAAAATGTGCCCAATTCCCCAGAATGGTTGGAAAGGCTGGTGGAACTGTTGGGTTCGCTCTCTCCATCAGGCATTGAAGAGACCTCAGAATCTGAGATGGACATAGCGGATCTGGCTGCCTCGATGGCTTTGCTGCTTGAAGGGAATGAATCTCTTCCAAGATGCCCCAGGTGCAAGAGATGAACTGTGTGTTACACACCACCATTATCCGAGGCAGAGTCAGAGGAACCTGACCCTGTGCTAAAATGCCCCAAGAGGAGCTACAAGTGGGCCCGGAGGGGGAGGGATGTAGTGATTGTAAGAAGGTCAGCCAGGAGGCCTTCAGAATGAGTTCCCTGATTGGAGCGGAAACAAATTATGTTATAACAGTGGGATAACATGTGGCAACTTCCATAAAAGATGCTTTGGTGAAAAATGGAGGTGACTATGACAGACATGAAATTATGACAATCTCAAAAAGGCATAGATGGAATAATTGTTTCAGAGTATCTTTTTATTTACAATATCTACAGTACAATCAGTGTTTCATTGAAACAAGAGTGTAGCATTGGCAATAATGGACTCTCTTTGTTAACAACCAAAGTCCCTCCATCCACATTGTCAGTCTTTCACAGTTAACGGCATAGAAATATACATACAAGGTGACTTTTACATAATTCAGGGAAAGCTTTTAACAGTGTCTGAAAATGCAACACACATAAAGACATTCTAACCACATTAACTAAAAGAATAGGCTAAAAGCAGTAGACATGCTTTAAGCTTGCTGCACTGCATGCTTGCACTGATACAAATATTTAAGGTGAATTATACAAGCAATATCAATGCACAAGCTTTTTTAGCTAAAGCTCTGGTGTTTATCTTTCAAGCATGAACTTCAGTAGTAAGCCACAGTTCATCCGTATGCATTTTGTAACATTTTTCCCAAAGATATTTTATCAAATTGTGTGTTTCACTTTAAGAAAGGGCATGTTTCGGGTTGTCTGTAACAGCAAATCCTTCAATTATTGATTTTCATTTGGTACAATTTACTCAAATCTCTTCCATCAGATATGGTTTCAACACAACTGAGGTTCTGTTTGACAGCAGCAATCAGTATTCCAGAACTTGCAACTGTTCAGTCACTTATTACAGTTACATTGTGCCAGTTCATTCACCATTTTGGCATGATCACACTGATTTAGCACTTGACATTGTATTAGACAAGTTTGCATGAGCAATGCACTGAAACAGAGCTCCTTCCACCAGTAGTCAGCTGAAGTTCTTCAAACAGCCTTTGTTGTAGCTTTTGCTGACTTTAATGAAGAGTCCATTAACTGTTCACACAAGGACTTCATGGAACCATAACACCTCTTAAATATTGACAATATATGTACACATTATCCAAGATTATATACATTTATATTTACATGGTCATAAATATGTTAAATTACACTGATATCCTCCAGGTCTATAAATATTCCATGACAAAAAGCAAATTTTAAAAAAAATCATCGTCAGTTGAACTGTCATAGGAAGCACAATGTGTAAGTTTTCTTTCAAGTAACCAGGGTGACAGCAGGATAACACTACAACACTGGGAGGAAGAAAATCAGTAAGGTTTGATAAACAAATACTGAAATACAATGTTATTTTTAATGTAGTTTCATGTTTTCTTTTAGGTCCCTCTTTCTGACTTCTACAGTTGCCATTTTTTTCTCTACGTTGTTGTCCTTTATCAGTGACAGTGTTAAAACTTCCATAATGGTGATAGACAGCAGAGGAATATGTTTCTTTTCCTTTACTCATTCATGAGCATTGCTGGCTAGGCAGCATTAATTGCCCATTCCTGATTTGCCAAGGGGGCAGTTAAGAGTCAACCACATTGCTGCAGGTCTGGAGTCACATGCAGGCCAGACCAGGTAAGGATGTCCCTAAAGGACATTAGTGAATCAGATGGGTTTTTCCTGACAATTGACAATGGATTCACGGTCATCATTAGATTCTTAATTCCAGATATTTATTGAATTCAAATTCCACCATCTGATGTGGTAGGATTCGAACCTGGGTCACCAGAATGTTATCTGGGTCTCTAGATTATCAGTCCAGCAATAGCACTAGGTCATTGCCTCCTCTCAAAGGGACAGAGTGTGAATAGTTTAGTGATTTTGTTTTCAGCTTCAGTGTTGATAAAGGTGCCATATTCATTACAATAACACAATTTTAGTTCCCAACAATTGTCTGGTTTCAGACATGTGATATAGAAGGGACAATGTAGTGGTGGTCTGTCTGCTCATGCATTGTCACGAGTGCACTTTGTGAAGCATTCAATATAGGGTGCTACAAAGTGTACTGCTGAGGCTTATTAGCACAGTACAAAATGGCACACCACAAACAGAGACTGTTCTCCCACATGTCCAGCAACTGCTGACAGCAAGCTGGAAAGTCGGTCAGAACAGATTAATCTTTATGTAATTGAATACATACCTGGCAGATCTGAATAAGGTCTGCCACTGTAATGAACATATAGTATGAAATGTATTTGAAAAATGCAAAATCTATTTCAGTCACTTTGTTAATTTAGATTCTAGATGCTAATTTTCTTATACTTAGACACATTGTAGCACTGTAACAAACAGCATTGTTAAACAAGAGAATCCAGCTTCACAGAAATACTCTGAACATGCTACATTTTCAACAAGGCACGATAACATGCTTAACTCTATACATTGTTTCCTCAAGCTCCAATTGTCTGTGCCTTGCCAATTCAGGGATGTTCAAGCACTTCATTCAGATAAGCTGGGCTGTTTCAGAGTAAGAACTTTCCGTCATCTTACCTGAATCTGTCAATGTGTTATTTTTATAAATATTACATTCTGAACCAAAGTAAACAAATCTCAATTAAAGATTCAGATTACTGTTGTAAAATTGAACTAGTCAAGTCTATACCCACAAATAGCCTTTTCTTAAAAACGGTGAAAAATATTATTATATGTTTACATGCTACTTTTTAACCTATGAATATACAGTGAAATATTCAGGCACAACTACAGGAATTTAGATACTGTATCTACAAATAAAGAGTTCTGTAATATTTTGTTCTGTCAAGCTTATGGCCTTATAAATACATATTATACACCAATTTAGTCCATTCTCTAGGAATGGCTTTATTACCGTTTGGGTCCCAGATTGCTCAATAATGACATTTTATAAATAACCTACTCTTTGGAAAACGATTCCTATCTTTTAGGAAGACAGCAAATGTGACATCTGCCTTCCCGATTTCTTGGAATTTTTGAAGGGGGAAAATAAATATAGTTATGGTACTTTGGGAGAAGAATTTGTAGAATGCCTCTTTTTTCCTTTCAGTTGAGTACGTGGTTTACTTCTGTAGCAGCTTAGTGCCCATCGCTGGTTGGTGCCTGGTGGGCCCAGTCAAGAATGATGAGTGTCATGCTTCCAAACATAACAAATATGCCACTGATGAGGAAAATTAATGCCTAGAAAAGAAAAGAAGAACTATTTAATACAGTATTTGCTTTTGTGTAATCTATGCAATTAAAATAAAGGTGTCAAGAAGTTATCACCAGGTGAGATTTTAACTGCATCAACACCCACCTACTGATGCAAAGTTAAAACTAAATCCATGAATATTTATGTGATTAAACATGATTATTCAAGTGTGCTGAACTATTGTTCCTGAAGTCTTTAGAAGTGGCTTTACATTACAATGGCAAAACATATTGGGTGAAATTAAGAACAAAACAAAAAGTTGCTCAAAGCTCAGCAGGTCTGGCAGCACCTGTGAAGGAGAAAACAGTTGACATTTCGGGTCCATCCTTCTGAGGAAGGGTCACTGGACCTGAAACGTCAACTCTGTTTTCTCTTTCACAGATGCTGCCAGACATGCTGAGCTTTTCCAGCAACTTTGTTTTTGTTCCTGATTTACAGCATTCGCAGTTTTTTTGGTTTTTATTGGGTGAAATTAAATTTGACAGGGCTATAAGGTGGTCATGATTGGCCTCCCAATACCCACCTCACTACATTTTCCCTTACTTCTTGGATAACGTAAGAGCAATTTATGATATCCTTCAGAAGACATATCACTTGCTGCTAATATGCAATGGTGAAAAAAGGCAGTAAAAATTTAAGGACATCAGGAAATCCAACACGGAAAGTGCTGGAGAAACTCAGCAGGTCTGGCATCATCTATGGAGAAAAAGCAGAGTTAACGTTTCAAGTTCTTCAGAACACAGGACTCATACCATTAATTCTGTTTATCTCTCCACAGAGAATGGCAGACCTGCTGAGTTTCTCCAGCACCTGCAGTTCTTTGTTTTATATCAGGGAATCTACTTATCTCAGATGTTTGCTTTTATCAAACACATTTGTTCAATGCACTCTAATTGTCAATTTGTTACATACCCCAATCTTCTGCATTGACTTCATAGGCTCTTTCTTTACAAGTTTGAGGTAAAACGCAGAAGGCAGAATGAAAACTAACATAGAAGCAGCAGAGGAGCCTGGAAAAAATGGAGAACAAATTTAGAGTGGATGAACCAAGACTGTTCAATTAAACAGTAAGTGCAAATGACTGGTAGTAAAAGACATTTAGTTTCATTTGTGCACATACCTATGAACCCAAAGATATCCCGAATGGTAGGAACAAAGATCACCAGGCAATTAATGGAACCCAGAATTACAAAAGTGATTATAGTGTGACGTATCCAACTAAATTCTTTGCTTGAAAATAGCAGCTGCTGAACAGAGGTACGAATCTGTGGGAAGAGGTTACCATTATTTCAATATTCTTGCATCCCACAAAATGTTTAACAAAACACCTAAAAGTGAAAATGCTTGATTTTATGTCAGTCAACAAATGGTAAGTAAATAATGTCAAAACAGGCTTTTAAAACTAGTGCTACACTATTGCTAAAAATCAGTCATATTTCAGTGATTTCTTTAATGTGATTAAGAAAACTAGTTTGGGAGTATCAAATGGGTTGATGTTGACTTCATAATACATTGTGCAAAGTCTGATAGTAAATCTGTAGCTTCATTTAAGCTGCAAGAATAACTGGTTCCAAAATCCACATTGATGCAGCAAGTGTTTCTGTTCTTAGGTTGTGTTTGGGAGATACGAATAGGGCAGGAAAGTTCAAAATATAGTTTAACCTTTATTCAATTCGTGATGTAATGTTTCACCAAAACAAAATACAAGGTTAATGAACAAACTACCATCCTGAAGCAGAATGTAATAGTCCATGAAACTTTGTTATAGCAGTGGGATCTTACATGAAAGGAGCGAGAGGAAAACTGAACAGTTTGTGATGATGTTAGTCAAATACATGCTGACATCAATTGCATCAGTTACAACAGCAGTATATTTGAAATGCATCTTGCTCTATTTGAATTTCAGTCTTGTCTGCTTAACTTTAAAGGAACCAGGAAAGCATAAGCAAAATAATTTTTAAAATATATAAATATTTATGATATGGACCTGAATCAGGAGTCAACAGCAGACGTAAGTGAAAGCACTAGACTATACTCAAGAAGATTTATTTTCACTGAATGTACTTACTGGAAATAGAACAACTGGTACTGTCAGAATGACAGCTACGAGCACAGCCAGTCGAACAATAAGGAGGACAACATCAAATCGGTACACTTTTGAATAAGTATGAAGCAATTCTGGCTCAACATTTTCTGCAAAAACACAAACATATTAGTTTTTGTTTTGTCTGATTTACTTTGCTTGGAAATATGCAATGAACAATAAGATGCCTCATGGCAAATTCAGAAACTGGTTAAAATTTTGCTGTGTGTCTGTCTCCTTTAATTCGTAGCAATAAAAACTGGACTCTAACTCTGGCTATAATAACTTGTCAAATCATTTCTTGTTATGTCATATTTGATCTTTCATAACAAATAGCCATGTTATCACAACCATATGAACAATTACTGTCAAGATTTGAAATTAGAAAACTATACAAAATAATTCATAGCACTGAAGCTTGAACTGCCTGCAAATTTACTTCTTATAATCTATTTTACTGATTCCATGGCTCGCTAGCATTATCAGGGCCACCATTTTGGACTAAAGTCTACAACAAACAGACTTCCCAATCATGCATTTAGTGCAGTAAACAGTATCTCATGTTACTAGTAAAAGAGGTAACCACTCAAAATCCATCAAAAAGCAACTGAGGAATCCAACAGAAAAATTTACATTAATTTTGGCCTAAGCAAAATTTAGTATGTAGTTTTAAACTGTATAAAGCGTGCACTGCCTGAAGCTCTGAAAAAGAAAGGTCATTATTGAAATTTGTATGTTGAAGTAAAGGATAAAAAGGTAAAGATTTTTAAGTAGAACTTACCATTGAAGGTCAAGTAACCAAAGAGAGCAGCCGTCAAGTACATAACAAATATAAACAGAAATGAAACATTGGAAACCCTCTGCATTTTCTTGCGGGACCGGCTAGAAGAGGAAAAAGAATTTGATTTTGATTTCTTTGTTCACCAGAACGATGCATTACCCCTCAGCAGAGTGTAAATATACTTTATCAGAAAGCTGCATTTAAAGGATTCACTGAAGTTAATTTTTAAAAACTTATAAGTAAATGACATGCACTTCAAGCTCCTACTTCAAAATGTGGCACTGAATATCTTATCTTGGAAATCACAAAGTGTTATATTTTCAGCAAATCTCACGCTGAGTGTTAAGGATGTTAAGAACAGAAAGATATTTCACTCTGGGAACCCAGTGTTAGAATTAAGCATTGCAGCATTTGGTGTAACATGTGCCAAATATAGAGAAAAGTTTTTCTAATCTGTCCCTTGATGTGTTACAACGTCAACCACTGAACAGTCACTATTGTGAATTTTCAATTCAATACATATATAAGACTCTCTAAGTGACCGTCCATTTCTCCAAACCTATGGGAAACTTTTAATTTAATATATGCAGCCCAGGAACTGGATCAGACTAATTGGATCTGAGCGTCTATTCTTAACAGACTGACTGGAACCCAAACTTATTTAATGCAGGGCACTTCCAGTGAGCCCAGAAAGGTGACTATAATCCTGGACTGAACATAAATCCAATAAAAGAACAGTCCTTACTCTTTCAGTTCTTCATAGATGGGAAGAACAGCGGGATGGCAGACAAATGCAAATATCAGAATTGGTACAGCATAGACAGTCTGAAAGACAAAAGGAGAACAATTGGGTCAGTCACACATCAATAAAAATGGAAAATACTCAATGTAAATTTTTATGAATAGACTTCAGGGCTGCTTTGCTATGTTTATTAACAGTAAAATAACTGCATTATAACATTTTATACACAGAAATAGAAATTGCTGGAAAAAGGTCAGCAGATCTGGCAGTATCTGTGGAAAGAAATCAGAGTTAACGTTTCATGTCCAGTGACCCTTCTTCAGAATTGAGAGTAGCTGGGCAAAGATTTTTTTAAAATAAAGGCATAGGGTGGGGGGAGGGGTTAAAGAGTAAGTGATAGGTGGACATGGAGCCCAAAGAGAAAGGGACAGTTGGTCAGACAAAGGAGTGGATAAAGGTCAGCCAAGGAGAAGGAATAGCTGCTAATGGGGACTATTAGTGGCCAACAATGGGTTGTGTGTAATAGCAGACCATGTGTCAACAAGGCCTGGTATGTGGGGTATGGGGTAAAGACATGGGAGAAGGTACCTCAAGCCCTAAAATTGTTGAACTCAATGCTGAGTCCAGAATGCTGTTAAGTTCCCAAGTGGAAAATGAGGCGCTGGTTCTTCCAGCTTGCGCTGAGCTGTGTTTGGGCATTGCAGCAAGCCTGAGATAGAGATGTTGACCAGGGAACATGGTGCTGTGTTGAATTGGCAGGCAACTAGAAGCTCAGGGTCATTTTTGTGCAAAAAAAGGGTCAAAACGTTAACTTTGATTACTCTCCACAAACGCTGCCTGACCTGCTCACTTTTTCTAGCAATTTTTGTTTTTATTTCTGATTTCCGGCATCTGCACTTCTTTTGGGTTGTTTTTAATGAAATTTTATGACAGGATCACAAATACTTACAAATAACTTGAGTTATAAATTGGTACACTCCAACATTTCAATCCATTAACACAGTGTGAAAGGACATATTTTAAAATTTACTCCTATTTACCTGTGAGTTGAAGATAAAATACTTTGGTTTGCAGGTGCCCTCATCTGTTGCATTGTATGTTAAAGCAGCATCGGATCCACTTGTAACTGTTTTATATGCAGCTGTTGCTGTCATCATTAAGGTCGCATTCAAGGTTGCATTCTCGAGACCTTGCTCCAGATCAGGCAATGGACAAGGGATATGCGTGCTTTTGTGAATCACCTGCAAGTTTTTGCAAAGTGAAATTTGGGGTTAAGATATACAAATGAGTGGCTACACTACAGAATGTGATCAACAAAAAACATATTTACTGCTGGTAAAAAAAAACACATTTCCTTCCTTAAAATCTGTTTTATTCCCCTGTCTCCCTAGGGTGAGTGAGTGCATAGCTAACATAATGTGATGCAAATCAGGAAGGTTTGGGTTCAATGCATGCTCTGCATTTAAATGAATTTCAGCGGAAAAAAAACAGCAGTATGCCATCATTTCTGACGTCGATAGCTTTTAGTGGGGGAGGTCATAACATCAGCCACAGTTCCTCTTCTTGAAGGCAACCAGAAATCCCAGCCCAAAGTGTGCAAGTTAGATATTTTATGAGAACACAAATGTAATGGTTGCTATATCTAACATCTCTGACTCTCATGATCCAGGTTCATGGATGAAGAGTAGCCATTTATCTAAGACACTAGATGTTAACACCCACATGGCCCAATGTTAATGCATCAGGCTAGAACAAAGGTATGAAGACAAGCTGAACACATTAATATCTGAAGTCCACATAATAGTTCGAGAAATTAGGCAGAATAGAATGTTCACATTTCCAATGGTCTCCCTTAATCTCTTGTTATTGGGTGAGATTCCCCATGTATAAAAGCACTACATTTGAAAGGGTTCAGAAAAGATTTAGAAAGATGTTGTCAGGGCTGGAGGGTTTGAGCTATAGTGAAAGGCTGGGGTTAATTTCCCTGGAGTGTAGGAGGCTGAGGGTTGACCTTATAGAGGTTTGCAAAATCAGGAGGGGCATGGATAGGGTGAATAGCCAAAGTTCTATTTCCCAGGGTACAGGAGTCTAAAACTAGAGGGCATGGTTTTAAGGTGAGGATAAAATATGAAAGGCAACTGACGGGCAACTTTTTCACATAGAGGGCGGTGCATGAATGGAATGAGCTGCCAGCAGAAGTGGTATAGATGCGTACAATTACAATATTTAAAAGCCAACTGGATGGGTATATGAGCAAGAAATGTGTACGGGGATATGGGCCAAATGCAGGCAGATGGGACTGGATTAATTTAAGATATCTAGTCAGCATGGATGAGTTGGAAAGAAGGGTTTGTTTCTGTGACCCTAACATGAGGCTTTTGGAAGGTGAGATACCTGTTTCAATATTTGTCTCTGCTGCATCGCAGATAAGGAAATCCCAGGAATGCAACATTTGTGGACATCATGATGGGACTCAGCTTTGATTCCCTCAACACAGTATAAGTCTACGATCACCAACTTGGAGAAAGAAGTCCGCTTGAACATGACATAAAAAGGGGTCAGCCAGGATGAAGAGGAATCAGTGTAACATGGAGAAATTAGGAGTTAAAATCTTATTTCTGCTACACTGTAAACAAAGTAAATGCTATCCAACTTATGGTTGAAGGAACATTCAAAATCCATAAACCCTCTGCAAAACTGGCTTTCAATATCTTGCTCAGTTTCTGTTGCCATTTCTAACAATATTAAGCCAATTTCATACTTACAACAATTAGAAAGAACAACATGCAAAGAAGAGACAGTCCACTGGTATAGCCCAGATAACCTGTAAAAGAAGAAAGATTATTGTGATTCAAAGTCAATAATAAGTTTCTGAACAGAAAAACAAGGAACAGAAGTAACCTATTCAGGCACACGAGCCTGTTCTCAGTTATTCTCTAACTAATGATTTAATAATTGTGCACAGTAAGTATAGCAAAATTGGGAATATGTTATTTATACAATTTTGCAAGAAATTTACAAATAAATTTTACAATTTTCTTTTCCCAGTAAAGTTGCAATTCCCTGAGTGATGAACAGATGAAAGTATGCCAGAAGAAGCTGACTGATTATTAATATCACTGCTGGACTTAGAATTTGCAATTACGTTCATGTAACATTTGGTATGCACACAGCAGCTGCCTTTTGTCAAGTTCAAAATGGAACCACCGACAGGATAGGTCTAGGACCAGGTGAATATGACGTGAAGCAAAAACAGAAATTGTTGGAAAAGCTCAGCAGGTTTGGCAGCATCTATGAAGAGAAATCAGAGTTAATGTTTCAGGTCCAGTGTTCTGAGGAAGGGTCACCGGACCCGAAACGTTAACTCTGTTTTTTCCTTCACAGATGCTGCCAGACCTGCCGAGCTCTTCCAGCAACTTTGTTTTTGTTACAGTTTTAATAATGTTACTCATTATTTTGTGCACAACTTAGCACATAGAATTAAGTGAAAACATGTGAATTAAAGTATGCCAAACAAAAACTTAAGAAGATAGCTTTGGAAATTCCTAAATAATTTATGTAAAAATCAGACAGCTAAATATAGATAAGGTAATGATTATCATAAGTCAGGGCTTTTCTGTTATTATATTAATTAGATTTCCAGTGCAAATACTTACCTAGGTTCTTCAGAAGAGACAATGGAAGAATTATGATTAAAGACACCATAAGGACCAAGTAGTTACCATTCAGATACCAGTGTCTGAAAAAGAAAACAAACAAATTGCTAGAAGTACTATTATGAATACAATCACCAAAATTTTATTTAACAAATTTTAAGTGTTCATCCATACTAAAAGCATATCTTGCATGATTTCAATAAATCCAGAATTTAAAAAAAAAACCTGATTGAAAGTCCCTTATGTAATTTAAATTTCAATATTATTGCCACGCAGCTTTATTCAGTCTTTTCTATCCTTCAAGGGAAAATATCACAAGACACTGAAGTGGAACTGGGTAGAACTGGTTAGGGCTTATTCAAAAACAAAAACATGAAAATGGAAGCAGATAATACCGGTCCAAAACATCCATTCGCCACATGCCACCTGAGGCCAAGTGGAACTAAAAACAGTTTGTAACTATTCCCAATCTGGCTGAAAGACACTGCTCCATTTTTCTTAAATAGGAAGATAAATAGCTGAAGTTTACAAATCTTATTTGCCTCAATAGTGATATATTAAGTTGCAATTGAAATGTATTTAACTATTTATGAAAATGTAATCAGCATTTGTGATATTTGTTTAAAAGTAAACCCTGAGATACATTTGAATTGACACAAATTGTTTTACAAGGCACCTTATGGATTTCGAGTGCCATGGCTTTCCTGGGCTAGGTCATTGTTTCACAAATTAGAGTGTCCCACTTTTCATTTTGCTGCCAATCATTTTTCAACTGGCATAGTGTCTCATCATTGTTAAAGAGGCTCTCTTTCATGAAGAAAGGGGAAACTGTAATTAGAAGTGGCAATGCCATGTTATTATTCCTAATACCATTCTTATGGCTTGAAATAAACAGAATGACAACTGACATTTTGATCTTTAGCATACGCTGGGGAGTCATAGATTATTCACCAATTTATTTAACCTGCAACTCTATACATATTCATGTGAACATGTTTCTAGAGGATTTACGTCAACTGATTTGTCACTGTGGCATGATACATCAGTTGACTCAAAAGTGAATCAAATATTTATTTGTAGAATTCATTTAAGTAAAAGCCAATACTGTGAAATGAACATATTTTGTTACATGGTGAACAAAATGCAAAAGTAATTCTTCTATTTGCTAAAACGTTGCTATGCCAACCTTTACAGTCAAAACACTCATATTTTAAGAAAGTATTTACATCATTTAGCCTAAAGCTAAACATAAGCCAATTTTATAATATTACATTATTGCTTTTAAAGTAATTAGGTGATACCAAATAAGTGTTGGAAATTTCAGGAAGGCAACTCCATAATGGGATTTCCCAATCATTGATTTACTTTTCCATTATATGGTTACACATTCCATTAATCATTTGCAAGCTTCAAATTATTGTATGTTTGTAATATGATTTATATTATACATTTCCATTGCAAAATCACTTCCATTTGGCAAAACAATGGGCCGATTTTTCAGTTACTAGTTTACTGACTGCACCAGCTGATCATTACACCTGCAATTGCTCATTGACATTTATTTTGCATTGATACTTGAGATTGAGTTTGGCATAGCACCCTCTCTATTGCATCTGTTTCTATGTTGAAATAAAGAACTGTATATCTCCTTAAACAGGTCAAAATACTGTTGCTGAGGCCTGCATAGGTTGAAACAGATGGTGTTGGTTGGTACGTTTATGTCAACATCAAAACGTGTAGAGTGAGTGAAATAAAGGGAGGATGAGATTTAAGGAGATTGACTAGAGTCAGAGAGAAAATATTTAAATGAAAATGTATTCTTTAAAACATCTGCAACAATGATTAAAATCTGAAAGAATGAGATTCCACATTTGTTTAATTAATTTCCAATGGCAAGAATTTGTTTGTTTGTACTCATTGACTTATCACACTGTTAAAACTTACAAAGAAATGGATGAGCCCTAACTTTTTCTGGCAAGTGTAGTGAGCATGTATCATGTAGCGCAATACCTGCATGCCATTCTGAATATTCCATGAGGAGTCTCCAGTTAAGATACTGTCACAGCAAAGCTTCAGGAGGAGCAGAGCACCTTCTGATTTTCACATCTGATTCTGTCATTAAACGTTATTAAAATTTATACTGCAATAATGTTGAATGCTGCGAGCTACATCTTTATTTTCATCTGCAGAATCCAGGTTGTCAAATGTGTTCTATGGTCCAAATTAAAATTCATTGTTTTCTGGGGTGGAATTTACAGTGCTAGAGGCAATTTTGGAAGCACTTCATTTGGGCTCCACTCCTAAAATGCAAACTTGCCTGTTCTCTCCACAAAGATTGCCTAATGTACTGAGCATTTTCATTGTCCTCTGTTTATTTTAAGTTTCTAGCATCCAGTTTCTTTTTGTTTTTCTTTATGGCCTCTACTTAGGTTTGATTGTGAAAATAGAATGAATAGTCACAACTGTAACTATAAAAAAGTCTGCACAAATGTGGACTTGTTCAAAACACATGGCTGTGACTTGCAGATCTTAGACTTCAATGGAAGAGTAGGATTATGCAATATACAAAACTGCTTTTGTCTTACATTCTGCAGGATGGTTAAAATATGTTGATGCCCTGTGATGTCCTACATTCAATGCATCATAGGTATCATGCCTATTTACTACTTTATTTCAATTGTGTTTCAGCTGTCTGATGCAGTTTTGGTTAGAAACCAGAAATGTTTCCATATATGTTAACTTAGTGTTTAATTGAGGAATAAAGGAGGAATTTGTGAGTGATTCAACTGTGCTCTTACATCTATATACACACAAAAAACTTAAGTATAAAAGATATATCAAGATACTCATATTGGGTCAAGTGAAGCATTGTACTTTCCCAGGGAACTGACACAAAGCAATTGTCTGAGCTAAATTTTGAAGACAGATTACTGTCAACTTTGCATTCAAATCCAAGCCTACATGATTTTTCTCATTATGTGATGTAGACTTTTAACTGTCATGATAATTATGAGTAGGTAAGGGAGTTACTGAAAAGACTTATTTCTTGAAAAGTTCTGAATTAAAAAGGAGATGCCAAAGTGTGCCTAACATTATTAATCAACTCATTCAACGTACCCAGTGTTTTCCTCAAGTCCCAGGAAAGCTTGAATGACTATTGGTAGCTCGTATTTCACTATGTAGAGGTAGCTTGATGTAGCTGTAGTCAGAAAATGAACAGGGGGAAAAGAAACAAAACAAAAATTATAGACTCTCTACGCTGTGATATTTAATCTAAAAGTGCTCATGTTGGAATAAGTAGACATTAGTGAGGCCGTTGTCCTTTTTAAATGAATAAAATGCTAATTGAGGGAGCACAAGAATTTTACCTCCAAAGTTCTGCATTGTGATTGAAATAGATGCTGCCAATTTCCCAGGCAACCCAAATGCTCTGAGTCCCAGCTGTTCATAGACCAGTGAACCTAAACAAAATGAAACATATAATAAGATAAGGTAAAGGAAAATGTTGATAAAAATAAAGTGTTGATTAGATGTCTTATTTGAGCAAAAAGCTTATCCATTACCTCCTTCTTTTGCAGTCTTCAATAAAAGATGTATGGAATATAATGAAAATATTGCTACAGCACTCAAAAGGATCCTGGAAAAGAAAGAAAGGCATATTGTAATTAAAATGTTTATAACATATTTAAATAAGATGAATTGAAACATAAACAACATAGTGAAACCTCCTTAAATAGTGGTTGGAGTTTAATTTACAATAGAATCAAAATACCTGGCTGTATTATTAAAAAGTTTAATTTTAATGCAATAAAGTGATTGTCAATTTGTGACCACAGAGCTTGAAAGCAAATTGGTTATCTGGTTTGAAATCTGTTTGGGGTCCACAATATTAATTTAAAACAATAAAAAAAACCAACTGTAGTGATTATGAATAGCTTAAAAAGCTGGATTCACTGCATGTTTTACTATTATGGCTAACATCAGAAATGGTATCTGTTTGATTTTAAAGGTTTCAACACAAAGTTGACTATCAGTTTCAGGTTGGGTTTCACATACAAGGAATTCTTCTTCACAATCACTTCCCTGTATGTGGTAATTTTAAATATGCACTGCTCTACTCCATTGAAGATCCAGTTCTCAGAGTAGCAGATAATATGAATTAATTGATGCTACAGTTAAACAACAAATAGCTCCTTTTGGAATAAAGTGCAATCCATTGTCTCTGCGGCCAATGTGATGTGTTTTTTTCCCCCAATGGCATGTGTTATATAATTAAATTAAACTCAATCTTTTGTTTGAAGTTTTAAAACATTCTTATGATCATTACAGTAACTATTCATAATAATGTTATATCAACATAAGTAACTGGGTACCTCCCTTTGACTTCATTCTTAAGATACATTAACCCAACTTTGTTGCGTTGTTTCTGCTGCATTTCAAAATAAACACATTATCACAACTGTATTGGGCAGCAGACATCCTTAAAAGGCAATTGGCTTTCAAAAGAAAAATACAAGCTTAAAAAGTTATCATGCACATCTAAGTAAACCTAGTAAGGTATTTTCTTACTATTCTTCCACCACAGTCAGGAACAGAACCCTCATTTGCTGAATTCAGACTGAATCTTGGCACATTAGCATGGCAGTAGCATGAACCATGCCTGAATTTTAACAATGCACAATTGAACATAGATGTGCTTCAGAGTTAAGAAAATGTAGATATTTTCACTGATGAATTGCTTTGTAGTTGAAGTAGTACTTTTGATATTGTATCAAAAGTGAAAGATCTTACTAAGTGAAAGAATCTAAGTGAAAGATCTGAGATGGCCACAGATGGCTTAGAAGGTCCATAATATAATCTCTTCATTCATAAAAAGAAACCCATCCTTATTTAGATTAGTCACTCCAAGCTAAATATTTCAAATGTTTGTTAAGTTAATATATGGAGGGCATTCTATTTTGTATCAGTAGAAAGATATCAAAACAAGTCATTGTTTTGCCATACTACAGTCTGTATGTTTTCACATGTTGCCTTTTGGCTATCTACAATCATATGATAAAATCTAGTTTTACAATGTAATCCAACATATGACCATTAAGACGTCACAACACATTCCACAAGTCTGACCTTCTTAAAACAGGCTTAAAGATCTAATTCCATTCATCCAGCCAATCGATTCCAATCAGTTACTGCTGAATGCTTTGTTTGTAAACATCCCTACCGCACCTTCAAAAAAGCACAGTCATCCTGTCTTGTGCAATTACTCAAGATTTTCTTTAATAACTCACTGTTAAAAACAGAAGGAAGCCATCCTGAATTCCATTTATAAATGATTATTCAGATTAGCCACGATCCTAAGGAATGACACAGCAGGTTCAAGGGGCCGAATGGCTTAACCTGTTCCTGTTTCTTATGGTCTTACTATCTTGAATTGACTGGACAACTGATCGATGCTGAACTGTCCCATGCTTCTAATGTCCACTCCTCCCAACATACTCAAGATGCATCTATCACTCATTGTTTTTGTGATACTTTACGTGCTAAGGTCGCTTTTCAGGACAATTTAAAATATTAAAACTATCATACACACAGAATGGCTGAAGATAAAGTCAAGCAGAAAATCATGTTCTGACTTTCCCATTTATTAAAATCTGAAGTTTTAATGTGTAACTGCACCTACAAATTGAATTGTTGGTTCATTGGTGATCATGTGGAAGATGTTATTAGCATTTTTTCTCTAAATGTGGAAAGCTACTAATTCTGTGCCAAAATGTATCATAGCTCACATTCCTGTATGAAACTCCTGAGTGTTGCCGCTATTGTTAGTCATCTGCAATTAGATTTTAAGTGTTAATAAAAATGGCAAACCTGGCTGTATATTAAAATCTCATGATTTTAAAAGATTGTGGCATTTAAAATCCCACTTTAGTCAATTCAATGCCTGGGGGAGGAGTCATATGGTAGGTAAGGCTCACAGTAAAGCACTGCATTAGGTTCTGCTGCAGTCGTTGCTGCACTGCAGTGTCAGCAGGTTAAGAACTGCATCTTACAAAGCACGTGCTTTTTGTTTTGTCGTATTTCAAACACTTACACAAAAAGTGCAATTCCAGTGTTAGCCATGGCATATGCCAGGGCAAGAATTCCGCTGCCCATGATTGCGTTGCTGAGGTTAAATGCAGAAATGCCAAACGAAGTATTCCCAGCCCTCTGGAGAAATAGAAAAATAAAACACAGTCACAGCTGCTCTGCAGCAGTATGTTTTCAAATACATCTGAATCTCAACAACTGATTTCTAAAAAAGGATGGTAAACAGAGCATAGAACACTTACATATTCTTCTTCAGATTTCTTTTTTCCATAGTACAAATTTGGCAGAAAATTTTGACTTTCTGCATCGATATCGACATACTGACTGCAAAGATAAAAGAAATTGCGGCGTTATACAGGAATGATTCACCAGTACTCTTCCACTAAATGTAAATCATTAATCTTTAATGCATCAACTCACGAGTTAAGAGTTTTGAATTATTCATCAAGCCTTGTGATGGGCTCCAATTTCGATGCAGTAAAGATAGCACAAAATAAACTTCTGTTGCAAATAATTTTCTTCGAAGCAGAGTCCACAGCATACAATGACATCTTTCATCATGAGATATTACCAGCCCTGCCTTACCTGCTCATCGGAACCTTTTTCGTGGTAGTATTTGCTGGGTAGTTGTATTCATTGCTGTTCGTGCTGCTGCTGTCATCATCAGGACTAATGCTAAATTTGTTCATCTCCGTTATAGTCATGGTGGGTTTTCTGAAGCACTTCTAATGTTGTATTTATCTCTTTCTCTGCAGTTGTCGTTGGCAATTTATATGCCACCTATCCCTTCTTCCCAGGGAGACAATGCTTCTTCTGCCTGTGCTTTTGTCCTTGTGGTCCCTAAGGAAATAGTGAATCATCAATATCCAAGTAACCAGCAGAATCTCCTCCCTAATTGTCTCACTTCACATGACTCACAACGGGCAGAGGCAAACCGAATGGAAAAGTACTGAATAGTAACAACGTGCTGGGTTTTCGGAGCAGTGTAGCACAATGTAAACACAGCAGCAGAGAAGACTGGACATAGATTTACTCTCATTCAAACCGAGGATCAGCTTGTGCACGACATTTATTTAGCCAGATCTCATTCACTGGAGAAATATGATGCATCAAAGCCTCCCAGTTCTGTCTTCCTGATACTTGAGGTCTTCATTTGCAACTGCTTATCTCTCACCCTTCGTTTTAGGTCCCTTTTATTGTTCGTGGCCCCTCTGTGTGACTCTACAATTCTAACTGGGGATCACTACAACATCCTAACGAACGATCTCCCAAGCCCCGCGGGAAGGCTGGGTGGTGTTCGAGTGAGTCATGAGGATGCAACAAGAATACAATTTCCTTTCGCCTAGCTGATTAAAGCGCCAACTGACTTAGGGAGACAAAGTCGAAAATACAGAGGAACCCAAATAAGATCAGATTCAGACACTGGATAGATAAAATGGTAATATCATTTGGAAACCATTAAAAAAAGCACATAAAAAATGAGATTGTTATTCGTGAAGTGTAAAATGCCAGAGAATGAGAAGGCGGCACCGCCAGCTGTTACATCAACCTATTCTTCTGAATGACTAATCGCACTACATATATGCGTGTGAAACGCTGATGCAATAGGGGACAAGTCTGCGCGGTAAAGGTAACAATGTATCAAATCATTTGCAGAATGATACATTTAGCCAATTGGTTACACTAACAATAGCTCAAACATATCTTACCTTCCAGACCTCGATAAGGCGTTTATTGCTTCTTCAGTTACAATTCAAATCTCTTCACTAAGCAGTCGATCGCTATTTTGGCTCCAAAATATCACAGCGATAGGAGTTCGACTTATTTCAAGGTTTGCG
The DNA here is from genome assembly GCA_024137785.1 of Ginglymostoma cirratum. Lineage (NCBI taxonomy): Eukaryota > Metazoa > Chordata > Chondrichthyes > Orectolobiformes > Ginglymostomatidae > Ginglymostoma > Ginglymostoma cirratum. The sequence continues at coordinate 5,824,463 of JAHRHZ010000020.1, forward strand.
TTAATTCTCAGATAGCTAGATTTTAATGCTCATCCAGTTGAAATCTATGTATATATTTAGAATTGTATGTTAAAAGGCTAAGGGGAAAATCCGAACAAGAGATGTTACTCCGCTGCGTGTCTCGTCTGCACTGTGAGAGCTTTCTTTCTAGCTGGGTATAAGACGTATTTGGGGAATTGCATCAGCTTCTGGGAGGAGCTATTATCATTTCCTCATTACTAAGAGACCGTCTCCAATTGTGAATGGAAGATGTATAATTTTAATGTTTGTAAACAAAACCTTACAACGATCACCATGAAACGATTACATCTGAATTCAAACATTAGTGAATATAATATATTAGTGAAATTATTTGGAGGTTTAAAATTGACAGAAATCTTCCATGTGTCTTTTCTGTGTTCCCTGCCCTTGTTTATAAAATGTTGTAGTAACGTAACTTATGAAAACAGACATCCGTATCAAATCTCCTCCTTAAAACCCAGCCTCGAAGATACGATAATGTGACCGGAGCATGTAGACTGGAAATTGCATTGAACAAAGCCGAGGAAATGGTTTTCTCCGAGAACCGGGGAGAGAAAACATTTCACATTAATGTGGCCAGAGCGACTGAGGATCACAAACCTCCCTTTTAAATACAGGCACTTGTTCTCAAAAGTCCGTTTTGTTTAACCAGGCAGCAAAATGCAAGCAGCACGATGTTGAATGGGTAGAATTTAAAATTTATCACTTAAGTAACCGGGATGACAGCGAATGTATAATTTTTTTGACGATCCAGTTAGAGCTTCACAATACATATATGTTTCTTTGTCAGTGACAATGCTATCTGTTTTTATTTAAATTTCTGGAACCCCAATTAATTTTCTCGTCAAAGACTAGTGATCACTTTAATCCTGCCATTACTCATGAACAATCGATGCCAGGAATTCGTGCATCACCGTGACTCCCTCCTGCGACCACTCCTTACTTTACTCCCCCATTCCCAGGAGAGTCACTCTCTTCGACAATCCCTTCTACAAATTAAAAAAAAAATTGAAACACGGAAGTGCAAATATTAAACGATTGTTTGGAGCTAGTGGGTTTTTATAGTATTCCTACCGTGTGGAAACAGGCCATTTGGCCCAAAAGAGTCCACGCCGACCCACTCGCCCTCCGCTACAACCCCGAACAAATTAGCATGGCCAACCCACCTAAACTGCATATCTTTGGGCTGTGGGAGGAAACCCGCGCAGACACGGGGAGAACGTACAAACTCCACACAGACAGTAGGATCGAACCCCACTCCCTCCTGCTGTGAGGTAGTAGGGCTAACCAGTGAGCCACCGTGCCTCTCCAACAGCCCCTACCGTACAGAGCCAATTCATAAAACAATGCATTGAAAAGTACATTTATAAATATTATCATTTTACAGTAAATGGCACTATTGGAATATTGTAGCTGATACAAGAAGCACGAGCTATTGCATCAGCAAAGGAGGAGGAGGAGTCTTACTGAGACCTTCACTATGGTTACAGCGAAAGTGAATTCGTCCCCCAATATAAACTAAATTTAAATTTCAGTCAAATACCGGGTGCAGCTGTGCCTGTCCCGGTTGGGAGCGATGGCTTGGTTTGAAGTATATATTTTTATATTCTACCATGGGGGTCCTTTCAATGATCGGACCCTCCCGGTCGCTCAAAATATGTAAATATGTTGCGTAAGAAAGTAATGCCTTTGGGTTTTGTTGGAACTGTCAGGAGAGACAAACTTCAATGTTTGTTCGCAATACGCAAAGACTGCACAGAAACCAACTGCTCTAGTGTCTATAGATGTACATAAAGGTATTTTTATAAATAAAGTATATTTTTGAAAATATACTTTTATATTCACCCCCTGGATGTGGGCATTGCTGGGCATTTATTGCCACAAGAGCAGTTAAGATCAACAACATTGCTGCAGGTTAAGTACCTTTTCCAGCAATTCCTGTTTCTGCTGCTGTGGGTCTGGAGTCACATGTAGGCCAGTCCAGGTAAAAACCAGAGATTTCCTTCCTTAAGAAGGCTAACCCTAGGGGTAATATGGTGGTTTGGTATTTAGCACTACTACCTCACAGCACATGGAACCTGGAACCTGGGTTCACTTCCAGTCTTGGGTAACTGTCTGTGTGGGGTTTGCATGTTCTCCCTGTGTCTGATGGATTTTCTCCCACAGTCCAAAGATGTGCAAGCTAGGTGGATTAGTTGTGGGGGATGCTTCCCAGAGGGTTGGTGCAGGCTGAATGGCCTGCTTTCACACTGTATGGATTCTAGAATCCTAAAGGACAAGTGAACCACATGGACTTTTCCCTGGCAACAGATTCATGGTCATAATTGCACTGTTAGTTTCAGATTTTTTAAATTGAATTGAAACTTCACACCTGCTATGGTAGGGTTCATGTTCCTGTTCCCAGAACATCACCTGGACTCTTTTGATTAATATTCAAACAATAATTAGTACCTTTGGGCCGTCACCTCCCAGGTCATCCAATATGAAAATAATGCATTTAACCCCAGTAACTCTACTGGAAATCATATTGTAAAGCTGCACAGTGAGGCCATCATTAATCAAGATATTCATCATGCTAATGATGGCACTCTGCATGGTGTTAAGTACACCTACTCTAGTAGGAACAGAGTACTGAGTTGAAGATCAGTGTGATCATATTGAATGGCAGAACATACCCAATGGTCCGCCACTGCCCCTATATGCTATGATTCAAGCACCATGCCTTAAGTCCATTGGCAACCATGGACCTCCAGTGGTTTGATGATGTCTTTTACAGTGCTTAGAGATTATAGGAACTGCAGACGCTGGAGAATCCGAGATAACAAGGTTGTAGAGCTGGATGAACACAGCAGGCCAAGCAGCATCATAGGAGCTGGAAAGCTTGATGTTTCGGGACTAGACACTTCATCAGAAATGGGGGAGGGGAAGGGGGTTCTGAAATAAATAGGAAGGGAGGGGGAGGCAGATAGAAGATGGATGGAGGAGAAGATAGGTGGAGAGGAGACAAACAAGTCAAAGAAGCGGGGATGGAGCCAGTAAAGGTGAGTGTAGGTGGGGACGTAGGGAGGAGATAGGTCAGTCCAGGGAGGATGAACAGGTCAAGGGAGCGGGATGAGGTTAGTAGATAGCAGATGGGGGTGTAGCTTGAGGTAAGAGGAGGGGATAGGTGAGAGGAGAAACAGGTTATGGAGGCAGGGACGAGCTGGGCTGGTTTTGGGATGCGGTAGGGGGAGGGGAGATTTTGAAGCTTCTGAAATCCACATTGATACCATTGGGCTGCAGGGTTCCCAAGCTGAATATGAGTTGCTGTTCCTGCAGCCTTCGGGTGGGATTGTTGTGGCACTGCAGGAGGCCTAGGATGGAGCTGTCGTCTGAGGAATGGGAGGGGGAGTTGGAATGGTTTGCGACTGGGAGGTACAGTTGTTTATTGCGAACCGAGCGCAGGTGTTCTGCAAAGCGGTGCCCAAGCCTCCGCATGGTTTCCCCGATGTAGAGGAGGCCACAATGGGTACAGCAGATGCAGTACACCACATTGGCAGATGTGCAGGTGAACATCTGCTTGATGTGCAAAGTCTTCTTGGGGCCGAGGATGGGGGTGAGGGAGGAGGTGTGGGGGCAGGTGTAGCACTTCCTGCGGTTGCATGGAAAAGTGCCGGGTGTGGTGGGGATGGAGGGGAGTGTGGAGCGGACAAGGGAATCACGGAGAGAGTGGTCCCTCCGGAAGGCAGACAAGGGTGGGGAGGGAAAAATGTCTTTGGTGGTGGGGTCGGATTGCAGATGGCGGAAGTGTCGGAGGATGATGCATTGGATCCGGAGGTTGGTGGGATGGTACGTGAGGATGAGGGGGATTCTTTTTTGGTTGTTATTGCGGGGACGGGGTGTGAAGGATGAGTTGTGGGAAATGCGGGAGACACGGTCGAGGGCGTTCTCGACCACTGTGGGGGGGGAAGTTGCGGTCCTTGAAGAACGAGGACATCTGACATATGGGAGTGGAATGTCTCATCCTGGGAGCAGATGCGGTGGAGGTGAAGGAATTGGGAATAGGGGATGGCATTTTTGCAGGAAGGTAAGTGGGAGGAGGTGTATTCTCGGTAGCTGTGGGAGTCGGTGGGCTTGAAATGGACATCGGTTTCTAGGTGGTTACCCGAGATGGAGACAGAGAGGTCCAGGAAGGTGAGAGAGGTGTTAGAGATGGTCCAGGTGAACTTAAGGTGTTGGTGAAGTGGATGAACTGTTCAAGCTCCTTGTGGGAGCACGAGGCGGCGCCAATACAGTCATCAATGTAACGGAGGAAGAGGTGGGGTTTAGGGCCAGTGTAGGTACGGAAGAGGGATTGTTCCACGTAATCTACAAAGAGGCAGGCATAGCTTGGGCCCATGCGGGTACCCATGGCCACCCCCTTTGTCTGTAGGAAGTGGGAGGAATTGAAAGAAGTTGTTGAGGGTGAGGACGTGTTCGGCTAAGTGGATGAGGGTGTCAGTGGAGGGGGACTGGTCAGGCCTGCAGGACAGGAAGAAGCGGAGGGCCTTTAGGCTATCTGCATGGGGAATACAGGTGTATAGGGACTGGACGTCCATAGTAAAAATGAGTTGTTGGGGACCGGGGATTTGGAAGTTCTGGAGGGAGTGGAGCGCGTGGGTGGTGTCACAAACGTAGGTAGGGAGTTCCTGGACCAAGGGGGAGAAAATGGAGACGAGATAAGTGTAGATAAGTTCGGTGGGGCAATGGGTCGACCAAATCTCCCCTCCCCCTACCGCATCCCAAAACCAGCCCAGCTCGTCCCCGCCTCCCTAACCTGTTCTTCCTCTCACCTATCCCCTCCTCCCACCTCAAGCCGCAACCCCATTTCCTATCTACTAACCTCATGCCGCCCCCTTGACCTGTCCGTCCTCCCTGGACTGACCTATCTCCTCCCTACGTCCCCACCTACACTCACCTTTACTGGCTCCATCCCCGCCTCTTTGACTTGTCTGTCTCCTCTCCACCTATCCTCTCCTCTATCCATCTTCGATCCGCCTCCCCCTCTCTCCCTATTTATTTCAGAACCCCCTTCCCCGCTTTTACAGCGCTTCATGATTTAAAAATGCATTTAAATGTACAGATACTGCTGACCAGCAAAATTTCCTTTGCTTAATACCTGACTTCAGGAAGGATTTGTAAACTTTACAAGTTTGGAATGAACTTCCTGACGAAGTGATGGATGTGGGTGCAATTACAACATTTAAAAGATACTTAGATGAGTACATGAATAGGAAAGGTTTGGAGGGATATGGGCCAGGAGCAGGCAGGTGGGACTGGTTTAGTTTGGGATTATGTTCGGTACGGACTGGTTGGATTGAAGGGCCTGTTTCCATGCTGGATTCTATCACCTGAGTGGCTGTTTTGTGAACACACCTTCTCTGCCATCAAAGTACTGAAATGCCACTTGAACCTGCAGCTTTGAGCTCAGAGTAGCGATCCTCCCACTGTTCCAGGAAGTCTCTTTTATAAACTAAGCTTGTCTAATCTTTCAGTGCAACAGATTGGTGCTATATGGCATTGGTATGGGCCATCAACAGTGTTTGAACATAGAATGTTCTATCACATCATTTCCAACCCCCAGTTGCTCAGCCAGGATAAACAGATTTTCTCCCTCATCTTTACGAACATGTAACACAAACTAACGAATAAAGCCTCTTTTCCATGCTCCTGACAATTGTCTGCCAGATTGCTTGCTGTGTTGTCTAGGAGATTAAAGCTTTAATTCCTGGAAATTCCAGGTCATTTCAGGAGGATTAGCCATAATCAACAAAGCAGATGGAAAATTCAAAAGAAAATCTCTGCAAATTCTGGAACTCGAACAGAAACTTCAAAACAAAAGTAGACACATGCGTTAGTCAATTAGCATTGAAAGGGCAACAATGGATGTGAATGTTTAATTATCTGGCCAAATGGAATGAAGACAAGTGCTTTGTTGGATTTTAACTTTGAGTCCTCGCATCCTCAACTACTGAGACAAGAAGGAAGTGAACTGGACTTTGTGTAATTACCTACTAATGGAACAGGGTTTGGTTAAAAGATGACCATAATAACTGAGAAAGCAAGAACTCGTCCTCACCCTCAACAACTTCTCTTTCAATTCCTCCCACTTCCTACAGACAAAGGGGGTGGCCATGGGTACCCGCATGGGCCCAAGCTGTGCCTGCCTCTTTGTAGGTTACATGGAACAATCCCTTTTCCATACCTACACTGGCCCTAAACCCCACCTCTTCCTCCATTACATTGATGACTGTATCGGCGCCGCCTCGTGCTCCCACGAGGAGCTCGAACAGTTCATCCACTTCACCAACACCTTAAGTTCACCTGGACCATCTCCAACACCTCTCTCTCCTTCCTGGACCTCTCTGTCTCCATCTCAGGTAACCACCTAGAAACTGATATCCATTTCAAGCCCACCGACTCCCACAGCTACCTGGAATACACCTCCTCCCACCCACCCTCCTGCAAAAATGCCATCCCCTATTCCCAATTCCTTCACCTCCGCCACATCTGCTCCCAGGATGAGGCATTCCACTCCCGTACATCTCAGATGTCCCTGTTCTTCAAGGACCGCAAATTCCCCCCGCAGTGGTCGAGAATGCCCTCAACCGTGTCTCCCGCATTTCCCGCAACTCATCCCTCACACCCCGTCCCCGCAATAACAACCAAAAAAGAATCCCCCTCATCCTCACGTACCATCCCACCAACCTCCGGATCCAATGCATCATCCTCCGACACTTCCGCCATCTGCAATCTGACCCCACCACCAAAGACATTTTTCCCTCCCCACCCTTGTCTGCCTTCCGGAGGGACCACTCCCTCTGCGACTCCCTTGTCCGCTCCACACTCCCCTCCATCCCCACCACACCCAGCACTTTTCCCTGCAACCGCAGGAAGTGCTACACCTGCCCCCACACCTCCTCCCTCACCCCAATCCCAGGCCCCAAGAAGACTTTCCACATCAAGCAGATGTTCACCTGCACATCTGCCAATGGGCCATACTGCATCCGCTGTACCCATTGTGGCCTCTGAAACTAAGCGGAGGCTTGGGCACCACTTTGCAGAACACCTGTGCTCGGTTCGCAGCAAACAACTGCACCTCCCAGTCGCGAGCCATTTCAACTCCCCCTCCCATTCCTCAGACGACATGTCCATCCTGGGCCCGCTGCAAAGCCACAGTGATGCCACCCGAAGGCTGCAGGAACAGCAAATCATATTCAGCCTGGGATCCCTGCAGCCCAATGATATCAATGTGGATTTCACAAGCTTCAAAATCTCCCCTCCCCCGACCGCTTCCCAAAACCAGCCCAGCTCGTCCCTGCCTCCCTAACCTGTTCTTCCTCTCACGTATCGCCTCCTCCCACCTCAAGCCGCACCTCTATCTCCTATCTACTAACCTCATCCCACCCCCTTGACCTGTCCGTCCTCCCTGGACTGACCTATCTCCTCCCTACCTCCCCACCGACACTCACATTTACTGGCTCCATCCCCGCCTCTTTGACTTGTCTGTCTCCTCTCCACCTATCCTCTCCTCTATCCATCTTCTATCCGCCTCCCCCTCTCTCCCTATTTATTTCAGAACCCTCTTCCCCTCCCCCATTTCTGATGAACGGTCTCGGCCCAAAATGTCAAGCTTTCCTGTTCCTATGATGCTGCTTGGCCTGCTGTGTTCATCCAGCTCCACGCCTTGTTATCTTGGATTCTCCAGCATCTGCAGTACCTATTATCTCTAAAGCAAGATGCAGAGCTGGCTGAACACAGCAGGTCAGGCAGCATCAGAGGAGCAGGAAAGCTGACGTTTTGGGTCTGGACATTCTTCAGAAATGGGGAAGGGGAAGGGTGCTCTGAAATAATTAGAGAGAGAGGGTGAGGTGATGACGGAAGGTGGATAAAGGAGCATATAGGTGGAGAGAAGATGGACAGGTCAAGGAGGCGGGGATGGAGCCAGTGAAGGTGAGTGTGGGTAGCGAGTTGGGATGGGGGTTGGTCAGTTGAGGGTAGATGGACAAGTGAAAGATGCAGGGTGGAGGCTCGTAGGTAGGAAGTGGGGTGTAGGGCTTGGTCAGTGAGGTGGGAGGAGCGGATAGGTGGGAGAAAAGACGGACAGGACAAGGAGGCGGGGACGAGCTGGGCTGGTTTTGGGATGAGATCGGGGGGTGGGGAGATTTTGAAGTTTGTGAAATCCACATGGAGACCGTTGGGCTGCAAGGTGCCCAAGCGAAATATGAGGTGCGGTTCCTGCAGCCTTCGGGTGGCATTGTTGTGGCACTGGAGGAAGCCCAGGATGGACGTGTCGTCCAAGGAATGGGAGGGGGAGTTGAAGTTGTTCGTGACTGGGAGGTGCAGTTGTTTGTCACGAACCGAGCGTAGGTGTTCCACAAAGTGGCCTCCAAGCCTCCACTTGGTTTCCCCGATGCAGAGGAGGCCACAACGGGAACAGCAGATGCAGTATACCACATTAGCAGATGTGCAGGTGAACATCTGTTTAATGTGGAAGGTTTCCTTGGGGCCTGGGATGGAGGTGAGGGGGGAGCTGTAGGGGCAGGTGTAGCACTTCCTGCGGTTGCAGGGTAAGGTGCCAGGGGTGGTGGGGCTTGTGGGGAGTATGGAGTGGACAAGGGAGTCACGGAGAGAGTGGTCCTTCTGTAAGGCAGACAAAGGTGGCGAGGGAAAAATGTCCTCAGTGGTGGGGTCAGATTGCAGGTGGCGGAAGTGGTGGAAGATGATGCGTTGAACCTGGAGGTTGGTGGGGTGATATGTGAGGATGGGGGAGATTCTGTTTTTGCTGTTATTGTGGGGAGGGGGTGTGAGGGATGAGTTGTGGGAAATGCGAGAGATGCGGTCGAGGGCGTTTTCAACCACTGTAGAGGGGAAATTGCAGTCCTTGATAACTGGACCATAAAAACTGGTTCTGATGGCATAGGCTAGGAGGATACCCAAAAGCCAAAGGCATTGTGCAAACTGTCTTGAAAACCCTGGGCAAGAAAAGCTTTAGAATCCCTACAGTGTGGAAACAGGCCTTTTGGCCCAACAAGTCCACGCTGAACCTCAGAGCATCCCACCCACACCTGTCCCTTTGTAACCCACAATCCCTGAACACTATGGGCAATTTAGCATGGCCAACCCACCTAACCTGCACATCTTTAGACTGTGGGAGGAAACCAGAACACCTGGAGGAAGCCCATGCAGACACAGGGAGAATGTGCAAACTCCACACAGACAGTCACCCGAGGCTGGAATCAAACCTGGGTCTCTGGTGCTGTGAGGCAGCAGTGCTAACCACTGAGCCACTGTGCTACCCCCTTTGAGGGACTATCAAAAAAAAATCATTTTTTCTGTGTTAATCATGAGAAACAATGGAAAATCACTGGGAGAAAGATGATTGTGAGGAAACATGATAAAGAAGACATTCTACGAGACTGACCAAGTGCTCAGTGCACAGTCAGATAAGAAGAACATGAATAAGGTATGGATGAATTATTAACCTCTTACCGTGTAAGTTGTCAGTTGTGAATTAATCTTCAATATTCATGAAGCACAAGAATCAGTTTATGAGTTTCAAATAGTATTAGTGATTTAAAGATTGTGTGTACCTCTATCTATAATCTATCACTGTTAATTAATCATTAGTTGGAGAAATTTAAAGCCTCAGCATTACAGCATCATTACCAATCAGAAGAGGGCTATTCAGCCTGTTCAGTCATGCCTATCTATATAGTTAGTCCTGTACCCCTACTCTATCCCCGTAGCTCTTCCAGTTTATTTCCCTCAACTGCCCATCTAACTTCATTTTGAAATTATTTATCACCTCCACTTCCACCCAACTTAAAGGTGGTGAGTTTTAGATTAGTACCATTCAATGCTGACTTCACCTTTATTACTTTTAGTATCATTCGAGTGTTTCCAGGCGGTTCAAATAAGATTCCTTAAACCAGATGCCTCACTCACGATGAAGAAGAACAGACTGAAGATAGTTGTACCTGAGATGCTGCCATGTGTGGCGACATTATACTCTATTCACTACTCCTGTTCTTCTGTACTTCAGTACAGGTGACCATAAAATCAAAATTGAATCAAGAAATTAAAATCAAAGATTTGCGGACTTTTCCACTTTCAAAGGTGCAAGTGAAATATGACCTCAGAAGGCTTTACAAGATATCTGGAAAGATAGAAAGTATACATCTGTACAAAAGAGACAGGTTTGAAAAATGAGATAACAAGGTGTAGAGCTGGATGAACACAGCAGGCCAAGCAGCATCATAGGAGCAGGAAAGCTGACGTTTCGGGCCTAGACCCCTCTTCAGAAATGGGGGAGGAGAAGGGGATTCTGAAATAAATAGGGAGAGAGGGGGAGGCGGATAGAAGATGGATAAAGGAGAAGATGGGTAAAGAAGAGACAGACAGGTCAAGGAGGCGGGGTTGGAGCAAGTAAAGATGAGTTAGGGAGAGGATAGGTCGGTCCATGGAGGACAGAAAGGTCAAAGGGGGTGGGATGAGGCTAGTAGGTAGGAGAAGGGGGTGGGGCTTGAGATGGGAGGAGTGGATAGGTGGGAGGACAGGTTAGTGGGAGGCGGGTATGAGCTGGGCTGGTTTTGGGATGTGGTGGGGGGAGGGGAGGTTTTGAAGCTTGTGAAGTCCACAATGATACCATTGGGCTGCAGGGTTCCCAAGCGAAATATGAGATGCTGTTCCTGCAACCTTTGGGTGGCATCATTGTGGCACTGCAGGAGGCCCAGGATGGACATGTCATTCAAGGAATGGGAGGGGGAGTTGAAATGGTTTGCGACTGGGAGGTGCAGTTGTTTGTTTCGAACGAGTGTAGGTGTTCCACAAAGCGGTCCCCAAGCCTCCTCTTGGTTTCCCCGATGTAGAGGAGGCCACGATGGGAACAGCGGATACAGTATACCACACTAGCAGATGTGCAGGTGAACATCTGTTTGATATGGAAGGTCTTCTTAGGGCCTGGGCTGGGGGTGAAGGGGGAGGTGTAGGGGCAGGTGTCGCACTTCCTGCGGTTGCATGGAGAAGTGCCAGGGGTGGTGGGGCTGGTGGGGACTGTGGAGTGGACAAGGGAGTCTCGGAGAGAGTGGTCCCTCCGGAAAGCAGATAATGGTGTGGAGGGAAAAATGTCTTTGGTGGTGGGGTCAGATTGCAGATGACGGAAGTATCGGAGGATGATGCGTTGGATCTGGAGGTTGGTGGGGTGGTACGTGAGGACAAGGGGGATTCTGTTTTGTTTGTTATTGCTGGGAGGGGGTGTGAGGGATGAATTGCGGGAAATGCGAGAGACGTGGTCGAGGGCATTTTCGACCACTGTGGGGGGGAAGTTGCGGTCCTTTAAAAAGAGGACATCTGAGATGTCCAGGAGTGGAATGCCTCATCTTGGGAGCAGATGCGGTGGAGGTGAATGAGTTGGGAATAGGGGATGGCAATTTTGCAGGAAGTTGGGTGAGTGGAGGTGTACTATAGGTAGCTGTGGGAGTCGGTGGGCTTGAAATGGATATCGGTTTCCAGGTGGTTGCCAGAGATGGAAATAGAGAGGTCCAGGAAGGAGAGAGAGGTGTCGGAAATGGTCCAGGTGAACTTAAGTTTGGGGTGGAAAGTGTTAGTGAAGTGGATGAACTGATCAAGCTCCTCGTGGGAGCATGAGGCGGAGCCGATATAGTCATCGATGTAACGGAGGAAGAGGTGGGGTATAGGGTTAGTGTAGCTTCGGAAGAGGGATTATTCCACGTAACCTACAAAGAGGCAGGCATAGCTTGGGCCCATGCGGGTACCCATGGCCACCCTCTTTGTCTTGCAATTCCTCTCATGGGCCCAAGCTATGCCTGCCTCTTTGCAGGATACATGGAAAAATCCCTCTTCCTACTATCTCTGTAACAGGTTTGAAAAATGTTTTCTTCCTATTATACTGAGAGAATTGCACAAGAGGACATATTTTCAAACTCGCAAGCACAAGTCTTGAACAGCTATCGGAAAGTTCGTCACCCAACGATCCCTGGGATGGAAGGATTGACTTATGAACAAACACGAAACAGATTGGGACACTACTCACTACAATTTAGAAGAATGAGGTGATCTCCTTGACACATATAGATTCGTAAGGGGCTTGACAGGGTAAATGCTGTGAGGATGTTTCCAGTCATGGGAGAGTCTCAGACTAGAGGGCATAATCTTAGAATAAAAAGGTGTAAATTGAAGACTGAGATGAGGAGGAATTTCTTCACTCAATGGGTTGAGAGTATTTGGAAGACCTTGTCACCGAAAGCTTTGAGGGCAGAGTCTTTGCGAGTATTTGAGGCTGAGATAGATAGATTCTTGGTCAGTTGGAGAATCAAGGGTTATGGGGAAAGGGCAGAAAACTGGATGTGAGGAATGTCAGATCAGCCATGATCCTATTGAATGGTGGATCAGGCTCGAGGGGCCGAACAGCCTACTCCTGTTCCTATTTCTTATGGTCGTATGACTTATCAAGGTACTGAGGTTCTTGCATGTACAGCATCAACATCCTTACTGGAAACATTTTTGTGGTTGTTTCAAGTTGCTGTAAAGTGATACTTTCTCTCCTTCCTGTTCACATTACAATGCTGTGTGAGTGAGGGTGTGCCACAACTTCAAACAGCTTGTCAGTTAGCAAATTGAATGCACTAACAGGATATAAAAACAACTGGTTTTGACAGGAGTGCCTCCTGTTCCCTGCAGTGCTATGTCTTCCCAGCAGACAGGTCCTGCAATAACCTGAGGCAGGTTCTGGTTATAGGGGAAAAGCCATGATGCTGAAAGAAGGAGGCAGATGTTAGTCCTGCTTCCCTTTTCCTGTGGGAGTCAGTGCAGTACCAACTCTCTGGTGTTTTTATTCTTCATTGGTGAGTGGATCAGCTGTATTTGTTAATGGGTCTTTCTTGAAACAAAAATTACTCAACCAGCCACTTGAAATTGCAAGATGGACTGAAATCTGGCTGAAACTGGGTAAGTGTGTATCAGAGCACCAATTGTACACTGAGTGTATGTTCAGGCCGACAATCCGCATTGTGCAAAGCACAGAGTTCACCCCTTCCATGGAAGGAAAAGTTAAGAGGAAAGGTCAATCTAAGCTCTTCGTACTCGTCAATTATTGTTAGTGGCATTGGTCTGAGAATAGGCAACGGCTTGAATCTTTGTTTCGGGCTAGAGTGAGATTTTGTGAACAATGTACAAACAGGGATTCAAATTATAAACTCAGTTTAAGGTTCTCCAAGGTTAACTTCATAAAGACAATTCAAAGGGAGATAGTAGATATTAAGAGTGCTGCCTTTGAAGCTCTTTCCCCTTGACTGGGATAGGAGATGAATATTCAAGCAGGATTACTTCCCCTGGAGGAGGGTCGGGGGGACCGGTATCATCTGTGCACGACATATTTCAAAATTGTGAACTTGTTGAAAGACCACTTTTGTTATGCAAAGTGCACGAAGAAATATTTTCCTCTGATTGTTAAATGGTGACACTTGTTGAAAATTACACTGGACGAGATCAAGATTAATAAAAGCAAAATCTTCTTCCTTGGCAGCACCTCAGGGTCGAGGATGACTTGTTTCCACTCTTGGGGGTGGAGGGGATGTAGGTGATGGCGGGTTCTGCAGTGGTTGAATAGTCCGATCCTGGAGCTGCAGACTCTGCCAGAAGTTGGGGTAGGTAGTTTTGGATGAGGCAGGCGGCTGTCATGCTCTGGATTCTGGACACTTGCACTTGGCCTCCACATGCTCCTCTTGGTGATGTTTGAAATGGCTGCTACTGCAGGTGCTGGAGATCTGAAATAAAAACAGAAAGTGCTGGAGAGGCTCAGAAAGTCTGGCAGCATGAGTGGTGAGAGAAACAGAGTTATCGTTTTGCATCCAATATGACTCTTCTTCAGACACTGGATCAGGATTAATTTTTATTTGTGATATGCCCCTTTCCCAGGTAGCATTTACAACATAGACTGGAGCATAAAAAATGACACCTAGCCAAAAATGCTGTGACACTGAACTCAGGTATAAAAGAAGAGAATAGAAAAGTAGAGAAAATAGAATTAGCATTTGCATGTCCCAGTATTTGTAATGTGTAATTATTGGAACCCATTGGATCTCATTGACTTATGAGGACCCTGGTTGGATTTGTAAACCTGGGCCGATGAGGAAGCCCTGGCTGACCAATATAAACAGGGAATTCAGAGTCTTCTCAGTTCAGGAGACTGGCTCTGAGCTGGCTGGTCACAGCCAGTGTACTGTGCACAAGTAAATGAAGGGGGATCTGGTGATAGGATACTGGCCTCTGTGCAGTTATTTCATAGTGTTTTGCTCTTTTTATCATTCACTTGTGGGTTTTGCTGCCTGGGCCAGCATTCATTCACTGTCTCCAGCTGCCCTTGAGAAAGTGGTGGTGAACTTTCCAACTCGCGCCTGTTATTTTGCTTCCTCGTTTTCATGTTACCCTCCATCTCTTGAGAACGCTTTGAATTTTACGGGAGTTACAAGTCCTTTCCTTTGTTCACCATTTCTTACCTTATCCATGTGCCTATTCTTATGTATGGGACCAGAGCAGTCAATGTTACTGGTCTAGTTATATTATGGGGGTAATGTTGTGATTTTCCATAAGACCATAAGACATAGGAGTGGAAGTAAGGCCATTCGGCCCATCGAGTCCACTCCGCCATTTAATCATGGCTGATGGGCATTTCAACTCCACTTACCCGCACTCTCCCCATAGCCCTCGATTCCTTGCGAGATCAAGAATTTATCAATCTCTGCCTTGAAGACATTCAACGTCCTGGCCTCCACTGCGCTCCGTGGCAGTGAATTCCACAGGCCCACCACTCTCTGGCTGAAGAAATGTCTCCTTATTTCCGTTCTAAATTGACCCCCTCTAATTCTAAGGCTGTGCCCACGGGTCCTAGTATCCCCACCTAACGGAAACAACTTCCCAGCGTCCACCCTTTCTAAGCCATGCATTATCTTGTAAGTTTCTATTAGATCTCCCCTCAACCTTCTAAACTCTAATGAATACTATCCCAGGATCCTCAGCCGTTCATCGTATGTTAGGCCTACCATTTCAGGGATCATCCGTGTGAATCTCCGCTGGACACGCTCCAGTGCCAGTATATCCTTCCTGAGGTGTGGGGCCCAAAATTGGACACAGTATTCTAAATGGGGCCTAACTAGAGCTTTATAAAGTCTCAGAAGCACATCGCTGCTTTTATATTCCAACCCTCTTGAGATAAATGACAACATTCCATTCGCTTTCTTAATCACAGACTCAACCTGCAAGTTAACCTTTAGAGAATCCTGTACTAGCACTCCCAGATCCCTTTGTACTTCGGCTTTATGAATTTTCTCACTGTTCAGAAAATAGTCCATGCCTGTATTCTTTTTTCCATTTTCCATTCCTAAGTGGTACTTTGCATATTTTGGGTGCATATAATAATTTCTGGTGCCTGGAACATCTGTTTGAATTTCTGTTCTTGACAGGCGAGCATCTCAATAGCAACAGTAAAAGCAGCAGATTATTCTTCCATTCTTTTTGGTGTTATTTATGATTTCCAGGACGAGAACACATGTGCATTATGTGTTGATGTTTGGTGAGCGCATTAATGTGTCACCTAATTTATACACACTTGCTTTGTATTGTTGGAAAAGATGAAAGTAAGACTTTCATTTACACTTTTCATGATCAAAGGACGTCCAAAAACATATTATACCCAATGAATAACTTCTGAAGTGTTGTTGCTGTCCGTAATGTAGGAAACATGCCAGCCAAGTTACATACAGCAAATTCTCACAATGTATCATGGGAACGTGACCAGCTAATCTGCTTTTCAGTGATGTATGAATGAGAATGAATGTTGGTCATGGTGCAGGAGATAAAATCCACACGCTCCCTTCTCATCACACCCATCTTTGTAACGTCCCATGATGCCCTTTACATTCACCTAAAATGTCCAACAGGGTCTTGGAACATGTCATCCCAAAAGACAACCCCTATGACAGTGTGGCACCGTCTCAGTACTGCACTGAGTTTCACCCAAATATTTTGTGCTCCAATCTATAAATGGAAGTTGAACTTGCAATCTTTTTGGGCACAGCGGTGAGAACACTGCCAAAGGTGCAATAAGTCAGGTGTGGTCTTTAAAGACACAATAACTGAAAATCAGTTTAGGGGTGGCAATGTAAATCTGCTGGCTGGGAACTGCCACTATCCATCCAGGCCTAATGTGAAGGTTCACTCCTATGTAACCAATGGTGGGTGCTTTTGTCACTAATTGCATATCAGAGGCACGCAGTGGCTGAAAAATGTGGCATTGTTTGTCAATGCTGGGAAGGAGATGTCACATGTTATTTTAAAACCTTTTGATGCCTTCCTTGATCCTGAGGAAGTGGAAGCATAGGAGTTCGTAGCATTGAAGTGGATCCCATCTTGTTACCTTGTATGCGATGGAAGCTCTATTTCCTACAAAGCCTGTGGAATCTCAGTGTTAAGCCATGACATATTAGATCCCAGAAGGAGTTGGAATCTTTGAGGTGTCACTCTGTAGACCTATGATAAGATACCCTGGAGATGCCATGAATTTTCAATTCTACATGTTGATCACTGGATAGCATGAAAGGCAGGATGATTAGTGACGGTAAAAGATGCTTAAAGTCCCTTTGATCATTGTAATCTTGTCTTGGGAAGTTAGATGTTTATTAGCTGAGGAGGGTTGGTCATAAAATCAAACTGAAGAAAGAGGTCAGTTCTGAAGAAGGGTCACTGGGCCCGAAACGTTAACTCTGCTTTCTCTCTACAGATGTTGCCAAACCTGCTGAGTTTCTCCAGCAACTTCTGATTGTGTTTCTGAAGTAAAACTTGCTTTGTAGTGAAGGATTTAATCCTAGCTAATCCCAATTTAATAGCTCAGAACATCAAAAGTTAACAATTATCAACCATTCCAGAAATCAGATGCTGACTACATTTAGCTTTCCATTCACTGCCAGCCGTTCCTTTCCCATGCTTGTGAGACAAAATGCAACACATTAAAAGTTACTACATAGCTCCTAATGTATCAGATTAAAGTTAAGAGACACAAATCCTCTCACAGGGTTTTAGGCAGATTTATGCACAAATCAAGTAAGGAGTTCTGCATTAAATTAAATTGATGATTATGTATTGAACGCATTGTATATAAGAAAAGCAACAAAAAATTGTAGCAAAATGCAAAAAGTAGCAGATAACTTCTCACACACCCTAAATCTATGAATTTTATGTGAAGGTGCAAAAATCTAAATAAGAGCATTTTGGGCAAGATAAGTTCAAGCTAAGGGAATCCAACATAATATGATAAATTGGACTCCAGTCAGATTGTTTTTAGTTGTTTTTTTTTCAATAAATAAATGTTACCAGAGGTTTCTAAACTCACCCTGTTCATGCCAATCAATATTGTAAAAGCTTTCGTAAACTGAGGTATTCACAATAATCTGGGGATGTTGAATTTGGAACTCAAGCTGACCAGCCATGATCTTTTTGAATAGCAGTGCACACTTGAAGGGCTGAATGGCCTTTTTCTGCTCCTAATTTATATTTTCAGGTGATCATTATGAATTGCACTTTAATACGATTTTACTCAATTAAAAATATCAATGGAATATCAAAATTACAAAATGAAGGTACAGCTTTAGTGAAGAGTGTGTAAGTTTAACATTAATGAAATTCAAATTCAAGTCTAAACTAGGGACTAAAATATTTCATTTATACAATTATAATTGTTACCTTTACTTCATATTGACTGCCCACATTCTTCCAAAGCAAATTATCTCACACTTCTCCCAATGAATTTTATTTGCCACTTGTTATCTATTTCATTAACCTTTTAAAGTTCTACGCTATCCTACTCGTATCATACATTTGCAAGTTTTGAATCATTCACAACTTTGGAATTGTATCCTGTACGTCAAGGTCTAGATCATTAACATAGATTAGGAAGAATAAGGGTCTCAAAACTGACAACAGACCTTCCTCCAGTCAGGAAAGCATCAATTAGCTACTATCTGTTTCCTGTTATTCACCTGACACTGTATCCATGTAGTTACTGTCCCTTTTATTTCCATGAGTTAAACTTTCCCCACGAACCTGTTGTGCAAGCTTTAACAAATACTTCCTGAAGCTCTGTGTATGTCACAACATTGTTAGCCTTATCAAAAAACTTCAGCCAGCTTGTTAACCATGAATTGCTCTCACCATGCTTCTGCTGACTTTGCTTAGTGAGTCAATATTTTGTCTGAGTGTCTATTATTTTTGTTTCAAGTTATTCGTTTTTAGAAGCTTCCCCACCACTAAATTGACTTGCAGTTGCTGGGCTTCTGTTTACATTATTTCTTTGAACAAGGGAATAATATTTGCAATTCTCCATTCCTCTGGCACACCCCTCCCTGTCATTTCCTTGCTGCTGATTTCAGAAGTTCATACCCAGCAGATGTGAAAACTGTTCATTGGCGTCCCGATCGACGTGAGAGTTCTTCCCAGCGTCGTCATGGTCACATATCTTAGAGGGAACGAGTCTCAGGATAACTGGGAAATTATGGTCAGTGACTCCACAATTTCCGCTGTCATTTCCTTCAGTTTTTATGGGTACGTCCCTTCCAGTCCTTATCAGCTCCGACTACAGACAACTATCTGGTACCTCCTCCATATAAAATTCTCAGAATTCTTGTGATGTCTGCAAAGACTTCCTGAACATTTTAACATAGTGTCAAATTCCTGGTATTCCTGGTAGTTAGAAGAGACTAAACATCCCAAATAGGTATCCCACCCTTCTTAATCACTACCCGTGCAGAGAAAAATATTGGATTGTCAAACAGGAGTTTATAGTCTATCTCAGAAACACCAGCTTAAATTAAGCTGGTGAAGACACTATACAAAGCTTTTGCTGACAAATTAGGGGAAGAAGGCAATGGATAGGGTTAAACATTTTGACAATTTACTGATATCTCTAGCTTTCTCGTTCTATTGCAGCCAATCAAGAAGATATGGACAGCGAGGCAGCCAAGAGGATAAAATGGTTCCACAAACATCTTCATTGTCAAGCTTGGTGGAATCCAGCACAAGATCCAAAAGACAAGCTTGATGTCTTTAGCAAGAAGTGGTTCAGAGGTGAACCTCAGTTGTGAGGTAAGATCGGAGAAGTCGGGATATTTTTCCTTGGGGAGGAGAAGACTGAGAGAAGATTTGATAGACATATTCAAAATCAAAACAAGGCTGAACAGAATAGATAGGTAGAAACTGATCTTATTTGTAAAAGAATAATGAATCAGAGGGCTCAGACTTGAAGTGTTTTCCAAAATAAACAAATGTGAGATGAGGGGAAATGTTTTCAGACATTGCGTGACCTAGGTTTGGATTGTGCTGCCTGGAAGTATGGATGGAAACAGATTCAATTGAGCTAATCATGGTGAGGAGAGGTGATGGCCCAGTGGTATTATTGCTAGGCTGTTAAGCCAGATACCCGGGTCTGGGGATGTAGGTTCAAATCCTGCCATGGAGTTTGAATTCAATAAACATCTGGAATTAAGAGTCTAATAATGACTATAAATGCCAACTTTTGGGGGGAAAAGACCAACTGGTTCACTAATGCCCTTGAGGAGAAACTGCCATCCTTTCCTGGTCTGGCCTACATGTGTCTATGGACAATTAGGAATGGGCAATAAATGCTGACCTAGAAAACAACACCCTCATCCTGTGAGTGAATTAAAAAAAACTCTGTAGATTGACCCACAATGCCATGAGGGAGGGAGTTCCTGAAGTTCTTGACCAAATGTGCAATCCCTTCTGGGTCACATGTCATTATGATGGGGGACTTGAGGCCCTTTGTTTTTCTTGTGGGGGTTACAGCATTTGTCACTCGCTCACCTCATATCTCGATCTACTGTAGATAAGTTGATAGTAATTAAAACTTACTTTGACCTGTGACTGTTATAAGGTCAACTACTGGTTTTATTACTCCTACTGTCATGGATACAATGTATATGTTCTTTTTCATAGCCCATGGTCAATGTACTAGTCTATGTAAGAACTGTGTATTTTCTCAGCCTCAGAGAGGTGGTCCTGATTCAATCATTCCCATCAGCAAGCCTCTTTGTGGATTTAAAAAAGATACATTGTTTGCTATCACACAGGTAATTTAAGACACAATATCTCAGTCACTCATATCACACACACTATCACATATAAGGTTGGTAACAAATGAAGATAAAACATTATGATGACAATTTATGATTATCTCAGCCTCTTTGAGGCAGGTCTGTAGTTATTGTTTAGATGAGTTGATGCTTTAGTTGAAAGAATGGTCTGCAATGAAAAGGATTCTCAGTAAACTGTGGGATTTCTTGCAATTTAATTTGAAGGAGGTTGGTTTTTTTTAGAATAGATTCATAGAATCCCTACTGTTTGAAAACGGGCCATTCAGCCCAACAAGTCCACACTGCCAAAGATCATCCCACCCAGACCCATTCCCTGTGAGGCAGTAGAGCTAACCACTGAGCCACCATGCCACCCCCAAATGTTACCTGGGTCTCTGGATTAACACTCCGGCGATAATACCACGACAACATCACCTCCCCCGTTCTCAAGTGAACTCAAAGTTGGAACAATAGGGACTCCTTCTGCTACTTTCAAGGTATTGCTGTTAATTACCTTGACTGCTTAGATGATTTGAAGCTCATTCAAAAGCTTTCTAGTGGAGAGAGATAACAAGGTGTGGAGCTGGATGAACGCAGCAGGCCAAGCAGCATCATAGGAGCGGGAAAGCTTGACGTTTTGGGCCTAGACTCTTCATCAGAAATGGGGGAGGGGAAGAGGGTTCTGAAATAAATAGGGAGAGAGGGGGAGGTGGATAGAAGATGGATAGGGGAGAAGATAGGTGGAGAGGAGACAGACAAGTCAAAGAGGCGGGGATGGAGCCAGTAAAGGTGAGTGTAGGTGGGGAGGTAGGGAGGAGATAGGTCAGTCCAGGGAGGACGGACAGGTCAAGGGAGCGGGATGATGTTAGTAGATAGCAGATGGGGGTGTAGCTTGAGGTAGGAGGAGGGGATAGGTGAGAGGAGGAACAGGTTATGGAGGCGGGTCGAGCTGGGCTGGTTTTGGGATGCGGTTGGGGGAGGGGAGATTTTGAAGCTTGTGAAATCCACATTGATACCATTGGGCTGCAGGGTTCCCAAGCTGAATATGATTTGCTGTTCCTGCAGCCTTCGGTTGGCATCATTGTGGCACTGCAGGAGGTCCAGGATGGACATGTCGTCTGAGGAATGGGACGGGGAGTTGAAATGGTTTGCGACTGGGAGGTGCAGTTGTTTGTTGCGAACTGAACACAGGTGTTCTGCAAAGCGGTCCCCAAGCCTCCTCTTGGTTTCCCCGATGTAGAGGAGGCCACAACGGGTACAGCGGATGCAGTATACCACATTGGCAGATGTGCAGGTGAGCATCTGCTTGATGTGGAAAGTCTTCTTGGGGCCTGGGATTGGGGTGAGGGAGGAGGTGTGGGGGCAGGTGTAGCACTTCCTGCGGTTGCAGGGAAAAGTGCCGGGTGTGGTGGGGCTGGAGGGGAGTGTGGAGCAGACAAGGGAATCATGGAGAGAGTGGTCCCTCCGGAAAGCAGATAAGGGTGGGGAGGGAAAAATGTCTTTGGTGGTGGGGTCGGATTGCAGATGGCGGAAGTGTCGGAAGATGATACGTAGGATCCGGAGGTTCATGGGGTGGTACGTGAAGACGAGGGGGATTCTTTTTTGGTTGTTATTGCGGAGACGGGGTGTGAGGGATGATTTGCAGGAAATGCGGAAGAAACGGTCGAGGGCGTTCTCGACCACTGCGGGGTGGGATGTTGCGGTCCTTGAAGAATGAGGACATCTGAGATGCACGGGAGTGGAATGTCTCATCCTGGGAGCAGATGCGGCGGAGGTGAAGGAATTGGGAATAGGGGATAGCATTTTTGCAGGAAGGTGGGTGAGTGGAGGTGTATTCCAGGTAGCTGTGGGAGTCGGTGGGCTTGAAATGGATATCAGTTTCTAGGTGGTTACCCGAGATGGAGACAGAGAGGTCCAAGAAGGGGAGAGAGGTGTTAGAGATAGTCTGCAGGACAGGAAGAAGCGGAGGGCCATTAGGCCATCTGCATGGGGAATACAGGTGTATAGGAACTGGATGTCTATAGTAAAAATGAGGTGTTGGGGACCGGGGAATTGGAAGTTCTGGAGGAGGTGGAGCGCGTGGGTGGTGTCACGGACATAGGTAGGGAGTTCCTGGACCAAGGGGGTGAAAATGGAGTCTAGGTAGGTGGAGATGAGTTCGGTGGGGCAGGAGCAGGCGGAGACAATGGGTCAACCAGGGCATTCAGGTTTGTGGATTTTGGGAAGGAGATAGAAGCGGGCGGTGCGGGGTTGGGGAACGATGAGGTTGGAGGCAGTGGGAGGTCAACTCTGTCTGTTGAACAGCTGTTTGCTATTTTAGAAGCTTGTTGTTACATCATTTGACCTGTAATAAGTTGAAAGTTCTTCCTAAATAAACTGGATGGTTCAGTCAATCATGCATCCTGAATTCTGGATTTTGTATATTGAGAGTTTGAGGGAACCAGTTTCTTTAAATTTGAAAGACGCATTCAGTAAATAATAACTTTTTGAGTTCATGATAGGAAAAGACAATGAATCAATGTGAGTCTGGGAGCTTTCTTTAGTTCACTCTTGAGAGAGCAGAGGGGTTCCGTTCCGCAGAAGAAGTTAGGTGATCCCGGGTGTCCAACATTTGCAGCCACTAATTGTTAGCTGTAAAATACAAAGGTTAGTTCAAATTAAGTAGAAAAGATACCAAATTCCAACAATTTGAAATGTCTTAAATCAGATTTGAAAGTAACTGCAAAATTCAGTCTAACACACACCTGATACTTCGGTTGTAGCTTTTTAAACAGAGGGATGTAATTACAGTATATGCACTTTCATTAATAAATCAGATATATGACCAAACTGAAATCTATCTCATGCTTCTGTGCTCAATTGAAAACAAACAATCATGTCAGCCCTGATTTGCACAAGATTTTACACATGCTGGTAAAATTTCCTTGTATCTAAAGACAATTGTGCACCAAATATCCTACTTTTCCGTACTCCAGTATATAGCAGGCAACTATCCTTTCTGGGCTGCTGAACAATTTGTTCCATGTTAGGATCAGGACTCATTACTCTGAGCCTAATTTAGAATGGCATAATTCCATTGAGTACTATCCTAACACTTCATGGTTATGTGCACTTCAGAATATTATTAGGACTTCAAAGACATACAAAACCTGGCTATGTCTAGAGAGGCCCTCTCCAGAATGCATGTGATTGTCTGCAGTGAGAACTAGTTTCAGGTGATAGCCTTGCCTTAGAAACTGCGCAGGGACCATATATGCTTAGCATCATACCTTGAACTGGAATGATCTCAACTGCACACTGGACTTGGGAGCAATGATCTCTGTTCTTTTCAATTATGCAACTGAATCCCGTGTCTCAAACAGTCAAGGTGGATTTGTATTCAATAGAAATTCAAGAAATTATTTATAGCACAAGCATCAGCTTTGAACAGTCAGTTTAAATAAACTATGCTTGGATACAGTACTTTTGTAAAGAATAGTCTGAAGATAGTGAAATATCTTGTTTGCTGTAGTAGTTTATCTGTGGCAGCTCACAGTTTGATATAGAATTATTAGAATCCCTACAGTGTGGAAACAGGCCCTTCAGCCCAACAAGTCCACACCGACCCTTGGAGCATCCCACCCAGACCCATCCCCCTATAACCCACACACCCCTGAACACTATGGGCAATTTTGCACAGCCAATCCACCTAGCCTGCAGGAGGAAACCCACGCACACACAGGGAGAACATGCAAACTCCACACAGACAGTCACCCAAGGCTGGAATTGAACCCGGGTCCCTGGCGCTGTGAGGCTGCACTGAGCCACCATGCCACCCTAGTTCTTAGTGTTAAATGGATCAAAGGGTACGAGGTGAAAACAGGACTGAGTTGAATGTTCAGCCATGATCATATTGAATGTGGAGCAGGCTTGAATGGCCAAAGTGGGTCATGGAGTTATATAGCACAGAAACAGACCCTTTGGTCCAACTCATCCGTGCCAATCGGACATCCCAATCTGACCTAGTCCCATTTGCCAGCATTTGGCCCATATCCCTTTAAACCCCTCCTATTCATGAACTCATCCAAATGCCTTTCAAATGTTGTAATTGTACCCACCTTTACCATTTCCTCTAGCAGCTCTTTCCATACACGTTCCATCCTCCTGCTTCAAAAAGTAACCCCTTAGGACTTTTTAAATCTTTCCCCCTCACCTTAAATTTGTGCCCTCTAACTTTGGACTCCCCTACTCTAGGAAAAAGAGCTTGGCTTTCCACATTATCCATGCTTGTCATAATTTTATAAAATGGTTATGTAAAATGACCTGCTCTTGCTCCTATTTTCTATGTTTTTATATTATAGCTCTTAGGACTAGAGGGATGAAAGGCCCAGGGGAGAAAGTGGAAACAGGGAATTTCTATTGAATAAAAACCCACCTTGACGGTTTGATACACGAAATTCAGTTGCATAATTGAAAGGAATATTACTCCCAAGTCCAGCATGCAGTTGAGATCATTCTAGTTTAAGGTATGATGATAAGCATATATGATCCCTAGGCAAGGCTATCACCTGAAACTTGTTCTCATTGCAGACAATCACATGCATTCTGGAGAGGGCCTGTCTGGACATAGCCAGGTTTTGTATGACTTTGAAGTCCTAATAATATCCTGAAGTGCACATAACCGTGAAGTGTTAGGATAGTACTCAATTGAATTATGCCATTCTAAATTAAGCTCAGAATAATGAGTCCTGATCCTAACATGGAACAAATTGTTCAGCAGCCCAGAAAGAATCTTTGTCTGCTACATACTGGAATACGGAAAAGTAGGAGTTTGTTTGGATGATTAGCCATGACCATATTGAATGATGGAACAGGCTCAAAATGGCCAGCTCCTGCTCTTATTTTCTACGTTTCTATATGAAGTCTTTTGGCAAGCCAGTGGTTTCATATGTATACAACCAGAAATCATTGAGCTAAGTCTTTGGAATAATGCTGGGTAGAATAGAGGTACAGGTTTTCCTAACATTGACTTGGGAGTCTGAGAAAAGTTATTTAGAGGGAGGGTTAGGACAGAAAATGTAACTTTATGATTGAAAGTACAGCACCTAAAACTGGATCACTTTTAAAGCAGAACGATCATTCAGGGAGGTAAAATAGTGGTTTCAACAGAAACAATTCTTGGGGATTGATGTAATCATATTCTCTATTGAAAGTGGGTTCAGTTGCAGTGGGTAAATGGCAAGTGTAATGAAGCATAAAGAAGAAAGTGATGTAGTTAATAATTAGCAGTTCTCTAGCTAACAGAATGCCCTTCAATCAAGGACAAAGTTTACTGACCCCAGAAGGTCATTAAATGTAAGTCTTCAGGCTGTTAACTGCTTTTAATCTATATTTGCTACAGTTCAGACAGTAGACCCACATCTGTTTTATACCAATTCTGAAGTCAGCGAATAGTAAAGTTGGATTTTGGACCTG
This sequence comes from Ginglymostoma cirratum, assembly GCA_024137785.1. Classification (NCBI taxonomy): domain Eukaryota; kingdom Metazoa; phylum Chordata; class Chondrichthyes; order Orectolobiformes; family Ginglymostomatidae; genus Ginglymostoma; species Ginglymostoma cirratum. Next base: position 5,850,118 of record JAHRHZ010000020.1, read on the forward strand.
GATCCACTCACCATTTCCCTTGGGTGAGTTAGCTTGAGATTGAGGGTCTGATTCATGTTGTAAGTGTCAGTCCGATAACATAAAAGATGCTCGAAAAGTTTAGTGAAAATGCACAGATACAATTCCTTACTTTGTCCTTCATTTTATGTAGAATGCGGCTAGTAATTAATGAATGGCCCGTTATATTTATTTCTACAAAACACAAATCTATATAAAACGTACAATATCCACAAGGGGTCAATTGATAATAATCTATAATTGTGGGAAAGTATCTTTTAAAGTCATGGAGTCATATTGTCATAGAGACATGCTGCATGGAAACAGACCCTTCAGTACAACTTATCGATGCTGACCAGATATCCTAAATTAATCTAGTTCCATTTGCCAGCATTTGGCGTATATCCCTTTGAACCCTTCCTACTCAAGTACCCATCCGACGCCTTTTAAATGTTATAATTGTACCAGCCGCCACCACCTCCTTATTTCATGCACGCACCACCTCCTACATGAAAATGTTACCCCTTAGGTCCCTTTTATATATTTCCCTTCTCACCTTAAACCTATCCCCTCTAGCTTTGAAATACCTTGGGAAAAAGTCTTTGGCTTTTCACCCTATCCATGCCCCTCACGATTTTATAAGCCTCTATAATGTCATCATTCTACCTCCGACACTCCAGGAATAATATTCAGTTTCTCCCTTTGACTCAAACCCTCTAATCCTGGCAACATCCTTGTAAACCTTTTCTGCATCCTTTCAAGTTTAACAACATTTTTCCAATAGCAGAGGACCAGAATTGAATGCAGTATTCCAAAAGTGGCCTAACCAAGGTGACCTCCCTACTCCTATACACAATGCACTTACCAATAAAGGCGAGTGTACCGAACGCCTTCTTCACTATCCTGTCTACCTGTGACTTCATCTTCAAAGAACTATGAACCTGCACCCCAAGGTCTCTTTGTTTGGCAACACTACCCAGGACCCTAACATTAAGTGTATAAGCCCTGCCTTGATTTGCCTTTCCAAGATGCAACACCTCACAAACATGTAGTGTTACTAATCTCTCACCTCCTAGTCAGTGAGCTTCTTGCAGTCAGCACCAGGACTGATATTAAAATTGAGCAGATTGTCAGTAACTACTTCCAGAGAATCACAGGATAGTTATGAGGCAGAAGGAGGTCCTTCAGCCGATTGTGTCTGCACTGACTCTTCACACAGCATCATTACCTTGTGCCAATCTCCTGCATTTTCACCACAATGTTGCACACAATTATTATCCACATAACCATCCGAGGTTATGAATGCCTCAGTTGAACTTGTCTCTGCTACATTTCAAGGCATTGCGTTCCATGCCCTGGCTAGTTTTTCTTTTTTACGTTCACCCTTGCTTGGACTGTGCATCACTTTAAATCTATACCTCTTGTTCTCGTTCCTTCAGCCCACTCATGATGTTGAAAATTTATGTGAAATCTCTGTTCAGTGTTCTTCACCCGCAGGAGAACAGCCTAACTTCTTCAGTCTAGCCTCATAACTGAAATTTCTCATTCTAGAACCAAAGGTAATTCTGCACTCTCTCCGCTGCGTTCACACCCTTTTCCATCATGTGGCCCCATGACTGTACACAAAACAGGATGTTTGTTTCTGTCTCACTTAGAGACTGAGCTCAATTCCCCAGAGTTTAAATCCTTGATAAAACATATTAATGAAGGGTTAGACCAGAACCAAGAGAAAAAATGTGAAGTTCGTTCAGAAGCGGAGAGGTCTTGTTTTTAAAAAAAACCGTCAGCGGAAGATCTTGCAGTAAAGAAGGGGTCAGTAACTGCAAAAATTAAATTTCTTACTAATTGCTCACGTTTGCAATTGCTTGTTGCCAGAAGGAAAGGATGTGAATTCAACATTACAGCGGAATGCTGGCAAAAGTTAATAGCACTGCTGTGGTTTCATCCAAACAACATTGATGCAGCAGTCAATTACTCAGTTATCTCTCAGGATAGAAGCAGCTGGATGATGGGGTCATTAAGCAAGAAATAGGAAGTATTAGAATTTCAAGAGCAAAGCAGCCTTGGTATTTTGCAACACAATACTTACTTTGGCATGGTGGAGGAAGTACATTTAAAGACTCAGGCTTGAAAGCAACTGCAATGTATAACATAATTTGTAAAGAACTGTAAACCATCTGCCAGACACTTCCCTTTGGCAGTTAGGGTCATTACTAGCGCAGAGAGCTTCCAGACATATGAATCAAATGGCTTGTGGCTTTATTCTTTTGCCATCTTTTCTGCTCATTGAAAGAATGTCATACTGTATTTTAAATATAGACTGTTTTGTTTAATCAGAGTATGGATTGCAGGTTTGTAGGAAATTTAAATAGACACAGAACTGCGGATGCTGGAAATCTGAAATGAAAACAGCAATTGCTGGAGAAACTCAGCAAGTCTGGCAGCATCTGTGGAGAGAGAGGCAGAGTCAACGTTTCAAGCGCAGTGACTGAATGAGGGCCACCTCTTCTCGTGGAGAGGAGGAAGAGAGATGGGGAGGCCTGAGTAACTGAAGGTGTGTGGGACTTGGTGGCCAGTGGTGGCAATGCCAGAGATCACAGGTTGTTTGTTGGGGACGCATGGTTGGTGCACCATGCAGTGGGAAATCATTGGCCACATAGGGGAGTTTGGAGGGTGATCAACAGGGTTGGGAGCTAGGGTGATGCCTGATTAGAAGAGATTGGTTGGCAGTAATGAAGGATCCAGCAGATATGCACTGACCTCTTGAATTCAGCTGTCATTTTCCTTTAGAAAATTCCCTAGGCCGATAATTATAGAATCCCTACAGTTAGGAGAAAGGCCATTCAACCCAGTCAGTCTGCACAAACCCTCTGAAGAGCATCTCATCGAGACCTAGTCCCCAGCCTTATCCCCCTAACCCTGCATTTCCCATGGCTAATCTACCTTGCCTGCACATCCCTGTACACTATGGACAAAGTAGCACAGCCAATCCACCTAACTTGAACTGTGGGAGGAAACTGGAGCACCTGGTGGCAACCCGCACAGGCACGGGGAGAATGTGCCAATTTCACAGACATTCACCCGAGGCCGGAATCGAACATGCATCCTGTGAGGCAGCAGTGCTAACCACTGAGCTACCATGCTGCCCAATAAATGTGGATGACCAGAGCCAAATTGGCATACAGATGACATGCAGCTGCCAGTCTGATTGTAAGATCTATGTCGCTATCCCATTGCCGGGGAGCAATATACATCCTTGACGCCCTCGGTCTGTATTGTCGTGGCTCACTTGGGTACCACATTGGAAGTAAAGTTCAGCTGTTTCTGGAATCATCTCAAAAGTTAAACATTTTGAAAAAATACATGAAGTACACCAAATTATCTGATTTTTCAGTCCCAGGCTGAGGGACAGCACCAAACAGGCTTCGGTATTGATTGAGAAACACTATTTATTTCAGGTCATTAGATTGTAGCTCCAGGTAAACAAATTAATTTAACTAAACCCTACAAATTAAAACCCTAAGCAGCTTATAAACTCCCCCTTACACACTCAGATATACAAGCATAAACATAGAAAAAAAACACTTGAACAGAAGGAGTGAAGTTCCATAGACTTTGTTCCCAAGATCTGTTGTGTTAGTTCTTGCTGATCTGAAGATTTCTCCTTGACCTTTATTTTTTGAATGTTTCCTTTGGTTTGCAATGGAAACCATTGGCTGTTTTACTTATGCAAGATTTCTGACTCATTCAATTCAAAGTCTCAACCTGCAGCATGCACTAAAGGAAAGCTAATCTGGTTTTCTTCAGGTTTAAAGTAGCTTACTGCAGAGAACTGAGATAGAGAGAGTTTTTGGCGACTGCAGATCTGCTGGCTTCTCTAAATCTCCTGACTTGTTCACAGCCCAGGATGATCAACTAGTGAATAACCAATCACCTTGTTGTTGGCAGACAGAAGACACTTGTCATTGTTAATTGGTTCCGGGCCCACAAACCAATCAGCTTCACTTATAAACAAGTCCTCAGCTCCAGTTTGTCTGCACATCACTGGAGCCCACAGCTACACACCCAGAATTTGCAATTTTAAATTCCTTGCTTTCAAAGCATGCAGGTATCTTTGTAAATGCCTGGGCTTCAAAACAGTTCTTTCTCATTTCAGTCCCCAGTTTCAAAATAAAAGGACGCCTTTACACCATTAAAGTGTAAACATATGTGTTGAGGTCATGATTCAGATTTTTAACATTGCAACTTCAGACCCGAACCAAAGTCACTCATTTTCTGTGATAAAAACTCCTCACATAGCCCATAGTCATCTCCGATTTCTAAGCAGTGTGGGTGAAGCAACTAAAAACTGAAAGAACTGCGGATGCTGTAAAATCAGGAACAAAGGCAGAAAATGCTGGAAAAGCTCAGCAGGTCTGGCAGCATTTGTGAAGAAAAAAAATCAGAGTTAATGTTTTGGGTCCGGTGACTCTTCCTCAGAACTTCCTCCGAGGAAATTCTGAGAAAGGGTCACCGGACCTGAAATGTTAACTCTGATTTTTTTTCTTCACAGATACTGCCAGACCTGCTGAGCTTTTCCAGCAACTTCTGTTTTTGTGGCTAAAACAACTGTTGCCTGTTGAGTTTGAAAATCCGCTTCCAACATCTGCAGCTGACTCATGCCGTGATTCCAAAGCCAGAAGAGCTCTGTGCCGAACTCATGAAGACAGATTCCATTCAGAAGTGGAAAATATAAACACTGACAGTGAAATATGGTCTGTGCATAGAAAAAGGCAGCAGGTTATGTAAACACTTTATGAATTGTTTTGAAAGAGACCTGTGAGCCTCAGAACTCAGTGCTGCATCTTTTCAGCCAATACCAGGCAGGAAAGCCAATGGATGTTGAGCCATAAGTCATATTAGTCAGAGCAGCTTGTGGTTAAGCACCATGTTTTATTTAAATTGCGTTGTGCTGTGATTTCCAAGTGACAAAACAAAAATTCAAGTGCTGGAAGTATTGTGAGAAATGTCATAATGTGGATCCTTAGAGGGTGAATGCTTTAACTATTTGCCTGGTCAGGATGAGGGGTGTAGGCAGGACTAGCGAGTTACAGAAGAGTCTGTGCGAAGACCTTATAGCACACCGGAACATCAATAAAACATCAACAACATGTGCCAGATGCCTGTGCGGCAAACACACCGTACGTTCGGTCAACCCAATAGCTGTTGGGGGCTTGTCCTTAGTTCAGCCACAGGTGGGGCCATTGTCTATCAGGGATCCCAGTACCGTAAGTCTGGGACTCAGTCTACACACAGTCCAGTGGCTTGACCACTGTCAGCTGTTCACTTGGGATGCTAATCAGCAGAAATCATAGAATCCCTAGTATGGAAGCAGGCCATTTGGTCCACTGAGTCCACACTGACTCTCCAAAGAGCATTCCACCCTTCTGCCCTGCATATCCCTTGGCTAATCCACTTAACCTACACATCCCTGGACATTAGGGGCAATTTAGCACAGCCAATCCACCTGCGCTGCACATCTTCAAACTGTGGGAAGAAACCACAGTGTTTGGAGGAAATCCACGCAGACACAGGGAGAATGTGCAAACTCCACACAGACAGTCACCCATGGCTGGATTTGAACCCAGGTCCCTGGTGCTGTGAGGCAGCAGTGCTGACCAATGAGCCACTGTACTGCCCCAGAAGGTCTGTCTGACTACAGTTCAGGGAGTAGGCAATACCCAGTATTGTACAGCAGACTCAGCAGTGAGGGGCATTGTATATCATCACTGGGGAGCTGCAAACACAGTGGGCAGGGGGCTGGTCAGTCAAGTCTACAGGCTGCTTGTTGTATTTGGTGAAAGGTCAGGGGTGAATGAGATTCTGTCTATTCATTAGGGAGTCTATAAGTGGCAGCAGGAGGATCATTGCCAAAAGGGGTGAGGAATTGAGGCTAGGTGGAGGGAGCAGGGGAAGCAGAAACATCATTGAGTTAGGAGCAATGACAGTGATGGTAGCAAACGAAGTATGTATGGGCACATGTGGCACAGCGTTGGAGGGCATGGTAGTGGGCTCTGGTGCGATGGGAGGGGTTGTTATTGACAGTGGCTTTCACATGGGGAGCACTGAGGAACATAATGGGCATCATTAATTTGTAATGTCAGGGTTAAAGGAAGACAGAGATAATTATATCATTGATTTGACATAATGAAAGATAAAGAACACAGATGTAGAGCTCAAAAAGTAGGACCAAGAAAAGAAGTGAATATTTACATTTTTGTTGTGATAGATTTACATTTAAATAGATCCCAATCAATATGTTCATGTGTTTTATATGCAAATTTGAAACCGCTTTTCAGGTGGTTAAATACTAGCCCCAAAGGAGAGCTATAATTAAATCCAACTCATTAAACTTAGCAACATTATGAAGCATTAATATTTGTTGAAACATCTTCATTAAGCAATAACAACATATTTCACTGTTCCCTCAGATTACTGGAGATCTTTTTCATTTGCAGATTCCTTAAGTCCATAAAGGTGAACGGTAGTGCGCTGGATAAAAATGAAAAGCAAACAAGTCAATAAAGTGACAAAGTTGTTTATTTGATATTTTCAAAGTATAAAATACATTCATCAGCATATACTTCAGTATTTACTTTTGAAATAAAAAGGATACATACTCATTGAATTTATATTTTATGATCAAAGTGAGGAAAAAACTTTGTAAGGCGTTTATATACTCAAATAAATGGATTTAAAGCAGAGGAGGTGATGGTCTCATGGTATTATCTCTCCATTATTAATCCAGAGACCTAGATAATATATTGGAAATGTGTGTTCAACTCCTGCCATGGCAAATGGCTACAAGTTTGAATCCAATTACAATCTGGAATTAAGAGACTGTTGATGACCATGAAGACATTGTTGGGGGAAACTCCACTAATGCCCTTTAGGGAAGGAAAGTGCTGTCCTTACCCAGTTTGGCTTACATGTGACTCCAGACCAACAACATTGTGGGTGACCATTAACTGCGCTCTGGGCAATTATGGATGGGCGCTAAGTGTTGACATAGCCAGCTAGGCCCAGATCCTGAGTAAGAATTTTTAAAAAGGCTCTCAATAATTTACATTGACCTTAAATTTGAAGCCTAGTCTTTCATCAAACAAAAAGGGGATGATGGTAACGTTACTGAGCTAATAATCCAAAGACCCATGTCCCAGGGGTATTGTCCACATTTCCTGAAAGAATTAGGGAAACAAGAAGAGAGAGCAGCTGGCACAGTAGAAAGCTACAACCAGACATTAGGGATATGTACTATGGAAGAAACTGGTCCTCATGAGGTGGAAGATACACAAACACTATGTGATACCACCCTGAATAAATGTAGATTTAGACCTGCTCAGAAACATTACACACTTCCAGAGCAGATGGGACTTGAACCTAGGCCTTCTGGTCTAGAGGTAGGGACACTACCAGCTCCCCCAATACTGGCTAGTTACATATTCTGTGCTATGCACTACATATTACAGCAATGTTTTCATACAAAATGATTGCACACAAACCTATTATTCTCTGGATCCAAGAAACATAGCAGCAAGTATTATTCTCAGGAATGTCACTGTTTCGGAGGATGACAGATGATCAAAAAGTTGCCACCACTTCATTTTGCACTTTTGGAATATTGTGTGCAATCCTGGTCTCCCTGCCAGAGGAAGGATTTTGTGAAATTTGAAAGGGTTCAGAAAAGATTTAAAAGGATGTTGCCAGGGTTGGAGGATTTGAGCTATAGGGAGAGGCTGAATAGTCTGGGGCTATTTTCCCTGGAGTGTCTGAGGCTGAAGGGTGACCTTATCGTGGTTTATAAAATCATGAGGGGCATGGATAAGGTGAATAGTCAAAGTCTTTTCCCCAAGGTAGGGGAGTCCAAAACTAGAGGGCATAGATTTAAGGTGCAAGGGGAAAGATTTAAAAGGGACCTAAAAGGTTAGTTTTTCACTTAATTCAGCGTCTTTACCTTCACTTGCCATCTTTGCTTGCCTACACTGTGTTCTATTGTTTCATTCAAGTACTTTAATTTAAGGTAATATTCTGCTTAATGTTCTTTACACTCTCCACAACCCCCTGTATACCTTGCCATAACCAGCTTATTATCAAACAAAGAAGTGAAGACACTGAGGATCTGAAACAAAAACAAAAATTTCTGGCGAAACTCAACAGGTCTGGTAGCATCTGTGAAGAGAAAAACAGAGTTTCAAGTCCAGTCAAGTTCTGAAGAAGGGTCACTGGACTCGAAAGATCAGCTTATTGCAGTGCACTCAAGATAATAAAATGTTCAGGGCCTAAATCTTACTTTCTTTTGGTTAAATGTGAATTGCATTGAGTTTTTTGGAGGGATTCTCACTCCGCAGCCCAGGGAGATTTCTTACCAAATGCACCTCCTTAGTTATCTACCCCCAACTTATGGCAACCCTCATGTCTGATTCTACCGCCACATTATTCTGCATATTCCTAGAACAGCTCATCACTCACCAGAAACAGCAGCATCCTTTTTACCCATGCCAGCCTTAGAGGCTGCGCTGCCCCCAGGAAGAAGTGTTGGCAATGCAATGTTGACCCTCACTCCCAAGGTAATAACATCATAGCCCCACTGCTCATGGAACATAGCTAACACTCTCTTACGTGTACAGCCCCATTCTCTCACTCTTGTCACTGTTTAGCTACCAGGCACACCCTTTACCTAGTCTTCGAGAACACCATCTCTGAATCCCTGCTACGCTTTCCACAAAGCTGACTACTGACCTGCATCTTGTCACTGCCCAGTAGGTGAATGTCTCATACTAAAGCCTGTGCAAACATGAGCATTTACTAGCAGCTAGAAAAAGAAATCAAGAAGGAAGTGAAAGCTGGCTGCGGTTCACCCCCGCGGTGCAGATCAAATGCTGACATTATGACCCTAACAGCCCACTTTTATCTCTGCACCCAGGTGGTATCTCCTGGAACTGGGTGTCAAGCAGACTCTACCTGCCTATAACAGCCAATGCAGCTCAGCTTTGTCACCCGCAAGGCCAGCTTCCTACAGCACAATGTCCTCATCAATCTCCAGGGAAGACTGATTAAGTTTCCCTGGCTTCCCCACCTTTATCACATCACCTTGTTGGCAGAGCACAGGATGATGTGGCACACTCTGTTCAGAGTATACTGGAGGGCGACCCTCAGCCCCCATCACCTGCCCCACTGCGGCCCTGGCAGCAGTATGTTCACCAGCTGGGTGAAGGTGTCTCACCATCTGAGTGACCAATACAGTACAATGAAAGAGGAGCACTTGCTGCTCTGCAAACCCCTTCCCATCCCAGACCCACTTCAACCATGAAACCTATCATTGTCTTCAATCAAATCCGTCATCAGACTTACACGATGCAGAGATGTTCCTCATATCCACAGCGCCCTCAGAACTTCCACCAATGATAGGATATTTTTACTTCGCACTTGCATCCTTTTCAGTCTTAGCTGCTAACATCTGCTTCATTGAGATGACAATATTAGCTTCATAAGCACCAATGGCATGGTGCAATCCACATACTTGACACATTTCATACACTCACCATCATCCAGGACAAAGCAACTCGCTTGATTGGCACCACATCCACAATCATTTACTCCTTTCACCATTGATTCTCTGCAGCCGCAGTGTATACTATCTGCAAGGTGCACTGCAGAAATTCACCAAGGCTTCTTAAACAGCACCTTCCAAACCCATGATCACTGCCATGTGGAAGGACAAGATACATGAGAACACCACCATCTGCAAGTTCCCCTCCAAACCACTCATTATCCTGAATTGGAAATATATCACCATTCCTTGACTGTTCCTGGGTCAAAATCCTTCATAACAGCGTTCTAGGTCAACCTGCAGCGCAGGAACTCCAATGGTTCAAGAAGGCAACTCACCACTACCTTCTCGAGAGCAACTAGGGATGAGCAATCAATGCTGGCCAGCCAGCAACATCCACATCCCATGATTGAATATAAAAAAATGCACATTCACCCTGTATTCTTTATGCATTTGCAAAGGAATATTTCAAATGCAATGCAGCTGGAGTTTGCAAATGGATGTTTCATGCATTTGTCCTTTCAATGTCCCAATGACCAGCAGATGTGGATCTTGCACTGTCACCCATCAAATTGGCACTGACCCTGGGCATTGTCCCATTATTTCCCACTTCTGTTTCACACCTAGAGCTCAGAAAGTGATGGCAGAGGATGCAGTTCACAGTGGACACTGTCAATACTAGTCTCTGTCTGGTCACCACATATTCCCCCAGAACCTCCATGTCCCCTTCAACATCACAATACACATTTTCACCCATTGCCCCAAGGTGGAGACTTACTACATTGAACTTCATGTCCAACTGTCTTCCTTTAAGAGATAGTAGGAACTGCCGATGCTGGAGAATCTGAGATAAAACATTGTGGAGCTGGATGAACACAGCAGGCCAAGCAGCATCAGAGGAGCAGGAAAGTTGACATTTTGGGTTGAGACTCTTCTTCAGAAGCAGATGAATTTTCTTTTATTATTCACTCATGAACCTACTGATGTTCTCTTTCTTGAGATCAAGATGAAACAAAGGATGAGAAGTAAGGGTCTAGGCCCGAAACATCAAGCTTTCCTGCTCCTCTGATGCTGCTTGGCCTGCTGTGTTCATCCAGCCCCACAACTTGTTATCTCATGAGAAGTAGGCAGAGTGGCTGTGAGTTCACAAATAAGGAAGAGAAATGTTAGAAACTAAGAAAATGTAGAAGCAGATGAATTTTCTTTTATTATTCACTTATGGGACATGGGCATCGTTGGTTAGGCCAATGTGTATTGCCCCAGTTGCCCTTGGGAAGGTGGTGGTGAGCTGCTTTCTTGAACTGCTGCAGTCCATCTGTTGTGGGTTGACCCACAATGCCCTTAGGGAGCGAGTTCCAGGATTTCGACCCAGCAGCAGTGAAGGAACAGCAAGATATTTCCAAGTCAGGATGGCAAGTGGCTTGGAGGGGACCTTGCAGAATTAGATAACCACTCCTTGCTCACATTGAAGATTTTGATGGAAATTCTGGATTTTCAAGTAAATCAGCAGAAAATGTTTTGCGTGTGAGAGTCTTTTATTGCATTGGATTTTTACGGGAAACAAATATTTGCAGACTGACAAACTTTGAAATGCAAAACACAAAGGAAAGGGTACTCAAACACCTAAAAGAATGTCAAGCAGCATCATAGGAGCAGGAAAACTTGACGTTTCGGGCCTAAACCCTTCATCAGA
>JAHRHZ010000020.1:5861796-5914107 GCA_024137785.1 Ginglymostoma cirratum
GATTCTCCAGCATCTGCAGTACCTTTTATCTCCACCTAAAAGAATGATATTCTTTGTTGGAGCTGTTATTTTTTCACATGTTTATATATTTAAATGCATCCTGTTGGGTTTGAAAGTGACAATAGTTTCACTTGCCTTGCAGTCTGAGCCTTTAATGACCCATTAGTGAACTTGTGGTCAAAATATTTGTAGTCTATTCGTAAATAAACATGAAAAAGCTGATGTGTCAAACATTCAATGGTAGATACATCAGCACCTCAATGATTTTCACAATGTAGCATTCACTATTAACTATCTGCATCAACATGCTGTTCTAGCAAATAGAATAACATAATTTCAAAAGTTTCCGCACACCTAGCTTGTATATGCCAGCACCTTTGTAACCTGAATGTTACATTGTGCTTAACAAATAACACTTAAAACTAAAAATTTAAAATCCAATCAAAGTAAATTGCTTGTGGATGAATGGAAAGCGATACATTATTGAGACATTTCATTCCCTTTATTTCATTGTTTACCTTTTAGAAGGCAAAACATAGTTATCATAAATACATCACAATATGTGCATTCCAGTGATACCCATTGTAGAATCACATGCTGTCCTTTCTCTGTTATAAATGTATTGTAATGCCAGCAAGAAATGTGATCATTAACAGTATTCGGTTACAAATAAAATTAAATGTACCAAACTGGGTTCTTACTTTGATTAGGCAAACTTAGCTTATTTAAGAAACAAAAACAGAAATTGCTTGAGAAACTCTCAGACACCAGGTTATAGTCCAACAGGTTTGTTTGAAAACAAAAGCAAGCTTGTGATTTCAAATAAACCTGTTGGACTATAACCTGGTTACATGTGATTTCTGACTTTGTCCACCCCAACACTGGCACCTCCACATCTTGAGAAACTGTGGCAGCATCTGAGGAGAGCGAACTGAACTGATGTTTCAAGTCCAGTTACCCTACTTTGGACCAGGACCCGAAACATGTTTCTCTCCCCACAGATCCTATCTGTCTTCACTGATGCTGCTAGACCCGCTGAATTTCTCTGGCAGTTTCTGTTTTTGCTTCAAATTTCCAGCATCTACAGTTCTTTGTTTCATTTTAGTTAATTTCAGCATAATCATGTTTGGTAGGTAGCATGTACACTGTGACAATAACATGTAATCATTGCTTTCTCTGACTCCGAGGTAGGGTTCAGAGCAGGTGATGCACATATAAGTGAACATTACCAAGTTTTTTTTTCCAAATACAAGTACCTACAAAGCATGCTAAGAGAGGATATGTTGCTGAAGTCTTACAGACTAGGGTTCTAGTTCCATGTGATCTCATGTTACTTTGGGGTGGCACGCTGGCACAGTGGTTAGCAGTGCTAGGGACCTGGGTTTGATTCCAGCCTTGGGTGACTGTCTGTGAGGAGTTTGCACATTCTCCCTGCGTCTGCGTGGGTTTTGTCCGGTTTCCTCCCACAGTCCAAAGATGTGCAGGTGAGGTGGATTGGCCATGCTAAATTGCCCGAAGTTTCAGGGATATGTAGATTAGGTGGGTTATAGGGGATTGGGTCTGGGTGGGATGCTCTGAGGTTCGGTGTGGACTTGTTGGGCTGAAGGGCCTGTTTCCACACAGTAGGGATTCTATGATGACATCGTTCCTTTTGTACCTGCTCAGTAGCTATTCTTACACTGCAGATATAATTAACCCTTTACTCTACTGGTGGGAGAAGGTGAAGATGAAAGCTTCAATAAGGGCTCGATCATTCATTTAGTTGACATAAAACCAGAAGGCTAATATTTCAGAAATCCAACCTTTCTGAGACATTATAAACATATAAAGCTTGCAAAGTGTTCTTCACACGTTTTCTATTCTGTCTGTACTGTGACCTTTTCTGACAGAGGGTCACTGGATCTGGAACATTAATTTGCTTTCTTTCTCCACAGGTGATGCCAGACCTGCTGAGTTTTTCCAGAAATTTATGTTTATGTTTACGATAATCTCAGCTCTGCAGTCAAATACATGACATTGCACAAAATGTTATTTATTTACATAATAAAACAAAACAAAAAAAATACAGATGCTGGAAGTGTGAAGCAAAAGCAGAAAATGCTGGAGAAAGTCTGCAGAACTGGCAGCATTTGTGCAGAGAGAGCAGAGTTAACATTTTGAGACTAGTGACATCACAGGACACAAAACGTTAACTCTGCTTCCTCTCCATGGACTCTTTATTTATGATGCTTGATGTAGGTTTTGCCTCCAGTGAGGTATTTTAATGCTTGTCTAATCCATTGCGGATGCCGTGGTATTGAAAAATCCAACAGATATTTATTACAATTAACTATTATGAACACTACATTCACAGCAGTGTATGGACTAACATTATGTTATTGATATACAACAGAGGAATATGCTTCTAGTGGCCACGCTTCAAGTGATCTGAGTTAAGATAGAAGCTGGGATCTTTCTATCCTCAGGTCACATGCTATGATACAGTGAGCATACTGACATACTGTATCTCTTAAACGTACACTTATGTACTAACCATTACAACACATTGGCTGTCTCAGATTCTCCAAAGTCAGAGAGGCTGTCTAAGTTCCGATGGAACATTTCTTCAGTAGTTGCTGAAGAAAGTTGTGAAACATAGGCAACAACTTCATTTACACTGAGTCCACAACACAGGTCATTATGATGTATATTGCTTTGAACTCGTCTTTTTGTGGAACTAAGCGTAAAATTTCTCCACACTCACATTGTTGTGTCATTTTTGACTCAGTTCGGCTTAGTATAGAAACCGTACAATTCGTACTTTGCATCAGAGCTGCCATCAAAGCAATTACTCACAGCACCCTGTCTGAAGTTTCCAGGTCTCACAGTATTCTTTCATATTGTTCAGTGAGAGGTCATCGTAATTGATGTGAACTTCGTCGTTCCAATTATCATTCCAATCCTTCAACATTTGCCCAAGTTACAGCCCCTGTCCCTAAAGTAAAACTAAGAACTGCAGACGCTGAAGATCTGAAACAAAAACAAAAATTAGTGAAGAAACTCAGCAGATCAGGCAGCAGCCGTAGAGAGAGAAATAGACTTAACGTTTTGAGTTCAGTGACCATTCTTAACTGAAATTTTAAATGGCGAAGCAGGCTCAAAAGACCAAATGGACAACTTCTGCTCCTATTTTCGAAGGATTAGTATTTTGAGAAGAGGGAATAGAGAGAGAAAAAAGAAAGCTTCTCTGGGGAAAATGTGTCCAGCTGATAACAGTTTCACTCAAGATTATGAAGAAACTTACACTGGTTGAGAGTTGTTAATGTTTCAAGATCTCACTAAAGATCTCATGGAGAAAAAAAACAGACAAGAGAAAAAAATGCCTGGATTTGATTATAATTTGCAGTCATTTTGAAGTTCTAGAGTAGGGCTGCTGTTTTCAACTCTAGGGAACTGAGTGGTATTTAATAAAACTGCCATCTGGTATTGACAAGCGTCAATTAATACAGAGTAGCAACTGCAATATTACTCTTGTGTTTCCTCACTGGATTAAAGGCTATAAACTTATCAAAGAAAATCAACAATTCTCTTAATGTTAATCTCCTGACTGGCCTGCTAGATCACATTGCTTTCAGCATTTGGCTGGCTGATAATGTATTAGCAACATTTGGGAGTTAAAAAAAATACAATATTTGGTCCTCAAAGCTGTAAACGAGATTAAATCAGAATTAAGTCTTTTCACAATGGTAATAGCCTACATCTCAGTTTAGAGGAATCTGCACAGTTAATGGCCCAGAAACTGTCTTCCCCAGATTAATGTGCAATATTCAAAGATGAATAACATCTTTATAAAGTTTGTTGATAGAACTGTAGGAATGGTAGTATTTTATCTGTCTGAACAGAAATACCCTATAGAACACAAAAATACACATCCTTTGATTTTTCTTATTTGATCATCAGCTTATACTCAAAAGGATTGTAAAGTCATTACAATTTGGCTTCATTTAAACTCAGTGAGAGTCCCTGAATCCAATGAAGTTTGAGGGTGTTTTTAATCATAGAATCGCAACAGTGTATAAGCAGGCCATTCAGCCCATCAAGTCTACACTGACCCTCTGAAGGACATCCCACGCTGACCCAGTTCCCCCTTATCCTATCCCTATAACCCTGCACTTCCCATGGTTAATCCACCTAACCTGCACATCCCTGGATACTATGGGCAATCCACCTAACCTGCACATCTTCGGACTGTGCGAGGAAACCAGGACACCTAGAGGAAACACACACATGGGGAGAACATGCAAACTCCACAGAGACAATCAGCCAAGGGTGAGCTTGAACCTGGGTCCCTAGCACGCTGAGGCAGCGGTGTTAACCACTGAGCCGCCATACCACCTCCTTTCTACATTAAAGGAATCTCAGCTAACTATATTGTACACATCAAACTGCTGAGTAAGAACCATGATTAGTTTTAGCCTCTGAGAATCATTGAGTTTCCAGTGTAAGCAAATGAACTTGGTTCACATGCGTGCTTGAGATAAGGAAAATTACTTGTCTCTTTTTCCAAGCAGTGTGTTGTAGTAAGGGCAACTGCCAAGCAACTTGTCTCATTGCTTTGATCCTGGCCTTCCCTTGGAACCTAAAGTAACACAACAAAAATGAGCAGACAAAGAGCAAGTCGTAGTTTCCCAAAAACAGAACAGATGCTCCAATAGTCCTGGGTCAATAAAAGAGATTGCAGTTGAGTTTTTACAGTTAAGGAACATTTTCAAGTTTGCTAGCTGAGTTGAAACTAATGGATCTGGTTGCCCCTTGAAAACAATAGAACTGGAATGAGGTAGAGTCTATAAATAGGTTTCCCTATTCTGTTGGGTTGCAATGTTAAAAATAACTCCTTGATTTAAATAAAAATTGAAAGAACTGCGGATGCTGTAAATCAGAAACAAAAACAGAAACTCCTGGAAAAGCTCAGCAGGTTTGGCAGCATCTGTGGAGAGAAACCAGAGTTAATGTTTTGGGTTGAGTGACCCTTCCTCAGAATCAATGGCCCTTGATTCATATAATGCCTGAGATAGAGCTTTGCAGGTCAGATAATTAATGCCCTTTGGCTTTTTGGCAATGGATACTTAGGAATGTACAAAACCAGAACAGGAAGAATAGATGAGAAGCATATTATTTAATGGTGAGAGATTGCAGAACTCTGAAATGCAGCGGGATCTGGTGTCCTAGTGCACAGATCTCAAAAGATTAGTATGCAGGTATGAGAAGAACTTGGGAAGGCTAATAGAATGTTATCATTTATTGCAAAGGGGATTGAATACAGGAGTAGAAAGGTTATGCTTTGGTTATACAGGGCATTGGTGAGCACATTTGGAGCAAATACCGTTTTAAGAAATTATGTAAATGTGTTGGAAGCAGCTCAGTGAAAATTTACCAGAATAATACCTGGAATGAACTAGTTGTCTTACGAGGAAGATTGGGCCATCTAGGCTTGTATCTCCTAGATTTCAGAAGTGTGTGTTCAATGTGTGCTGTTGTACATATGTTTGTATGTTTGTATGTCATTGTGGTTCATTTGACCAATGTCGATACCACACTCTATTTCATTCTCTGAATTGGTTTATTTATCAAACAACCTTACTGGCTCTCTCTTGAATTTTACGAGACTAATTTCCATCATGGATATTCTATGTAGGCTGTTCTGCACATTCACTACCTGCTGTGTCAATTAGTTAAACCTGAATTATCTGTTATACCTCTTCTGAGATCAGTTTCGTGAGCTCAGTTATAACATTAAAGATTTATTCAGTTTATTGTCATTGGCGTTACTATATCTCATGGAATTTTGAAATCTTCCAAAAGGCTCAATTTTCTTTCCTCATATGTTTATAATTTTATCATTGCTCTGGTACCTGATCTTTATGCTCAAGTTGTTACTCTTCTTTGCACCCTACGCAAAGCCTCTGCAAAATATAGGTAAAGTCATCACGGTCCCACTCTCTCACTAGAGAGAGACAACTGGTAGTGGTTTAACCTGAGGGTCACAAAATTCAGGCAAAGGGAGATGTCGGGGGGGAGAATCCTTCATGGTAACCTCAGCCAGTGTGGGAATTGAACTCGCACTGTTGGAATTACAAACCAACTGTCCAGCCAACTGACTCCCAATGAGGTAACCAGAATTACAGACTGTACCTTTGCCAATTACAGGTAGGATTGTAAACCAATGCTTGCTATTAACATCCCATGACTTATATTCTGTCCCTTTGGCTATACATTCTCCACCATCGATAGTAACTGGATCAGCACAATTGCAAGAGAGGGGCTGAGACATTTTAGTCATACTCAGCCAAAAGGTCAGAGTGGATGGTCTATCTCCGCCTGCTCCCAAATCTTGATCATCAAAGAAACCTGTCTCCAACAAATGCAATTTTTTATTACCAGATCTGCTCTTACACACAACTGAATAGTTTTCCCTTCCCCATCTCCAAACTACCTGTGTTTTCTTTACACCCATTAATGACCACTAATAAATCATTTGCATTTTCCAACTGATTAATTTACAGGCAAGGACTAATAAGGGCCCAATGAATTCAAATTTTTTTATTAACCTATTTTTCTAATCTACCTGTTCAGAGATGTTATTGGATACCTCTGGAGCAGGTGGGGCTTGAACCTAGCCTTCCCATGCCAGAGGTAAAGATATTATCACTGCATGACAAGAGCATCCCTCAATTAATTCAGTTCACTCCAGGTGATAACATGAAACAGCTGAAGTCACTTGATACGCAAATGCTATAAACTTTGACAGTATCCCTGGTGTCGTACTGAAAGCCTGTGTTGTGGAACGACCTGCATTTCTTGTTCAGCACACCTACAACATTGGCCTCATTTGTTTGTTGAACTTTTCTGCTGCAAAGTTTGTCTAGGTCATTTGCATGCCCATTCAGGAAATTGATAGATTTTCATTGCAACTGACAATAAGTTTTGAGGACAATGAAGTCTGTCTCCAAGAATGTGTAAATGTTTCCATTCTCTCCACCACACTGAAAAAGGCAGGGGGTCTGTTCCCTCAGTTGGCTGCACAGCTGGTCAGTAATGCCAACTATGTGGATTCAATTCCTCTACCAGCTGAAGTTACCATGAAGCACGCTCCTTCCATACCACACCCCTCATCTGAGGTGTGGTAACTCTCAGGTTAAACCACTTCAAGTCATCTCTCGTTCTAATAAGAGAGCAGCCCAATGGTCTGGTAGGGCTATGACAAATTTAGTTTTGCCAAGGAAGGTCAAGAAATAGATTTGTCACTTGATGCCCGACTTTTCTGTGCACAACAGATGAAGCCATTCTTTGGTGAAGATTTGCAGCTGTTCCTATACTTTGGGCTAAATTTTCCAGGTAATCCACACGCTGTTGGTTTGTGTTGGAAAATTTTCAGCAACATGCCTATTTTTCCAGTATATGCAAGTGTTGGATAAAGAACGGCAAAATTTTGGCTTTGGCACAAACATTCCTTCACTACTTTTGTCATTTAAAACTCACAAATATGCCCACTGTATTACCCTAGCTGTTTTTGCTGTAGCATGAAACCATAAAATCATAAGATGAAGGAGCAGAAGTAGGCCACTCAGCCCATCAGGCCTCTCTGCCATTCAATGAGGTCATGGCTCATGTGATAATCCTCAACTCCACTTGCCTGTCTTTTTCCCCATAGTCCTGATTCTCTTTACTGATTAAAAATCTGTCCACCTCAGCCTTGTATAATACTTAACGACCCAGTCTCAACCGCCCTCTGTGGTAAAGAATTCCACAGATTCACAATGGTCTGAGAGAAGAAATTCCTCCTCATCTCTGTTTTAAATGTCTGACCCTTTATTCTGAGTTTATGCGGGAATACAGTGTTTCCAGTAACAAAATATCTTTTAATTCTTCAAGGAAAATTGTTTGGTTCTTGACTCTCCTGCAGGAGAAACAACCTCTCCGCACCTACTCTGTCAACTTCCCAAAGAATCCTGTGGGGTTCAATAAGGTTGTCTCTCTTTCTTCCAAGTTTGAGTGAGTGCAGACCCCATGTACTCAACCTCTCCTCATAAGGCTGTCCTTCCATATTTGGGATTATGGCTCAGTCATTATCACTGTTGCGTCACACACCAGACACCCGGGTTTGATTCTAGCCTCAGCCGACTGGCTGTGTGGAGTTTGCACGTTCTCCCGTGTCTGCGTGGATTTTTATCCTGGTGGTCTGTTTTCCTCCCACAGTCCAAAGGTGTGCAGGTTAACAGGATTGACCATGCTAAATTGCCCATAGTGTGCAGGGTTGTGCAGGCTAGGGGATTAGCCTGGGGAAATGCAGGGTTAAAGGGAAAGGGGAAGTGGGTGGGTCTGGGAAGGATGCTCTTTTGAGGGGCTGTGTGGACTTGATGGGCTGAATGGCCTGCTTCCACACTGTACGGTTCTATGATTCTAATGAGCCTTCTGGGGACTGTCTCCAATACCAGTATGTTTTTCCTTAGATAATGGGCCCAAAACTGATCTCCCGATTCCAACTGTGCTCTTACTCTATTGTACATAATAAACAATTTTCCTCAAAGAGTTAAATAAATGTTTTGTTTCTGGAAACAATGTGTCTTCCTGCTTCTAAGCAGTTGCAGTGCCAGCCAGCTTTCTGTGGCAACAGAGTAAGCCCAAGCTTCCTTTCCCACAATGCTTTGGCTTCTTGACATCACTAATGAGGAGTATTTTGACAACATCATGACGATGGCATCTATTTAAGAATAAGCCAGTTCAAACTAGCAGGGTGTGCAATACTCAGATAACATCTTTCACTTCCTCTTAATCATCACAACCATGTGTAACTAGGACAAACTGTTCGCTATGGATACGGAAATACTTCTAATTCTCAAACTCTATTATTACAAACTTTGGGAAGATGTTTGCCTTTTAAAGATTAATTTGCAGAATGAGGCAAAATGTCCCATTAGAAACACTTCCTAATATGGAAATTCCACAGGCTTTACTTTGCAACTTACAGAATTGTTGTGGTGCAGAAGATTGCCGTTTGGCCAGTCGTGCCTGTGTTGGCTCTTAACTCATGTCTATTATCTAGGACCATTCTCCCTCCTTTTCCCCGTAACCCTTGCACCTAATTTTTATCCAAAATAAAAATCCAATCCTCCTCAATTGAACTGTCCTTCACCAAGTTTCCAAGAAGTGCATTCCAGACCCTAACTACTCGCTGAGCGAAAAGATTTTTCTCACAATATCCTTGCTTGTTTGCACTCCAGTCTAAAGCCTGTAATGATCTTATTGTTGCAAGCAATCTTTCCTGCCATGGGAAAGGTGAGGAGGTGATCACATAGTAGCAGAGCCACTGAACTAAAAATCTAGAATCCCAGGCTAATTTTCTGGAGACAAAAACAGAAGTTGCTGGAAAAGCTCAGCAGGTATGGCAGCATCTGTAAAGAAAATATCAGAGTTAACGATTTGGGTCCGGTGAGGTCCAGTTCTGAGGAAGGGTCACCAGACCCGAAACCTTAACTCTGATTTACAGCATCCATTGCTCTTTTGGTTTTTAATTTTCTGGAGGTATGGATTTGAATCCCACCATGGCACATCCATATTTACTAAAAATAATTCTGAATTAAAAATACGCCTAATTGTGACCATTGTCAATGGTTGTAAAAGCCATCAGGTTCACTAATGCCAATTTGGAAGCAAATGTCCTTCCTGTTTCTGGCATCTGTGTGACTCTGGACCCATAGCAACCTGCATCACTCTTTCAACAGTGTAGCAAGTCTCTCATTTGTTCCAAAGCCACGAGAAAGATGAAGGCAATGAGTGAAATCAGATAGGTAGCAGGCGAAACAATAGAAACGACTTTGGCAAACCATTAACACAGTCAACTGCACAAAGTCTTCCTGACTAACATTTGGAGACTTTTGCAAACATTGGGAGAGCTGTCTCACACACTAGTCGAGCAATAGCTCTGACAATGGGAATAAACCTTTAGCTCTCAATTTAGCTACACCTCTAACTAAGCTGATGTCAGCAACAATACTGACTTTGAACTGACATTGTAGAAAGTTTCCCAGAAACGTCCTGTCCCGAAAGAGCTGAGACACGTCCTACCACCCTGTCAGTCTACTCTGAATCATCATCATCATCATCAGTGAAGTGATGGAAGGGGCTCATTGATGGTATGACAAGCTGTGACATACAAAGAAATGACCTCCTCACTGGCACTCAATTTGAGTTCTGTCAGTGCCACTAAGATTCTGACCACATTACACTCTTGATCCAATCGTGGGTAAAAGAACTGAACTCCAGTGGTGAACTGAGAGGGATTGCCCTTATATCAAGCCAACATTTGACTGAGTGTGGCACCAAAGAGCCCTAACAAAACTGGAGTCAATGGAAATCAGGGGAATACTCTCTGTTGGTCAGTCATACCTGGCACAAAGAAAGATGGTTAGTGATAAATTACTTCAGTTCAAGGACATCTTTGAAGGAATTCCTCACAGTAGTGGCCCAGGCCCAACCATCTTCTGCTGCTTCATCAGTGGCCTTCTCTCTATCATGAGGTCATGCGTGGAGATATTTTATTTGATTTTATCATTGTCACATGTATGGAAATGCAGTGAAAAGTATTGGTTTGTGTGCTATCCAGGCAAATCATAGCTGACATAAATGCATAAAGGTCATAGAACAGAGTGCTGAATATAGTGTTACTGTTACAGAGAAGATGCAGAGAAAGATCACCTCTAGTATATGAGTGGTCCATTCTGAAGTCTCATAACAGTGGGGAAGAAGCTGTCCTTGAATCTGTTGGTATGTGTTTTCAAACTTCTGTATCCTCTGCATGATGGAATAGGGTGGAAGAGAGTATAACCAGGGTGGGAGGCGTCTTTGATGATGTTGGCTGCTTTCCTGAGGCAGCAGGAAGTATAGATGGAGTCAATGGAAGGAAGGCTGGTTTGTGTGATGGAGTGGATTGCATTCATGACTCTCTGTAAGCTCTTGTAGTCATGCCATACCAAGCTGTGATGCGTCTGGATAAGATGCTTTTTAGGATACATATATGAAAATGGGTAAGAATCATTGTGGACATGCCGAATTTCCTTAGCTTTCTAAGGAAATAGAGGCATTGATGTGCTTTCTTGACTGTAGTGTCGAAGTGGGTTGAGCAGGACAGATTGTTGCTAATGCTTACTCATAGGAGCTTGAAGCTCTTGGCCATCTCTGCCTCAACACCATTGATACAAACAGGAGCATGTCCATCACTCTGCTTCCTGAAGTCAATGACCAGCTCCTTCATTTTGCTGATGTTGATAGAGAGATTGTTGTCTTTGCACTATGCCATTAAGCTCTTTATCTCTCTCCTGTACTCTGTCTCATTGTTGTTTGAGATCCAACTCACTACGGTGGTGTCATCAGAAAATTTGGAAATGGAGTTAGGGCTGAAATTGGCCACACAGTCATGGATGTATAAAGAGTAGTATAAGGGGCTGAGTGCGCAGCCTTACAAGCTACTGGTGTTGAGGATTATTGTGGAAGAGGTGTTGTCGCTTATCCTTACTGGTTGCAGTCTGCAGGTCGTAAAGTCAAGGATCCAGTTGCACAGGGGGGAGCCAAGACCAAGGTGTTTGGTTCGAATTATGGTATTGAAGGCAGAGCTAAAGTCAATTAATATGAGTCTGGTGTAGGTGTCCTTGTCATCTGGATGCTCCAGGGATGACTGTAGGGCCTAGGACATGGCATCTGCCGTGGACCTTTTGTGACGATAGGTGAATTGTCGTAGATGATGACAGTCTGGGAGGCTGGAGTTGATGTGTTGCATTACTAACCTCTCGAAGCACTTCATAATGATAGATGTCAAAGCCACCGGCTGGTAGCTATTGAGGTATGCCGCTAGATTTTTCTTTGGTACGGGGATGATAGTGGTCTTCTTGAAGCAGGTGGGAACCTCAGACTGGAGTAAGGAGAGGCTAGCGATGTCTGTGAATATTCTTCCCAGCAGGGGAGGCCATGGCCTGGTCGTATTATTGCTGAACTGTTAATCCAGGGACCCAGATAACGTTCTGGGCACCCAGGTTCAAATCCTGCCATGGCAGATGCTGGAATTTGAATTCAATAAAAATATCTGGAATTAAGAATCCACTGATGACTATGAGATCGTAAGAACTGCTGATGCTGGAGTCTGAGAAAACAAGGTGTAGAGCTGGATGAACACAGCAGGCCAGGCAGCATCAGAGGAGCAGGAAAGCTGACGTTTCAGGTCTGGACCCTTCTTCAGAAATGGGGGAGGCGAAGGGAGCTCTGACATAAATAGAGCGAGGAGGCAGTGATACAAGGTGGATAGTGGAACAGATAGGTGGGAGAGAAGACAGACAGGCCAAGGAGGTGTGATGAAGCTAGTAAAGGTGAGTGTAGGTAGGAAGTGGGGGTGGGGGTTAGTCAGTGAGGTGAGATGAGCGGATAGGTGGGAGAAAAGACGGACAGGTCAAGGAGGCGGGGATGAGTGGGGGTACTGGTCTTGGGATGAGGCTGGCGGTGGGGAGATTTTGAAGCTAGTGAAGTCAACATTGAGACCATTGGGTTGTACAGTTACAAGGCGGAATATGAGGTGTTGTTCCTTCAGTTTCCAGGTGGCATTGTTGTGATAATGGAGGAGGCCCAGGATGGACATGTCGTCCAGGGAGTGGGAGGGGGAGTTGAAGTGGTTCGTGAGTGGGAGGTGTTGTCGTTTGTCGCGAACCGAGCTTAGGTGTTCCACAAAGTGGTCTCCAAGCCTCCACTTGGTCTCCTCGATGTAGAGGAGGCCACATCGGGAACAGCGGATACAATAGATCACATTAGCAGATGTGCAGGTGAACATCTGTTTAATGTGGGAGGTTGGGGTGATATCAAGGCTGTATTTGACTCAGTGTGGCATCAAGGAGCCCTAGCAAAATTGGAATCAATGGCTATCATGGGGCAAACTCTCCGATGATCGGTGTCATACCCGACGCTTGTGATGTGGCCTTCCTAAGATCTTATACAGCTGCAACATTTTATGCTCAGTGCCCCAACTGACAAAGGCAAGCATGCCACACACCTTCTTTACTACCTTATCCACTTGTGAGGCCATTTTCGTGGAACTATGGATTTGTATCCCAACATCCCTCTTTATGTCAATGCATCTAAGGGTCCTGTCATTTACTGTATACTTTCCTCTTTCATTTGAACTCTCAAAATGCATCACCTCACATTTGTCTGGATTGAACAGCATCTGCCATTTAACTGTCTGACTTTCCAACAGATCTATATCCTGCTGTATCCTTTGACAACCTTCCTCGTTATCCACAACTCCACCAACTTTTGTGTCACCTGCAAAGTTACTAATCAGACCACCTATATTTTCATCCAAATTATTTCTATATATGACAAAGAACAGAAGTCCCAGTACTAATCCTCATGGAGCACCACAGGTTACTGACTTCCAGTCAGAAAGACAACCTCCACAACCACCCTATATTTTCTATGACAGAAATCATTTTGATTCCAATTTGCCAATTCACATGGATTCCATACAACTTAACCTTTTGGACAAGCCTGCCATGTGGGACCTTGTCAAATCGTTAGTAAAGTTCATGTAGATACCATTCCCTGCCCTATCTTTATCAAGCATTTTCGTCACTTCCTCAAAAAACTTAGTCAGATTTGTGAGACAAGACCTCCACCCCATAAAGCCATGCTGAATATCCCTAATAAGTCCATCCTTCTCCAAATATGACTAAATACCTTCCATAAAAATCTTCTGGAATAATTTCTATACCAATGATGTAAGGCTAATTGGTCTATAATTCCCTAGATTATTGTTGTTGCCCTTCCTAAATAAAGGAACAACATTGTCTATTCTCCAGTCTTCTGTGACCTTGCCTATAACTAAAGAAGATGCAAAGATTTCTATCAAGGCCCCATGAATCTCCTCCCTCGCCTCTTTCAGAGTCATGGGATTGATCCCATCAGGCCTACCTGAATGTTTTTCACGTCACCCAATACTGCCTCCTTAATATCAACATGTCCCAGAATGTCAACATGCATCCCCCCTCCAAAATTACCATTATTCATGTCCTTCTGTCCATGTCACCTACTTCCTCTGGCTCTATGCATAAATTCCCTCCTGTGTCCTTGAGTGGGCCTACTTTCTCCCTAGTTACCCTCTTGCTTCTAATATATGTATAAAATCCCTTGGGATTCTCCTTAATCCTGTTCGCCAAGGACATTTTATGGCCCCTTCTCGCCCTCCTAATTTCTGGTTTAAATTCTTTTCTGCTTTCTTTATATTCCTCAAGGGCCTTGTGTGATTTCAATTTCATAAACCTTATATATGATTCCTTTTTCTTTTTGACTAAACTTTTGATATCTCTTGTCATCCAAGATTCCTGAATTTTGCCATTCTTATCTTTTATCCTCACAGGAACATGCTGATCCTAAACTCTGATCAACTGGCCTTTCAAAGCTTCCCACATGTCAGAGGTGGGTTTACCCTCAAACAGCCACCTCCAATCTAATTTCTCTGGATCCTGCTTAATACTGTTGTAATTAGCCTTCCCCTTCATCAAATTTAGCACTTTTACTGGAGGACAAATCTTATCCTTATCCATAACAGTCTTAAAATTATGGATATTTGATCACTGTTCCAAAAATGCTCCCCCACTGAAACTTTGATCACCTGGCTAGGCTCATTCCCCAATATATCGTCGAGTACAGTCCTTCCCTAGTTGGACTATCTACACATTGATTCAAGAAACCCTCCTGGATGTAACCAGAAAATTCTGCTCCATCTAAGTTCTGGCACTAAGGGAGCTCCAGAACTAGAGAAGTTAAAAACACCCATTACAATAACTCTGTTGTTTTTACATCTTTCCATGATCTGCTTATACATCTGTTCTTCTATCTCTCACTAGTTGTTGGGAGGACTTTAGTATATCTGTATCATAGTCTTATTCCTGAGTTCTATCCTTATGGCTAGATGAGCCCTCTAAGGTGACCTCTCTTAATGCAGTTGTGAGGTTCTCCTTACTCAGTAACACAACTCCCCCACCCCTTTTGCATCCCTCTCTATCACACCTGAAACATCTAAACCCTGAAATGTTGAGCTGTCAGTCCTTCCCTTCTCTCAACTGAGTTTCTGTAATGGCTACCACATCATAGTTCCATTCACTAATCCAGGCTCTGAGCTCATTTGCCTTACCTGTTATACTCCTTGTATTAAAACATACGTATTTCAGACCTCATTAACCCGGCCCTGCCTGTTCTTCCCACTAGACTTACTCAATTTAGGCCCTCTCTTCTATTCAAACACTTCACATGCTGACCTACTGCACTGGTTCCTGCACCCCTACCACACTAGTCTAAACCCTCTCCAGTGCCACTAGCAACCTCCTTGCAAGAATATTGGGGCTCTTCCAGTTTCGATGCATTCCATCCTTCTGGTACAGGTCCCTCATGCTCTGAAAGAGATGCCAATTATTCAGATTTCTGAAGCCGTCCCTTGCAACAATGCTTTAGCCTCGCATTCAACTGTATAAACTTCCTACTTCTAGTTTCATTAGCAGCGTTAAAAGTTTTTGAACTTCCTACTTAAATCCCTTTACAGGACGTCATCTCTCTTTCTGCCTAAGTCGTTAGTGCCAATATGTACCACAGACTCTAGCTGTTCACCCTCCATCTTCAGAATATCCTGCTCCTGCTCAGAGACACCTTTGACCCTGGTACGAGGAAAGCAACACACCACCCTGGAGTCTCACTGTCAGCTACGGAAATGTTAATCTGTGCCCCTGACTAAAGAGTCCCCTATCACTACTGCTCACCTACATTTCGACACTTCCCCGCTGTGCAACAGTGCCAGTCGTGGAGCCACTGACCTCTCAGCTGTTTTTTCCCCTGAGACGCCATCTCCCCACATCAGTGTCCAAAACTGTAAACCTGCTTGAGGGGGGAATGGCCACTGGGAACTCCTGCACTGCTGGCCCACGCTTACTCATCTTCCTGGTGGCCACCCAACTCTTCTCTGTCTGTGAAGCCCTTCCTGGTAGTGTGGCCAGCTCGCTAATTGTGCTATCCATGACAATCTCAGTTTCATGGATACTGCAGAGGGAGACCATCCACAGCTCCAGGTGCTCCATGTGGCAAATCAGGAGCTGCGACTGAACACATTTCCTCCATGTGTGGAAATGTTCCTGATTTCCCACATGGTACAGGAGGAGCATTCCATGGGGCCAAGTTCTCCTGCCGTTGTCAATCTCAGCAGTGACAAACAGTAAACTCGGAACCAATCACACAACCTTGCCCAATACTCTTCAAAATCTGGTTTCTTACCAGCACTCCCTATTTCTAACAAACTACAAACCTCAAAAATAAATATTTTATACTCTACCTCCCTCTGCACATGACTCACTCAGCCTCTAGCCTATCCTACATCACTTATTGAAACCTGCCGTCACCTCCAGACTGGATTAATTTCTGCTCCTGCTGCCACTCCATCTGACCTCACTCCCGCTCCTCAGGCCTTTACCTGGAAACCGTTTACTCACAGGTTCACACTGTTTCGCTTTACTCCCGTCACGGCTGTAACAAAATCTGTGTAAGTCCGACAGGTTTAATTGAAGTCACAAGCTTTTGGAGAATAGCCCCTTTGTCAGGTGCACCACATCAGCACCTTCACATGGTGACAACATCTAGGCTTGAAAAGCAAAATATCGCTGATGTTGGAAATCTGAAACAAATTCAGAAACTGCTGGAGAAACTCAGCACATCTGGCAGCATCTGTGGAGAGAGAGACAGAGTTAAAACTTCAAGTCTTGTGTGATTCTTGTTCAGAACTAGTTCTGAAGAAGAGACATATTGGACTCGAAAATATTAACTCTGTTTCTCTCTCGTTATCTAAGCTTGGACTGATAATTGACGAGTAACACATACCACACAAATATCATGCGACGGCCAGCTATAAGAATAAAGCGTATAACCATGTACCGTTGACATTTAATGGCATCTCCATCCCCGAATGCCTCACTATCAACATACAGGGGGTCACCATTGAGCAGAAACTCAACTGGGTTAGCCATACATATACAATAACTACAAGAGCAGATCAGAGGTTGGGATTCTGTAATGAGCACCTCACCTCCTTTCTCATCAAAGCCTCTCCACCATGTACAAACTAGGAGATGATGGAATATTCCCCATGCCTTGATCAGTCCAGCTCCAATAACACTCAACAAGACTGACATCATCCTGTAAATATCCTTCTTCATTGACACCCCATCAAAAACCTTGAAGATTCATTCCCCACTATTGACACACAATGGCTGCAAGGCATGCCATCAAGATGCACTGCAGTTAACTCACCAAGCATCCTTTGAGAACACATTCCAAACTCACAACCTCTACCTTCTGGAAGGACAAAGGCCACTGATGCATAGGAACACCACCAACAAGTCACACAACTTCCTTACTTGGAAATATATCCCTGTGCCTTCACTGGCACTGGATCCAAATCCTGAAAGTTGCTTTCCAACGGTAAGTGTCCACACATTCCCAAAGACTGCTGCAGTTCAAGACAGTAGCTCCACCACCATCTCGTCCAGGGCAATTAGGGATGGGAATTAATTGCTGGCCTAGTCAGTGACACCCATATCCCATAAATGGATTTATAAAACAAGTGCTATTAATTATGGAATGTAACAGAACCTCCAGAAGGAGGTGGTGATGATGAGGGAGAATATGGAGCAGGGCAGCTCGTGCAGTTGAATGGACCCTCTCTGGAGGAAAAGGGTGTCTTTGTGGGAATGAGGCTTTATTTGAGTAGGAACAAAAACAGAAAGTGCTGGAAAATGTCAGCATGTCTGGCAGTATTGGTAGAGAGAAATCAGAGTTGACGTTTTGGGTCTAGTGACCCTCCTTCAGGGCATGTTAGAGTCGGAGCTTATTGGAGTAGGACCTGACAAACAAAACAATTCCTCAGATAACAAGGTATAGAGCTGGATGGACACAGCAGGCCAAGTAGGCTTCATTTCTGAAGAAGGGACCAGACCCGAAACGTCAACTTTCCTGCTCCTCTGATGCTGCTTGGCCTGCTGCGTTCATCCAGCTCTACACCTTGTTATCTCAGATTCTACAGCATCGGCAGTTCCCACTATCTCTAAAAGAATTCCTCAACCTTCATTTCATGAAAATCCTGCGCTCTCCCTGTTTAATTTCCCTTCATGTTTGTAATGCCCCAATGCCAGTGGGATAAAGAAACCCTGCTTCATTATCTTTGGGCTGGCTCTATGTTCAAATCTCATGTTACAAGAAGGACTGGACTGTAAAGGGAAATATGATTGATTTATTAGCCTGCATTGCTTTAGACAACAGGAGTGGGTCAGACCATCTTTGCAGGGATATTTTCAGTAACTAATAAAGCCATTGGAATATTACTATTCAAATACCGGCATTTAAATACTACCTGCACCTTGAAAGGGAAGCTGAACTTTGAGTGAAGTGGATTGAGGCATGGCAGGTGAATGAATCTTTAAAAGACAAATTTATTTGCATTCCTTCACAAGTTTGTGTTAGTAGGATTGTGAACACCATTATTTCATTGATCTGCAACCTGCCAATTTGTGGTGGAAAGTATCACAGATGCCTATTAGACGGTGAGAGAATCAGCCTGTCAGTGTGACCATTGCTTCAGGATAAATGATGAGAGCTGTTCATTGGTGGTACAGTTTAACGAGGTCAAATGAGGAGGCATATGGACCACACAGCATCGATCTCCCAGCCTGAGATTCTGAGAAGTGTCCCCTGGCTCATGATGTCTTGCGCAGATAGAAGTGATGTCTACCTGGTCATCTTAGAACTTACATTAACAAACTTGAAACATTCACAGAGAGGACTAAAAGTTAAGCTATCGATTGAACTATTTAGTTTGGTTACCATCCCACTCTGAGATCGATTAACAAAATAAAGAGGTGCGTTTGAAGTAAAGACCTTTCGGTAGCTGGAGTCAGGGTTAACTTGGCTAACCCCTGAAAATAGGAAGGGTGACTGAGAAGTGAGATTAACTCATTTCTGTTTATTAAGCTGCAAACAGCGTGTAAAATTCACATTCTTTGCTGTTTTAATCGATTTCAAATGCATTCCAGTTGACTTTCTTAAATTATATTGTATCTTACACCGGTTTTTATCTAGGCTAAGATCTGGTAAAGACTAACAAATGGATCCAGAATGAGGTCGATTGAAGGACGATCTTAAGCTAAAGTATGGATGGAAAAGTGGGGTGAATGACATTAAGAAATAACATAGGCGTTGGGACGTTATGTCAAGGTTGTACAGGATGTTGGTGAGGCCGCTTCTGGAGTATTGTGTCCAGTTATGGTTGCCCTATTATAGGAAGGATATTATTAAGTAGAGATTTACCAGGATGTTGCTGGGAATGGAGGGTTTGAGTTATAAGGAGAAGGTGGATAGACTAGGACATTTTTCACTGGAATGTAAGTTGAGAGGTGACTTTATTGAAGTTTATAAAATCATAAGGAGTATGGATAAGGTGAATGGCAGTTGTCTTTTTCCTAGAGTGGGAAATTTCAAGGCAGGGTGAGAGAAAAAATATTTAAAAAAGACACGAGGGGAAATTTTTTACAAAGAGAGTCATTGCGTGTGGAATGAACTTCCTGAGAAAGTGGTGGATATTGGTACAATTAAGCATTTAAAAGACATCTAGGTAAGTACATGAATAAGAAATGTTTGGAGGGATAAGGGCCAAAAGCGGGCAGGTGGGACAAGTTTAGTTTGGGATTATGAATGGCATAGATTGGTTGGACTGAAGGATCTGTTTCCGTGCTGTGTGGCTATGATTCTATGACGCTTGGGCACACGTCCTGCAGTAGTTGGCCAGAACTAATCAAATACACGATTGGTGCTCAGAGGAATGGGGCAGTCCTTGTCAGGTAGCTTTTGTTTTTAGATGGACAAAGACCAAGGAAGATAAAGGAAGACCATTGCAAGAACATCCTAACACTTTCCTTACTGAACAGAAATCTCCCACCATAAACCAGTGAAATCAACACACTCTATGCCAACGGCCCCTTTGTCCTCTGGGATCCATAAACCACTCTGACCTGTCACAGCTCCTACGATTATCTCATCTATTTAGCTTATGCATCGTATCTAAGCTAGTACTTCTTAATGAATTACCTTAAAATCATTTGAGTTCCAGACCACTTGTTTTATCTCTAACTCTTAAACTTTAAAACCTACAAGGTACTCAATTGGAAGTTCAAAAGGTTAATGATAGAAATTCTCAAAGAACATGGAAGCAGTTCAATAGGTAAATAACCTGACATGAAATGCCACCATGAAAAAGTTTATCTTTAAATGATATATCCTATCAACTGCATCACCAACATCATTCTGGATTCATTACATTCTATCATGCACATAGCAGCAAGTTATATGAACGAGGATGAGGGTATTCACACCCACATATCAGAGATGTGAGAAAGATATCAGCCATGATCGAATGACAGAACAGATTTGATGATCTGAATAGTCTAGTTTTCTCCTGTATGTTATTGTCTTACGGTAATGATTGAATTTATAAAATTAGACTCATGTATTTTATCAGCATTTTCTGTTTATGTTTATTTTGTACTGTCAGAAAGTGACAATGTACAGAAACGCTGGGGCTTGCCAAGAATGTTTAGACTGATAGGAAGGGAATATAAATTGGATGGAAGGCCAAAATTTAGATTCCTGACACTGGGTTAAAGTCTTTGTATTAAGTTCTCAGAACCTTTCGGGGTGCGTCAGATTTCATAGATCATAGAATCCCCACAGTGTGGAAACAGGCCCAACAGGTCCATACTGCCCCTCCAAAGAGCATCCCACCCAATCCCAATCTACCCTTTCCCTGTAACCCTACATTTCCTATGGCTAGACCACCTAATGTACACACCCCAGACACTGTGGGCAATTTAGCATGGCCAATCCACCTAACCTGCACATCTTTGGACTGTGGGAGGAAACCGGAGCACCCGGAGGAAACCTACGCGGACACAGGGAGAATGTGCAAACTTCACACAGACAGTGGCCGGAGGGTAGAATTGACCCAGGTCCCTGGTGCTGAGAGGCGGCAGTGCTAACCACTGAGCCACCATGTTGGATGGTCAAAAACTTTTTTTGCATTTATTGGCACTCATTAACTCAATAATACTCTAGCTCATGCAGATCACACTCACAGTCACAATTATATTAGGTAAAAGTGACAAAACCTTGTAACCACAAACCTAACCATGTGTATAGAGGTGTGTACCTGGCTGCTGAGTACAGACTTCTTCAATACTCAAGATTCTTCATGACCAAGATATCTCTTCTCTGAAACAGTGTAAGGTCTGCAAGTGGAATTTGAATTCAAAAAAGAATCTGGAATTAAGGGTCTAATGATAATTATCAAGCCATTGTCAGGGGAAAAACCCACCTGGTTCACTAATGTCCTTTACATAAGGAAATCTGTCATCCTCACCTAGTCTAGCCTACTTGTGACTCCAGATGTACAGGAATGTTACTGACTTGTAACTACCCTCCAGAGAATTAGGGGTGGGCAATAAATGCTGACCTAGCCAGTGGCACCCACATCCAATGAGTGAATGTAGAAAAGTGGTTGCAGTGCAGGATCATCCTTAAGATAGGAAGAACCTGATAAGGACATGAGGGCTAGGTTGTTAAGGGCAAGTTCTCAAAAAGAAACCAAACACTTCTTTCCTCCTGAGATAATAGGGACTGCAGATGCTGGAGAATCTGAGATAACAAGGTGTAGAGCTGGATAAACACAGCTGGCCAAGCAGCATCATAGGAGCAGGAAAGCTTGATGTTTCGGGCCTAGACCCGTGATCAGAAATGGGGGAGGGGAAGAGGGTTCTGAAATAAGTAGGGAGAGAGCTCGACCATGTCCTGAAGCGAACTGGCTCCATCCCCGCCTCTTTGACTTGTCTGTCTCCTTTCCACCTATCTTCTCCTCTATCCATCTTCTATCCACCTCCCACCCCTCCCTATTTATTTCAGAACCCGCTTCCCCTCTCCTATTCCTGATGAAGGGTCTAGGCCCAAAATGTCAAGCTTTCCTGCTCCTATGATGCTGCTTGGCCTGCTGTGTTCATCCAGCTCTATACCTTGTTATCTCGGATTCTCCAGCATCTGCAGTTCCTATTATCTCTGATACAATTTTAACCCCATGCGAAGCCTCTTCTAAGGATGCCTACCCTGAAGAAGTTACCCTCCGGACCAGCCTCAGGGGTTCTCTCTCCCACTGCAACTCTCTCATAATCTTTTCGGCCTGGAAACTGCTCGACCATGTCCTGAAGCAAACTGGCTCCATCCCCACCTCTTTGACTTGTCTGTCTCCTCTCCACCTATCTTCTCCTCTATCCATCTTCTATCCGCCTCCCCCTCTCTCCCTATTTATTTCAGAACCCCCTTCCCCTCCCCCATTTCTGATGAAGGGTCTAGGCCCGATACATCAAGCTTTCCTGCTCCTATGACGCTGCTTGGCTTGCTGTGTTCATCCAACTCTACACCTTGTTACTTCTTTCCTCCTGTCAGTTCACATATCTTACAAAGAGTTCAGCCAGCAAAATGCAGCAGCTGTACTGCCTTAGTCGCACTGAAGGAGGAGGAAGAATCTTCAGCTGTGGAGAAACTAGCAGCTCCTGAAGAGGGAACACAGGGGTTCAGCACCTTGTAGCAGTGTACTGCAGGAGCCTCTCTTAGAGTCATACAACATGGAAACAGGCCCTTCGGTCCAACGTGTCCACGCTGACCAGGTATCCCAAACTTAACCAGTGGTCCATATCCCTCTAAACCCTTTCTATTCATGTACCCATCCAGATGCCTTTTGAATGTTGTAATTGTACCAGCTTCCACCACCTCCTCTGGCAACTTGTTCCATACACTCTGCGTGAAAAAGTTGCCCCTTAGGCCCCTTTTATATCTTTCCCCTCTAGCCTTAAACCTATGCTCTCTAGTTTTGCACTCCCCTACCCTTGAAAAATGACCTTGGCCTTATCTATATCCCTCGTGATTTTATAAACCACTAACAGGTCACCCCTCAACCTCCGGTATTCCAGGGGAAAAAAGGTCCCAGTTTATCCAACCTCCCCTTATAACTTAAGCCCTCCAGTTCGAGCAACATCCTCGTCAATCTCTTCCGGAACCCTTTCCAGTTTAACAAAATTCTTCCTATAGCAGGGCAGCCAGAACCATACACAGTATTCCAAATGTGGCCTTAACAATGTCTTATTCATAGGATCCCTACAGTGTGGAAACAGGCCCTTTAGCCCAACAAGTCCACACCAGCCCTCAGAGCATTTCACCCAAAACCCACCTAATCTACACATCCCTGAACACAATGGGCAATTTAGCATGGCCAATCCACCTAGCCTGCACATCTTTGGACTGTGGGAGGAAACCGGAGCACCCAGACACAGGGAGAATGTGCAAACTCTGCAGAGACAGCCACCCAAAGGCAGAATTGAACCCAGGTTCCTGGCACTGTGAGGCAGCAGTGCTAATAACTGAGCCACCGTGTCTTGCACAGCTGCAACGTGACACCCCAACTCCTATATTCAACGCTCTATTGAAAGTTTTGCAGTGACCTGCAGAGGAATGAACATCAATGCTAGAGGCATTTTCATGTGAATAGTGACGTCACGTGCTGCAGGAAAGATCTGAAAGTTGTGCAACTTGGGAGGAAGTATTGAGATGATGGTGCTGAAGATCACTTTTCTTCCTTATCTGCTCGTTTCGCACTGCTCTGGGGATCTGTGAGGTATCTCCCAAACAGCAGCTCTCACGTATATTTGTGAGTTCATAGATCCCTTTTGCGGTAAAGCACGTCTATGTCCAGTTCATCATGGACCTGGAGAGCCAAGCTGCTAAGGCAGTAGGATTTGTTGCTGTCTCTAGGTTCTGTCAGCTACAAGGGGCAATCAATTGAACACATATCGTATTCAGAGCTTCCTGGCAATATCCAGCCAAGTTCTTGAACAGGAAGGGAATGTCCTCAATGTTCAGTGTGTTTGTGAGCACAGGTCACACTTCCTGTGGGTTTATTGTCACTGCCCAGGGCGCCGTCATGACACATAAAATGTGCATAACTCCCAGCTTCCTGAAATGTTCACTCCCCATCATTATCTCCAGGGTAGTTTTATGGTGACAAGGGTAGGCCAGAAGCAATGACTAATGACTATAATAGCAAACCCTCAACCCAATGCTAAAGAATGATATTATGCTACACACGTATTTCCAAGGGCCTTCAGTGAATGGACTAAAAGTAAAGCTGCTATGGCACTTCCAGACCATAGAGCTGGTCTCACATTAGTGAGAAATGCCTGGTGATGATTTAACCTGAAGGTTACCACACCTCAGGTGAGGGGAAAGGCTGACTTCAGGCAGAGTGGGAATTGAACCCACACTGTGGGCACTCTACACAATGAATCAGCTGCTAGCTAATTGAGCTAACTGACCTCACATTGATTGGCCTAGCATTCTAATGTTTGAACCATTCAGGAGGATCAGAAGATCATAAGATTGTAAGGCCATTGTGGTTTTCTTATGATGCCACTCTGTCAGGCCCCTGATCCTGGCTTTCAATCTGTCTCGGGCCGTGTCTCACTCTGGGATGTGATCTCTCCTTCCTGATCACATGCAGCTTATCCCTGGACTATATCGCCAGGTCAATAATTGATTGATGACTTAGCTCAATGGCAGGGTGACAACTTAACAACTTAGTAAGAGGAAGGTGTAAAGATGCACAGAGATCACTGACCTTCAAAGCTGGTTGTAAAAGCCACTCAAGAACCTTAACAGGTGGAATGAGACCACGTTAATGTTGAACAAAGCACTATATTTGCATATAGTCTTTCATTCAATCTAACATTGACACCTATGCACATAAAGTAGATTCAAGTTCCTTCCATATATATTTTCCTAACATTATTTCTGGATGCCACCTCTGCAGGTTCAGCATTTATACGCATCAGAGGAGAATGCTGATAAGTTGCTGGAAGTCAGTAAAATTCTTTTCTTCCAACATAATATCAATCTGCAATCCACGTTGAATTGTTAATGACACACATTCAGCTATAATATCACAGTAGCTTCTGATCCTTCTTGGTCATGTTGTATAGGGTTAATCCTAAGAATTTCAAATGCATTGCTGTAAATAATTACAATCTATTGAACTATTAACAAGATGTGCTGATGTGAGGGCAAAGTTTTTAATCATTTTTTAACCTCAAGTGGATGCGCTTTCTTGTTCAGGTCCTGTAATATTATTGACAGAAATGCAGCACATCTTTATATGTTGGTTGTGATTAGTTTCCATTTAATGACATAAAATTGTGGTGCATTGTTAGCATTGAATAAGTTATATCCAAAAGGAAATATTCCTCTACTTTGTGTGAGTAAGAAGGGAAATTTCTATGACAATTTTGGGAAAAAATAGCATAATGGGATAATGAACACTATGTCAGGACAGGATATTTTTGCTCTAAAATGTTGTGCAATAGCAAGGTGTGAAAATGCTTGGGAAAGAGAATAAGGTCACAGGCACTTTTCTTTATTCTTTCATGGATTATAAGCTTCGCTAGCGAGGCCAACATTTATTGCCTGCTCCTAACTGCCCACAAGGGCATGCATGGTGGCTTAGTGGTTAGCACTGCTGTCTCACAGCTTGGGTTTGATCTCACCCTCAGCTGACTGTGTGGAGTTTGCACATTCTCCTTGACTCTGTGTGGGTTTCCTCTGGGTCCTCCATTTCCTCCTACAGTCCACAAAGATGTGCAGGTTAGGTGGATTGGCCATGCTAAATTGATCTGATTTGATGTATCGTAGCCACATGCACCTAAGTACAGTGAAAAGCTTTGTTTTGTGAGCAGTACATGCAGATCATAGCAAACAAGGTCATACAAATCATAGGGTGCTTAGACAGAGTGAGACTTATAGGTTACAGCTGCACAGAAGGTGCTCAAAGCAAGATCAACATTAGCAAGATCGATATTATTTGATGTTAGAGAATCCATTCATCAGTCTAATTATGGCAGGGAAGAAGCTGTTCTTGAACCTGTTGGTGCATGTGTTCAAGCTTCTGTATCTTCTGCCTGGCAGGAGAGGACACTATTGCCCATAATATCTGGGGATGTGCAGGCTAGGTGGGTTAGCCATGGGAAATGCAGGATTACGGGGTGGGTCTGGGTGGGATGCTCTTTGAAGGGTCAGTGCGGACATGATGTGTCGAATGGTCTGATTCCACACTGTAGGGATTCTATGATTCTTTAGAAAGTGGGTTTAACTTCCTGAAAGGCTGCAGTCCATGTACTGGGGAAAGCGAATACAAACTAAAAAAGGGTGTAGAAACAGTGGGATCTGAGGATCTATGCACACAAATCTTCGAAGGACAAGTTGAGAGGCTGTTGGAAAATCACATACTGCCCTCAGTTTCACAGAATTACAGATGTGTTACGGTGCAGAAGAAGGCTGCTCAGCCCATCATGCTCCCACTAGTGCATTACATGAGCGCTATCAGCTAGTGCCAATCTCGTACCTTTTCCCCATAGCCTTGCATGTTATTTTAATCAACAAAATCATCTAATGCCCCCTTGGTAGCCTCAATGCTTTATCGATAGGTGAATAAGAAGGAGGTTATGCTAAATGTTTGCAAAATATTTGTTAGGCCTCAGCTGGAGTTATATGTTCTTTTCTGGGAATCACATTTTAAAAAATGATGTCAAAGTCTTGGAGGAGGTACAGAAGAGTCTCTGGGAGGTGAAACCTCAGTGATATGGAGAGACCGGAAAAGCTGGAGTTGTTCCCCTCACAGGAGAGAAGGTTGAAAGGAGATTTGCTGGGGTGTTCAAAATAATGAATGGTTTTGGCGGAAGAATTGTTTCCAGTGGAGAGTAACAGAATGGCAAAGGGACCAGAGCTGACATTTCTGTTCCCCATAGGAATTGCTATACATCTGAATTAATGGCACCATTAAAAGAGAACTGGAAAGACACTTGAAGGAAAAGAATATTGCTGGGACCTGCAATTAGTCGAATTGTTCTATAAGCAAGCTAGCACAGGCACATGGGGCCAAATGGCCTCCTTCCATGCGGTATCATTCCATGACTCGATAACCTCCATATCCCTGATGTGGAATGACAAGGGATCAAGTCAACGATAAAGAAAATCACAGGAAAGTTAAACCGGGCAGCTCTGTGTACATCCTGAGTATGATGTGAACTGTCCCCAGGTATATCCATCAGCCACATCATGAGAGCTTAGTCCTTCCATACATCTTTTTGAATGGAGAGAGAAAACCAGAAATAACATTTTAAGTCCAGTATAATTCTATTTTGAAGAAGTCTTTGACCTTCTTCTACACTGCTGGCATTTCTCTTGACATTAAAGAAGTGTGGTACTGGACTCAAAACGTGAACTCTGTTAGACATCTTCTCTTGCTCACTCTCACTCTGTCAAACGCTCCACACTACTAACCCCTGCATTCCCTCTGCATTGCCTACTCCCACACTCAGGCCAACTCAGCACCCACCCCTTTCCACCTGCTGCACCAGCACTAACAGCTGTGCTACCCTTCTCTTAATCCCTCCTTTTCTGTCCTTACAGGAAAAATACAATTGAGCTGAAACAGCCAGGACAGGTGGTGCCCAATTGCAGAAGTTAAACTAATTGGCCGGTAGTTTCCTGAAAACCGTCTCCTCCCCTTTTGGAATAAAGGAATAATATTTGCTAATGGAACCTTTCCTGAATTTAGGGAATTTTGGAAAATTAATCCCAATGCATCAAAAAACCCATTAGGCGCTTTTTAGAAGACACCAGGAAGAAGTGCAGTCAGGACCCAAGGTTTTGTAAACCCACAGCTCCATCAATTTGCTCAGTACTACTGCCCTAGTGATTGTTATTTTAGTTTTTGAGTTTTTCCTTCCTCCTATTTCCTGATTTATAAATATTTCTGGGATGTTCCTTATCACCTCTGTAGTGAAGACAAATGCAAAATTCCCATCCAATTCATCTACCAACACCTTACTTATTAATTCCCAAAATACACTTTTTATAAGACCGATACTCACTCTTAAAAAATATCTTTAGAACCTCCAATAATCATTTTTTGCTAGTTTTGTCTTGTACGCTGATATTTTCCTCCTCATTAATCCTTTAGTCATTCATGCCTGTGTTTTATACTCAGTCTAATCTTCCGACCCGACACAGATAGAATCCCTACAGAGCAGGAGCAGGCCATTCGGCCTATCGAGTCTCCACCAACCCTCTGAAGAGTGTCCCATCCAGACCCACGTCCTACCCTATCCCTGCATTTCCCACCCTAGGCGCTATGGGCAATTTAGCATGGCCAATCCACCTTACCTGCACATCTTTGGACTATGGGAGGAAATCCACAGACACGGGGAGAATGTGCAAACGCCACACAGACAGGCACCCAAAGCTGGAATTGAACCCGGGATCCTGATGCTGAGGCAGCAGTGCTAACCACTGAGCCACCATGCCATCACCTTTGCACAATTATATGCTTTCTCTTTAAGTCTGATCCTATCTTTAACTATTTTAGTTAATCACGAATGGTGGGTCCCCCATTTGGAAATTTTCCGTCCCTTTTGAATGTAACCATTCTGTATATTCTGAAATATCCCCGTAATTGGCTGCCACTGAATCCCTATTGACCAATCTCTCAACCTAATTTGCCAGTTCATTTTTGCAATCTGGTGCACTCTGTCTTTGTTCCAAAGCAAACATGGGACCTGGGAGTGTCAGGCTCTGCAATCTGCCGTGTGGGCTGTTAATTTCCTATTTCTAATCTCTGCTGTTGAGCTTTCAACTATCATCTTATGCAAGAGACAAAAAAAAACCTTGGCAGCTGTGGTATGAAGGATCAAAGTGTTCTGTGGTATGGCTGAACATGCCTATTAAATGAATCCTCATTACAAAACATCACACTTACTTAAATACATTGGAAATTATCAAGGGGCTGTCATGTCATATTATGATAATTTTATATTGTAATTTCAAATAATACAGTTGAATTAGATTCTCGCTGTGCAGATGTTTCTGCTACCTGGACTGCTACTGATAGCAACACAAAATCTGTATTATTAAATTATAATCCACGTACATTTGTGAAAAGGGAATTTCTGCTGGATTGCCAGCCCTATTGGATAAGAATTATTCTGGGCACTTTTAAGGGGAGGGCTGACACAGTGGTACTACTGCTGGACTGCCAGTCCAGAGACTCGGGTAACATTCTAGGGACCTGGGTTTGAACCCTGTCACGGCAGATGGTGGAATTTGAATTCAATAAATATCTGAAATTAATTAAGAGTTGTTGTTTTGATTGTTGGGGGAGAAAACAACTACAGGTAGTTCTGCTAGAATGCATGTTACATTAACTTGAATTGGCTGTAATGCAATTAATGATTGGTGGAAGCTGTTTGTGTAACACAAACTTTCTACTGTACAGCATAGCGATTTCCCCAAAACATGATTTTCTATGGTGTTTTTCTACAGCACGATTTTCTATAGCTTGGGTTCACACAAGAGAATGCAACTATTGTGTTATGGGAGAACTCTATGTATCTGGTTCATAATATCCTTTTGGAAAAGAAACTGTCGTCCTTACCTGGTTTGATCTACATGTGACTCCAGACACCCAGTAATGTGGATTATTGAGGTGAGAGGAGAAAGATTGAAAAGGGACTTGAGCAACCTTTTCACACAGCAGGTGGTTCATACGTGGAATGAACTGCCAGAGGAAGTGGTAGATGTAGGTACAGTTACAATATTTAAAAAGACATTTGGACATAAATTGGAAAGGTTAGAGGGATATGGGCCAAATAAAGGCAAGTGGGACTAATTTAATTTGGGAAACTTGGTCAGCATGGACAAGTTGAACCAAAGGGTCTGTTTCCATGCTGTAAAACTCTATGACTCTGTTATTCTTAACTGCCATCAGGAATGCCCACACAAACCACTTGGCTGTATCAATCACTATGAACTCCGAAGAAAGAAATTAGACTGGAAGAACTATATGTATTGCAGTGGTTCAAGAAGTCAGCTCATCACTACATTCCCATAGGCAACTAAAGCAGGGCAATAAATGCTGTGTCAGGCAACATCCATGGAGAAAGAGCAAGCTAATGCTTTGAGTCTAGATGAATCTTCATCAGAGCTGAAGAGTTATCTAGACTCAAAATGTTAACTTGGTCTCTCTCCATGGATGCTGCCTGACACACTGTTGTTCTCAGCACAGCTTCCAGTATCTGCAGTTATTTACTCCTACAATAAGTGCTGGCCCAACCTGTGAAACCCATGTCCCACGAATGAATAAAAGAAAACTATGAAACATCAAGATAGCTAATTTAATTTAATCAAGTGATTAAATAAATGCTTTTGACAAATTGAGCAGGTGATGTGTCACAAGGTTGCTGGGAGTGACACCTTCCTTGCAGTTTTTTATTCTCTATGGGATGTGGACATTGTTGGCTAGGCCAGCATTTATTGTCCATCCCTAATTGCCCAGAGGGCAGTTGTGAGTTAACCACATTGGGGAAGGAAGGTGCCATCCTTACCTGGTCTGGCTTACAAGTGACTCCAGACCCACAGCAAAGGGGCATTAGAACCAAATAGGTTTTTGTGACAATGGGCAATAGATTCATAGTCATCATTAAATTCTTAAATCCAGATACTTATTGAATTCAAATTCCACCATCTGCTGTGGGAGGATTTGAACCCAGGTCACCAGAACATTAGCTAGGTCTCTGGATTGACAGCCCAGCGATAATACCACTAGGCCAGCACCTCCCCAACTTGAATGTGTATTTGAAGTTTTATATCTTCTGCCCGATGGACGAAGGTGGAAGAGAGTATAACCGGGGTGGGAAGGTTCTTTGATTATGTTGTTGCTTTCCTGAGGCAGCAGGAAGTATCGATTTAGTCAATGGATGGAAGGCTGGTTTGCGTGATGGACTGGGTTGTGTTCACAACTGTCTGTAATTTATTGTGGTCTTGGGCAGAGCTGTTGCCAAACCAAGCTGTGATGCATCTGGATAGGATGGTGCATCTATAAAAATTGGTAAGAGTTCTTATGGATTTCCTAAGCCTCCTGAGGAAGTAGAGGTATTGTTTTGCTTTCTTAACAGTTGCGTTGATATGGATAGACCAGGACAAATTGTTGGTGATCATCATTCCCAGGAACTTAACTCTCTCGATCATCTCCGCTTTAGCACCATTGATGCAGACATGGGCGTGTCCTCTACTCCACTTCCTGAAGTCAATGACAAATTTCTTTGCTTTGTTGGAGAGGTTGTTGTATTGTTTTCCTTAGCATTTGCCTACTGCGCAGAGTCCAAATTCTAGCCCTAAGCTCTTGTGACCACATGGTGCAGCCATTCTTGACCGTGAAGCTTGAGCAAAGTAATGCACCTTTGAAAGATTCACCCTGGTGGCCAATGTAGGATTCCTGTAGCCTGTTCACCTCACACCTTAAAGCTTAAAGCATCATGTATTACTAGAGATGAATGACTCTGTATTTCCAATGTCCTTGTTGTAGCCAGGCCAACATTCACTCACACAGCTAATGGTTAAAAGGGAGCACATACTATCAAATGTGAAAATGTATTTATATTGGAGTGTCAGCCTATATGCTTTCAGAAGGTCTTCTTCTTTCATTTGCTCTCATTATGTCTCAATGCAATCACAGTGCCCACAGCTGGGCTTGACAGAGCTTGCCCTTCAGTACAGTCCATTGACCATGGACCTTCAGTCACTGTGTCCGGAGGGTCCAAACATGTTGAGTGCGTCCTGGCCAGGGGCAGGCTTATCCTGCACAGGACTGAGGGAACTGCATGGAGTGAACACAACTCCCCCCAGAGTATCCTGAAGGGAGAATTCTGGAGGGGTGGGACGTAGGAAGATAACTGTGTGTGGTTTCTCTCCACCTGGCTCCATATTGGCACCACCCTCTCTGCTTGTAATGAAGGGGCACCTGGAGTTCATGCAAGCACCCTTGTCCTCCTGTCACCCTCAACAAGGTTTGGACAATGTCCAGGTTTGAGCTGACAATTGGCAAGTAATATACACACCACACAAATGCCAGGCTATGACCATCACTGAATATCCCACTATCAACATCCTGGAGTTACCATTGACCAGAAACTCAACCAGACTTACAACTATATAAACATAACGGCTACAAATACAGATCTGAGGATGGGAATACTGCGGTGAGTAACTCACTTCCTGACTCCTCAAAGCCTGTCCACCATCTACAAGGCACAAGGCAGGAGTCTGATGGAATGCCCCCAACTTACCTGGATGAGTGCAGCTCTAACAGCACTCAAGAAGCTTGACACCATCCAGGACAAAGTAGCCTGCTTGATTAGTACCACATCCACAAGCATCCATTTCCTCCACCACTGACACTCAGTAGCAGCAGTGTGTACTATCTACAAGATGCACTGCAGAAATTCAGCAAAGATCCTCAGACAGCACCTTCCAAACCTACAACCACTTCTATCTAGAAGATCAAGGCCAGAAAATATGCGGAAATACTACCGTTGGCAAGTTCCACTCACTCACCATCCTGAAATGGTAATGTATCGCTATTTCTTCCCTGTTGCTGAGTCAAAATCCTGGAATTCCCTCCATAAGGGCATTGTGGGTCTACCTAGAGCACACAGACTGCAGCGGTTCAATAAGGCAGCTCACCACCACCTTCTTGAGGACAACTAGGGACAGG
Source organism: Ginglymostoma cirratum (assembly GCA_024137785.1). Lineage (NCBI taxonomy): Eukaryota > Metazoa > Chordata > Chondrichthyes > Orectolobiformes > Ginglymostomatidae > Ginglymostoma > Ginglymostoma cirratum. The sequence continues at coordinate 5,894,603 of JAHRHZ010000020.1, forward strand.
CCATAAATGATGGTCCAGCCAATGACGCCCACATCCCATGAATGAATTTTTTAAAAATCCTTGTCAGTCGGTGCTGCTAAACATCAATTGCTCAGGTGGATAGAGTGCAGGTCTGTGTGCATATCCAGCAGACTTTCAAAACTCTGGGCCTGTCTCTCCCAGGATGCAGCCAGACAGTCACATGCCTGGAGCAGCAGGGCCCCAATTGAATTCTGCAATCCTGCAGCTTTTCTGTCAGGTGCCCCCATCGATCCTGCCTGCTCCTTAGTCTGCTTGGGTATTTCACCAAAGTTGAGAATGGCTGACACCACAGAGGCTTCTCCTGCCAGGGGTCTGAGCAGGGGCCTGGTGCCTGGTCTAGGGCAATCCTCTGAATGTCAGCAGCCTGGGGTGTTTCTCCCTTTGCCAACTGTGGAGACGTGGTAGTGAGTTGTTCCCTCCTGACTCTAATGTAGCTAACGTACCCAGTGAGGGGGTTCATGCCTGAGCTGGTGATAGGCTCAGGGAGCAGTCTAGTCAGTGCACCCTCCAAGGCAGCTGTGGCCCCCTTCCTCAGAGATCTGCTCTTGGCTGTGGAGAAAATGCTGATGCCTGCAGGAGATGGAAGAGAGACTGCAACATGAACAAGGAGTCAAAGTTCTCACATTTTGAGATTACATTCACAGTGGTAGTAATGGGAGAGCAACAATTCAACACAATCTATCATCTTCACACTATCCCCAGCCAAATGGAAAGTTTGAAGTGTAATAAAAATTGCTAAAGGAATTATAAAGAAATTGAGCAGGCCCCTAGGACAGTAGCCCAGACCATAATGAATGTCATGTTAATGTCACAGGTATGAAGGACAAAAGTTTTTGAGAAGATTTGTAGCTTGGGTTGTGGATGAGGTTGTAGACTTGCTTGCCGAGCCGGTGTGTTTGGTTGCAGATGTTTCATCACCCTACTGGGTAACATCGTCAGTGCGCCTCTGATGAAGCGTCGGTGTTCTGTCCTGCCTGTTATTTATGTATCTCAGTTTGCTGGGGTGGTTGGCATCACTTCCAGTTCTGTTTCTCAGTGGTTTGTATGCTGGGTCCAGTTCAATGTGCTTGTTGATGGAGTTCTGGTTGGAATGCCAGGCCTCCGGGAATCCCCTGGCATGTCTCTGTTTGGCTCGTGCTATTATGGATGTGTTGTCCCAGTCGAATCCATGTCCTTCTTTGTCCATGTGTACTGAGACCAGTGAGAATTGATCATGTCTTTCGGTGGCTAGTTGGTGTTCGTGTATCCTCATTGTCAGTTTTCTTCCAGTTTAACCTATGTAATGTTTCTCACAGGCCTTCCATGGTATCTGTACATTACATGAGTTTTATTCGTTGTGGGTATGGGATCCTTTACATTTGTCAGTAGCTGTTGCAGGGTTGATGTCGGTTTGTGAGCTACCCTAATACCTGGGGGTCTGAGTAGTCTTGTGGTCATCTCCCTGACACTACTGTGTCCGGCTTTGTGAAATTCTGGATTGCTGCAATGTGTTGTGGATCATACGAATAATGTTCTGATGCAGCAACCCAGAATTGCACAAAGCAGAACAGGAGCACTTATACAGAGTTTTTAAAAGGAATGGATACCCAGAAAGCATAATCCGCTGTTACCTCCATGACAGACCACAACAAGAAGACACAACATGGCCAGACATACTAGTCACCCTACCGTACACATGCCAGGGAATTCCTGGAGGCCTGGCATTCCAACTGGAACTCCACTAACAAACACATTGAACTGGATCCAATTTACAAACCACTGAAAAACAGAACCGGAAGTGATGCCAACCACCCCAGCAAACCGAGGTATATAAATAACAAGTGGGACAGAACACCAACGCTTCATGGAAGGCGCACTGACGATGTTACCTAACAGGGTGACGAAACGTCTGTAATCAAACACACCGGCTCGGTGAGCAAGTCTACAACCTTATGAACGACAAACATAAAGTCCAGTGGCAGAAAGCCAAATTTCATTCCAAAATAACTTTCCAATCTCCACCACATCAATAAAGTCTAGCTTTCAATGCAATGACCAAAACAGAGAATCAATTGCTCAGTTAAATTCAAAAAAAGTTCAGTTTTGGTCTCCTTACTTGTGGAAGGATGTAATTGCATTGGAGGTAGTTCAGAGAAAGTTCACTGGATTAATTCTGGAGATGAAAGGCTTGTCTTACGAAGAGAGATTGAGCAGTTTAAGTCTGATTTCTTTGGAGTTTAGAAGAATGAGGGGAGATCTAATTGCGGTCCATGAGGGGACTAAAGGGGCGTAACAAAGTCTACATAGAGCAGATGCTTCCTCATGTGGGGCAATCTAGAATGAAAGGTCATAGTTCTAGGATAAGAGGTAGCTGATTTAAAACAGAGATGAGGAGAAATTACTTCACTCAAAGGGTCATGGATCCGTGGGATTCACTCTTCCAGAATGTGGTGAATGCCAGGTCATTGAGTACATTTAAGGAGGAGTAGATTTTTAATTATTCATGGGTTAAAGGGTTACAGAGAGTGGGCAGGAAAATGGAGTTGAGGTCAAGATGAGATCAGCCATGATCGTATTAAACAGGGAAGCAAGCTCAAAGGGCTGAATGGCCTACTCCTGCTCTTAGTTCTTAGATCTTTATCTTCTTAACTTATGTTTTTGCTTTTGGAAGCAAAGGAACAAATTATTTTTACATATTTTCTGGCATTTAGAATTTTGAGGACAGGCAGTAACTTCCTGTTCCTTCAGTCATGTCATTCTTCTATGCAAGTGTGAAAATCAAACAAAAGGAATTTGGTGTTGCTGGTAAACATGTGAAATTTGTAATTAGTGGAAAATAGGCACCTGTAAGCAATGAAAACACCAGTGAACTCTCAACAGATAGTCCATCAGTCTCAGAATGGGAAATAGTCTTGGGTTAATCATTAATCCCTAGGAGCTATATATAATTGCACATAATCTTTATATAATCTATAACCCTCTGGAGTTACATTAGTTCGGTAATTTTATATAGTGAATACAGATCTGCTTGAACCTAATTATACTGTCGGGTGTTATGCTGTAATTGACAGTAATTTGACTTTTCTACCTTCTTATACAAAGCCATTAATCTGATTATGAAACAATTAGCAATTATAATAATTTGAAGATTTGTTTGATTATTTGACCATTTACTGGAACATTTACAAAGCTATCTTGTCAGATTCTCCTCAATAATTGGTTTATTGTCCATCTAAACTACAGTGACAACTTGATTAAGTTGTTGTTGTGGTTTCCCAAATTTCTGCTACAAAGCACGTGGCATTTTAATTGTACAAAAAAAAAACAAGCAGCTTCAGATATATCCTGCCAAAGACCCTTTCAGCAACAGAAAGGAGCAACTTGCCTTGGTACAGGCATTTACTCGCTCCTACATTACCAGACATAGTGGCTATAGGTGTAGGTGAGCTGTCAACAACAGGTCATTCAAAGGGATTTCTATAAAATTTCTATACTATTTCCATCATTTCTATAAAAAATGCACTGAATTAATCACAAATGCACTGTAATCAGAACATCAGGCAATATTATAACATGTACAATTGGATATAGGACCATAAGAAGCAGGAGTGGGCAATTCAGCCCCTTGAGCTGCTCTGTCTTTGATACAATCTCATCTCAGCCTCAACTCCAACTTCCTGCCAGCTCTCTATAAACCTTCCATCCATTATTAATTAAAAATCTGTCTCTTTCCTTCTTAAATTTATTCAATGTCCCATCATCCACCCCACTCTGGGGTAGTGAATCCCACAGATTCACGACCCTTTCAGAGAAGTAATTTTTCCTCATCTCTGTTTTAAATCTACCATCCCTTATCTTAAGACTATGATTTCCCACTCTGGACTGCCCAACAAGAGCAAACACCCTTTCTATGTCTACTTTGTCAATCCCCTTTAGCATCTTATATACCTCAATTAGATCTCCTCTCATTCTTCTAAACTCCAGAGAGTATGGGCCTAAACAGCTCAATCTCTCTTCATAAGACAAACCTCTCATCTCTGGAATCAAGAGATTCAAGAGACTGTGGTTACAGATCAATTGTTTTCAGTGCACGAACAATCGTGCAAATGTTTAGACTTCAGCACAATTCTGTTAGGGGAAATATGGTGTAGATTCTCCACATGAACTATTGAGGAAGGGTCACTGGACCCGAAATGTTAACTCTGACTTTTTTCTTCACAGATGCTGCCAGACCTGCCAAGCTTTTCCAGCAACTTTGTTTTTTTTCCTGATTCACAGCATCTTTCTGCATATACTAGAGTCATAGAACATACAGCACAGAAACAGAACCTTCAATCCAACTCATCCATGCTGACCAGATATCCTAAATTAGCCTAGTCCCATTTGCCAGCATCTGGCCTATATCCCTCTAAACCCTTCCTATTCATGTACCCATCCAGATGCCTTTTAAATGTTGCAAATAGTTCAGGTCTACCAGACCATAATTCATTATGAAGAATAACATAGTAATCCTCTGGCTGGTGGGAAAGTGATTTCAGTAGACGTTTCCGAATGAGAAGAACGTAAATGTAAGAGTGATCATAGGGGTGGAATAAAATTCTATTGACTAGAATCCAGGCATTGCTAAAGTGGATTCATGTACTTTGTCAATAATTCACGAGCAATAAATCGTGATTGACAAAAATGTTTCAGTTCATACATTCAGAGCTAGAAACACAACTTTTGTAGATTTATTTTTGTATGACCCAAATAGTTACCTATAAAGTCTACAATCATTCTAAGAGTTTAGTTTAACTATGTCATACCAAACTGCAAAAGAGTTTGATCTATCACAATGTTTTTAACAAGCATTTTGATACATATTTTTCTCTTGACCTTATTGCTGTCAATCATAAACAAAAGTATTCTAATGTACTTCTATTTACTTTTAACCAATGGTTTTGTGTTTAACCTCTTCCAGCTGTGAGTTTATGAAAATAAATTATACTTAGACAATTCTGTCATTTCAATTCATTAAATGAGTAACCCCCGATTCCTTGTCTGGCTTCTTTCAAAGTAAGAGTCCTTTCTTGTCAGCTTCTTTTCATTATCCAAAATAATTACAAATTAGCAAAATTGATGCACTCATGAATTTGTAGTTTTTGTCCATTGTTGCCAGAAAACAAAAGTATAAGCATGGCGGCTCAGTGGTTAGCACTGCTACCTCACAACACCAGGGACCTGGGTTCAATTGCAGCCTTGGCTGGCTGTCTGTCTGTCTATGTTGAGTTTGTGCATTCTGCCTGTGTGTGTATGGGTTTCCTCTAGGCATGCTGGGTTTCCTCCCCACAGTCCAAAGATGTGTATGTTGGGTGAAATGGCCATGCTAATTTGCCCCATAGTGTGCAGGTTAGACAGGTAACCCTGGGAAATGCAGTACTATAGGGTAGGGGCTAGCAGGAAGGGATGCTCTTTGGAGGGCTGAGATGGGCTGAATAGCCTGCTTCCACACTGTGGGGATTCTGAGTCTGAGCCATGACCAAAATCATTGTGATGAAAAATGGATTTTTGAAATTCAGGATTTTTTTTAAAAGGTTTGGTTAGTTCTGTGGAAGTTCTTTGACCAGAACCCCAAACTCTCAGTTCTTGCTGAGGGGACGCAACTATTTTCAAGCCTCAATTTTGGAAAATACTGAACTGGAAAGTGCTCTGCTGAGGTTAATCCTGAAGCAACTTTATATTTTACTGTGTTATATATGACCTCCAGTGCTTGATGCTGAGAATGGGTGATTAAAATAAGAAGAGCTCCCTCTTTAACATTAAAAGTTCAACTTTTTAAAAGATGTAAAAGAAATAGTTATTTGTTGGTAAGGTCGTGGAGGCTGGTTGATGTCAGTCAAACCATACCCCTCCATTCATCTGAGCTTTCGGTAGAGAGAAACTCTTAACTACATCCATTTGCTTCAGTCAATATAATGTGGCAGCTTTTACTGCCAACGTCATTATATTTCCTTGTCTGTTGAAATTGTCCTAATAACCAATTTCCTGTTATAGTGATAACCAGCTTTATAAAAGCCAGTAGATTGAGAAATAAGAATGTTCGAGCAGATATTTTGGATTGTTGATAAGACTGTCATGAGATTTCCTGATAAAGCCACAGTTTCAGCTCCATCCAGGAGAACCTGGGAAGCGAAAACTGCTGTCAACCAGAAAAAAAACAACAGAGCTTTGAAAATCGTTAATGACCATATTTCTGGAATTGTGTAGGAGGCATTTTGCTCGAGTCTATTTGTTAGCAACATAGGAATGTACACATTAGGGAAAAATATACAGAAAAAGAAGTGGGAGTGAAAACACTGATGATTCAGACATCTGTTGTGTAAGTCACATGGTGGGATATAAGACAAAGGAGACGTGTTTGAAACTTCCTTTCAGGTCTGTCATGGCTTCTGTGCCCACATGAATGTTCCCAGTAAAGATTTACCTATGCTATGCCTATAATATTTATAAAGATTAGAACAGCAACAAATGTATATTTATATAATGCCTCCAAGATAGCAACTTGTTCATAAACACTTCACAGGAGCAAACAACACTTGATACCAAACCACATGACAAACTGTAGCACTGTGGCTCAGTGGTTAGCACTGCTACCTCACAACACTAGGGACCCAGGTTCAATTCCACCCTCAGGTGACTGTCTATGCAGAGTTTGCATGTTCTCCCTGTGTCTGTGTGGGTTTCCTTCCACTGTCCAAAGATGTGTGGATTGGCTGTGGTCAGTTGCCCCTAGTGTGTAGGTTGGGTGGATAGACCAAAAGATGGACAGCATTGAAGAAAGGGAGAGGAGTTTCAGAGCTTAGGGCCTTGGCAGCTGCAAAGGATGGCTGCCAGTGACAGGGAGTGCTCAAGAATTCAGAATTGGAAGGGCTCAGATATCTCTGGGTGGTGAGAGATTAGAGAGAAGTGGCTATGGTGGGATTTGATAACCATGGTTGTGAATATTTTAATCAAGGTATTTCTTGAACATTAGTCAGTTTAGAACCATTACCTGACTCAACACCTATGTCCCAACTCATGCCAAATTCCCATCATTCATTATCCCAATCTTTGCTGAGCTACACTGACTCATGTTCATTTTCCATTGAATTCACCCATTCTACTGTGTAATGTAAGTGGAGACTAGGAATTCTGCTCCAGCTTTTTGAGGGAGCAGATGCATTTGTCCCAGTTCTAGAAGACCTGACCACTAGTCGATGCCACTTTATTTTTGTTTAAAATTAACCTGTTTGGACACACAATAACATATTTTTGGGCAGGTGGGATTTGAACCCATTCCTTCGTTTCCAGGGAAAGGAGCAACACACAACTGTGCTACATGTCTGTTAAAGTGATTTTTAAGCAATCTGCTCAGACATAATACGACACCCCCTCAAAGGCATGTGGGACTTGAGTTTGGACCTTCTGGCTCATAGATAGGGACACTTCCACTATGCCAAAAGTCCTTACTTTGCAAATTATGCTTTGCTCAAACTGTTTGGACAGTAGTCATTGTCAGGCAGGTGGAACTTCTACGCCATGTGCTTGTTCTTGGTGTTATTGTCCAATAAGCCATCTTGTTATCGAAGAACAAAGCCTCTTCTGTAGATAATTTACAGTGGTGCATCCTCTAACATTAATCACCAGATAGGTCTAAGACAAAGCAAAACTGAAGGAAGATTGGTGGCAACAAACTGCCTCAAACAACCCTTAACCAGTAGCACACACTGGTAGAGGAGGCAAATATCACAAGGTATCTTGAGGGGCAAGAGAGCAGAGGTGGCAGAATAGGAGATGTTGAGGCTCCCAGCCTGTCTTCTCCCTCTCACATTACTGACTGCATCCTTCTTTCTTTTTCTTTTATTTACTTCATTTAACTTTTGAATAAAATTCATCATTTCTTCTTTCTGTAGCTGCAGTGGTAGAGAGAGGTTGTGGAGAGCTGTTGAGCGGTGGATCTGTTCCATTCCTCGTGGCCATGATGGTTGCAGCTTGAGCAACTGTTCCAATGTCGATGAATTGGGGTCCGTTCTTTCCCTCTGATGTTTTGGTGGTGTCTGCAATGGCAACGGAGTGAATGGATTTCTCAAGTGAATGATGTCTCAGTCCTTGGGAATTAATTTGGATGATCATTTAGTTCTTGGAAGTTGAGATGGGTCCCGGTCCTCGAGAGTTGGGACAGTCTCCTGGCTTTGGTGGCGTATTAGCGGCAATAAGGCAACTTTGGCAGAGGCGATGTTTTGGGTCTGGTCAGCAGCCACGGGGACTGCCTCAGTGTGCTTCCTCCTTGGTGTTGTGGCCTTAGGGACAGCTTTGGTGGCTGCAGAATGTGGCAGCATCCTGTAGCCACTGAAGAGATCAAAAAGCTGTGAATGGAGCAACAAGTGAAACCTGTCCTAACTTTATATGATTTGCCCTAACCTTGTATGATTTATTTATTTTGATAACTTATGTAATTAAAATGGTGCCATCTTATGGTGCTTTACACACATTTTACTTTCCTTTCCAGGAGTGGTCATTTGGGAAGATACCACAATGGGCAACAGCTTTTTGGGTGAACGTCAGTCTATGAAGTGAACCACATGGAAACATCGAAAGTAGGAGCAGGAGTCGGCCATTCAGCCTTTTGAGCCTGCTCCACGTTTCAATCTGATTGAAATAACTCCCCAGAGGCCAGTATCTGTCATCAAGTCACTCTTTATTTACACATAGAGAGTCCTTGACATTGATCCAGCTTCCTCAGAGCCAGCTCTCTTGGTGGACAGGATGTCTGACACTCCTGTTTATATCTGTCAGCCTGATTGGACCAGATTAACAGCCCCAGCAAGGGAACTCATACTCTATGCAGTCCACCTGGTTGACCTCGTTACAATCAGTATACTAATCATGGCTGATCATCCAACAACCCTGTCTTGATTTCTCCCCAAACCCTTTGATCTCTTGAATTACATGACTCCTTCTTGAAAACTATTAGTGTTATGACCTCAACCGCTTTCTGTGGCAGTGAATTCCACAGATTCACCACTCTCTGAGTGAAGAAATTTCTCCCCATCTCAGTCCTAAATGACCTATCCATGTCCTTAGCCTGTGATCCCTGGCTCTGGATTCCCTGGCTATTGGGAACAACATGGGGGTGAGTACGGGCATCAGTTGGGGTTCATTAGAAAACTCAAACTTTGAGGTAGCAGCTGCGTGTGTGAAGGTTTCAATAACAGATCAGCTGAGGCTGGGCACAGGTGGGCAATGTTCCAGGGTGCAGGCTGCAGATCTGCTGTTCCTAACATTTGTTTGGAGGGAATACCAGCTAACCCAAACCTGCATAATCAGCCTGACAACTCCAAGGAGTAGAGGGGTTCAGGAGAGTTAGGTAGAGATGCTTGTGGTAAGTGCAGATATAGGGATCTAGTGGTGCAGTGTCCCTACCTCTGAGCCAGGGTTCAAGTCCCATCTGCTCAACCAATGTCTAATAAGATTCTTGGATATATCTATATCCAAGTAATAGTAAATATCTATATGTGGAAACTGCTGCTGTGTTTCTGGACAGTTTCACCAAGGGGCAGTCTGTAGATGATAAAATAGGAGGGGCTCCAGGCGTAGATGCTGAAGCAAAAAGCCGCTGCATGTAAATCTCTGGCTGTAATTAGATAGGAATGAGACAAGAGCAGGCCTGCCCAGCTGGATCATTTGGTTTTGTATCTAAATGAAATGTCCCTATTAACTCCTTATAAATTTAGGCACTTTAAATTTATCTGAGATATGATAAGAGTAAATGTACAGATCATTTGTTAGCCAATTAGAGCTAGTCTTTGTGAAACAGCATTTGTTGTCAAATGTGGAACTTTGTTTTCCAATCAGTGCTCTGTAATACTCCCACCAAAGTAATTGATTCTCACAACTTTTGATTTCAGTCCAGATAAAACCGGGAATGAGTAAAATGCAATCTTTGAATTAACTTTGTGAAGAAATAAGATTTTCAACAATGGGTGATGCAGCTTTCTGGATGATTGAAATTATAGCTTTCATGTTAAAAATTGAAAGAACTGCAGTTTCTATAAATCAGAAACAAAAATAGAGATGGCTGGAAAAGTTCTGAAGAAGGGTCACTCGATTCAAAATGTTAACTCTGATTTTTCTCCACAGATGCTGCCATACCTGCTGAGCCTTTCCAGCGATCTCTGTTTTAGTTTTTATGTTCTTCGACAAACCCTTCTTGCATGTTGTGTACTTTCCAAATAACCTTTCCTCCAGCCAATATTAAAACTTCAATGGTGGCTTTGCCTGAAACATGGGTACGAAGATACGGGTTATTACTTGTTAATGTTATGACCCTACCTGTTTGCACATATCTATTTTAACCATGACATAGCTATCAGCAGAGAAACATAGTCATTACAGTTATCAAGTGACATTGCAGTTAAAGGGCGATAAAACAGCTGCAGCTAACGGTTAATTCCATTGGCGCCAGATGAATGTCTCTGAGGAAAGGAATGTATGACTTTCTGTAGTGCTGTTGGCATTTTATCATTTTATTTAACCGCAGTGTGGTTAAATCTGCCAAGTAAGTTTGGAGATTGCATCAAAGCTACATTTAAGCTTCATTCATTCCACAGATAGTAGAGCAAGATTCTTTAAAGTGATGTTCCTCTTCTCAAAAATAAAACAACAACACTGTAGCAACAAATTATATCTACATGTATACTGCCTCTGTCTTTACATAATGTCACAGACACTATGTTAAATAAATTCTGACACTGAGTCAGTTAGGGAGACAATTTTTGATCCTGTTACTGGTAGTCATTAAGAAATATTCAGCCCTAATTGACATTGTATTAAGGCACAAGCTTCCATTTTCCATTTTAAAGGTTTAACAATTTTCACTCAATTTTTCTCCATTTCACAGCTTCACAAGGTCGAAGTGTAACATAGAAAGATAGGAATTGCTATAAAAAAAGACAAAGGTCCACCTGATTTACCTGGTCAGTCAACAGTAATGGATGTATTGACTAATAATAGCCCAAAGTCTTTCAATTAATCTACAACAGACCCAGATGTGACATCCTTCAAAAATGATCGAAGATTGCCACTTCTCTTTCAAATATGGCCACACTTAGCATGTGCCGTGTCTCAAAATACTTATTTATTATACAGAGAAGTCCTATTTTCTGAAATAAACCCATCTATGGACATCTTTAGCTTCTGTCACATCCTGTTTTTACAGAACAATATAAAATCTAACAAGATTCGTAATGCTTCTGTTCACAAGGCGTTTTGGGTCTCAGCCCAACAATTCAGCTGAGTTTGTCAGCTGATTGTCTCGAGAATGTCTGAATGTCAACCTGTCTCTGGAACTCAGCCTTCTGCAGTTTATTTCCACTCTGCCTAATGCAAATTACAATCAAACTCCGAATACAGTCTGATGTGGGTTCACCTGACTATGGTAGTCTATTAAAGGATGATAAATTAGTTTACCATATCACGAGTCCATCTCGTCAAGGCTGGAGTTTAATGAGACAAAGGTCCTTCTGGTTGAAGGAAAGGATTTGTTAGAGTGAGAAGAGAGGTAGAAACATGTAAACATAGAAGATAAGAGCAGAAGGAGGCCATTCAGCCCTTCGAGCCTGCTCTGCCATTCCTCATGATCACGGCTGATTATCCAACTCAATAGCCTACTCCTGCTTTCTCCCCATAACCTTTGATCCCATTCGCCCCAAGTACTATATCTAGTCGCCTCTTGAATGCATTCAATGTTTTGGCATCAACTACTTCCTGTGGTAATGAATTCCACAGGCCTGCTATTCTTTGGGTGAAGAAATGTTTCCTCATCTCCGTCCTAAATGGTCTACCCTGAATCCTCATACTGTGACCCGTGGTTCATGTCACATTACCATCGGGAACACCCTCCCTGCATCTACCCTGTCCAGTCCTGTTAGAATTTTATAAGTCTCTATGAGAGTCCCCTAATTTGTCTGAACTCCAACAAAAACAATCCCAATCTAGTCAATCTCTCCTCATACGTCAGACCACCATCCCCAGAGTCAGCCCGGTAAACCTTCACTGCACTCCCTCGAGATTAAGAGTATCCTTCCTCAGAAAAGGAGACCAAAACTGCACACAATATTCCAGGTGTGGTCTCGCCAAGGCCCTGTACAACTGCAACAACACATCCCTGCTCCTGTACTCGAAACCTCTCACAATGAAGGCCAACATACCATTTGCCTTCTTTACCACCTGCTGCACCTGCAAGCTTACCTTCAGTGACTGGTGCACAAGGACACCCAGGTCCCGCTGCACACTCCCCTCTCCCAATTTACAGCCATTCAGGTAGTAATGTGCCTTCGTGTTTTTGCTTTCAAAGAGATTAACCTCACATTTATCCAAATTATACTGCATCTTCCATTGATTTGCCCATTCACCCAACCTGCCGAGATCATGTTGAAGGATCTCCACATTCTCAGCACAGTTCACCCTCCCACCTAACTTGATATCATCTGCAAACTTGGAGATGTTACATTTTGTTCCCTCATCCAAATCATTAACATATATTGTGAATAGCTGTGGTCCCAGCACTGATCCCTGTGGCACCTCACTAGTTACTGCCTGCCGATTTGAAAGGGCCCATTAATTCCTACTCTTTGTTTCGTCTCTGTCACCAGTTTTCTATCCATCACAATACGCATCCCCCAATCCCATGCACTTTAATCTTGCACATTAATCTCTTATGTGCGACTTTGTCAAACGCTTTCTGCAAGTCTAAATATACTATATCGACTGGTTCCCCCTTATCAACTCTACTAGTTACATCTTCATAGAATTCCAACAGATTTGTTACGCATGATTTCCCCTTCATAAATCCATGCTGACTCTGTCTGATCCTGCCACTGCTTTCTAAATGCTCTGCTATAAAATCTTTGACAATGCATTCGAGGATTTTCCCCACTACTGATGTTAGGCTGACCGGTCTATAATTCCCTCTTTTCTCTCTACCTCCGTTTTGAATATTGGAGTGACATTAGCCACCCTTCAATCTGCAGGGACTATTCCAGAGTCAATAGAATCCTGGAAGATGACCACCAATGCATCGACTATTTCTGGAGCTATTTCCTTAAGTACTCTGGGATGTAGATTATCAGGCCCTGGGGATTTATCGGCCTTCAATCCCAACAATTTTCCCAGCACCATTTCTCGACTAATATTAATCTCCCTCAGTTCTTCCCTCTCATGAAATCTTGCACCCTCCAACAATTCTAGTATCTGATTTGTGTCCTCTTTTGTGAAGACCGAATCAAAGAAGGTATTCAGCTCGTCAGCCATTTCTTTTTCCCCAATTATACATTTCCCCCATCCCTGTCTGTAGGGCACCTACATTTGTCTTTACCAATCTCTTTCTCAGGTCTGGAATTTGGTGAAATTTGCCGGACTATGCATGATTCCAGGCAGAATCTGGCAGATGCCAAGGCTGAGTATCTGACTGCTGATGTTGGGAAAACAGTTCCCAATGAGGTTGGGGCAAGAAGGGCCTGATGTGAGGAATCATATCATCTGAAGTTGGGAACGCAATTAGGTGCATTACTGAACACTGTAAACCAATTATCCCTGATTCCAGGAATTTAGTGATGGCTCAGGCAGTAAATGGGGCCTGCATTGCTCTCCTGAAGGCCAATAACAATTCATAGCATCATTGTCATAGAGTCATATGACATGGAAACAGACCCTTCAGTCCAACTAGTCTATGCTGACTATGTTCCCAAACTAAACTAATCCCACTTTCCTGCATTTGGTCCATATTTCTCCAAACCTTTCCTATTCACGTATTTATCCAAAGGTCTTTTAAACGTTGTAGCTGAAACTGCAACCACCACCTTTCATTTCACATATGACTCACTGTCTATGTAAAATAGTTGCCCCTCATGTCCTTTTCAAATATTTCTCCTCTCACCTTAAAAATGTGCCCTTAGTTTTGAACTCCCTCATCCTAGCATAAAGACCCTTGCTATTCATCTTATGTATGCCCCTCATGATTTTATAAACCTCTATAAGGTCACCCCTCAACCTTCCATGCACCCAGCCTATCCAGCCTATCTTTATAATTCAAACCCTTCATTTCCAGCAACATCCTGGTAAATCTTTTCTGAACCCTCTCCAATTTCATAATATCCTTCCTGTAGCAAGGCAACCAGAATGGCACACAATATTCCAGAAGGGGCCTCACCAATATCCTGTACAACCTCAACATGATGTCCCAACGTATATACTCAAAGGACTGAGCAATGAAGGCAAGTGAGCTAAATGTCTTCTTAACCACCCTGTCTACATGTAATGCAAATTTCAAAGAATTTTGTACCTGAACCCGTAGGCCTGTCTGTTCTACAATGCCACACAGGGTCCTACCATTAATTGTATAAGTTCTGCCCTTGTTTCTTTTACCAAAATACAATACATTGCATTTATCCAAATTAAACTCCGAACACCACTCCTCAACCCATTGACCCAACTGATCAAGATCTGTTAGATAACCTTTTTCACTGTCCACTATGCCACCAATTTTGGTATCATCCGTAAACTTACTAACTATGTCTCCAAAGTTCTCATCCAAATTGTTTACATAAATGACAAACATAAGTGGACATAGCATCGATCCCTGTGGAACACCACTAGTCACAGGCTTCCAGCCTGAAATACAACCCTCCACTGCCATCCTTTGTCTCCTACCATCAAGCTAATTTTGTATCCAATTGGGAATCTCTCCATGCATCCCATGCAATGTAACTTTACTCGTTAGTCTACCATGCGGAACCTTGTCAAAGGCTTTAATAAAGTCCATGTAAACAACATCTACCACTGTGCCCGCATCAACCTTTTTGGTTGCTTCCTCAATAAAACAAATTTGTTATACATGATTTCCCATGCACAAAACCATGCTGACTATCCTTAATCAATCCTCGTCTCTCCAAATGTATGTAAATCCTACCTTCCAACAACTTACCTACCACCGATGTCAGACTCCCAGGATTGTAGTTGCAAGGCTTCTCCTTACAGACTTTATCAAATAAAGGCACAGCATTAGCTACCCTCCAGTCCTCGGGGACGTCACCCATGGTTTTAGATGATACAAATATTTTGCTAGGGGTCCTATAATTTCTTCCCTAACTTACCACAGCATCCTGGGATACACTTGACCAGATCCTAGAGATTCATCCACCTTTAAGATTTCTAAGACCTCCAGCACTTCCTCTTATGTAATGTGAACTGTTTTCAAAGCATCAATATTTATTTCCTGAGTTCTCTAGCCTCCATTTCTTTCTCCACAGTAAAATCTCATGCAAAATATTCATTTAGTATCTCTCCCATCTCCGGAGGCTCAGCGAATAGATGACCTTGTTGATCTTTAATTCTTAATGTGTTTGCCTGCAGGTTCATATCCAGGGTTGCGAGGGCCTGTACCTTGTCAACAGGAAATTGGCATTAGGTAATAGAACCAGTGCAGCCACAATGGACTGAATGGCCTCCATCTGTGCTTTAACAATCCTGTGATTCTATAACTGACACTCTGTGCTATATTGAGGGACCTGACATCAGTCTTTCTGCTTCCTGTTGGCATGTCTTGGGTTTTGGATTGTCTGTGGTATGACACCAGGGAGATTGCTGAGTCTAGGCCGTTGCCAAGATAACATTTTCATTTACACACTTAAGCTCAACACAAGGCTGTTCACTGAATCATCTCTCTCCAGTCTACTGCCTTACATAACTACCCATGCAGGCTGATTATACGTATATGTGCACTAACCCCTTACCTGACAGCTTCCCTCAAGTACCGGAGCATTGCTAAAGTATTCTTACATCTTTCCCAATTGTCAACAAACACAGAGAATGCTGGAGAAACTCAGCAAGTCTGGCAGCATCAGTGGACAGAGAAATATTTAACATTTTGAGTTCAGTACAATTCTTCTTCAGAGCTGAAAGGTGTTGGAAAATGTTTTGTTTTAATACTTTTGACAGAGGGATAGCAGGTAGAAGGGACCAGATGGCAGAGACGCCTAGAGTAAAAGACAACAGAGTGGGAAAAGTGAAAAACAGACATAAAATGGGTGTGATTTGAGTTGTGAAAGGGAGAGTATGGGTCATTGCCTCATGTTCACAGAGCTAATTGTTGTGGTGGTTTCAGAAATCTTCCTGAACATGTTTTCAGTTCAATTTTTATAGATACACCATAGAAAGCATCCTATCCAGATGCGTCACAGCTTGTATGGCAACGGCTCTGCCCAAGACCACAAGAAATTACGGAGAGTTGTAAACGCAGCCTAGTCCATCACAAAAACCAGCCTTCCCAACCATTGACTCTGCCTATACTTCCCACAGCCTCAGGAAAGCAGCCAACAGCATCAAAGACCCCTCTCACCCCATTATACTGTCTTCCACCCTCTTTTATCAGGCAGAAGATATAAAAAAATCTAAAGACGTATACCAACAGACTCAAGAACAGCTTCTTCCCCGCTGTTATTGGAATTTTGAATAGACCTCTCATATATTAGAGTTGATCATTCTCTGCACCTTCTCTGTAGCTGTAACACTAGATTCTGCATTCTGTTCTATTACCCTGATATACTTATGTACAGTATGATTTGTCTGAAAAGCACACAAAACAATACTTTTCACTGTATCCCGGTACATGTGACAATGATAAGCCAATTCAAATCAAATCGAGTCTCAGAGGAAACTGAGGATCTCCAATTTCCAAGTTTCTGCCTGCCCTCTGTCAACGTTTGAGTTATTATGGAATATCAGTTCTTCAGGTTATCCTGATTTTTGTATAGCTGATCATCCAATCAGGATGTCCCATGCAAGGAAACGCAGGATTCCCTACTCCTCCTTCTAAGGTTACTCCTTATCTCCATGAGATATAATCTCAATTGCTGAGCTTCCTCCAGGATAGCGCTTTCCGATTCTGATCCTGGATACACACTGACCACCCTGGCTGGAACTGTGATAGATCATAAACCCTAGGATGCAGTTGTCATTCTTAGTTTGGATAGTCTGGTATTCCTCCTCCCTTTCTTGCAGACTGTCTCAGCTGCTCGAAAACTCGACGTGAGTATTGGTGGGAGAATTGCCCACCCAGCCTTTGCCAGACAAGGCCATTGTCTAGCCTGTGGGATGCTAGATTGGTCAGGCCAAGCCAGCTTGAGTGAAGCATTGAATGTCCTCAACCCCTCTAAGGCTCTCCAATAGCCTGTGAGCATTTTGGTGATATGTAAACATGCATAGGACTTTGTAAAGCTTCACAAACATAAATGTGCTCATTGTGGGCCATTATTTGAAACGCTTATATTAGGATTTTGTGTGTCACAAAAGTTTCCTTCATTAAGGAAGACATCACTAAGGATCTTATTGCATGGAAGTCCCAGTGAGGTGTAGCCTCCTGCCTTAAGTGATGCAAAGCATCCCAACACATGGTGGCGATGTGGGGGCATGTGGGAGGTGAGGGTGAGTTGGAATCTGAATTGATGGACCAAAATCCCAGCGGTTTCTTATCATAACTTTGACAGTTAATTTTGCTGTGGCTTAACTGTTGGCTCTCCTTTAATCTTTAAATACCAATTGAACATTATCACTGCTTCTTCCAACAATCAAAAAATCACAGAATTGTTACAGTGCAGTTGGAGGCCATTCAGCCCACCATTAAACAAGCATCATCCCCTAGTGCCAATCTCGGCTTTTTCCCCATTCCCTTGTACACTATTTCTCTCCAAGTAATCAGCCAATGTCCCCTTGAATGCTTCAATTGAACCTGCCTCCATCACATTTCCAGGCAGTGCATTCCAGACATTAATAACTCACTGTATGAAAAAAGTTTTTCCTCATTTTACTCCTGCTTCTTTTGCAGATCATTGCTCCCCATTGCTCTTGTTCCTTTTATGCATGGGACCAGCTTCACCCTATCTGCTCTATCCAACTTGCGCATAATTTTGAAAACCTCTATCAAATCTGCTCTCAGCCTTCTTCTCTCCAAGGAGAACAGTCCCAACTTCTTCGATCATTTCTCGGAAATGAATCAGACATAACTACAAATTATATGAATGAAGATTCAGTTGCCCAGAATATAAGACAGAAAGCAACACACTCTACACACAGTAAAAAACTTATGACTGTGAAAAGTAACCAGAAATAACCCAAACTGGGCAAAATTGCTGCCATCTATGAACAGCTTCCTTTTTCCAGGGTCCCTTAATTTACATCTTTTGCCCTGGATGGATGTGGATTCATTATTAACAAATCCTTTTCTCCCTATCATGATTCAATTTATTTCAAAATACCTTCTGAAAACCTTATGCCTTTGTAAAAACCCGTTTTTCTTGGAATTCCCACTTTTACTGACATTATCTTCTTGAGCCTTCACATGTACCTTCTGCTGTTGACCAATCACTTCTTTCTCATCCAGCTCACATTGTTCTCCTTGACCTGTTTCATTTCCTCAGTAGCATTCTGTCTCTTAAAAATTTCATTACTTTGATTTATCTTTTCTTTTCATTTGTAGGATATGGGTGTCCCTGGCTGGGTTGGATTTTCTTGCCCGTCCCTAGTTACCCTTGAGAAGGTGGTGGTGAGCTACCTTCTTGAACTGCTGCAGTCCTGCTGCTGTAGGTTGACCCACAATGCTATTAGGGAGGGAATTCCAGGATTTTGACCCAGTGGCAGTGAACAAACAGAGATGTATTTCCAAGTCAGGATGGTGAATGGCTTGGAGGGGAACTTACTGGTAATGGTATTCCCATATGTCTGCTGCCCTTGTCCTCCTAGATGGAAGTGGTCGTGGGTTTGGAAGGTGCTGTCTGAGGATCTTTGGTGAATTTCTACAGTGCATCTTGTAGATAGTACACACTGCTGCTACTGAGCATCAGTGGTAGAGGGAGTGAATGCTTATGGATGTAATCCCAATCAAGTGGGCTGCTTTGTCCTGGATGGTGTCAAGCTTCTTGAGTGTTGTTGGGGCTGCATTCATCCAGGCAAGTGGGGAGTATTCCATTATAATCCTGACTTGCGCCTTGTAGATGGTGGACAGGCTTTGAGGAGCCAGGAGGTGAGTTACTCGCCGCAGTATTCCTAGCTTCTGGCCTGCCCTTGTAGCCACTCTGTTAATGTGGTGAGTCCAGTTGAATTTCTGGTCAATGATAATCCCCAGGATGTTGATAGTGGGGGATTCAGTGATGGCAACACCATTGAATGTCAAAGGATGGTGGTTACATTGTCTCCTTTTGGTGATGGTCATAGCCTGGCATTTGTGAGGCGCAAATTTCACTTGCCACTTGCCGGCCCAAGCCTGGATAATTATCCAGATCTTGTTGCATTTGAACACGGATTCATTCCAGTATTAGAGATAAAAGGTACTGCAGACGCTGGAGAATCCGAGATAACAAGGTGTGGGGCTGGATGAACACAGCAGGCCAAGCAGCATCATAGGAGCAGGAAAACTTGACGTTTCAGGCCTAGAC
>JAHRHZ010000020.1:5914507-5929036 GCA_024137785.1 Ginglymostoma cirratum
TTAAGGGTTTAGGCCCGAAACGTCAAGTTTTCCTGCTCCTATGATGCTGCTTGACCTGCTGTGTTCATCCAGCCCCATGCTTGTTTATAATATATATGATTGGTTATAAGTTTACCTTCTTTAAAATAAATCTGATCTACTTGAAAAATCTTTTGCAGTATCTTGACTTACTTAAAAGCTGAATAATAACTGAGTTATTTATTTAAGTTTGAGGAAGTTCTGTTGCTTAAGGCATTCTACAGGTATGTTGCGAGCAGTGAATTTTTGTTCAGGGGTGAATTGTCATTTACTTATTCAAAAGTCATTTTGTGCTTTACCTGTGGGATTAGTTGAGGAGGGTCACAGCCCTTAACTCTTAACCCTACCTTGGTCAGCCACAACAACTGCTTTCACTTTTTAAATTAAGCATGTGGCTGATCAATAAATATTATATGACATAGAGTCATAGAGTAATACAGCATGGAAACAGGCTCTTCGGCCCAAACTGGTCCATGCTGACCATTATGCCCACTCAGCTAGTTCCAATTGCCCGCATTTGGTCCATATCCCTCTAAACTCTTCCCATCCATGCAACAATCCAAATGTTTTTTTAAATGTTACTGTTGTACCTGCCTCAACCACTTTCTCTGGCAGCCCATTCCATATATGCACCACTCTCTACGTGAAGAAGCTTCTGCTCAAATCCTTCTTAAATCTTTCCCTTCTCATCTTAAACTTATGCTCTCTAGTTTTCAATTCCCCATCTCTGGGAAAAAGACTGTATGCATTAATCCTACCTATGCCCCTCATGATTTTATATACCTCAATAAGATCACCCTTCATTCTCCCACATTCCAAGGAATAAAGCCCTGTCCTGGCCAACCTCTCCCTTTCACTCAGGCCTACTAGTCCTGGCAACATCCCTGTAAATCTTCTTTGCACATTTTCCAGTTTAACTATGTCTTTCCTATAACAAAATGACCCAAACTGTACATAATACTCCAAGTGCGGCCTCACCAACAACTTATACAACTGTAACATAATGTCCCAAACCCTAAACTCAATGCCTCGGCCAATGTAAGCCAGCATGCTAAATGCCTTCTTCACCACCCTGTCCACCTGTGACACCGTTTTCAACAAACTATGTACTTGTCTTCCGAGGTTCTTCTGTTCCACAGTGCTCCTCAGGACCTCACCATTTACTGTAAAAGTCCTACCTTGGTTTGACTTTCCAAAGTTCAACACCTCACACTTATCTGTATTGAATTGCATTTGCCAATCCTTAGCTCCACTTCCCCATCTGATCAAGCTTCCTCTGTAACTTTTGATAAACTTCTTCACTGTCAATGATACCTCCTAATTTTGTATCATCCGCAAACTTACTAATCATGCCTTGTACATTCACATCCAGATCATTTATGTAAACAACAAATAACAAAGGTCCCAGCACCAACCCCTGTGACATACCACTAGTCACAAGCCTCCAGTCTGAGAAACAACCTTCAACCATCACTGTCTGCTTCCTACCATCGAGCCTATTTTGAATCCAATTAGCTATCTCTCCCTGGATCCCATGCGACCTAACTTTCATGACTAGCCTGCCATGTGGGATCTTGTCAAAGGCCTTACTAAAGTCCGCGTAGACAACATCCACTGCCCTACCCTCATCTATCCTCTTGGTTACCTCTTTGAAAACTTCCCGCTGACTAAATCCATGCTGACTATCCCTAATCAGACCTTGACTATCCAAGTGTTGGTTGATCCTGTCCCTCAGTATCCTCTCCAATAACTCGCCTACCACTAATGTCAGGCTCACTTGCCAGTAGTTCCCTGGCTTGTCTTTGCTACCTTTCTTAGACAATAGAACAACATTAGCCACCTTCCAGTCTTCTGGAACTACACCAGTGGCTAAAGATGAAGCAAAAATCTCTGCAAGGACCTCTGCAATTTCTTCCCTAGCCTCCCATAATGTCCGAGGATGAACTTGATCAGGCCCAGGGGATTTATCCACCTTAACGTGCTTTAAGGCTGCAAACACCTCCTCTCATATAGTATGTATGCGATTCAAAACATCCCCACTTGTTTCCCTGATTTCCTTAGCATCCATGATTCTCTCCTCAGTAAACAGGAGGAGAAATACTCACTAAAATTCTCCTCCATCTCCTGTGGCTCCACACATTGACGGCCATGCTGATCTTTAGAGGGACCTATTCTCTCCCTAGCCACCCTCTTACTCTTAATATAGCTATAGAGACTCTTGGGATTATCTATAACCTTATTTGCCAGATCCATCTCATACTCTCTTTTTGCTCTTCTGATTTCCCTATTAACTGTGCTGTTACACTTTTTATAGTCATCTAGGGATTCACTTGAGCCCGATAGCTTAAACCCAATGTATGTCTTCTTCCCTTTTCTCACCAGAGCCTCAATATCCCTTGTCAGCCAGGGATCCCTAAATGTGCCAGCTTTTCTCTTCACACTCACAGGGATGTACTGTCCCTGGAATATATATCTATTGTAATTTGGAGGTTGGATTTTAAAACAGAGGGAGATGGATCATAGAATAGAATCACTACATTACGGAGGCAGGCCATTCAACGCATTGAGTCCACAATGACTCTCTGAAGGGCATCCCAGCCAGGCCCACACCCCTACGCTCTAACCCTGCATTTTCCATGACTAATCCATCTACCCTGCACATCCCTGGAAACTATGGGCAGTTTAGCATGGACAATCCACCTAACCTGCACATCTTTGGACTCTGGGAGGAAGCCCATGCCAAACAAGGAGAAGGTGCAAACTCCTCACAGACAGTCACCTGAGGATGGAATTGAACCTGGGTCGCTATCATTGTGAGGCATAGTGCTAACCATTGAGCCATCATGTGCCCAATAATGTAGGTCAGTTCTGAGACGACATTTCTTGAATGGGTCAAAAAATTATTTGAAACAGTGGTCTAAGTGCATCAATTCCAAAAAAAATGTGACTGGAGTTAATTACTTGGGAAAGCTTATGTTGTGTTAATGGATGGAATGTTAATATTTCTGAGTTTACAACAGACCAAAAAACTTTTTATTCAGATTTGACTTCAGAACAGAAGGTTCAAGATCTTCATTTAGTTCAGAAGGGAGAGCAGATTCCCCATGTCAGACAAGTTTGGATAGAAATTCGCAAATTTGAAAAGTTTCGGTCATCAGGTTTGTGAAAGGTTCATGCTGGCTGACTGGAAAACGATCATAAAATCATAAAAACAGCCCATGGAAAAGAAACTGGGAAGAGCCAATTCAAATAAAATTGTAGGGGTGAGACAGGAGAGAAATTCATTTAATCTGCAAAAAAGGATAATGTCGGGCAACAGGCTGAAACCTTGTTTTGCTGTTTATGTTATTTATGTACATAAATATACATACATAACCTTCTTTTCTTCTTGTGTAATACGCTTATGCTCTACTGTTAAAGAACACCTGCAGCCTCCTGTGAATATATTTCTGAGACTAAGCACTGGTGGCAACCAGCTGTAAAAATTAAACATAAGATCAATCAAACTAGGCTTCATTCTGGATTGGACATTTCCAGAATTTCCAGCAGCTGGGATCACCACAGCCATCACACTTCAGTTCACTCGGTCAACCAGATCAAAAATGGACAGACAATATTAATGTTTTCCATCCCAAAACCAGCCAAGCTTGTCCCCGCCTCCCTAACCTGTCCTTCCTCCCACCTATCCCCTCCTCCCACTTCAAGCCCCACCCCCATCTCCTACCTACTAACCTCATCCCGCCCCCTTGACCTGTCCATCCTCCATGAACTGACCTACCCCCTCCCTAACTCCCCACCTACACTCACCTTTACTGGCTCCATCCCCGCCTCTTTGACTTGTCTGTCTCCTCTCCATCTATCTTCTCATCTATCCATCTTCTATCCACCTCCACCTCTCTCCCTATTTATTTCAGAACCCCCTTCCCCTCCCCCATTTCTGAAGAAGGGTCTAGGCCCAAAACATCAGCTTTCTTGCTCCTCTGATGCTGCTCGGCCTGCTGTGTTCATCCAGCTCTACACCTTGTTATCTCAGATTCTCCAGCATCTGCAGTTCCTACTATCTCTACAAGAAAGTGCAGTTTTATTATCTACTACCAGAAACTCCCTACCCCATACAAACAAAGAAAACATCAAGTACGCAGAATGAATATTTATAAAGAAATAGGAGGGGTATCTGGTACTGACCGGAAGGTAAAGGCATATGCAGTTACAAATCTTAAAGAGTCCTCTAGTTGTGTGAATGAAAATTCCTGAGTCCAACAGTTTGGCTGTTCTGAGGAAGGGTCACTCAACCTGAAACATTAAGTCTGCTTTCTCTCCACGGATGCTGCCAGACCTGCTGAGCTTTTCCAGTAAATTCAGTTCTTTTTCCTGATTTACAGCATCCGCAGTTCTTTTGGTTTTTATTTTGTCGCTATCCTATTCCTTCACCAATGGGGAGGTCTGCAGATCTTGAGTACCCAGTGAACGATGTTTCTTTCAAGTTGCTTCTTCACTGGTTTCTGCAATTCAGCAAAGGAGAAAAGGAGAGAAAAGCTTCCAGTATCCTGTGGTTATCAGTCCACATTGCCATCTCTCCCGTTAATTTATTCAAAAGCTGCGGCTGTTCCTATGCAGATTCTGGTAGTTCTGCCATTATATCTTTTTAAGCTGAAATGTTTTCAGGAGCACTCCACTCTTTTAATACATACAGTTATCACGTAAAACAACAGATACAAATTTCTTGAAGCCTCATTGAGTTTTAATGCCTGTTGATTAAAGTAGTAATTCCAAGATGTGTGGTTTTGTATAATGTGGGTTACCTGGGCTTGTCAGGTAATGACATTCTAGGCTTTCAGTATCCTGTTTAAAACCATTCTTCATCCATTGAAGACCAAGGTATTACAATTAAAAATTGGAAATTAAATTTTGATAGCCCATTTTCACTACAATCATAATCATTATTTTATTAATATTGCATAATTTGGAAAGACTTGCATTGAAATTAATGTTATAAGACATTGGACATTAATTAGCAATTATTAATTTAAACATTCAATTTTAAATGGAGAACAGTAAGTAAGGGCAGGATGTTGATTGACAGTGGATAAGGATACTGGTAGGAGCTGGCCCACCATACCCACAGCAACATTCTCAACCGTCCCCAACTCCCTACCCCTTCCACACCAGTCCCCCTACCCACACCCATCCAAGGCCCACTTCCTGAAGCTGGATTCCTTGGTCAGAAACTTTGAATGATGGATGTTCCTCTCCATCCCTTTTATGAGGCTGACAATTGCCTGACTGCCATTGTTTAAATCCCAGTAGCAGCAGAGTGAGTTCTTAAGTCGATATCGATTTCCTATTTAATGGCATTCAACTTCATCCTCAAGCCTTCCTGGCCTGATCTCTCAGGAGGCTGGGAGGTGACCAGGTCTTCACCCCTCACTCTTACACCTGACCAAAACACCTCCCTCTATCTAAACCCACCTCTGGGGGAGGGGACTGTGGTGGAGGAATGAAATTCTGTACAGGCTCTCAGTTTAATGTCTTGTATCAAAGAGAACAGTTACCTTTACAGAGGGAATGAATAGAAAACTCAGTCAACATTGCTTTAACATTGGGCTTGGCTTCCCATGGGAAGTGTCTGACTTTCCCTGCTTTTAAAAGCTTTCCTTTATAAGCCGATAGTATCAATGATGATTTGATAGAATGGCAATGTTAGGCGCTTATACAAGTCTGACTGACAAAAGCTGTAATCTTATTAAGGCTGATACACTTTCTATCCCATTTGATGAATGCCTCTCACTGTAATGAGTCGGCCATTGCAACTAGTTGGATATTTCTCTGCGTGTACTATGAACTATACATCCTAGCAAGTGCTCTGTAAGACACAGAATGGAAAATGCTGCTTGATTGGCACCTCTCTCGCTGGCCTAAGCATGCATCCTCCGCTATCACAAAGCACTGTGGCTGCAAGCTGCACTTTTAAAAGGATCCATTGATTTGATTTGATTTATTGTTGCCACATGTACCCTAAGTAGAGTGAAAAGTTTTGTTTTGCGAGCAGTAAAAGTAGATCATACCGCACAAGGACATACAGATTGATTGAACAGAGTCAGGAATGCAAAGTTATGGCTGCACAGGGGGTGTACAAAGGCAAGGTCAACATTAGATTTGAAATTTGAGAGGTCCATTTAGCAATCTAATAAAAGCAGGGAAGAAGTTGTTCTTGAACCTATTGGTACGTGTGTTTAAGCTTCTGTATCTTCTGCTTGACGTGAGAAGTTGGAAGAGATTATAACCGGGATGGGAGGGGTCTTTGATGATGTTGGCTGCCTTCCTGAGGCAGCAGGAAGTGTATATGGAGTCCATTGGTGGCACACTGAGGCATCTTCAGTAGTATGCCGCAAACCCACAACCTTCATCAGTTCATAAGACAAGGGCAGCTGTTTGATGAGAACGGCATCACCCTCCATTTCACGGCATCCAAGATTGGACACACATATTTGTGGCTGCTTATAATCCTAAAGGAGCGCATTGAATAGCATGATGGGAAAACCTTCACCATAATTCAGATGGTCAAGAGGAAAGCTCACCACCACCTTCTCAGAACAACAAGCCATAGAAATCGAGTACCAGCCTTGGTGACACCCACATCCCGAAATTGTTGCAAAAAGGAAGAATTAATACCCCAAGAGGGTATAAAGCATTTGTCTGAAACAATGAATCAAACTGTCACAAGTAAAAACAACTGCTTCATTGTATTAACCTGAAATCTCATTATGAGTTGGAAGTGAACTGTTCTTCATTGAGATGAAGGAGGAGGCCATGTCCTGGTGGTGTTATCACTAGATTATTCATCCATATAATTCAGGTAAAGTTCTGGAGGCCTGGGTCAAACTCTGCCATTGGCAGATGATGGAATTTGAATTCAATAAAAATTCGGAAATACGGCTCTAATGACGACTGTGAAACTGTTCATTGTTTGGAAGGCCTGCTGCTCACTATTGTCCTTCAGGGAAGGAAATCTGCCATGCTCTCCTGGTCTGGC
The DNA here is from genome assembly GCA_024137785.1 of Ginglymostoma cirratum. Taxonomy (NCBI): domain Eukaryota; kingdom Metazoa; phylum Chordata; class Chondrichthyes; order Orectolobiformes; family Ginglymostomatidae; genus Ginglymostoma; species Ginglymostoma cirratum. Next base: position 5,921,559 of record JAHRHZ010000020.1, read on the forward strand.
CTACACGTGACACCAGACCCAAAACAATGTGGTTGACTCACAACTGCCCTCTGAAATGGCCTAGCAAGTCCTTGAGTTCTATTAATCCAAATTGAAACTGGATGGACCACCTGACATTGACCTAGGCAGTGGAAAAGACAACAGCAGAAACAGCCTAGCTGCCCCTGCAAAGTCCTCATTACAAACATCTGAGGGCTAGTGCAAAACTGGGAGAGCTGCCTCACAGACTAGCCAAGCAACAGCCTGACATAGTCATACTTACGGAATCATACTTTAAAGACAATGTCCCAGACACCACCATCACCATCCCTGGATATGTCCTGTCCCACAGCCAGGATAGATCCAGCAGAGGTGGTGGCACTGTGGTATACAGTTGGGAGAGTGTTGGTCTGGGATTTCTCAACATTGACTCTGGATCCCATGAAGTCTTGTGGCTTCAGGTTAAACATGGGCAAGGAAGCCTCCTGCTGATAACCACGTACTGTCCTCCCTCAGCTGATGAATCGGTACTCTTCCATGTTGAAGAACACTTGGAGGAAGCACTGGGAGTGCCAAAGGTGCAGAATGTGCTCTGGATGGGGGATTTCAATGTCAACCACCAAGAGTGGCTCGGCAGCAGTACTACTGATCGAGCTGGCTGGGTCTGAAAAGACATAGCTGCTGGACTGGGTCTGCGGCAGGTGGTGAGGGAACCAAAAGGGAAACAAAACATCCTTGACCTCATCCTTACCAGTCTCCTGCCTGCAGATGCATCTGTCCATACCAGTATCAGTAACAGTGATCATGCACAGTCCTTGTGGAGACAAAGTCCTGCTTTCACATTGTGTTGTGTGGCACTTTCACTGTGCTAAATGGGACAGACTTCAAACAGACCTAACAACTCAAGACTGGGCACCCATGAGGTGCTGTGGGCCATCACCAGCAGCAGAATTGCACTCCAGTACAATCTGTAACCACTTGGCCCAGCATATCCCCTATTCAACCATTAACATCAAGCCAGGGGATCCAGCCTGATTCAATGGAGAATACAGGAGGGCATGTCAGGAGCAGCATACCTGAAGATGAGGTGTCAACCTGGTGAAGCCACCAAACAGGACTACTTACACGCCAAACAGCATAAGCAACAAGTGACAGACAGGGTTAAGCGATCCCACAACCAATAGATCAGATCTAAGCTCTGCAGTCCTGCCACACCTTGTCATTAATGGTGGTGGACGATTAAACAACTCACTGGAGGAGGAGGCTCCACAAATATCCCCAAATAGTGTTTCAGTGCAAAAGATAAGGCTGAAGCGTTCGCAGCAATCTTCAGCCAGGAGTGCCGAGTGGACGATCCATCTCGGTCTCCTACTGTGGTTCCCAGCATTACAGATACAAGTCTTCATCCAATTCTATTCAGTCCACGTGATATCAAGAAACAGTTGGAGGCACTGGATTCTGCAAATGCTGTGGGCGCTGACAACATTCTGGCAATAACACTGAAGACCTGTACTCCAGAACTAGCCAAGCTGTTCCAGTACAGTTACAACACTGGCACCTACCCAACAATATGTAGTATAGCCCAGTTACGTCCTGTACACAAAAAGACGGAGAAATCCAATCCGGCCAATTACCGCCTCATCAGTCTCCTTTTGATCATCAGTAAAATGATGGAAGGTGTCATGAACGGTGCTGTCAAGCAGTACCTCCTCAGCAATAACCTGCTCAGTGATGCCCAGTTTGGGTTCTGCCAGGACCACTCAGCTCCTGACCTCGTTACAGCCTTGGTTCAAACATGGAAGAGCTGAATTCCAGAGGTGAGGTGAGAGTGACAGCCATTGACATCAAGGCTGTATTCAGCTGAATGTGGCATCCAGGACCCCCAGCAAAACTGGAATGAAGGAGCATCGGGGGAAAACTCTCCTGTGGTTGGAGTCAGAACTGGCACAGAGGAAGATGGCTGTTGTTGTTGGAGGTCAGTCATCTCAGCTCCAAGACATCTCTGCAGGAGATCCTCAGGGTAGTGTCCTAGGCCCAACCATCCGCAGCTGCCTCATCAATGACCTTCCCTCCGTCATAAGGTCAGAAGTGCGGATGTTCGCCGATGATTACACAATTTTCAGCACCACTCGTGACTCCTCAGATACTGAAGCAGTCCATGTTCAAATGTAACAAGATCTAGACAATACCCAGGCTTGAGCTGACAAGTGGCAAGTAACATTCATGACACACAAGTACCTGGTAATGGCCATTTCCAGTAAGAGACAATCTAATCACCGCCCTTGACATTTAACAGTGTTACCATCACTGAAACTCCCTGCCGTGTGGCCTGCAGCAGTTCAAGAAGGCAGCTCACCACCACCTCCTTAAGAGCAGCTAGGGACGGGCAATTAAAAAAAATTGCTGGCCCAGCCGGCAATGCCTATGTCCCAAGAGTGAATTAAAAATATACACTTTCCATGAACTTATCACATTAGAACAATAAAATGCTAAAGCAATATTGAAAATCTGGTCCCTACATCATCAAACAGGAAGAGCATGCAAGCAATGCCTTTAGTCAAAGGTTTTGTAAATATTTTAAAACAATAACTATAAACCTCTGACAAATCCCAGGATATTGACACATTCGTGATTCTTCAGTAGAAAACTCACTGTCTAAGAAAAGAAAGGTTAGAAAAGATAACATTCAGAAGTGTTGTTTTTCATTCCATGATCAGGTATTACTTCATATATGAAGTACAAACAGATTACCTCCACATGATTTATTGCTCTCATAATAAATGTTTTCCAAGTATTAACTGGCCCACAAAAGTGATTAAACACTGATCACATTTATCTGCGTCATTCGGATACTTCCCTTTCCGATTGGCATGGTAATCATTTCACAGATCAGCCATGATCTCATTGAAGAGGCGTAACAGGCTCAAGGGTCTGAATGGCCTACTTCAGTTCCAATCACATGCTGTAAAATTTTGTCAGGGCAGCCACTGTGTCCTAAATTATGGGCCACCCCTCTGTTTAACCATGTGTGGATAGCCTGTAAAATCCAGCTGTTTGAATCAATACGACATGAGGGAGTGAAGGCCAGGCTAGAGCTGAGCTTTGTCTATTTTCTTTACCCCATTTAAGTGCCCATTACAGTGCTGTGGGTTGGAGGCTGCTGACTTTCTCTGTGGGGGATGACAGATTGGCATCAGCGTGGTCTGGCTGACTGGCAACAGCAGCATGAGTTGACACTGGTGTGAGCATAAATGATACCCATTTGAGAGAAGGCAGCAAGTTTGGCTCCACCGTACCACTGTCACTCGCCCAGAGAATCACATGGAAACAGAGAACATAGGAGCAAGAGTCGGCTAATTGGCTCTTGGAGTGTGCTATACCATTCAATATATTCATGTCAGACCCTTCAACTGAGTAACCTGTTCCTTCTTTCTCCCCATTACCTTTTGCCGTTCGTACAATATCTAACTCCTTCTTGAAAACATTCAATGTTTTGGTCTTAACCACTTTCTCTGGCAGAGAATTCCACACTGATGTATCCACTGGTGTGAAAAAGATGTGCAGATTAGGGTGGAATGGCCATGCTAAATTGCCCATAATGTCCAGGGATATTTAGACAAGGTGGATCAGCCATGGGAAATGCAGGCTTACAGGGATAGGATGGGGGTATGGGTCTGGGTGGGATGGTCTTTGGAATGTCAGTGTGGACTCAATGGGCTGAATGGCCTGATTCCACATTATAGGGATTCTATGAACCCCTATATGTATGGAACTGATGAACCAGCTTGGCAAGCGAACGAATCAAAGTGGAGGGATGACCTATAATCCGATTAAATGAGGAGAGAGATAATTACAAAAAATTAAAAATAAGGTAGCGCTGGAGACAAACCAAATGGCTGTAATAATACGATAGGAGTAAGAGTCACATTCTGAGGGTCTAACCAATGTAACAAGTGATCCAAAACTGTACAAATTAATTAACCTAGAGAGATCATAAGAATTTTTCAAGATGATGGTGCCAGAACAGGACAGTGAGGAAGATTTTGCAGATACAGAAGTGTGGTGGGGTCACATGATCCCAAGATCATGGTTAAGGCCATCTTCATAGGTACGGAACTTGGCTATCAGTTTCTGCTCAGCAATTCTGCTTTATTATGTCTCTCGAAGTCCGCCTTGGAGGACACTTCCCCGAAGATCGGAGGCTGAATGCCCCTGACCTGCCGAAGTGTTAGCCCACTGGAAGGGAACATTCCTGTCTGGCAATTGTCACGCTGTGTCCATTTGTCCATTGTTACAGCATCCGCATGGCCTCGCCAATATACCATGCCTCGGGGCATCCTTGCCTGCAGCGTATGAGAGTTTTATCCACCCATCAGACTTATCATGGACTACTCTTCAGAATCATTCTCATTCATGGACACACACATCTCTATCAGGGATGGACACCTCAGTACCTCACTCTACCACAAGCCCACGGATAACCTCATGAAGCTGCACTTCACTAGTTTTTCACCCTTAACATATTAAAGAAGCCACCCCCTACGGACAAACCCTGTGCAAAAACAGGATCTGCTCACATGAGGGAGAACGGAAAGGATACCAAGATTTTGAAGGACACCCTTAAAAAAATGGGATAGAAGGCTCAACTCATCGATTGGCAGTTCTGCAGTGCCACAGCAAAAAACCACAACGACCTCCTCAGAAGACAGACACAGGATACAACTGATAGAATACTCTTCATCGTCCAGTACTTCCCTGAGTGTGGAGGGACTACGCCATGTTCTTCGCAGCCTTCAAAGTGTCATCAATGATGAGCAGCTTTTCACCAAAATCTTCCCCAGGCCTCCACTTCTCGCCTTCAAACAATCGCCCAACCTTAAACAGATCATTGTTCACAGCAAACAACCCAGAGTTCATTGATTGCAACACCACAAAACCCTGCCATGGCAACCTCTGCAAGACATGCCAGGTCTTTGACATAGACTGTACCATCACACATTGGAACACTACCCACCAAGTGCATGGCAGATACTCATGTGACTTGGCCAATGTTGTCTATCTCATACTCTGCAGGCAAGAATGCCCCAAGGCATAGAACGTTGACGAGACCATACAGACGCAATAACAATGGATGAATGGACATCGTGACAATTGCCAGGCAGGAATGTTCCCTCCCAGCAGGGGAATACTTCAACAGTCAAGGATATTTGGCCTCCGATCTTCGGGTAAGTGACCTCCGAGGCAGCCTTTGAGATCAACAACAATGCAAAATCGCCAAGCAGAAACTGAAAGCCAAGTTCTGTACCCAAAAGATGGCCTCAACCGTGATCTTAAGTCCACATCACATTATATGTGACCCCACCACACTGTTCTGCATCTGTAAAATCTTTCTTACTGCTCTGTTTTGACAGCATCACCTTGATAAATTCTTATGATCTGTCTATCTTAATTAGTTTGTACAGTTTTGGATTACTCATTACTTTGGTTAGACCCTCAGCATGCAACTCTTATACCTATCATGTTATTCCAGTCATTTGGTTTGCTTGCAGCACCACCTGCTTTTTAATGTTTTGTAATTATCTCTCTGCCTCATCTAATTGGATTATAGGTCATCCATTTGCTTGTTATTCAGCTGTTGACACTTTACTAACACTGTCTGACACTCTTGATCACCTATGGAGACCTATTATTCCGTTTGTCAACACTTTGCTTTGAATGATCTTTTGATCTCTCTGCTCATTGATCTCTCTACCTATGGATTCTGTGCCTGTGTGTTTCCCTCTCACTTCACTTGACGCTTGTGATTTCAGATATACCCGTTTGGACTGTAACCTGGTGTTGTCTGACTGCTGATCTTGGCCTCCCAAGTATCACACACACATGAACAAGGCATTGTTCAAATAGGCTGTTGAACCACTTGGTCAAACTTGCTGTTTGCTCTTTCAACTACCCACATGTTTAATTTATTGCTCCTCATGAAGCTTGCCCGTATAACAAGAGGGAATATCATTGAAAAGTTATGCAATGTGTAGATGCCATACAGTACTCTGCACGTTATTACATGTTATGTTCTGAATTACTGCTTTCATCAATTCTATTATCTTTAAAATTTTTAGCTTGGTCAATCTTCCTGTGCATGTGCTGTGTACCTATGCAGCAGAGAAAAGATGCATTAGTCATCCAGTTTCTAAGGTGATATTTTATTAAATGTCAGCAACGATTATAAAGGAAAGAGAGCCTTGCCTTAGAGATATGCAGCTGTCATTTTATTGAACTCACACAATACAAACACACCAGGAAATAGCCTGGGGTAGAAATAATAATCAAGCCTTAGCCTTTGATAACGTAGGATCTTCGACTGAGACCTCATGTTAATTTCCACTAGCAATAAAAGAAAGCACGTTAAATTGAATGAGATCCCACCTTGTCAGGTAGGGTATCAAATCCACTATGGAATAGTAAGGAGTAATCAAGCTTTTACATTTTTAGCTTGATTTTGATCTCAGGTTGTGGGGAAAAATAAACTGTAATGAATTGGCCCACGTTATACACACTAGAGGCACTCAGTTCGCTCAGTTGGCTCAAGGGCCTGTCTATAACAGAGAATATTGCCATCAATATGAGTTTGTTTCCCATTCTGGAAACTGCCTCCTTGTCCGGTCCAAGAGAGTTGAAGGCAAAGCCAAACTACCATTAACAAAAACTGCAAAGGAAATGGAAACATAGAATCTAGGAGCAAGAATAGGCCTTTCAGCCCTTTGAGCCTATGCTGCAATTCAGTATGAAGCAGAGATGCTGGTGTTGGACTGGGGAGGACAAAGTCAAAAGTCAGCATGACACCAGATTATAGTCCAATAGGTTTATTTGAAATCACAAGCTTTCACAGTGCTGCTCCTTCATCAAGTGAAGTGACTTTCGGAGGAAGTGACTTCACCTGACGAAGGAGCAGCGCTCCAAAAATTTGTGATTCCAAATAAACCTGTTGGACTATAATCTGGTGTCATGTTGACTTCTGGCTTTGACCATTCAGTATGATCATGGCCGATCCACCATCTCAATACAATATTCTCATTTTCTCCACACACGCTTTGCTGCTTTAAATATCCAAACATTTATCTCTTTCTTGAGTGTATTAGTGACCCCACAGCTTCTGTGGTAGAGAATTCCACAGTCTGTTAACCCTTTGTCTGATGAAATGTCTCCTCACCTCAGTGCTGAATGGTCTATCCCATATCCTGAGACTGTCACCCCTGCTTCTACAATCCCCAAACAGGAAAACTGTCATCCTTGTGTCTAGCACTGTTAGAATTTTATATGTTTCTATCAGATTCCCCTCTCATCCTTCGAAACTCCAATGAATTCTGACTCAATCGAACCAAGCTCTCCTCATAGATCTTTAAGATGTCACAAATAGACACACACACAGACATAACAAGCATGGGGCTGGATGAACACAGCAGGTCAAGCAGCATCATAGGAGCAGGAAAACTTGACGTTTC
>JAHRHZ010000020.1:5929436-5943664 GCA_024137785.1 Ginglymostoma cirratum
GGGCCTAAACCCTCTGATGAAGGGTTTAGGCCCGAAACGTCAAGTTTTCCTGCTCCTATGATGCTGCTTGACCTGCTGTGTTCATCCAGCCCCATGCTTGTTATCTCGGATTCTCCAGCATCTGCTGTACCTTTTATCTCTGACACACACAGACATGTTCAGAGGAAGGGTCACCAGACCCGAAACGTTAACTGTGTTTTTCCCTTCACAGATGCTGCCAGACCTGTTGAGCTTCTCCAGCAACTTTGTTTTTGTTCCTGACACACATAGACAGTCCTACCAACTCTGGTATCAACCTACTGAACCTATATGGCACTCCACCTGTGGCAATTACATCCTTTTTTAAACAGGGAGACCAAACTTGCACACAATATACCAGGTGTGGTCTCACCAAGGCCCTGTATAACTGCAGTAAGATATCCCTGCTTTTGAACTGATATCCTGTCACAATGAAGGCCATTATGCCATTTGTCTTCCTAACTATTTGCTGAAACTGTCTGTCTGCTTTCATTGACTGATGTACAAGGACACACAGATCCACACTCCCCAATATGCCACCATATAGATAATACTCTTCCTCTCTGTTTTGCATACCATGTGTATATCTTCAAATTTACCCAGGTTATATTGTATCTGCCATGTGTTTGCCATTCACTTGTCTAAATCACCTTGAAGCCTCCCCAAGTCCTCTCCACTACAAAGGAACATAGCAACATGAGTAGGCCATTCAACCCCTCGAGCATGTTCTGCCATTCAATGAGATCATGGTTAGTTTGTGACCTAACTATATATATCTGTTTTTGGCCCTTAATACCATTGTTTAACAAACATTTATCTATCTCAAATTTAAAATTAACAGGTGATCCAGCATCCGCTGCCCTTGTGGCACCAAACCTCTACCATCCTTTGAGCATGATGTAGAGGTGCCGGTGTTGGACTGGGATGGGCAAGGTCAAAAATCACACGACACCAGGTTATAGTCCAACAGGTTTGTTTGAAAACATAAGCTTTTGGAGTCTCACTCCTCCTTCAGTGTCAGTGAGAGAGGTAGCATCAGACAAACACCCTTTGAGAACCCTAACAATCTCTCCTGAATGGTCTGGTCCCAATTCTCAAAGTAGGCCACGTTAGTTCTAGAATCCCCAAACAATGGAAATAGTTTATCTTTATCGATCCTGTATTTTCCTGTTAATATTTTGCAAAATGCAGTCAGATCACCCCTTAACCACCTAATTTCTAGAGAAAACAGACCAAATTTGTATAATCTCTGCTTAATATTTAAACGCTGAAGTCCTGGTATCAGTCTTGTAAAGGTACATTGTATTCCCTCCAAGGCCAATATATCCTTCTGAGATAACTGCACAGAGACCAGTATCCGGTCACAAACTCACCCTTTATTTACTTGTGCACAGTACACTGGCTGTGGCCACCCAGCTCGGAGTCAGTCTCCTGAACTGAGGGGAATCTAAACCCCTGGTTATATTGGTCAACCAGGGCCTTCCTGACTTGCCCAAGTTAACAAACCCAATCACAGATCTCATTGTCAACAAGATCCACCTGGTTCCAATCACTACACCTTCTGAAAGTGCGGTGCCCAGATCTGCTCAGAATACTTCAAACTGTTGTCTAACCAGGGTTTTGGATAACTGAAGCATAACATCTACATCCTTGTACTCCAGGCCTTTAGATGTAAAGGCCAGTGTTCCATTAGCTTTCTTGATTATTTCCTGCACCTGTTTGTGACATTTTAAAGATATATACACCTGAGCACCCAAGTCTCCTTGGGCAGCCACTGTATTTAGCTTCATCCCATGTAGAAAGTTCCCTGAGCTATCCTTTCTTGGCCCAAAACGGATAATCTCTCATTTTAGTTTGCATTGAACTCCATCTGCCATAGTTTTTCCCATTCACTTTGTCTATCAATATCCTGCGGTAAGGTTACGCTATCACCTACACTCTCTACAATGCTGCCTAACTTTGTGCTATCAGCAAATTTGGATATATGACTTTCTATGCTGTTACCCAAGACAATTTTGTTTCATCAGCAAACTTGGAAATGTTGCATTTTGTTCTCTCATTCAGGATATAGATATATAACATGAAAGTCTGGGACCTAAGTACTGGTCCTTGCAGTTGTTCACTATTCGTTATGGGATTCAGAAGGAAGTCTATACTCAGGTGACTGAAGCTGCTGAGAAAAGGCTCATGGCTCTGTGTACTCTGTCTGACTTGTTAAGGTACTCGATGATAGGTACTCGGTCCTTGCAGTTGTCCACTATTCGTTGCCTGCCGCTCAGAATTTCAGAGTAAACAGAGCCTCTGACACTTATTGTCTTATCTGTCAGCCAGGGCTTCCTGATTGGGCCAGATTAACATCTCCAATCTGGGAACTCATATTCTATGAGGGCCAACTAGCTGACCTCGTGATAATCTATTTATTTCCACTCTCTATTTCCTGTCAACCAATTCCCAATCAACGTCAACATGTCACCCCTTATCCCATGTGCTTTAACTTTGTGCACTCGCCTCTTAAGTGGGACCTTATCAAACGCTTTCTGAAAATCCAAATAAACTACACCCACTGGTATTTCTTTCTCTATTCTACTTGTTGCAAATCAAAGAAAAACAGTAGATTTCTTAAGCATTACTTGCCTTTCATAAACCCATGCTGGCTTAGCCCAATCCCATTTAAGACTCAGGATGAAGCAGAAGCAGATAATGAGTTAAGGAGGGTATACATAAATCAGTGAATGTTTCCACCCTGTAGACATTGCCTGCAATGGCATGAACTATTAAACATCACTCAATGCTGGTGTCTGATCTCATGCTGCTCATTTCTCAGCCTCATCCAAAGTGAATATTTACTGATTTTCTGATGAAGGGTTTAGGCCCGAAACATCAAGTTTTCCTGCTCCTATGATGCTGCTTGACCTGCTGTGTTCATCCAGCCCCATGCTTGTTATCTCGGATTCTCCAGCATCTGCAGTACCTTTTATCTCTGAATATTTACTCCTTTGTCTTGTACCCAGATGTTCAGTTCTACTGGGTTAAAAATAATGCAGGGAATCCAAAGTATCATCGAGTACCTTAACAAGTCAGACAGAGTACACTGAGCCATGAGCCTATTCTCAGCAGCTTCAGTAACTTGAGTATAGACTTCCTTCTGAATCCCATATGATTTCTCCCTCACCTCCCACATGAGTTGAAATCCTCAAGAAAAATGATCATGTCAGTGTGGTTGAAACAACACATATTACTTGGCATATGGCTGGTACTTGTGACCTACTATTGTAATGATTATCACAAGGTCAGCTAGCTGGACCTCATAGAATATGAGTTCCCAGATTGGGGATGTTAATCTGGCTCAAACAGGGAGCCCTGGCTGACAGATAAGACCAAAAGTGTCAGGGGTTCTGTTCACTCTGAAAACTGGCTCAGGAAGCTGGACCAGCGTCAAGCACTGTGCTTGTGTAAATAAAAGGGTGAATCGGTGATGGGATACAAGTCTCTGGGGAGTTATTTCACTATAAAAACTGATGCGGCATCGAAGTGAATGTGAGTTTTGAAACAGAAAATGACTCTTGCATTTAGTGGTAAACCAGCAGGAAAGAATCCACCCCAATTTGATGGGCTTCTGAAATAAATTGGTCCTATTTGGTTCAGCTTCCAGCAAAGAATATTGTAGAGCCCTGATGGTGCGGATTATGGGGAGAAATCTGGGAGAACCCTGTGAGATGATAGGCATGGCCTTTCTCCATGACTTCACCCGACAAAGGGCCAATGCTCCAAAAGCTTGTGATTTCAAATAAACCCATTGGATGATAACCTGGTGTCGTATGACTTCTGACCTTTCTCCATGTTAGCACCAACTCATTGCATTTTGTGACAGAGTCCAGACAAGGTTCTTGCTAGGTAGCAGTGAGATGCCTACTCTGGGGGATTATTACTTGTTTTTGACCTCACTGACTGCATATCTTGCCACATTGAATATGGAGCTTTCTGTTCTACCTCATGCCCAACCTCTCCCCATCATGAAGAAATGAGACTTTCAGAATGCAGGACAATTTTGCTCGCGGCTCTGGGCCACTATCTCGGATACCCCACAGCACCGCCTCAGAGCACCCTCCAGGACACCAGCAGCACTCCATCCAAGGATGGTGGCATGTTAGAGCTGCCAGCTTCTGAAGGCCCTCATAGCACCTCACCGACCCAATCACAGAATGCACCTGTACTTCACAAGTGCACTTTGGGGAGCACGAGGAAGCAGCAATGAAATACAACTGCCAAGGCCTCTTGCTGAGCAGGGACAGCTGGGCCAGGATGCAGCTCAGGGCTGCTCGCTTGTTGTCTTTGTGTGCACTCACCTCAACACTCACTCACCTCAACACGCACTCACCTCAACACTCACTCAGTTTCACACTCACTCACCTCAACACTCACTCAGTTTCACACTCACTCACTTTAACGTTCACTCACTTGAGGCTCACTGCTCTGATGATCATACCATCCCTGCCTTGCCTTGGGATTTTGTGCTTTGCACTCTTGGGCCCCCATATAGAACTATCAGGCTCCTTGTGCTTCTGCCTTGCCTTACCATTTTGCATCTACACAAAACTGGGAAGCCTGTTATGGATGTTAGATCAGACAGATCCCTGCAAATCTAACCTCTTTGGTCACAATAGCATCTGTATCTAAGCTGGTGGCTGTGAACATAAGATTCAATCCATAGTGAGCCCATATGATCCGGTTAAATAGATAGGAACCGGAGTAGGCTAGTCCGTCCTTGAAGCCTGTTCTACCATTCATTTATAAAATTCTTCATAAAGAGACATTTTCTACTTTGAGTGACTATATTTGAAGACAGGACTGAACTGGACTCACCACATGAACACAGTGGCTGCTAGAGCAGGTCAGAGGCTAGGAATACTGCAGCGACTAACTCACCTCCTGACTCTCCAAATCCTATCCACCATCTACAAGGCACAAGTCAGCAGTGTGATGGGAAACTCCGCACTTGCCTGGATGGGTTGGAGGTCCAACATTGGTCAAGAAGCTTGACGCCATCCAGGACAAAGCAGCCCGCTTGGCTGGCACCACATCCACAAGCATCCACTCTCTCCACCACCGACATTCAGTAGCAGCAGTGCGTACCATCTACAATATGCACTGCAAAAATTCACCTAAAATCCTTAGACAGCACCTTCCAAACACACGACCACTTCCATCTAGAAAGACAAGGGCAACAGATACATGGGAACACCACCACTTGCTGGTTCCTCTCCAAGCCACTCACAATCCTGACTTGGAAATATATCATTGTTCCTTCACTGTAGCTGGGTCAAAATCTTGGAATTCCTTCCCTAATGGGTCAACCTTTCAGCACATGCACTGCAGCAGTTCAAGAAGGCAGATAATCACCACCTTCCCAAGGACAAACAGGGATGGGTAGTAAATCCTTGCCAGTCAGTGATGCCCATATCTCATGAATGAACTTCAAAACAAGGATATTGGTCTACAATCTGCACTTGAAATTGTTGGTGAACTGCACTGTGTAATCATAAAACACAACATTGATACAATATATTGAATGCAAATGCCCAATTTTCGTTTCATTGAAACATTTTGCACCATCTTCGAGGTCCAGAGGTGAGCGATGCCCTGCCTCTTGTTTCCTCAACAGCTCACCTACAAGGCCAGTACATGCTTTCCTCACAAACTGTTTTTCATGAGCTAGCAGAAAATCTATGAAAAGGCATCAGTGGATTTTTTCAAACGTCATTGATAGGGGAGGATTATTTGCAATCATTTTGACACACTGTTCTTGTTTGCACAGTGTCATCACCTGCTGACCCAGGCTAAAGCTGAACTCAAGTGTGTATTGACAAAATTCAGAACCCCACGCCAGTTTCATGGCAGTCTTGTTTGTACAAGAAGTACTGACGTACAGGCCCAGGGTTTGAACAGTTTGCTAACTGAGGAATTAGGCTTACGGCTAACATTGGTAAGAATGGACCCAGAGCTGCTTTTCCATGTCCCTAATTTCCTGCACTCCTGACTCTAATCATTGGCTGTATGCATGAAGGGGAGGGCATAGCAGAAGGTGGGGATGCACTATAACAAGACCACAGCACTATTTAAAGGGACCCTTAAAAAGCAGATCAGTCCTGATGTTGGAAACTGATATTCTAGCCCAGAATGGCCGGGGGAGAGAGAACATCAAAGGTCTCAATTGTGGCACTGGAAGCATTAGTGCAGGAAGCTGACAGCAACACAGATGTCCTTTATGCCCACTCCATGGGGCATCCAGGATGAGGGGGCAGTGGGACAAACCTGCCAATTTGGTCAATGCTGAGACTATTTCAAAAGGACATGGCAGCGATGTTGGAATAAGGTCAATGGTTATACTGGCATGGTCAAGGTAAGAATGCACTGCAAGTTCCTTCTCATTGCGATTGAACTGTTTGGACCCTCATTAATCGCAGAAATCACAACACTCTCCTCCAACACCGTTCTGCACTTTGATACAATCAGTAGACCACAATCCTCTTAATATTTTACAGGCTACCCTTAACAACTCAGCACATTTACGAGTGTTGCACCCACAAATTGCATATCACAGGCTAGCAGCGATTTTTAAAAAGAAAGTGTTCGTCAGCTATGAAACATAGAAAGTAGGAACAGGAGTAACCATTCAGCTCTTCGAGACTGCTCTGCCAATCAATATGATCACGGCTGATCATCTAACTCAGTATCCTGTTCCCACTTTCTCCCCATACCCTTTGATCCCATAAGGCCTAAGAATTATATCCAACTTCTTCTTGAAAACATTAATATGAGTATATCAGGCAAGATACAACCCTTATTGACCTTGCGTAGATGGAGTTGGACTGCAGACCATCTAGTGTGGATAAAGCCATTGTGCTTCTGTAGCAGTTTGAAACACTACTTCAGACAGAAATGAAAAGTTCACCAAAATTTCTGCGGGGCTGGAGTCACATGTAGGCCAGACCAGGTAAGGATGGAGGATTTCCTTTATCCAAGGACATTAATGTATCAAACTTTTTCAACAATCCGGTAGTTTTATAACCGTTATTCATTAGGCTAATATTCTGTTCTAGATTTATTCATTGATTGAATTGTAATTAATTTTTTTTCTGCATCATTAATCTAGACTTTTGCACTGCTAGTCCATTAGTTAACATTCCCATGACACTATCATCCCCATACAGTCTCCAAATATCTCAATAGGCTGTCAGGAATACAGTTTCCTCTTTCTTGTAGTCAAAGATGGCACAACACAGCACTCAGCTTCCACACTCAATGGGAAATTGGAGCATCTGCACATGCTCTCCCTTCCTTTTTCCAGCCTTGAAGAGATGATATTAACAAACATGGAACAGAATATAATGGAAGTGTAGCCATTGGATTCTTTAAACCTGGTTCTCCCTGTCCCTTCTGTTGTCACCCTCACCTGGAATATTCTGCGTGATAAATTGCGGCTGTTTGCGACAAACACATCTTCCACTTTTCTCTCCCTCACACCACAACCTAACGCTAGTCCCTTTTTCACTTCAATGTGTGGATGTTCTTTAGTCAGTGGAAGAAGAGAGAAAGAGAGAGAATTTAATCTCTCTTTTATAACCATCAGCTCCAATATTGATGCTAATGACACCCAAGATATTAGGGTTAGAGGCGAATTTGGATGAAATGATTCACTGGGTATGGGTGAGCAGGAACGAACACACAGAATGCTGGAGAAACTTAGCAGGTCTGGCAACATCTGTGGAGAGAGAAACCAAGTTAACGTTCCAAGTCCAGTTTAACTCTTTTTCAGAACTGAAAAGGTGTTGGAAAATAGATTCTTTTTAATACATTAGGAAGAGAAGGAGTAAGGAGGCAGATAGTACACAGACCCAATACAGAGGTCTAAAGGGTTGTTAATGGTGTAGAAAATAAAACAGATAGAATGTATGAAAGGGAGAGAATTGGTCTGTTCTAAGTGCAAAGTAAACCCACAAATACAAAATGGCCATGGGCGAAGATGACATGGAGGGTATGTAAGAAAAATGGAGAATGGACAAAATGCTGTCAGTTTCTGAAGTTATTGAATCCAATGTGGCGATATCAAGGCTGTAAGGTACCTGAGTGAAAAATGAAGTGTTGTGCCTTGATCTTGCACTGTGCTTGTTCTGAAGAAGCCAAAACGTTAATTCTGCTTCATCTCCACAGATGCTGCCAGCCCTGTTGAGCTTTTCCAGCAATTTCTGTTTTTCTGATTTCAGACCCAGGACAGTGATGTGTGTGTGAGAGCACGGTGGCTTCTTGAAATGGCAAGCTGCTGGGTGGGCAGAGTCACTGCTACAGACAGAGCAGAGATGTTCAGCAAAATGGTCACTCAGTCTGTGTTTGGTTTCATCAATGTAACCAGTGAACACAGTAGACTAGATTGGAAAAAACACAAGTAAAACACTGCTTCAGCTGGAAGGCGTATTTGGAGCCTTGGACAATAAGCGGGGAGGAGGTGAATGGGCAAATAATAGACCTTCTGTGATTGCATAGGATGGTGCTATGGGGTGGGGGTGTGGGTGTTTTAGGCGTGAACCAGGGTGTCCTGGAGGGAACGGTCTCTGCAGAAGACTGACGAGGGAGGGGAAGGGGAATATATGTTTGGTGGTGGCATCCTGTTGGAGGTGGCAGGAATGACAGTCATTCCCTTCCACAGATGGGAGGCATGGTGATGGACTATCCATTGCAAATCTGGCAATATCCATTGCAACACAAGTTGGAATCTTGGCTTTAAGCTCCACCATTGGAAAAGACTTCCAGTGCACCTGACTACATCAGCACTCTGAGATAACAAGGTGTGGAGCTGGATGAACACAGCAGGCCAAGCAGCATCATAGGAGCAGGAAAGCTTGACGTTTCGGGCCTAGACCCTCATCAGAAAAAATTCTGCACTCTGTCCACCGACACAGTGCAAGTTGTGGCGCTGTGTTGCCTCCGGGATATGACCTTGGGCCCATGAGGGAAGAACTTACTGTCCATTCTCAGGGTGACATTATGCCTGTCCCTCTAACTGGCATTTTGCCAAGTCCCTTGCTAGTATATTTCAGTCAGCTGGGACCAGCCTGTGAAAATTCAGCTTACAAGACACACAGCAGTCTTCCAAGACCATCAGGAATGTCCTCACTGGAAACCGAGCAGCCTCCAACCTGTCATGCCATAGGGAAAGAAACAGGCAAAGCATCTCCAGACAGAATGGAAAAGTTGTGATTTCTGCAAATGATTTATTATTTTATCCATTCATTCTCACTCAGTTTGTTCTTAATACTGTTCCTTCTTGTGAAGTGAGTGCAAGAGTGTTAAGTGAGAGGAGACAACTTAACAGTGGTCAAAGGAGAGAAGTAAAGATTGTGAGACTTTTGAAAAGTGGGGTTTGGAAAATTAGGACAGAAGAATATGTGACATAGGAGCAGGACTCTGAAACAAAAACAGGAAGTGATGGAGAAACTCAGTAGCATCTGTGGAGAGAAACAGAGTTAATGTTCCATGTCCAGTGACCCTTTCGTTTTTGCTGCCTGTTCTCTACACCATTTGACTTCCCTGTCGCTGAAAAATCTGGTGTGGTGTGGTGGTAATGTCACTGAATCAGCAATCCTAAATCTCACGTTAACGTCCAAAAGAAACTGTGGCACCTGGCGAAATTTGAATTCGATAAAAATTCTAGAACTAAATAGTTAATCTAATGGCAACAGTATAACCCATCTGCTCCACTAATGTCCTTCACTACATTACCTTACATAGTCTGGCCTACATGTGATTCCAGACCTACAGCAATGTGGTTGGCTCTCAACTGCCCTCTGGGTGATTAGGGAAGGGCAATAAATGCTGGACTGGCCAGTAATGCCCGCATCCCATGAATGAATTATAATATTAGTTGAATCTTCAAGTGTGCAGACAGATTATGGCTCTCTTGTTCACTTGTCTCTTCTCCC
This sequence comes from Ginglymostoma cirratum, assembly GCA_024137785.1. Taxonomy (NCBI): domain Eukaryota; kingdom Metazoa; phylum Chordata; class Chondrichthyes; order Orectolobiformes; family Ginglymostomatidae; genus Ginglymostoma; species Ginglymostoma cirratum. The sequence continues at coordinate 5,939,432 of JAHRHZ010000020.1, forward strand.
TCTCTGCCATTCCCCTTTGGAACGTATAGGTTTATAAGCGGCCACAAGGGTGACCCTGGCAATGTTGCAGAGTAGGCAAAACATTATCACGAATCTGACTGGGGGGTGATGGGTTACCATTGATCAGAAACTCAGCGGCACTCACCACTTAAACATAGAAGTTACAAGAGCAGGTCAGAGGCTAGGAATACTGCAGCGAGTAACTCACCTCCTCAAAGATTGTCCACCATCTACAAGGCACAAGTCAGGAGTGTGATGGAATACTCCCCACCTGCTTGGATGAGTGCAGCCCCAACAATACTCAGGAAGCTTGACACCATCCTGGACAAAACACCCCACTTGGTTGTCACCGCGTCCACAAGCACCTCCTTCACTGATACTCAGTAGCAGCAGTGTGTACTGTCTAACAGATGCCCTGCAGAAATTCACCAAAGATCTTCAGACAGCACCTTCCAAACTCACGACCACTTCCATCTAGAAGGACAAGGGCAGCAGATACTTGGAAACACCACCACCTGCTAGTTCCCCTCCAAGCCATTCACCATCCTGACTTAGAGATATATCGTCGTTCCTTCACTGTCGCTGGGTCAAAATCCTGGAATTTCCTCCCTAAGGGCTTTGTGCATCCACCTACAACACGTAGACTGCAGCAGTTCAAGAACGCAGTTCATCATCACCTTCTTAAGGCCAACTAGGGATGAATGTGGGCCCAGCCAGCGATGCCCAAGTGGCATAAGTGAATGTAAAAAATGCAAACAAATTCCAAGAACATTAGCTTGGATTACTAGTCTAGTGACAATACCACCACACCACACACAATATATTTGGATCTGGGAGCTATTCCTTTATAAATAGCCAATGTTGTTAACCCCGATCGGTTCTGCTCTCACAATCAGCTGTGGGTAGAGTGACGGGCCTTTTGACTTCAGCAGGGTATTTGTACCTGATGAGTGATACATGCTTTCGCTCCCATAAGAGCAAATGTGTGCAACACAGTGCTGAAGGATTTAATAGACCCTTATTACAGGCGCTGGTGTCTATTACAGTTACAGGCACTTGTCTGAATGGGCTCTAGTGAAGCAGTTCTGAGAAAAACTATGGCGTGCTTCTCTCGGCGTGCTGTACTGCAAGTGGACTCAGTAAGAAGGAGAACGAGAACCTTGCATCATCAGGTACCATGCCATGATATAGTGGTGACAATGTGACCATATCATTTAAAGGTATTTTGCATACTAGCTGTGAGGCATTACAGAACAGTCAGGAGAGGTCCAAAAATGGATCACTCTTCTACGTAACTTTGTTGCTGTTTAAAACTTTAGCTGTAGTGTGCACCTGAGAGAACATCCTTCACCACAATGGTAATTGACATAATTTCCTGACTGCCACTTTGTGGTCTAAGCCAGGTGGCAGTTTCAACTCTGAAACTGCTTGTCAGATGTCAAGGCCAGTGTGATTTTCTTTAGACTTTTGTTTGACACCTATGGAACAAGAAAGAATGAAAAATTCCAAATTGCTGCAGTAAGCTATTTTTTTTTACAAAGCCATTCTTCGATTACATGTCAAATTCTGTCAGGTCATGTATTCAAGGCAACAAAAACAAACAAATGAAAGTAAATGGAATTTTACGAAGGTGCGGCATCCTGCTGTGGTTTTAGGTGTGTCGCAGCAAGGTCAGAACAGCAAAGGGTGTCAGACGGTGTTGCAAATTATTCAAATATTGTTGGTCGCTCTGTCAGAACAGGCATGTTATCATGTCTACATCAAACCCTATCAATTCAACTTCAATTGCTGAACCTTGGCAGCAAACAACATTCTTTGTTTTTAATCCAAAGTTTTACAATACTTGGATGATTGGTTAGTAAAACATTCTGCCTGAGTGAATGGTCGTTCTGTTAGGCTATCAGATTTGTCACCTGAAAGGATCTTAGATGACACCTTGCCACTTCTTCGTGCTTTTTTACTCAATGTTTCTGTCTGAAATGCAGGAAATTTCAAGATAACTCATTTATTGCTAAGCACTTTACTTGGATAAATACGGCATCAATCCCTATACGCAGCAGGATCCCTGGAACAGCAAATGAATGATCAGAACAACAACAGGATGCATTTATATAGAGCCATTAATGTAAAGTAAGATATACCAAGGTGTGTACACATGCTGAAAGATGTTACCATTTAGCGTTAACCCTATTATTTAACACCAATTTAATAGCGTGCCTCCCGACGAGCCCTCCCATCCACCTTAAGTCACCTAATCTCTCGGAAGAGGCAAGAAACAGAGAAAGGAATGTAGGCCGATCCAGGAAATATAGCTTTGGGAAATTTCTCTCTGAAAGTGAAGTTACTGTTGGCTACACTAAAACATCTTTCCTGATACCTGACCTGCATTTGTATATTGTCATGTCAGAGACTTGACCAGCTATAAGAAAGCTCTGGCATATTTGCATCTGTTGAACGAGCTGTCTGCGAATTAGGAAGACCTTCTTACATCTAGCCCAATGCTTACCTAACTGAAAACAACAAACGCTGGAGATCACACTGTGTCAGGCAGCATCCATGGAGAGAGAGCAAGCTAACATTTCAAATTTACATGACACTCTACAGAGCTCTGATGAAGAGTCATCTAAACTCGAAACGTTATCTTGCTCTTTCCCCATGGATGCTGTCTGACCCACTGTGATCTCCAGCATTTATTGTTTTCAATGAAGATTCCAGCATCTGCAGTAATTTGCTCCTGTGCTTACCTAACTGATATATCTGTTTCCGGCTCAGCTTCTCGGCTCTAAGAGTTTGTCCATGTGGACCAGATTTAATTAATTCATTGCTTTAAACACCTTAGTCAAATTTCCTGATCCATTCTTTAAGATAAGTGTACAAAATTACTGTCTGGTATTGCAGTAACACGTGCTCAAATGCAGGCAGTTGTTATGGAGCTAAATTTATTTACACCCTCTTAACAGAGAGAGCAGTAGCCCACAATGAATCCACACCTTGACATTTCCCAAAAGGCCCACAGGCATCCTCTGAAGAGCATCCCGCCCAGACTCACCTCCCTACCCTATCCCTGTAACCCCACAGTTCCCATGGCTAGTCCACCTAGTCTACACATCCCTGAACACTAAGGGCAATCTAGCATAGTCAAGCCACCTAAACTGCACATCTTTGGACTGTGGGAGGAAACCGGAGCACCCACAGGAAACCCACGCAGACACAGGGAGAATGTACAAACTCAACACAGGCAACTCTCGTTGAACCTGGGTCTAATGTGCTGTGAAGTAGCAGTGCTAACCACTGAGCCATATTTCTTGGATATCCTATAATACAAATCCAGAAAATCATTAATTTCTGGAAAGTCTGTCGTTCTGTGTTTTTACGGGCAACGGTAGTTAAACACATTATGGGGAAATATAGATTTTATTCAGATCTCATGTTATATGCTTTCAGCCAAATGTGTGACTTCCATTTATAATTATCCAACTCCTCTTTGTGAGGGTAATCTTCCCCAATGGCCCCAAAAATGCCTTCAGTGCCCTTTTTCTGTGATGTGCTGCTTTACCACATGCCTGGACATGACATGGGCATAGAACAATGTTTCAAACTGCCTAAACTGCTTCAAAACCAAAGTTATGTATTCCAAAGATGTGACACAATGTTCTTCAGCCTTTAATTTTGCAAATGGTATGTAAAAGAACATTCCACTCCACCTTTGTTATCATTTCACTGCTGTCGGTTGAACTATGACTAACTATGATCAAATCCAGATAACCATTAATGAACAAACTTTATTTACATGTCCCAACAAAGAGTTAATATAACAAAATTCTCAAATCTTGCAATATGCTACACTCTCTAGGCTTCTTGTTGTTGGATTTAAGATTCTTAATTGAAAAGCCATACTGGCTCAATGATTAGCATTGCTACCTCACAGTTCCAAGGACTCAGGTTTGATTCCACCCTCGGGCAACTGTCTACGTAGAGTTTGCATAGAGATAACAAGGTGTGGAGCTGGATGAACACAGCAGGCCAAGCAGCATCAGAGGAGCAGGAAAGCTTGACGTTTCGGGCCTCGACGCTCCATCAGAAATGGGGGAGGGGAAGAGGGTTCTGAAATAAATAGGGAGAGGGGGGAGGCGGATAGAAGATGGATAGAGGAGAGGATAGGTGGAGAGGAGACAGACAAGTCAAAGAGGCGGGGATGGAGCCAGTAAAGATGAGTGTAGGTGGGGGGGGGTA
>JAHRHZ010000020.1:5943764-6014786 GCA_024137785.1 Ginglymostoma cirratum
GGGGGCGGGATGAGGTTAGTAGATAGGAGATGGAGGTGCGGCTTGAGGTGGGAGGAGGGGATAGGTGAGAGAAAGAACAGGTTAGGGGGGTGGGGACGAGCTGGGCTCCTTTTGGGATGTGGTTGGGGGCGGGGAGATTTTGATGCTTGTGAAATCCACATTGATACCATTGGGCTGCAGGGTTCCCAGGCTGAATATGAGTTGCTGTTCCTGCAGCCTTCAGGTGGCATCATTGTGGCATTGCAGGAGGCCCAGGATGGACATGTCGTCTGAGGAATGGGAGAGGGAGTTGAAATGGTTCGCGACTGGGAGGTGCAGTTGTTTACTGCGAACCGAGCGTAGGTGTTCTGCAAAGCGGTCCCCAAGCCTCCGCTTGGTTTCCCCGATGTAGAGGAGGCCACAACGGGTACAGCGGATGCAGTATACCACATTGGCAGATGTGCAGGTGAACATCTGCCTGATGTGGAAAGCCTTCTTGGGGCCTGGGATTGGGGTGAGGGAGGAGGCGTGGGGGCAGGTGTAGCACTTCCTGCGGCTGCAGGGAAAAGTGCCGGGTGTGGTGGGGCTGGAGGGGAGTGTGGATCTCCTTTTTGTTGTCTACGTGGGTTTTCTCTGGGTGCTCCAGTTTCCTCCCACAGCCCAAAGATGTGCAGGTTAAGTGAGTTAGCCATGGCTAATGCTGGGATTGGCGGGGAGAGGGGTAGTGGTTAGGCTGCTCTCTGGAGGGTTGTTTTGGACTTGATGGGCCAAATAGCCTGAATCTTCTCTGTAGGGATTCTAATATTGTGAGCAGGGAGAATAGGAAAACCAGCTCCCATTTTTTCATCCTCCTTGACTGATCAGAACCAAGGTTTAAATACTTTTCAAGAGGCTATACCACTGTCCATTTAATATGTAATTAGTTCATTTTTAGTACAGACAATAAGGAGACAATCACAATTATATTCTTGCGTGGAAAAAAAACAAATTTATTACCTGCTAACTCCAGGAAAAGTAATAAAGATGTGCATTAGTCATAAGACGTCTGTACATTCACATGACTCAAAAATATAAGTATGCAAAGCTAAAAGAACAAAAGTAGTTAAAAGAATTAGTTTAGAATCCTTTGGGTATCCTCGAGGCATAAAGTTTTAACCACATACTGCAGTTGGTTTATTAGATTCTTGCACTGTCAGTTATCCTTGACATGCTTGGCTTTCTGAAGATCCTTTACAGTCACTGCTGTCACACTTGGCCTGTTGCTTCTTGTTAAGAAAGATGTATCTCAGCCTGTGTTCAGCCTTCCATCCTATAAGCTACTTCCTCTACTCTGCCCAAAAAGCACCTTGAAGCAGTAGCTTTTTAAATATATACTCCATGTCTGCTGAAGTTATGTATGCAGGCTTGTTAATTGTGGAAAGGCTTCATCTCCAACATGTGATGATTCTCACAATGGTGTAAGTCGAATAGGGGATGAGAATCTTTTCAAGCTATCCATGGGGTGCTTGGCTGACAGTTTCTGTCACTCTTGCTTACAGTGTCAATTTCAGGTTAGACTGTTTTTGATCTAACTCAAGTTAGTTTCATAAAATTTGACCAGCCTGTGTGGATCAAGTGATTACTGTGGCCATTTTAAGTCAGTGTTTTGCTCTCTTTTTAAAATCACTTCAGTTCTAGCTATTAAGTTGACAATGGAATTCAAAGAACGATAGTTTACATTTTATATCATCATGACATTAGAAGTCAATTAAGTGGCTTTCCACACTGGCCACCCTGAGAGGGGACTAAAATTGGACATGGTATTCTAGATGAGGCCAGACTAGAATCTTATGTCGGGAAATCTGTTTTAAGAGAGAATACTTGATAGATGCTTATCCTACTGTCTCATCCGAAGAGCCATGATGTGGAGGTGCCAATGCTGGAGTGGGGTGGATACTTCCTCAGAATGGTCACTGGACCTGAAACATTAACTCTGGTTTCTCTTCACAGATACTGCCAGACCTGCTGAGCTTTCCCAGCCCAACATCTGCTTTTGTTTCTGATTTACAGCATCCGCAGTTCTTACAGTTTTCATCGTACTGAGCCTTGTTCATTTGCCTAAGCCTATTGAAACTATAAAATTATAGCCTTCTTGCTCAGAGATGGCATCAATAGTGAAATACTGGAGCTAATCATCATGAGATGGGCAGGAAATTCTTTCCTACAAATGCGTATCATATAAAAATAACTGGCAGTTAGCTAATTCTGTATATTTCTGATGTGTGAAGCAGAAATGCCTCAGTACATTATTTGTAGTCCTATTTTTCTGTGCTGTGTTCTGGCATTGACATTAGAGTGCACAATTGTAAACTATTTAGAAGTGTGAATTTGAAGTTGAGGACAATGCTAGAGACATTCTTTCCCATGACATAAATCATAATTACAAGTTAAAAATCATAGCACACAATACTACAATCTTACTTTTGCTGTCTCTGACTGTGAACATGCATCCACCTGAGATGATCAGTCAAAAAAAATTGTAGTTCTAGACAAGGTGAATGACCAAAGATGACAGTGACCTCAGTAAACAAACTGAGGTCACAATCCAACTAGAAGATTGTAGAACTAATTTTCCATGTCTCCATTGCCAAGTATTAAGCAGGCAGAGTATGAGCTTCATGTCCAGGCCTCTAGCAGACTCCATATTTAGTAGACTGGATTACTAAGGTGGTTTAACCACACCCCTGGTCTCTGCAAGATCTTACACCAGGAGACATGAAAGATTGGGAACCAACCTCAAGGATTCCCCTTTCTCTTCTCCAAAAGCAGCCAGAAAGCCTCTAACTTTAAAGAATTGTTAGAAAGCTGCAAGGGAAAGGAGACATGTTCTGCTATGACCTCTCTGCTCTTCTGTTTCAATTCTTCTTAGGAACCCCAGGGTGGAATTCAGCTTCAGGCTGACAATCTCTAACTTCTCAGGAATGTTTGTTTGTTGGAGCCTCCTGCTAGGCAGCACAATATAAACTGGATGATTGTAACTCAAATGAAAATGAATTAAATGTATAAGTTCAAATAAGTGAAAATTTTACATTAAAAGAAGACTTTTCTGGGATTTTTTGAATTTTATGTCTCGTTGGTGATCAAGTAATTCTCAAGACCTTCATCTTGCTGAATAAGTTATTACAGGACGTGAAGTTTATGTTTTCTTATTTCAATGGTAATTCAGGAAGAAATAGATATGCTGACTTGGGAGAATTTAGCACCAATTCTTACTTACAGAGCTGAGAATGATGACAAAATTACGTTAATTTTATTTGTTTATGAATGGACAGAATATCACATAGTTGACAAATAAGGCCCATTGACATTTGTATCTAACAGGAAGCTGCAAACCACCAGTAACGTGCCTCAGGATATGACTGTGTTTGCTTCAGCAATAAGACAATCACAGAGGGTGAGTGAAGTTGCCTAATCTAGTCTACAAGTTCACATTTCGAGCTTACATACTTTAACAATGGTGTATCAAGAAACTGAAGGTAAAGCTTTGCCTGAACCGTGTAGAGATGAGCTGCATTTGACACCACAGCTCGATGGAAGCCAGTTCAACTCACAAACCTTCAAGACAACGCCACAAAGAAGATATTGCCTTGTTTGAAAATCTGGCATACTATAAGGAAGAAACAACTGAATAGTCATCGTCTAAGGTGGACATTCAAGCAATTAAACGTCTACCAGATGAAGTTAGCACGAAAAAGTTCCTTTGAAAAGAAAAGTCAGGATATTAAAACTCTTCTGGTTAAGGTCACTGTGTCTAGCAGGTACAATATCCTCCATGAAAAATATCCAAGAGATAAAAGATGTTCCAGTGGAGAACAGTACAATCATTCCTCTAATTAGAAACGTTAACATAGAGATGGATCTCTTAGAGACATTAAAATACAGACGGATCTGGCCGTGCAGGTCCACAGTTCCCTAAAAGTGGCAACACAGGTAGCCAAAGTGATTAAGAAGGCATATACTTGCTTTCATCAGCCGGGCCATGGAGTGCAAGAATTGGCAAACCATGTTGCAATGATATAAAACCCTTGTTAGGCCGCATTTGGAGTATTGTGCTCAGTTTTGGTCCCCACATTACCAGAAGGACATGGAAGGTTTGGAGAGAGTGCAGAGAAGGTTCACCAGGATGTTGCCTGGTCTCCAGGGCATTGACAATGAGGAAAGATCGAAAAGACTAGGATTGTTTTCACTGGAAAGATGGAAAGAGGTCTACAAAATTTATGACAGGCATAGATAGGGTGGATAGCCAGAGGCTTTTTCCCAGGGCTGAAGTTTCAATTACAAGGGGGCGCAGGTTCATGGTGGGAAGGCAAAAGTTTAAGGGAGATGTGCAAGGAAACTTTTTCATGCAGAGAGTGGTAGGACCCTGGAATGCACTGCCAGAGGAGGTGGTAGAAGCAGGCACAATGGTGACATTTAAGAGACAACTGGATAGTTAAATGAATAGGGAGGTAACAGAGGGATACAGATCGAATAAGGGCAGAAGGTTTGTTTTTTAGTTTAGTCAGGGCCTGATGATCGGCACAGGCTTGGAGGGCTGAAGGGCCTGTTCCTGTGCTATACTTCTCATATGTTCTTGTTTTAATCACAAATTCTCTCTTTTTTTCATGCTCACACTCCTCCGATCACAATTTTCCTCTTTCCCAATCTTGGTGTTCCTCCAGAGATGGAGAATTTTTAATAATTAATTCATGGGATGTGGCTCGACCAGAGTCAGCAACATTGCTATAAGTCCGGAGTCATAAGTAGTTCAGACCAGGTAAGGGCACTTGCCTTTCCTAAACAGTATTAATGAACCTGATGGAAGTTTCCTGACAATTGGCAACAGTTTCATTGTCATTATTAGATTTTTTTAAAAAATCAAATTTAAGTTTCACCCTGGTGGTTTTGGAACACGGGTTGCCAGATTATTAACAACCAAAACAGAAATTTCTGGAAATGCTCAGCAGGTCTGGCAGCACCTGTGGAGGGAAATCAGAGTTAATGTTTTGGGTCCAGTGTTCAACTCTTCACAAATGCTGCCAGACCTGCTGAGCATTTCCAGTAACATCTGTTTTGGCTTCTGATTTACAGCATCTACAGTTCTTTCGGTTTTCCCCAGACCATTGACTGGCCCTGTGGGGATAATAGACCACCAATAATGCCACGAGGCCATCGCCTTCCCATTAAATTGTGATTTAACAAATTCTGATTTGAAGAGCTAGTTGATCTTCTGTGTAGCTTGCAAATAAGATATCAAGACAAAGTGAAGTATTCACATCTTGCACTTGGAGCTGAGGCATTCATTGAGCTGAAGAAACAGGACAAGGGCAGATATAAGGAGATAGAGGCCGAGTGGGGAAAAGGATATACACCTTAACATCACAGAGACCATCTAATGAATGTGGTGACCTTGATGTGAATCAGGCAGACATTGAGATGGAGGTTGCTTCCTCAGTAATCCTAATGCTCCACCAACAGATAATCCACCTGTTAGTGTTTTAACGTTTCATACATATTATATCAAAGTCAGTAATGAGGATTATTAACTTGAAAGTATTGACATGGGCTGAAATAGAAGGCCAAGCTAGAAAACTGAGATCAATTGCTGATGGGAGCAATCCAGTTATTTAAACAGAAAGTCAACGAACTTTAGGTGTGTACATTAGGACCCTTCCTGTTCTCTGTGTGGCCTTGCAATAAAGATCAAATCTAATATTGACATGGTTGTTTGACAGCATGGGCTTGAAGAAATATTGAATGCTGCTTTGGATTAAATCAGTCTAAAAAATTGAAAGGTGATGTTACTGTCAAGGCAGGACTTACAGAAGAGAAACCAGACATGCTAAACACTACGGAAAGAGGATCTGTCTGGCTTCTACTTCCCATCAATCCCATGGTGGTGAGTGGTTGGGTGGCAATTTTTAGTTTAGTATTGTGACCCAGGAAACCGTATGTTACAGGTGAACAGAAACCACTCAGATGGCAGGAAAGATGGGGAAATAGACCTTGCCTCTTAATCAAGCTTCCTAACTTAGGCATAGTCCAACAAAGTCATGATCTGTTGAGAGTGTGGATGTCATTCCATGTTACATGCAGTAACAGCACGTAAACTGAAATGATCGAAATGCCCACAAAAGCCAAAGCATATCCACCAAAATTCTGGAAAAGATGCCTTTGAGAAAATCTCCAATAGAGTCCTTAGAAAAAAAAATCCCATTCGTGACAATCGGTTTGTGTTACTCAATGTCTTCATAAGGGATGTCCCTCTAATCCCAGGGATCATCTAGTGAACTATTGTTTCACTCTCTCCAGGTAAAATTTTCTCACTTCCATTCTACAATGCTCTTGAAATAAATACCAAATTCTTATCCCATCACCTTGCATGTTGATATCCCTTTGCAAATACTTTGTGTCCTTCTTATTCCCGTCCAGTTTTCTTTTACCACAAGCAAACTTGAACAGATTGCAATTGGTTCCCTTACATAAGTCATTTCAATAGATTATACATATTTGAAGCCCATCTACTGATCCTTGTGGCATTCCACCAGCTACACTGAGGCATTCTGAAAATGACCTGTTTATTTGTACTATCTGTTTTCTCTAGATTAACCAATCTTCAAGTGATGCTAATGTATTATCTAAATCCATGATGACTAATTTTCTTTGTAATATGCTAAACGCACAAAAAAATTAAAGTCCCAATGATGCCATGCTCCTGCATTTGAGATATATCGGCCAAACTTGTGACAAGTTTGGGTTTTTTTGCTGTTTGCAGTAACAAAACCAGACAGCAATGACAGGAGCAGACAATTTCCCTTCCTCCAGATCAGTACTGGATGGACAATTGCTGAGTATCCTTACAATGTAAATTCCAGTTTCAAACACTCCGCCAGCATTTTTCTTTGAAAAGAAGTATGCGGAAATATTTACTTGCTGTGGCAGCAGTAGGGTGGCACGGTGGCTCAGTGGCTAGCACTGCTGCCTCACAGTGCCAGGAACCTGGGTTTGATTCCACCCTTGGGTGACCATCTGTGTGGAGTTTGCACATTCTCCCCGTGTCTGCGTGGGTTTCCTTCGGTTTCCTCCCACAGCGTAAAGATGTGCAGGTTAGGTGGATTGGCCATGCTGGATTGGCCATTCTAAATTGTCCCATAGTGTCCAGGGATATGCAGGCTAGATGGGTTAGCCATGGGAAATGTAAAGTTACAGAGATAGGGCGAGGTGGTGAGTCTGGATGGGATGCTGTTCAAAGGGTCTGTGTGGGCTCAGTGAGCCCAATAGCCTGCTTTCACACTGTAGGGATTCTAAAAATTTTTATTCCTAACATTGCAACAAGGAGAGATAAGAGAATGTCAGCATAAGTGTGCTTTACACCAATTTACAAGGTACCACGGACCTAAGTAACCTTGCCCAGATTTTTCGCCATGCTCACTGTTTTTTAATTATTTGCTATCTTTGTGAAATCAGATGATTTGGTCTTCCTTCCCAGTATGATGTCTGATGTGCCAGGTCCAATTCAGAGCAGATAGCAAATTGTTCAAATTTGACTTGCGCAATTTAAAGTGCGCACCTACATTTCCCTCAAGAGGTTATTCGCGTTGAAAGCAGTTGAGTACAAAATGGTAAGTTTGACAGTTGAACAACTCAAAAAAAAAATGAATTGCTGACAAAGAGTTCAGGGCATTGACAGCAGGAAAAAGGTTCACCACAAATAACACCTCCACTTTTAGGATTTGTCACATCATGTTTAAAGCTTGTATGATATACTGAAAACAAAACAAATCTGCTGGAAATGTTCAGCAAATTCAATGTCTTTGTAGGGGTCAGTGTTTTCATGGACTGAACCTTATGCTGTTAGGTTAAGTGCAATTTACGTTGAATTTTTTTGAAGGGATTCTCACCATGAGGTCCAGCGAGATTTCTTATGATTTCGTGCTGCATCACATACCTAACAGCTCCTCTCTCTTTATTATGTAACTGGCACTTACTTCTGACCATGAGCTATTTCTGAAACAACTCACCACACAGTGGGTGTTTGCCACAAGACTGGCATTCCTGGCACCTGCAGCATCTACAAAATTCTGCTGTGCATCCGGAGGAGAGCTGTCAGTCCACAGCTGCCCTGCATGGTTCCTGACATTTGCTCTGAGTAGAGGAAATTGGTGACCCACTTTGTGGGCACAGCCATTGAGGTCCCGTTGAGCCAAGGTGGTACAGAAGTGGGATGCCCTCTTCCCTCCAGGACCAGCAGTGGCGATCATAACACCAGAGCATGCCAGCCTGGTCTGAGGTTCCTTACCCAAGTGAGTGTCCCGCATTGTAAGAATGTCAATGAACTTCTCCACTCTACCAGCAATAGTGCCAACATGTTCTCTCTGATATCTCACACTATCTCTGCCCCCGTGTCCACCACTCTCACTACTCCCTGCAACACCCTCTCCACGTACTCTAACCCGCCTAACACCGGGCACTACTAACCCTCATGCTCTCTGCGCTGTTTATAACTCCTCACCTGCACTAACAATAACAGCTGTGCCAACCACTCTCACTTCCCTTAATACCTGGGCAAGGCAGAGTTGCTGAGAGAGCATTCATGTGGGTTCAGAGTGAGTGAGCGCTCTGACAGTGGAGTGAACATCCCAGAGATACAGCCTTGTCCAGTCCATGGGTTTGGGATGTGTCCCTGAACAAACAGTGTCCTTGCTGCAGCATTACAACGAGAGTTACAGCATTGAAGTGCAGAAATGACTTGTACGTGGATGTACCATGAGGGTTATTAGATTCTTGCATGTGTCAAATGCCAATGCCCATAGATGTGGGGTGTGTGTGGCTGGTGCCCGTAGAGTGTGCCCTGAGATGTTGGTGCCCAGAATCCAGTATGAAAGTCCTTTGGAGAAAGCATCTGCTCTGACTTCCATATCAAGATTTTTCAACATCTAACTTGTTTGATGCATTTGGTAAGATAGGATGCTGAGTATTTAAGAGGGAGTTGGGCAGTTAATGAGATGTTTAACAGGCTATAATTACCCTTAATTTGCAACTGGACACTGCCTAGCAAGAAACATTTCTCACTTTTTGTCAAAGTCATAAAAGATGGGGAATGAGTTGCTCCCAATGTTGAGATAGTAATCACTAGGTTCCTTATCTAATTTTGCCACAATCTCATCATTGCTTGTGTCGCTTGGGCGATATCATAGCGATATCAACAAGTTTCATCCCACCATCAGACTTACCATGGACTACTCTTCAGATTCAGCCTCATTCTTGGACACGCACATCTCCACTGGGGACGGACACCTCAGCACTTCACTCTACCGCAAGCCCACTGATAAAGTCCTGATGCTGCATCTCTCTAGCTGCCACCCTAAACTTGTTAACGAAGCCATCCCCTATGGACAAGCCCTGCGCATACACAGGATCTGCTGACATGAGGGGGAATGCGACGGATACCTGAGGGTTTTGAAGGACGCCCTCATAAGAACAGGATATGATGCTCAACTCATTGATCACCAGTTCTGACGTGCCATAGCGAAAAACCACAACGACCACCTCGGAAGACGGACACAGGACACGACTGATAGAGTACTTTTCATCATCCAGTACTTTCCTGGGAGTGGAGAAATTATGCCATGTTTTTGTTTCTGATTTACAGCATCGGCAGTTCTTTAAGTCTTGACATTTCCTGCTGCCAACATAATCAAAGAACCCTCCCTCCCTGGTTATAGTCTATTCTACCTTCTTCCATTGGACAGAAGATACAAGAGTTTGAAAATGCGCACTGACAGATTCAAGAACAGCTTCTCCCCTACTGTAATCAGACTTATGAACAGACCTCTCATATATTAGAGCTGATCTTTCTCTGCATCCTCTCTGTAGCTGTAACATTATATTCTGCATTCTGTTCTGTTACCTTGTTGTACTCATCAAATCAAATAAAATCAAAATCAAATCAAACAAAATTAACTCAAATCAAAGTGATGATTGTAATGGGGTCAGCCAATTGGACACCATAGATTAAGAGTTCCCTGATTGGGGGTGTTAATTTGGTCCAATCAAGGAGCCCTGGCTGCCATACTGGAAGGGTGACTTTCAGAGACACTGACACTTTGCTGCCTGACTCAGTATGAGGCAGTATGATAGACAAGGACTGTTCATGTATAAAAAGGGGACACTTACTGATACCAGCTTTTGTGGGGTTATTTCAATTACCTGTCGAGAAAGAAAGTCTTCTGAGTTTTGCCATTGTCCTTGATTTGTCTGTGAGTGCTAAACGAGCAAGGCATTCCAGTTGTTGGAAAAGAATAATTTTGACTGTCTTTAGCTAATCCTTAATTCATTACCCTCGATACCATAAGTTTCTATCTTGTGCAAAACCTTTTAGGCAGCACATTATCAAATGCTTTCTGAGAATCCATTTATATTACATCTACCAGGTCCCCTTTATCAACTCTGCCTGTCATACTCACCAAGAACTTTAGCAAATTTAGCAAACATGACTTTCCTTTCAATAAACCATATTGACGCTGTTTGATTTTATTTAGCTTTTGTAAATGTCCTGCGATTTCTTCATTCATCACGTATCTAGCATTTTCACAACAATATGGCCATGGTTTGTCTGAGTGTGGGAATGGTTCCACATTTCTGCCTGCCCCATGTAATCCTTGAGTCCCATATCAAGCAAAAATCTTTTCAACTCGATCTTGACAAAATCAGTGACCCATCTTCTGCTGTACTCTGGGGAGTTTAAGGCCATAAACTAACAGACTCTTGAGGAAAAAAAATTCTTCTTACCTCAGTCTCAAGTGGGTGACCCTTCATTTTTAAACTGTGGCATGTTTACTTTTATAAAAATTATTATTTGCTCATAGGATGTGGGTATCGTTAGACTAGGCAAAGCATTTGTTACCTATCCCTAACTGCCTGCAGGGCAATTAAGAATCAACTACGTTGCTGTGAGTCTGAAGTTACATGTTGGCCAGACCAGGTAAGGATGGCAGATTGAAAATCAACAAATCAGATGTGCTCATAAATAATTTCAGAGATAGTAGGAACGGCAGATGCTGGAGAATCTGAGCTAACAAGGTGTAGAGCTGGATGAACACAGCAGGCCGAGCAGCATCAGAGGAGCAGGAAAGCTGATGTTTCGGGCCTAGACCCTTCTTCAGAAATGGGGGAGGGGAAGCAGGTTCTGAAATAAATAGGGAGAGATGGGGAGGCGGATAGAAGATGGATAGAGGAGAAGATAGGTGGAGAGGAGATAGATCGGTCAAAGAGGCGGGGATGGAGACAGTAAAGGTGAGTGTAGGTGGGGAGTTAGGGAGGAGATAGGTCAGTCCAGGGAGGACGGACAGGTCAAGGGGGTGGGATGAGGTTAGTAGGTAGGAGATGGGGGTGGGGCTTGAGATGGGAGGAGAGGAAAAGTGGAAGGACAGGTTAGGGAGGTGGGGACGAGCTGGGCTGGTTTTGGGATGCGGTTGGGGGAGGGGAGATTTTGAAGCTTGTGAAGTCCACATTGATACCATTGGGCTGCAGGGTTCCCAAGCGGAATATGAGTTGCTGTTCCTGCAGCCTTCGGGTGGGATCGTTGTGGCATTGCAGGAGGCCCAGGACGGACATATCTTCTGAGGAATGGGAGGGGGAGTTGAAATGGTTCGCGACTGAGAGGTGCAGTTGTTTGGTGTGGACCGAGTGTAGGTGTTCTGCAAAGCGGTGCCCAAGCCTCTGCTTGGTTTCCCTGATGTAGAGGAGGCCACAACGGGAACAGCGGATGCAGTATACCACATTGGCAGGTGTGCAGGTGAACATCTGCTTGATGTGGAAAGTCTTCTTGGGGCCTGGGATGGGGGTGAGGGAGGAGGTGTGAGGGCAGGTGTAGCACTTCCTGCTGGTGCAGGGAAAAGTGCCGGGTGTGGTGGGGCTGGAGGGGAGTGTGGAGCGGACAAGGGAATCATGGAGAGAGTGATCCCTCCCGAAGGCAGATAAGGGTGGGGAGGGAAAAATGTCTTTGGTGGTGGGGTCTGATTGCAGATGGCGGAAGTGTCGGAGGATGATGCGTTGGATCCGGAGGTTGGTGGGGTGGTACGTGAGGATGAGGGGGATTCGGTTTTGGTTGTTATTGCGGGGACGGGGTGTGAGGGATGAGTTGCAGGAAATGCTAGAGACATGGTCGAGGGCGTTCTCGACCACTGCGGGGGGGATCTTGCGGCCCTTGAAAAACGAGGACACCATAAAGCAATTGGTAGTCATTAATAGATTAGTTTATTGTTCCTTGTTTAATTGGATTCAAATTTAATCATCTGTTTATGGTGGGATTGAAATTCATGTCCTGGGGTTCAAGATTACTAGTCCAGTGACATTGTAACTATGACACAGCCTTACCTTATTCTGTGAAGTGTCTCTGAGTAGACAAATGTTCTGGGAATATGGGTTCAAACCTGACCATTGTGATGGTGAAATTTGAATTGTGTAAAAAGCTGGTCTAATAATCTGGTAATCGTTGTTGGTAAAAGCCCATCTAATTCACTAATTTTTCTTAGGGAGGGAAATCTACCATCCTTACCTGGTCTGTCCTACATATGACTCTAGGCCCATAGCGATGCAGTTAAATCTTAACTGCCCACTAGTAAATAAATGCTGCCTTAGCCAGTGAATGCCTCCATCTTGCAAATGAATAAAAAGCGGTACACGATTTTTCCACAGGGGGAAATATCCCTTGAGCTCCAGCTTGTCAAGTTCCCTCAGGATTTTCTGCGGTTTTATAAGGCCAGCCCTCACACGTCTAAACTCTGATGGTGGTAGGCTCAATTCACATTCTCAATTCATTCATCCTAGGAATGGATCCAGTAGCAAAACCTGAGGACTGGGAAAAATTTAAAATTCAGCAGAGGAGGACAGAGGGTCTAATTCGGAAGGCGAATATAGAATATGAGAGTTAGCTTATGGAAAACATAAAAACTGACTGCAAAATCTTCTATAGATATATGAAGACAAAAAGACAGGTGCAGACAAATGTAGGTCCTTTACCAATAGAATCAGGTGAATTCATAATAGAAAACAAAGAGATGTCAGACCAGTTGAACAAATACTTTGGATCTGTCTTCACTAAGGAGGACACAAATAATCTTCCGGAAATGGTAGGAGACAGAGGGTCAAGCATGAAGGAGGAACTAAAGGAAATCCTTGATAACAAGCATGGGGCTGGATGAACACAGCAGGTCAAGCAGCATCATAGGAGCAGGAAAACTTGACGTTTCGGGCCTAAACCCTTCATCAGAAATGGGGGAGTGGAAGAGGGTTCTGAAATAAATGGGGAGAGAGGGGGAGGCGGATAGAGGATGGATAGAGGAGAGGATAGGTGGAGAGGAGGCAGACAAGTCGAAGAGGCGGGGATGGAGCCAGTAAAGGTGAGTGTAGGTAGGGGGGTTGGGAGGAGATAGGTCAGTCCAGGGAGGACGGACAGGTCAAGGGGGCGGGATGATGTTAGTAGATAGGAGATGGGGGTGTGGCTTGGGGTGAGAGGAAAAACAGGTTAGGGAGGTGGAGATGAGCTGGGCTGGTTTTGGGATGTGGTTGGGGGAGGGGAGATTTTGAAGCTTGTGAAATCCACATTGATGCCATTGGGCTGCAGGGTTCCCAGGCTGAAGATGATTTGCTGTTCCTGCAGCCTTCGGGTGGCATCACTGTGGCATTGCAGGAGGCCAAGGATGGACATGTCATCTGAGGAATGGGAGGGGGAGTTGAAATGGTTCGCGACTGGGAGGTGCAGTTGTTTGTTGCGAACTCCTTATTAGTCAGGAAATGGCATTGGGGAAATTGATGGGATTAAAAGCTGATAAGTCCCCAGGGTCTGATGCTCTGCATCCCAGAGTAGTGGCCCTAGAAATAGTGGACACATTGGCAATCATTTTCCAGCATTCTATTGACTCTGGAAGAGATCCAATGGACTGGAGGGTAGCTAATGTAACCCCACTCTTTAAGAATGGAGGGATAGAGAAATCGGTCAGCATGGTTTTAATAAAGTCAAATCTTCTGGAATTTTTTAAGGATGTGACCAGTAGAGTGGACAAGGGTGAGTAAATGAAAGTTGTGTATCTGGACTTTCAAAAGGCTTTTGACAAGGTTCCACACAGCAGATTAGTAAGGAAGATTAAAGCTCATGGTATTGGAGGTAATGTGTTGATGTCGATAGAGAATTGCTTGGCAGACAGGAAGCAGAAGGTTGGAATAAACAGAGTGGCAGGCAGTGACAAGTGGCATACTGCAGGGTTCAGTGCTAAGACCTCAGCTGTTCACAATATACAGTAATGATTTGGACAAAGGAATTGAATGCTGTATCTCCAAATCTGCAGATGACGCTAAGCTGGGTGGCAGTGTGAAGAAGATGCTAAGAAACTGCAGGGTGACTTGGACAAACTGCCTGAGTGGGCAAATGCAATATAATGTGGATAAATGATAGGTTATCCACTTTGATCACAAAACCCGGAAGCCTGATTATAATGTGAATGGTGGCAGTTTAGGACAGGGTGAGGTGCAACAAGCCCTGGGTGTCGTGGTGGACCAGTTGCTGAAGGTTGGCATGTAGGTACAGCAGGCGGTGAGGAAAGCTAATGGCATGCTGGCCTTCATAGCGAGAGGATTTGAGAATTGGAGCAAGGGTATCTTGCTGCAGTTATACAGGGCCTTGGTGAGGCCACACCTTGAGTATTGTGAGATAACACGGTGTAGAGCTGGATGAACACAGCAGGCCAAGCAGCATCAGAGGAGCTGGAAAGCTGACGTTTTGGGTCGAGACCCTTGTTCAGAAAATCAGTATTGTGTACAGTTTTGGTCTGAGGAAGGACATTCTTGCTTGGAGATAGTAGTCCTTACTGCAGATGCTGGGAGCTAGAGTCAATGGGCGTTGAGCTGGAAAAGCACAGCTGGTGAGACAGCATCTGAGGAGCAGGAAAGTCAACATTTTGGACTGAAACCCTTCCTGCTGTTGAGTGAGTCCAGCGAAGGTTCACCAGACTGATTCCCGGGATAGCAGGGTTGACACATGAGGAAAGACTGGATCGACTGGGCTTGTACTCACTGGAGAGGGGGGGATCTCATAGAAACATATAACATCCTGATGGGACTGGACAGGCTAGATGCAGGAAGAATGTTCCTGATGTTGGGGAAGTCCAGAACTAGGAGTCAGAGTCTGAGAATAAGGGATAAGCCATTCAGGACTGGGATGAGGAAGAATTTCTTCACTGAGAGAATAATGAACCTGTGGAATTCTATCCCACAGGAAGCTGCTGGAGCCAGCTCATTAGATATGTTCAAGAGGGAGCTAAATGTGGCCCTTGTGGCTAAAGAGATCAAGAGGTATAGATATGGAGAGAAAGCGGGACTGGGACACTGAGATTGTATGATCATCCGTGATCATATTAAATGGTAGTGCAGGCTCAAAGGGCCAAATGTCCTCCCCTTATTTTCAATGTTTCTGTGAATCAGTTGAATGACCTTTGCTGAGTTACTTGAAATGATTAACTCCTTAAAGAAAAAAAACTTCTCAAGACCAGCAATGCACACAACACTACAGGTGTTACATTACATTACTATGCAACGTTCCTGATTTGTGTAACGGGTGCGTCAGAAAACTTCCATCTACAGCTAGACAAGTTAAACATAAAGCCAAATATTTACAGCAATACCTATTCTTTCATCTAATGCAGGACATTGCATCATTTTGCCACTCCTGTTTCAAAAATTTACTTTTCATCATTATCCTTTCCAATTTGCAAGTGAACACATGCCTAAATGAATCACAACTGAGCTTACTGGTTGTTGGTAAAGCTTCAAGAGTCACAATGACAATAAATAGGACCTTCCTAGTAAAGGGCAGGTTAACATTATCTGCTTAATAAAGAACCTACATTATTCTTTGCCATATTGAATGTAAGTTATTCATTCTGTAAACTCTTTTATAATTTGTCTTAGTTACGCAAAACAAAAATAAAGTAGCCATAGTCCCAGAGGGTTCCTCTCTTGTGAGAGAGCGAGGTGATGGTTTAATCTGAGAGCACCATGCCTTGAGTGAAGGGAGAGGCTGAAAAGGAGAATTTTTCATGGTAACCTCAGCCAATGTGGAAATGGAACCCATGTTGTTGGCATCACTTTGCATCCCAAACCAGTCATCCAGTGAACTGAGTTAACGAAAGAATCTGTCATTGCCGTCCCTCTTTTGTTATCTAGTGGCTGGTGATTCATTTGTGCATCAGTTAGACATAGAGAAAGGATTAATGACAGAGAAGCACCCTCTGACTGAATAGTTTGCTGCCACCCACTGTTTAGACTTGAGCAAAGGACCTCTGCTTTTGCCAAATGCCAGCAGAATGACTGGCATGAGCCTGAGCTTTCGCAAGGGGATAGCACTGAAACAAAGAAAAGTAGATAGATAACTAGCTAACAGAGGTGACGTTAGCGGGTTGTGTCAGATTTAATCGGTTTTCAGAGGGAAACACACACTCTCTTGTTACTGAGAAGAAAACATGTGATTATGACCACATGATGAATGAATAGATCTCATAGTCATCAGAAAGTAACAGATACTTTGCTTGCACGTGTTTTTCCTTATCATCTTCCTTTGAAAAAAAACAATATATGGCTTGTTCAAATCAAAACTTTCAGCAAAAAAGTCATGCAAAGTTTTAATTGGCCCACTGTTTATATGTATCAATATATATATTATTCCATGTTGACTCTCTCGAATTATTTTTTTGCCAGGGAATCTACTATTAGTTGGGGTGTTTGAGAGGTTTTTCTGGATTATATGTAACATCCCAATAACTGCAGAGGGGTTGAGAACCTTTCTTGTTTATTTTGTTTGGTGCTCATCAAAAACAGTAAGCAGGTTGGAAGGGAGATTCTGGACAACATACAATCACATTCCAGCGATGATGTGCATTTTAAGACCGAGCTCATTTGCTTGTGACATTTAGTCCATGCTAATGAAAATGTAAGAAAAAAACAAGTCTTAGGTCACCCAAGGAATGTCAGCTCTTTTTTCCTGACTGACCCCTTCGCAGGTCCGATTACCACAGTGGGTGGTAGGTTGATTCTTTTCAAAACTAACGTGTGTTTTTTTGCAAAAGTCCATTACTACTTGTGTATCTATGAACCGATGACAAAAGAAAATGACAAGTTTTTCGTAAGACCATAAGGAATAAGAATAGGAGTCGGCCATTCAGCCCATAGAGCCTGCTCTGCCGTTCAATAGAATCATGGCTGATATAGTATTCGTTATGTTCAATTCCCTTTGTTTTCGCCAAAGCTCCTGGCTCCCCGACTGATCGAGAATCAATCTATCTCACTCGTAAATATACACAAGGACTCTGCTCCTACGGCTCTCTGTGTCAAGGAGTTCCAAAGACTCAAAACCCTCAGAGTAAAGAAATTCCTCCTCATCTCAGTCTTAAATTGGTCAGTAAAATGTAGGCTAACAGTTTGGGCAATAAAGCATCATGACAAGATTTGAAAGAACAAATAGTTTTGTCAATGAACAACCAATTTGAAAAGAAACAAAGGTAATATTTTTTGCAGTTGAATCAGCACAGAAGCTGAAGTAAGAAATCACATTACAATACAGTCATATAGTCATACAGATGTACATCATGGAAACAGACCCTTCGATCCAACTTGTCCATGCCAACCAGATATCCTAAATTAATATAGTCCCATTGCCAGAATTTAGCCCATATCCCTCTAAACCCTTTCTATTCATGTACTCATCCAGATGCCTTTTAAATGTTGTAATTGTACCAACCTCCACCACTTCTCTGACAGTTCGTTCCATAGATGCACCACCCTCTACATGAAAAAGTTGCCCTTTAGGTCCCTTTTAAATCGTTCCCCTCTCACCTTAAGCCTATGCCCGCTAGTTTTGGACTCCCTTATTCTGGGTAAAAGAACTTGCCTATTCACCCTATCCATGCCCCTCATGATTAGAGAAGGCTGGGTGAAATAAAGTTTGCGCTAGGTGTTTTTTGACAGTCCGAGTGGATGCGTTCATCAATCTGTTGTTTCCATCTTGATTTACTTTTGTCCTAGATTTCATGGTGTGAGCAAATTCTTTGGTGAGCCTCCAACTGCAATGCCAAGTGAGGGCTTTGTTTTCTCACATTCTGTAATGTTTACCAAAGGGATATAAGGTTCCATGGGACTATTTGCCTCTGGATTTACAGCTAAGGTGGGGCTTGTTAACTCAGCACAAGAGTACAATATAAGAGAGGAGGGGAGAGAATTACATTTTTGGAATCTACCACACTGAAAGGGTGGCATGATGGCTCAGTGGTTAACACTACTGCCGCACTTTACCCGGGACCTAGGTTCAATTCTCACCCTTGGGTGACTGTCTGTGTGGGTTTCCTCTGGGTGCTCCAGTTTCTTTCCACAGTCCAAACACGTGCAGAGTAGTTGGATTGGCCATGCTATAGTGCCCAGGGACATTTGGGTTAGACATGGGCAATCAGGGATAATGGGTCTGAGTGGGATGCTCTTTGGAGGGGCAGTGTGGACTGTTGAGCCAAATGGCCTGTCTCCACACTGTAGGGATTCTATGAAACTGGCTATTTGACCAGAATCAGTTCTCATTCTCTAATTGCTATTTTACACTCTGCCTTACATTTCTTCTTCCCCTCTCAGTGTCTTTGTCATCTGAGTCCTCCCTTAAATTTGTGTTTTGTGCTTCAATTGTTGGATTTGAGAGAGAACTTCTGTGGAGAAAAATTCTAACCTCATTATTTGCTCCTAGGAGCTACACTTTTGTTAATTTGGCAGCTACAACCTTAAAATTTCCAGAGTACCTGAAGTTTAGAAGCAAAGAGATTAGAATGAAATATTTTGAAGATTGAGTTTACTGTCTGCTCGCTGTAATATCATGTGAAAGATTGTGATAGTGGTGAAGAAGCAGGCGAACATGAGAGGCAATGATAAAGGTGGACAGGGTGTGGGAAGGGGATTGAGAGGAGAATATTTTTGTGGTCAGCGTTGTTGATCTTGGAGTTGACGCAGCAATGGAGACATAGGCTGGACTCTTAATGAGGGGTTGAAGGTGAGAAACTGACTCTGACTTTCGAATCGAAGACCCACCAAATCTAAAGACAATCACACATTGGTGAGACTATTACTGAGCCCTCACCTGGAATGAAGATCCCAGGAGACTGAAGCCTCATTCAGATGACAGCTGCCAATCAGTCATTGGCTGGCAGCTCTTGCATTTGACCATGCTATGGATTGGCAGTGGGTGCTGCCCAGAAAGACATGCAAGATGGCAGACGCCCAAGGTGCAGGATGGGTGGTGTGGAGGGAGATCTGCGGACTGCCCTGGGACAAGGCGGTGGGTGGAATCAGAAGCAATGGAGGATGGGGGATTGGTGTGTCAGCAGACCAACACACTTCAACTGCATCCAATCCCTTGATTGGGCAGCGAGTGGCTTTGATCGAGGGATGCCTCTCTCCCCACCTCTGCCAGCTGATACGCTGCTCTCACAAGGGCATAGTGCACGGTAACAGACCCAACTGCAGTAGGGTTAGCCCTGGGGTGATCGAGGGCTGAGGTGCTTCAGTTGTCCTTAAATAGCGATTTAAGAACCTCAAATGGCAGTGGGACAAAAAGAGCATAGTTGGACTGGCCCATCCTAAAATGAATTCTCGTGAATGCAGAAAGATGGTAAGGCTCGGGTGCCTCCCTTCCCACCTCTAAGAGCACAATGTGGAGGCTCACACAATTCCAGCCAAGGACTAAGATTTAAAAGGGTTCTAAGGAGCAATGTTTTTCATGCAGAGGGTGGTGTGTGTATGGAATAGGCTGCTGGAGGAGTTGGTGGGGGCTGGTACAATTACAACATTTAAAAGGCATCTGGATTGGTATATGAATAGGAAGGGTTTAGAGGGATATGGGCCAAATACTAGCAAATGGGACTACATTAATTTAGATATCTGGTCTGCATGGACAAGTTGGACCGAAGGGTCTGTTTCCATGATGTACAACTCTCGAAATTTAAATGACAGAGCATGCTTGAGGGGTTGAATTGCCTACTCCTGCTTCTTACAGTCCTATGTTCTTTTGTACACATCATAATATTGCCTGATGTTCTGAGACCTCCTAATAATGGCCATTCTGTTCAGCTGACCTTAATTCTTATCATGCTGTTGAACCATGGTTCATTAAAGTAACTCCTATTCAACATTCCCATAATAATTAACTTGATCAACTTAAATGTTGGCAAATGGGACTAGATCAGTTCAGGATATCTGGTTGGCATGGGCAAGTTGGGCCAAAGGGTTTGTTTCCATGCAGTACATCTCCACGACTCTATGATTCTTTTGAGTGACCATGGGACGAAACTGCAAAATTGCCATCTGTGCCGTGCAAAAAGAGAAGGCAGTGCCCTATCACTTCAGAACTACAAGCCAGTGTCAGAAAGGTTCAATTATGATGCAGATCGACAACTTTTATCAAAGGTTTTTCAATCTGCAGGCTCCATCACTCATCTCCACTGATGCTGGTAACAGATGTACCTCTACTAACTGGTCCAGGAGCAACAGTGAAAGTTTCTGAGCGCTCAAGATCTGTCCCTTTTTATTATCATGTATATTAATAAGCTCCCAGGTGTAACACCATTTCACTTCACAAAGGACATGGAAAATGATAGGTGCGGGAGAATTGTCATTATGCATGTGCCAACTCAATGCAAACAGGTCCCAACCCAGAAAATGCTTCCAAAAATGTTGACATGCCTGTCTTAATCCCTAACCTTGTCAGAATTTACAAGTGAATCTGAGCAAACATGTTGACTTAATGTTAAAATAAGAACAACTCAGCAAAATAACCTCCGAAAGAAGGGTGGCCTTGAATAAGCACGCATCTCAATAACCTGAAGCCAGATGTTTTACTTTGAACAGAAATGGGGATCAGCTGCAGGACATAAAACTCTTGCTTCCGAGTGAAAAATTTCCAAACTCAGTTTCTATGCTTCATGCTGAAGTTTTCCAGGATTCAACATAGTGCAAAAATACGCATATTTTCCGTTCAATGCATTGCAGCACACTCACTGACCTGTGCAGATTGGTATTTTCTGAATTATAACTGGTGGAATCTGGTTTTCCGAGACTAAGTGTGGAGGTGAGCCATAGAAACATAGAAAATAGGAACAGGAATAGGCCATTCGGCCCTTCAAGCCTGCTCTGCCATTCAATATGATCATGACTGATCATCCAATTCAGAATCCTGTTCCCACATTCTTCCCATTCCCTTTGATCCCTTTAGTCCATTTTAGAGTCCAGTATTAAGAGTGACATTGCAGAGTACTTGGAAATGCACATTAAAATCGTCTTAGTCAGCACAGTTTCATCAAGAGGAGGTCATGCCTGATAAACCTGTTAAAATTCTTTGAGGAGAAAATGAGTAAGTTACTCAAAGATGAGCCATGGACATGATCTATTTGGATTTCCGAAGGCCTTTGACAAGGTGCCAAACAGGACACTGCTAATAAGGTAAGAACCCATGGTGGTAGGGGAAGGTACTGGCATGTTGAGAGGACTGGGAGAAGGTAGAGAGCAGGGATAAAGTGATCTGTTTCAGAATGGAAGCCAGAGACTAATGAAGTTCATCAGGGTCAGTGTTGGGACACAACTATTCTTGTTGTGCATTAACAATCTAGATGAAGGAACTGAGGGCGTTGTTGCTAAGCTTCAGATGACACAAAGATAGGAGGGGCAGGTTAGTGCTGAGGATGTGTGGAGACTGCAGAAGGACTTGGACACGCTAGAAGTGCGAGCAAAGAAGTGGCAGATGGAATACGCTGTGGGAAGGTATGAGACCATGCACTTTGGTGGGCAGAATGGAAGCAAAGACTGTTTTCTAAATGGGGAAAGGCTTTGGAAATCTGAAGCACAGGGACTGAGGAGTTCCAGTTTAGAATGTCCTTAAGGTTAACGTGCAGGTTCAGTTGGCAGTTAGAGGGCTAGAATACAATATCAGGGATGTACTGCTGAGGCTGTCTAATAGATTAGAATAGAATAGAATATCCTTTATTTTCACATGTACTCCAGTACAGAAGTACAGGAGGACTATGAAGAGTTTTTACAATGGCTGTCTTTAATTGCACCATCTTAGGTACATGTACCTAGGTACAAGTTTTACAGAGTGAAAAAGAATGTAACATTAGCATGAAACAGTTACAAAGTGCAAAAGACCAGAATGATAATACGTGACCTGAAGTACTTAAATTCCAGTCTGTGCTCACCAGCCCCAGAGGATGAGGAACTCTGCCCCGACATGCCGACCTCCATCCAGGACTCGCTCCTCCACCACTCTGGGAATTACCTGTTCGCTCTGCTGTGGGACATGGCCTGTACTCGCTCCACTGTGGGAACGGCCTGTGCTCGCTCCGCTGTGGGAACGGCCTGAGCTCGCTCTGCTGTGGGACATGGACTGTACTCCCTGCCCTGTGGGACATGGACTCTGTTGGCTCTGCTGTGGGACACGGCCTGTACTCGCTCTGCTGTGGGACATGGACTGTACTCCCTCCGCTGTGGGAACGGCCTGTGCTCGCTCTGCTGTGGGACATGGACTGTGCTCGCTCCGCTGTGGGACATGGACTCTGTTCGCTCTGCTGTGGGACACGGCCTGTACTCGCTCCAGTGTGGGTCACGGCCTGTGCTCGCTCCGTTGTGGGACATGGACTGTACTCCCTCCGCTGTGGGACACGGCCTGTGCTTGCTCCAGTGTGGGACATGGCCTGTGCTCGCTCCGTTGTGGGACACAGCCTGTACTTGCTCCACTGTGGAACACGGCCTGTACTCGCTCCGCTGTGGAACACGGCTTGTACTAGCTGTGCTGTGGGTCATGGCCTGTGCTCACTCTGCTGTGGGACATGGCCTGTGCTCGCTCCCCTGTGGGACATGGCCTGTGCTCGCTCCCCTGTGGGACACGGCCTGTGCTCGCTCCTTTGTGGGACATGGCCTGTACTCACTCCATTCCGCTGTGGGGCATGGCCTGTGTTCACTCTGCTCCGGCATACGGCCTGTGCTCCATCATGGGCTACAACCCACTCGCTCTACTCCCTGACTCCAGTCTCCAGGTAGGGCTGGGGTGAGGTGGAGCAGAGAAGAAAAGCTCTGAAGAAGAGGAAATAAGGCTCTGGTCAGACTCCATTTAGAATATTATGATCCATATCTAAGGAAGGATGTGCTGCCCTTGGAGGCGGCCCAGAGGAGGTTTACAAGAATGATCATGGGAATGAAGGGTTTGTCATATGAGGAGCAGTTGAGCCCTCTGGATCTGTACTGATGGAGGTTAGAAGAATGAGGGGGGATTTGGTTGAAATTTACAGATGATGGGAGGCCTGGATAGAGCAGATGTGGATAAGATGTTCCCACTTGTAGGAGAGACTAAGACTTGAGGTCATAGCCTCAGGGTGAAGGGGGCGACCTTTTAGAACTGAGATGAGAACCAATTTCTTCAGGCAGAGTCTGGTGAATCATTGCTACAGATGGCCGCGCAGGCCAAGTCATTGAGTGTGTTTAAGACAGAGATAGATAGGTTTGTGATCAGCAAGGGAATCAAAATGTTACAGGGAGAAAGCAAGAGAATAGGGTTGAGAAACATATCGTTATGATGGAATGGTGGAGAAAACTTGATTGCCGAATGGCCTAATTCTGTTCCTCTAACTTACGGTCTTCGAGCCCAAAGAACTAATGGTCCTTTAGCGGGGGGGATGTTTGCTGTCCTTTTCTGGCCTGGCCTACGTGTGACTCCAGACCCACAGCAAAGTGGTTGACACTTAACTGCCCTCTGTGCAATTAGTAATGTGTGATATATGCTGGCTCAGACAGTGACATGCATATCCTGAGAATAAAATAAAATCATGATAATGAGCATATGCTTTTGTACCACTTGGTTTTCTCATGTCAAAAGTAAATTGCTTTCTATAAAGAGGAACATATCTCACTATACATGCATGAAGTTAGTGTTGGCATTCAAAAAAGCTATCTAATGAGTGAAATCGCATATGAGGTTTATAATCCTGCTGAATCTTGAATTTATGTAATGCTTTTCATGGCCTCAGGAGATGCATCATTGCTGTAATTAGGGAAAGTGATGGCCCAGTTTCATCACAGGCAGGGTCAAACTGTATTTAAATGAATAGATCCTTTGTGTTAGGTGTGTGCGAAATAAGTGTTGGTCAGAAGGCCCTTGCTTTACCTCTAATGTTGACATGGGAACTTATATGTCCCACTGTTTGACGGGGCAGACCGGACGTCGGTTTCAAGTCTCTTCCTAAGTTCAGCTCCTCCAACAATGCTGCACTTCCTCAACGCTGTAACAGCCTGGATTTTGTGTTCAAGGTCTCTGGAGAGAGACTTGACGCCACAATTTTCTGGCTCAGAGACAGGAATGCTTCGATCAGTGCCACAGCAAGTCTAGTTTTTTACAGTAATTTCCAATCATTCTTCACGTCCCCATTAAGACCCATTTGAATTGGGTAAGCAAGTGCTGGCATTGTTTGTTTAATACAGGTAAAGAATATTTAATCAAAGTTATAAATTATTATAATCAAAGTTATATAATTTCCTACTTTGCTACTTATTTCTCTATCCAGCTTTTTCAGAAGAAATGAAACCACTTCCCTGTATTGTATTGTATGGTTGCCTATTCACATTTAACAGCTGGTGACAAACATTTGTATTTGAAACTAAATTCATTAATTCCATTACGGGAGATGTGGTCATTGCCTTCTTCTGTGAATGCTGGATATCTACAAATTGTTAAATAACTGTGTCAGTTGTCTATAAGATATTGCTCTGTGCAAACTAGCCATTGTGTTTGTGTACATAACGATAGTGGTTATGCTTAAAAGCAAATTAAATTCCTGGGGAAGTTGTTTGCAGTACACTGAAGGCACCATAAAAAATGCTAGGGTGGCATGGTGGTTAACACTATTGGCTCTCAGAGCTTGAGACCCAGGTTCAGCTCCAGCCTTGGGTGACTGTGCAGAGTTTGTATATTCTCTCTGTGTTGTCCAGGTGTTCTAGTTTCCTCCCTCAGTCCAAAGACGTGCAGGTTAGAAACATTGAAATTAGGATGTAGGAGCAGGCCTTCAAGCCTGCTCCACCACTCTAGATGAGCATGCAATCTCAGTATCTCATTTCCCCCATACCCCTTGTTCGTTTTTAGCCACAAGGACCACGTCTAGCTCCCTCTTGAATATATCTAATGGGCCCCCACAGCTTCCTGTGGGAGAGAATTCCACAGGTTCACAACTCTCTGAGTGAAGAAATTCTTCCTCATCTCAGTCCTGAATGGCTTACCCCTTATTCTTAGACTGTGACCCCTAGTTCTGGACTTCCCCAACAGCAGGAACATTCTTCCCATATCTAGCCTGTCCAGTCCCTTCAGGATTTTATATGTGTCTGTGAAATCCCTGTTCATTCTTCTAAATTCCAGTGAGTAGAAGTCCAGTCGATACAACCTTTCCTCATGTGTCAGTCCTGCCATCCCGGGAATCAGCCTGGTGAACCTTTGCTGGCCTCCCTCAATAGCAAGAATGTCCTTTCTTGGATAAGGAGACCAAAACTGCACGCAATACTCAAGATGTGGCCTCACCAAGGCCCTGTATAACTGCAGCAAGACACCCTTGCTCCGATTCTCAAATCCTCGAGCTATGAAGGTCAGCATGCCATTAGCTTTCCTCAGTGCCTGCTGCACCTACATGCCAACCTTCAGCAACTGGTCCACCATGACACCCAGGTCTTGTTGCACCTCACTTTTTCCTAAACTGCCACCATTCAGATAACAATCTGTCTTCAGTTTTGTGATCAAAGTGGATAACCTATCATTTATCCACATTATTCCGCATTTGCTAAGTATTTGTCTACTTAGGCAGTTTATCCAAGTCACCCTGCAGCCCCTTAGCATCCTTTTCACAGCACACTCTGCCACCCAGCCTAGTGTCACGGATAGGTGGATTGGCCATGCTAAATTACCCTGTAGTGTCCAGGGATGTGCAGACTAAGTGGATTATCCATGGGAAATGTAAGGTTTCCGGCACAGGGTAGGGGCTGAGTCTGGGTGAGATGCTCTTCAGAGGGTTGGTGCAGACTCGATAGGCCGAATGACCTCTATCAGCACTATGGGGATTCTATGATTCGCTCTTGACCAGTCCCTCGAGATTGAGAATTTCTTCTGCTCTGGTGTTGTGGGTCCTGACATCATTGAGTATTTCCAATATTGAGATCGCTCACTCTGCCACCAGTTTAGGTTTCCATGGCCTCCTTCACCGGTTGATGCTTGGCCTCCAGGTAGCGATGCTCAAAGTGTTTGGCTCCTTTGCTGATGCCTCTTTTCCAATATCAGTGATCTTGGGCTAGAGATTCTAGTCAGTCTTTGAGGTTATCGCTCGTTTCCAGTGAGGCTCTGAGGGCTCTGTTGAAGTGTTTTGTCCGCCCTCCCGTTAACCGTGATAGAGCTTGGAGTACAGAGCTCACTTTGGGTGCATTATGTGTGGCAGTTGAGCAACATGGTCTGCTGAATGTAGCTGATTGACTGTGTCCACTGCCTCGATACTGGGGATGTTGGCCTGAGACATGATGTTGTTCCTAACTTGAAATTAGCAGACTAATTTAATGCCAAGGCAGCTGCGTATGATCATTCTCCTCAAAGATTGATGTCAATTTAAAAACAGGTTTATGTACAACCATAAGTCAAAAACATTTACCAAAAACAGATTCTCTCTTTCCTCACCCTAATGGTTGGACCTGATTACTAAATTCAATGGAAATCCTATATTTAACCTTTTCAGAATTTATGACGCGCATCTTGATTTTTGTTTCAATCCAGGAAACTAATCTAGGTTATCTATATATAAGTGCTGGCCAAATGGGCATTATTTCTGTAATATAAAACTGCCGAGAAGCATTCACTGTTTCTCAGGAAGCATTTTGAAACCAATTTCGTTTTAAGTCATCGCCATCATAATGCACTTTGATTATTAGTTAATGCTATGAAAGTCGTTAATTGCATGGAAGTAATTTCCCCAATCTGTTGTGTGTTTTGTATCTAAGCTTTCCTTTCAGAGTTTTAAGGCGAGGAACTTGCTATGTGCTAAATGCTAAAGCGTATTGCACATTTACAAGTTTGTGATTTTGGTATCTGTCCAATTCAGCATTTTGTAAAAAGGAAAAATTGTGGGTTTTTTTGCGGAACTTTCATCTCTTCAATACATCTTAAAGCAATTCCTAGGCGATTAATCACTTTTAAGTGTTATCATTGTTATTATGTACACAAACACAAGAGCCATTTAACACAGAGCAATATCCTATAGACACAATTATTAACCTGTTCGTAGAAGTCCAGCATTCACAGCATTTTGCCTTTGATTCAGTCTTTCTTAGTGTTTTGTTTGAGGCATAGGTAATATTTTATTGTGACAAGCGTGAATTGTGATTTATGATTTATATCATGTAAAATCTTACTGGGAGCTGCAGAATAGAAAGAAAGAATCAATTTGCATTTATCTTAGAACTCCATAAAATGGCTTTTCTAATCAACCTGTTCAGACATGTTATTACACACCTCTGGAACAACTGGCATTTGAACCTAGACCTCCTAGTCCAGAGGTAGGGACACTGAAAACTACACTTCTTCAACCATTGCATGGGTTCCTTTACATCCACTTCACAGGCAATTGGGATCTTGATGTAAAGCCTCAAACAGACGGCAGCATTTCCGTCAGTGCAGAACCCCATTAGTACTGCACTGAGTGTCAGCCTTGATTTTCTTTATTCATTTGTGGGATATGGGCTTCGCTGGTTGGGTCAACATTTATTGCCCGTCCCTAGTTGTCCTTCAGAAAGTGGTGGCGAGCTGCCTTCTTGAACTGCTATAGTCCTTTTGCGACAGGTTGATTCACAATGCTATTCGGGAGGGAATTTCAGGATTTTGACCCAGCAATTCTGAAGGAATGGCGATATGTTTCCAAGTCAGGATAATGAGTGGCTTGGAGGGGAACCTGCAGCTGGTGTTCCCATGTATTTGCTGTCCTTGTCCTTCTAGATGGAAGTCCTCCACAATTTGGAAGGTGCTGTCTGAGGATCTTTGTTGAATTTCTGCAGTTCATCTTGTAGATAGTACACACTGCTGCTACTGATCATCGGTGGTGGGGGGAGTGGATGCTTGTGGGTGTAGTGCAATCAAATAGGCTGCTTTGTCCTGGATGGTGTCAAGCTTCTTGAGTGTTGTTGGGGCTGCACTCATCCAGGCAAGTGGGGAGTATTCCATCACACTCCTGGCTTGGGCCTTGTAGATGGTGCTCAGGCTTTGGGGAGTCGAGTTACTCGCTGCAATATTCCTTGCCTCTGACCTACTTTTGTAGTCACTGTGTTTATGTAGAGAGTCCAGCTGAGTTTCTGGTCAATGGTAACCCTCAGGATGTGGATCGTAGATGCTCAAAGATCATAATTTGTCAGCTACCAGATAGATGAAGAACCATGGCAGAAACCTGGAACACTAAGTAGGTGGTGGGGCGGCTAATGATGGCAGAATTTTGGAAGGAAATATGGGGGAGTTTTCTGACATAAGAGTTACCTCTTTATGAGGTATAGTTACTCATTCAGGTGTGGCAGTCTTTACAAACTGCCAACAAGCAGGAGCAAGTAAATACAGCCATGTCAGCGATGTAATTGACAGCTTGAGAGGTTTCATATTTCAGAATGAAATAAAGGGAATTGCATGGTCAGACAGCTTTATTATGATTCAACCCCAAAGATGATTGTTTACATAATCTTCTATGTAATTCTTAAAAATTAATGTGTTTCATTCTCCTGTAAAAAAATTCTTGAGACTGCTATAATGTCACATGTCATATATGTGGTCAGAAGGAATGGTATAAAGTAAGTCAAGACATAGGTTTTACAGGAGTTGGTTTTCTGTCAGACTTTAGTGTGAGATCAGGATTCTTAAAGGGCTTGGAAGGGTAAATTCTGAGAGGATTCTTCCACTCATTTTAGACTGAGAGTCTAGGAGCATAGGAGGCTGAGGGGTGAGCTTATAGAGGTTTATAAAATCAAGATGGCCTAAGGTGAATAGCAAAGGTCTTTTCCCCAGGGTAGGGGAGTTCGAAACCAGAGGACTTATGTTTAAGGTGAGAAGAGAAAGAATTAAAAGGAACCTGAAGGGCAAAGTTTTCACACAGAGGGTAGTTCACACATGGATTGAGCTGCCAGGGGAAGTGTTCTAGTGGACCTTCTCTGAACTATCCACACCTACCCACAATCAAGTAACATCTTTCCTTAAATCAGGGGACCAAAACTGGTCACTGTATTCAAGATATGATCTCACTAGCACTTTGTACAGTTACAGTAAGACATCCCTATCCTTATACTCTAACCCCATTGAAATAAGGGCCAACATTCCATTGGCCTTCATGATAACCTGCTGCACCTGCGTGCTAGCTTTGTGTGTTTCGTGCACAAGTTGCCCCATGTTCCCTTGTCTTGCAGCTTTCTGTAGTTTTTCTCCATCTTAATGATATTTCTGTTCTTTTTCTCTCCCTTCCAAAATGAACAACTTCCCATTGCAAACTACTCTGATCATCCAAATCTTTGTATGATCCAATGCTAGTGTGCCCAGCCATCCATAGAGTCATACAGCATGGAAACAGACCCTTTTGTCCTACCAGTCCATGCCAACCATAATCTCAAACTAAACTAGTCTTAACTGCCTGCACTTGGCCCATATCCCTCCAAACATTTCTTATTCATGTACTTATCTAAATGTCTTTTAAACATTGTAACTGTACCTGAATCCATCACTTCCTCTGGAAGTTTATTGCACACACGAACCACTCTCTGTGTGGTAAAACATTGCCCCTCATGTCTTTTTTAAATCTTTCTCCTAAATCTCTCTCCTTTAAAAATACGGTCCTAAGTCTTGAAATCCCCTATCCTAGGAAAAAAAGCACTTGCCATTCATCTTATCTGTACTCCTCATTATTTTATAAACCTCTAGAAGTTTATCTTTCAACCTCCTATACTCCAATGAGAAAAGTCCCAGCTTATCCAACTTCTCCTTCTGACTCAAACCTTCGATACCCAACAACACCCTAGTAAATTTCTTTTGCACCCCTCTCCAGCTTAATAATGTCCTTCCTATAAGACAAAGACAAGAACTGGGCACAGTGCTCCAGAAGAGTAATCCAATGATTATTTGGACAAAATTTGTTTTCTCATGAATGAAAAGCATCTGGAACCATCATGTGATAACAAGGTGTAGAGCTGGATGAACGCAGTAGGCCAAGCAGCATCATAGGAGCAGGAAAGCTGACATTTTGGGCCTAGACCCTTCTTCAGAAATGGGGGAGGGGAAGGAGGTTCTGAAATAAATAAGGAGAGAGGGGGAGGCAGATAGAAGATGGGTAGAGGAGAAGATAGGTGGAGAGGGGACAGACAGGTCAAAGAGGCGAGGATGGAGCCAGTAAAGGTGAGTGTAGGTGGGGGGGTAGGGAGGAGATAGGTCAGTTCAGGGAGAATGGACAGGTCAAGGAGGCGGGATGAGGTTAGTAGGTAGGAGATGGGGGTGGGGCTTGAGGTGGGAGGAGGGGGTAGGTGGAAGGACAGGGTAGGGAGGCAGGGATGAGCTGGGCTGGTTTTGGGATACGGTAGGGGGAGGGGAGATTTTGAAGCTTGTGAAGGCTTGGGGACCGCTTGCAGAACACCTACGCTTGGTTTGCATGAAACAACTGCACCTCCCAGTCGCGAACCATTTCAACTCCCCCTCCCATTCCTCAGAAGACATGTCCATCCTGGGTCTCCTGCAGTGCCACAACGATGTCACCCGAAAGTTGCAGGAACAGCAACTCATATTCCGCTTGGGAACCCTGCAGCCCAGTGGTATCAATGTGGACTTCACAAGCTTCAAAATCTCCCCTCCAGCTACCGCATCCCAAAACCACCCCATCTTGTCCCCGCCTCCCTACCCTGTCCTTCCACCTACCCCCTCCTCCCACCTCAAGCCCCACCCCCATCTCCTACCTACTAACCTCATCCCGCCCCCTTGACCTGTCCGTCCTCCCTGGACTGACCTATCTCCTCCCTACCTCCCCGCCTACACTCACCTTTACTGGCTCCATCCTCGCCTCTTTGACCTGTCTGTCTCCACTCCACCTATCTTCTCCTCTATCCATCTTCTATCCGCCTCCCCTTCTCTCCCTATTTATTTCAGAACCTCCTTCCCCTCCCCCATTTCTGAAGAAGGGTCTAGGCCCAAAACGTCAGCCTTCCTGCTCCTCTGAGGCTGCTTGGCCTGCTGTGTTCATCCAGCTCTGCACCTTGTTATCTCAGATTCTCCAGCATCTGCAGTTCCTACTATCTCTGGAACCGTCATGTATCAGTTATTCTAAATTTAAACTTACTTGTGAGTCAATTCTGGGATTTAGCCAGTGTTGAAATAAGTGTAACCATACTAGAATGTTGCACTCTAGCTTTCAACACATTCTGTACACATTTTCCATTTGACCTCAGTTTTTAGAGAAGTAAATAGCAGAACTATTCTCACAGTATTATTTTTAACTATCAAAGTGTTGGAATATTTATGTGTGTCCTGACAATGACCATGCATATATATGCACTAGATCACCCAATTTTATTTGCCATACTTTGAAAAGATCTCAACTACTTTAGTCTATTTTTGCACAGGAATGCATCTTATGATTCTGGACATTTGCCAGTGATAATGTCACTGCAATCAAAGACTTAATTCACCAAGCAATTTAAAACCAAAGCCATTAACAACAAAAGGCAAGTATTTAAGAACTGTGGACAACTGGAGAAATATATTATTAATGAGGTTTATTTTCATCTAAGGTTTTTATCCTGGAAGAACTCTTTCTTCTTTTATTGATTCATGAGATGAGGGCAGCACTGGTTCAGCCAATATTTATTGCCCATCCTTAGTTGCCAAGAGGGCAGTCAAGTGCTGCTGTTGGTCTGGAGTCACATGTAGGCCATCAATGTAGGGATGGCAGTTTCTTTCCCTATAGGACATTAAAGAACCAGATGCGTTCTTCTGACAATCGGCAATGGATTCATACTCATCCTTAGATTCTTAATCCCAGATTTTTATTGAATTCAAATTCCACCAGATGCCATTGTGGGATTCGAACCTGGTTCCCAGCACATTACTGGCTCTCTGGATTAACTGTCTAGCAATAATTTCAACAGGACATCTCTTAAAGTCCCTCAGGAGGGCTTGCTACCATTGTCTTATCTTAAGAGCATTTATTAGAATCATAGAATCCCTACAATGTGGAAGCAGGCCATTCAGCCCATCGAGTCCACACCAACCCTCCGAAGACCACCCCACTCAGACCCACTCCTACCCTATCTCTGCATTTCCCACACTGGATGCTAGGCATTTTAGCATGGCCTATCCACCTAACCTGCACATCTCTGGACTGTGGGAGGAAACCGGAGCACCCGGAGGAAACCCATGCAGACACCGGGAGAATGTGCAAACTTCATACAGACAGTTGCCTGAGGCTGGAATTGAATGCAGGTCCCTGGTGCTGTGAGGCAGCAGTGCTAACCGCTGAGTCACTGTGCTGAAAGAATGCACAGTTTCTGTATTTGCTTGAAATATGTTAAAAATGTATTATTTGTTGATAGCTTCCACTTATTGTAGTACACATTAGACTGTCACATGCAAATATCACAGAATCAGAAATCACAGTGTTGTTAAGATGTTATTCAGCCCATCATGCTTATTAAATGAGTATAGGAGGCATAGTCAGAAAGCAAAGTTGTGCCTTGAACATCTACCCTAATGTGGTCCTTTAAAGAATGTTTATCCCCAAAATATTGGTTTTTGCTGTGGTACCTATGGCTTCTGCAAACCAGTACTGAAATACTTTTAATGACAACCTAGTTGGCTCGAAATATAAGATTATGCTTTGACTTACTGGATAATTAGATGCTGAAACTCCCAATTTTATCTTGGTCTTGGGACAAATGGCCACACACACAATCTATAAAAAGGCTCACTCCATAATAATATTTGAGTGGCAGAATCATCAAGAGTTATTTTTCACTTGAATGATTTACTTGATCTGTTTTTCTTTATTCACTTGTGGGATGTGGGCATCGTTGCCTGGCCCAGAATTTGTTTCTGTCCCTTGTTGCCCTTGAGAAGATGGTGGTGAGCTGCCTTGGTGAACTGCTACAGTCCACCAGCTGGAGGTAGACCCTCAATGGCATAAAGGAGGGAATTCCAGGATTTTGACCCAGCGACACTGAAGGAGTGGTGATACATTTCCAAGTTGGGACGGAGAGCGGCTTGGAGGGGAACTTGAAGGAGTTACCAACAATAAGCTAGCACTGAAAGAAAGTGACAGAACTGATTCGGTTTCGAACCTTCAACATGTGTTGAACATTATCAGTGTTAGACACTATTCCATATAACCGGAAACACTGACTGGCCAGCGGCTCAAGAAGACAACTCAACCCACCTTCTCAAACATAGTTAGGGCCGGCTGATAAATACCACCTAACCAATGATGTCCACATCCCATGAAAGGAGAAAAGAAAAATATAGAGATCAATAAGAAGAGAGAATCAGTTTTCACTAGGTAGGTTATACTGGCTTAAGACAGTAGAATGTTATTGTTCTGCCTCAAGTTTAACTTCATGGACTATTTGTAGATATATTTACACTGCACATGTCATAAAAAGATTGGTAGCCATGATGTGGAGGTGCCGGAGTTAGACTGGAGTGGACAATTCAGAAATCACACAACACCAGGTTATAGTCCAGAGATAAAAGGTACCGCAGATGCTGGAGAATCCGAGATGACAAGGTGTGGGGCTGGATGAACACAGCACGCCAAGCAGCATCATAGAAGCAGGAAAGCTTGATGTTTCGGGCCTAGACCCTTCATCAGAAATGGGGGAGGGGAAGAGGGTTCTGAAATAAATAGGGAGAGAGGGGGAGGTGGATAGAGGATGGATAGAGGAGAGGATAGGTGGAGAGGAGGCAGACAAGTCGAAGAGGCGGGGATGGAGCCAGTAGAGGTGAGTGTAGGTGGGGGGGTAGGGAGGAGATAGGTCAGTCCAGGGAGGACGGACTGGTCAAGGGGGTGGGATGATGTTAGTAGATAGGAGATGGGGGTGGGGCTTGAGGTGGGAGGAGGGGATAGGTGAGAGGAAAAACAGGTTAGGGAGGTGGAGATAAGCTAACAAGCATGGGGCTAGATGAACACAGCAGGTCAAGCAGCATCATAGGAGCAGGAAAACTTGACGTTTCAGGCCTAAACCCTTCATCAGAAATCTCTGGAGATGAGCTGGGCTGGTTTTGGGATGCGGTTGGGGGAGGGGAGATTTTGAAGCTTGTGAAATCCACATTGATACCATTGGGCTGCAGGGTTCCCAGGCTGAATATGATTTGCTGTTCCTGCAGCCTTCGGGTGGCATCATTGTGGCATTGCTGGAGGCCCAGGATGGACATGTCGTCTGAGGAATGGGAGGGGAGTTGAAATGATCTAGGCCCGAAACGTAAAGCTTTCCTGCTCCTATGATGCTGCTTGACCTGCTGTGTTCATCCAGCCCCATGCTTGTTATCCCACACCTTGTTAACCAGGTTATAGTCCAACAGGTTTATTTGAAAACACAAGCTTTTGGAGCCTCGGTCCTTCTTCAGGTGTTTGTGAGGTGGTATCAGACACAGAATTTATTTGCAAAAGATCAAAGCGTTACACCACTGACATGGACGTATTAAGCATACCTTAGAGGCTGTCAACTGTTTAATCAGTTAGAAGGTTTTAATTCTAAATAAGGATGACTCCAAGCCAAAACACAAACAGATTCTAAACAAAGCCTTACACTTAACATTCATTGTCTCACCTAAAATGTCACCTTTTCTTTTACACTGATTAAACCTTTAGTTCTCTCAGGAATGTGACTGGAAAGGAATTCAGAGATTTACATTTACATAGTAATCAATTAAAACCTTCTAACTGATTAAAGATTTAAGAGCGTCTTAGGTTTGTTTAATGCATCCTTATCGGAGGTGTGACCCTTTGATCTTTTACTTATACATTCTGTGTCTGATACCAACTCTCTCACTAATGCCTGAAAAAGGACTGAGGCTCCGAAAGCCTGTGTTTTCAAGTAAACCTGTTGGACTATAACCTGGTGTCATGTGATTTCTGACCATAAAAAAATGGCATTGCCCACCTTAAGTTGAAGCCCAAATGATTAATTAATGTGGCATACATAACGGTGCTTATAGATGGTACAGAGGCTCAGTGGTTAGCAGTGCTGCTAGGGACCTAGATTCAATTCCAGACTTGGTTGACTCTCTGTGTGGAATTTGCACATTCTCCCCGTGTCTGTGTGGGTTTATTCTCAGTACTCTGGTTTCCTCCCACAATCCAAAATTGTGCAGGTTAGGTAGATTAGCCATGCTAAATTGTCCACAGCGCATAGGGATGTGCAGGCTAGGTGGATTACCATGGGAAATGTGGGGTTACAGGGATAGGGTAGGGGGGGAATGAGCCTAGGTGGGATGCTCTTCAGAAGTTTGGTATGGACTCAGTGGGTCTGCTTCTACATTGTAGGGATTCTATGGGAAGATGGGATAATGCCCAATCAAAAAAAATTTTTAAAAAGCACAAAAAGGATTAACTTTAGGACACAATGTCTATAGCTGATGGATGCCTGGAAAGCGCCCAATCATAAATTAGATTTGGCAATTTTTCAGGCACATGAGCTGGTCATCTACAGAGAGTATTGGCCCCATTGCAAATGCTACTGAAGAGTCTAATGAGTGGAACTGCTCAACTGAAAGTTGAGTCTAATTATTACTCTTGCGAGACACAATTGTCCCTCTTTCCCACTGCTCGCTACTCCCCACCCAGGGACTGACTCCAGGCTGAAATTACATTTTTCCAGATGAACTGAGTGCTGATATCTCAACTGACATATTTTGTTGAGCCCTCTATGGAAATTGTTACCGTGATTTTTTTCAGAAGTTCGCTTGTAAATGCAGTGTGAGGATGGGCAAACATGAATTAATTTACCTCTGAGTACCTTCTTCAGAATTCGCACATTTGTTTTCTCAGTGCTCCAGATATTCTCTAAGGGGTCAACTACTTCAATTTCTCATTCCTGATTATTTTTGTGTATCTAGTTTAACCACATCTGTGGATCTTACTGAAAGAGTAAACTGTGGAAAATCCATTTTTCTTGCATCAACTGTCATCTGGAGCAGACCAAAGCAAAGCTCAGCAGCTGATTCAAATATTTGCAAATCATATTTAATTAACTGCTGTATTTACACGCAATGTTGTCAGCTCAAATATCAATAATGTGATTTTGTCGCTCCCTCATACAAAACTAGGTTGCTGAGAATGGACTGTCCTGCTTGTCCACCCAAATCTCTTCTACAGAAAATACTGACAAATTAAAAATTGATGCTAAAACAGGGTGGCATGTTGGTCAGTGGTTTGCACAGCTGACCCACAGCACCAGGGACCTGGGTTTGATTCCATCCTTGGGCAACTGTGTGGAGTTTGCACATTCTCCCTGTGTCTGTGGGGATTTGCTCCAGTTTCCTCCCAACAGTCCAAAGATGAGCAGGTTAGGTGGATTGGTCATGCTAAATTGTCTATAGTGTTCAGGAATATGCATGCTGGGTGGATTAGCCATGGGAAATGATGGGTTACAGGGATTTGGTAGGAGGGGTGGGTCTGGGTAAGATGCTGTTTGGAGAGCTGGAGAAGATTCAATGGCCTGCTTCTACACTGTAGGCATTCTATAATTAAAAAGGAGCAGACTTAGGAAATGTTTTCTTTAAATTAATGTAGTTGTTGGCATAATTGCATTTTACTAAGTTGGCTAACTTTTCGCTCTGTCATGGGTGTTCAGCCAATTCTCAAACCACAGATCTTTGCGTGGAACTTAGTCGAAGCCTTTTTATTTGTGAGATTTTATTTCACAACCTTGGGTTCCCACTTTTGTCTTGACAGTCAGCTTTCAATGCTCACCGCATCACTGCAGCCTTCTTGCATCTTCTGAACCCTTCCCAGCGTGTTCTTCCTTCACCTGTTTGGCCACTGAGAACTTGTTGAACATTTTGCATTGCGCATAGTCTGGCACCTCTGCCCCCTTCTGGGTGGTCCTGCCAGCTGCAAAGGGCTCCCAATGATATTGGTCAAGGGATCATAAGAATGTCAATACCTCTCTGCCATGTCAAGCCGATGACACATGGAGAAACAATGTTTCTGTATAACAAAGGTGACTACACATCAAATTCATTGGCTGTTAAATATTTTGGGCTGCTCTGGAAGTTATAGAAGGCAGTACACAATGAACAAAATTTTATTTCTTCATTCAGGAAGGGAATAAGTCAAGTGCAGTGGGCAAGGAAATGTTTTTGTTGTCTGTGGTATCACTGATACAGAGTACCTACAAACTATCTAGAATGCAGAGTTCCAACAACAATGGACTTAACCAACAAAGCATTGCTGGTCTGTTTCTTTCCTAGACAAATCTCTTATTGAAATCGTTTAAACTCAGGGTTTTTTTTACTGATCCTGTCCATGGAGATTACAGTCCAAGTGACAGAATGGTAGGAAATCTGTTAGAAATGTTCATTGACACTGCTGCCTCACAGCACCAGGGGACTCAGGTTCAATTCCAGCCTCCAGCAACTGTGTGGAGTTTGCACATTCTCCCTGTGTCTGTGTGGATTTCCTCCTGGTGCTCCAGTTTCCTCCCACAGTCCAAGAACATGCAGGTTAGGTGGATTGGCCATGCTAAATTGTCCGTAGTGTCAAGGGATATGTAGGTTAGTTGGATTAGCCATGGCAAATACAGAGTTACAGGGATAGGATAGTGAGGTGAGTTTGGATGGATGCTCTTCGGAGGGTCAGTGTGGACTTGTTGGACGAAATGATCTGTTTCCACACTGTAGGGGTTCTATGATTCTATGAATACTGTTATTCCAGCTTTAATATAATTTTCTATCCTATGACAAAACAAAATGTGTTAATGTTTTGTCCTTATCTTAATGTTGCCTAATAATTATAGTCTTTGATACATTTATAATGTTAGAATTCTAACACTAGGGTTCATCTTGTGAAAATAAGGGGTCATCGATTTAAGATGGAGATGAGGAAACATTTTTTTCTCTCAGAGTGTTGTGAGTCTTTGGAATTTCCTTCCACAAAAATCAATGGATGTAGAATCTTTAAATATTTTTTAAGGCAGAGGTAGATAAAGTTATGATGACTAAGAGGATGGAAGGTTATCAGGGAAAAGGCTAGAATAGAGAGTTGTTGTTAAAATCTAATCAGCCATGATCTTATTGAATGGCTCAGTATGCTCGAAGGGCTGAGTGGTCAGTTCTTATTCCTTGTTCGTATATCAGGGTTTCACGACAAGGTCGAAGGATTTGGAAGGGAGCAGAACCTCTATCTTTGAGTCAAGTTCCAGAGCGTATACATCTTTAGCTGGAAATAAAGAGTTCTTGCGTAAAAGCCTGTGGACTCAAGCAACAGACTTTTACGAGACAAAGGAGTAAGAAAATGCCAATTGCATAGAGCTGGTGAAATTGGCATGGAGTGATGGAGTTTCAATCCAGTAAAGGAAAACTTGCATTTGATGTATTTACAGGGATAGGTGTTCTAAGATACCAATGTAGAACATAGGAACAGGAGTGGACCATTCAACCCCTCAATCCTACTTATGAGGCCACAGGTGATCTTTGACTTGATTCTATCCACCTTCATTATTAGGCTGTTGATCTTAGTTTTAATATTATTAATTGAGGTATAATATACCTCTTTTTATTGGCAAGAGCTCCAGTCTTCTACCATCCCAGTATGAATATTTATTTCATAATCTTCTGAATGATCTGAATCCAATTCCATGATCTTATCCCCTGCTCCAAGACTCCTGATTGGCTGGAAATGCTTTTCTCTATGTACCTAACTAACTCATTTAAAATTCCTGGTAACGTTAATCAAATCATCCCTTCACCTTTTACTGTTCATGGAATATATGCTGGTTTATAAGAACATAAGAACAAAAGAGACAAAGAGAAGAACTAGAGATAAAAGGTACTGCAGATGCTGGAGAATCTGAGATAACAAGGTGTGGGCCTGGATGAACACAGCAGGCCAAGCAGCATCATAGGAGCAGGAAAACTTGACGTTTCGGGCCGAGACCCTTCATCAGAAATGGGGGAGGGGAAGAGGGTTCTGAAATAAATAGGGAGAGAGGGGGAGGCGGATAGAGGATGGATAGAGGAGAGGATAGGTGGAGAGGAGGCAGACAAGTCGAAGAGGCGGGGATGGAGCCAGTAAAGGTGAGTGTAGGTGGGGGGGTAGGGAGGAGATAGGTCAGTCCAGGGAGGATGGACAGGTCAAGGGAGTGGGATGATGTTAGTAGAAAGGAGATGGGGGTGGGGCTTGAGGTGGGAGGAGGGGATAGGTGAGAGGAAAAACAGGTTAGGGAGGTGGAGATGAGCTGGGCTGGTTTTGGAATGCGGTTGGGGGATGGGAGATTTTGAAGCTTGTGAAATCCACATTAATACCATTGGGCTGCAGGGTTCCCAGGCTGAATATGATTTGCTGTTCCTGCAGCCTTCAGGTGGCATCATTGTGGCATTGCAGGAGGCCCAGTATGGACATGTCGCCCATCTCCTATCTACTAACATCATCTACTCCGTTCATCCAGGCCCATGCTTGTTATAAAGAGAAGAACTAGATCATTTGGCTCCTTGAGCCTGCTCATCCATTCCATAAGATCGAGTGGCCTTACCTTCACCTTCTTAACTTCCCTGGATTCACTTGTCAATCAATAATCCATCTACAGCTTTAATAATTTTAATAATTCATCTACCTCAGCCTTGACCATATTCAGTCACCCAGCCTCCACTCCTCACTGTGGAAGTGAATTCCAAAGGACTGATGACATTCTTAGAGAA
This sequence comes from Ginglymostoma cirratum, assembly GCA_024137785.1. Lineage (NCBI taxonomy): Eukaryota > Metazoa > Chordata > Chondrichthyes > Orectolobiformes > Ginglymostomatidae > Ginglymostoma > Ginglymostoma cirratum. The sequence goes on from JAHRHZ010000020.1 coordinate 5,983,771, forward strand.
AAGAAAATCTCCATGTCATTGCCTTAAGTGGGAGACTTATTGGTCTGAATCACACCAATGCCCTGGTATGGGTTTAGCAAGATTTCTACCATTTGATGTTCTAAACATCCTTGGATTAAAGGCAACATTTCATCTCCATTTCATGACCAAGATCACCCAGATCCCTCTGTGCCACGATGCTCTGTATCCAAGACTCTCTCCATTTAAATTGTTTTCTGCTTTTCCATTCTTCCTGTCAAATTCGGCAATCTCACATTTTTTTCTAGTTGTACACTACATCTGCTAATTTTCTCTCCACTCACCTAATTTAACTATGTCACTTTGCAGGCTCCTTGTATCCTCATGACAACTTGCCATTATACCTAATTTTGTGTTGTCAGAAAATTTGGCTACAGTACAGTTGGTCCCTTCATCCAAGTTGCTCATATAGATTGTAAAGGCCCCCGCACTGATCCCTGTCATAATCCATTATTTACAGTTTGCCAAAGTGAAATAATCCCTTTATCCCAATTCTCCCTTTCCTGTTAGTTATCCTGTACCCCATGAATATATCATTTGTAACAGGATGAGCTCTTACTTTGTGTAGTAATCTCTTACGTGGCACCTTCTTGAAAGTCTTTTGGGAATTCATGTAAACTACATTTACCGGTTCCCCTTTATTCTCTTGATTTGTTATATTTTTAAAGAACTTGGATTAACTGGCCTATATTTTCCTGAGCTGTCTCTCTTCTTTCTTAAATTGGTGCTTTTGCTGAAGTAATTTTCCAATTAGCTGGGACCTTCACAGGATCTAGAGAATTTTGGAAGATTACAAATAATTCACACACTATCTCTGCCATTACTTCTCATAAGATCCTAGGATGAAAGTCATCAAATCCAGGGGCTTCTCAACCTCTAGTCCCATTATTCTTTTATCTAATTGATTCTCACAATCTAATCCCTGGTATCCTTGTTGCATTTTGATGTACCTATAGTGCACTCCTACCGGGCTTTTGTAACTATGTGGTCATGTTCCTTCCCTCTGGGTCAGAAGGTCTGGGTTCAAGCCCCATCTACTCCAGAGATGTATCATAACATGTCTGAAGAGGTTGATTAAACATGTTTCCAGTCTGTTCCTTTCAAGATCAGAATTTTTTTTTTCAAAGGTGCTGTATTCGAAACTGTACCCAGTGTTTAAGCTGTGGACTAGCTTTGTATAGTCATAAGAAAACATCTTCCCTCCCATAAATCTCTCTGAGAGCTTTTGAGCTTGAAAATGAAGTTTGATTGATCTGTGTACACGAGCTCCTAAATCCTTTTCAATATTTGAAAATCATTTGGACCTAACTCTTTTTGGTCTAAGGTGATACATAAATATGTTGAAATCTATTGTCCAATGTCCCTCTCACCCACTCAATTTATCAATGTCTCTTTGTAACTTCATGTTGTTGGCTACACTATTTACTGTATCACCAGTTCTGCTGTTACAAGAAAGTTTGAATATGTGACTCCCTACTCATTCATCTAAGTCATTAATAAGGGTAGTGAATAACTGAGGCTCCAGAACAAACCTAATGCCTTTTAGGGAAGGAAACTGCCATCCTTACCAGTTCTGGACTATATGTGAATCCAGACCCACAGCAATGTAGTTGACACTTAACTGCCCTCTGGGCAATTAGGGATGGGCACAAAATGCTGGCCTAGCCAACAATGCCCACGTCCTATGAATGAATAAAAAAAACCATTTCCATCTAAACATCCATTAAATTACTTTTTGTTTCCTTCCTCTCCATGTAATCACCAAACCATCTTAACAATTTACCTTCATTAATTTCTAGGTTGTGGTCTCGTTAAGTTGATATGAAATCACTACCATTCCTTATAAAAGATAAAACTTTAGGCAGGCTAACTATCTCCTGTGTTTGTGGAGGAATGTCAGAATAGCTAAGCACAAGTTTATACTTTTAATTCCTCACAGTTTGTAACCTTGGCCGTACAGGCAGCTATTGGAATGCAGAGATTGAGAGAAATGATCATGTAACCTCTCGAGAATCACTCCTTTACACCTTCTTGTTCCAGAACTACATGCGCAGAGAAACAGGATGTTAAGCTGAAAGCTCATAGCTCTCGTAGCTGCAAAAAAGATCAATGAGAGGAAATGTCACCAACAGATAGGTGGATTAACAGATAGAAAGTTGGAGCTCCATTGTTTAATTGTTTAAATATTATCTGATAGAACACTAACTAACATATTGGTGCCAAATTTTTTTCTGTACTATTTTAATCTAAATTATTGTTATTAAACTAGTGAACAATTGTAATTAAGGGACATTTCCAGGATCTCTCACTGATACCTTATGTGCTGTCAGAGGAAATGAATAATCCTTACTATTTAAAGGGACCGTTTCAGGTTTTCTTACAATTTTCAGCAAAATTAAAATTATTAAATTGAATTTTTTCTTTCATTAGATTGTGTTCTACTTCACTGACATTTGCTTTGCATTAATATATACTATCCCAAATAGGTAATGATCTTGTGAAACTCAGTTATAAACAAGTCTTTGTAATTTCTTGTAGAGCAAGGTTGCAATCTAAATGAAACTATGTTTAAACTGAGTCTCAGGAAAATCAAACCTAAAAGAATTATTTTCAGAAGAGGATGTGTAAATCACACACTTATCCCATGTTTGGCTGGAAATGTACCAATTGATATAATGCTAAGATTTTTTTAAATAGGTCGCTGGAAATAGCAGCCCTTGGCAGACTGTAATAAAATGACACAGTAAAATGTAGCAGAATGCATGAGTTTCTCTTTTCACTTGATTACAATCAGTGAGTGGAATTTAACAAACACAAAAGTGGACTCTGAAATTCTTGACCTTCTTTCTTTTGGGGGGGTATTTGCCTGTTATGGAAATTTCCACCCAGACAAGCACATCAAACAGCCTTTGAATGATAGCAGTTCTCGTATTGTTCTCTTTAGCCCCCTGTGGTCATGCAAAGAAAGTTTATTTTTAATTACCTGCATGACTCACAAGAGTTTTAGTCATTGCAGAGAAAGCTATGAGAGCAAAGTTGTGGTCTAAATGAAACTATGTTTAAACTGATTCTCAGGAAAATCAAAGCTTAAAAGAATTATTTTCGGAAGAGGATTGGCATATATACGTAAATCACACACATATCCCATGTGAATCTCTTTATAGACTTGATGCAGTGAATAATGGACATTTCGAGTGTGCCGTATTCTGGAAGATAACAATTTGCTCTCTTTTTGAAAATTACAGAAGGAAAAAGGGCTGCTACCTCATGGCACTGATGTTTGTAACATTGGGCTCTGAAAATATGGTCACTCCAAACTCTCGGACATTAAGCAAGTACAGTATTGATGGAAATCATACAGTACAGAAACATGCCCTTTGGCCCAAGAAGTCCACACTGACCCTTAGAGCAACCCACCAAGCTACACGCCCCTGAACACTATGGGCAATTTAACATGGCCAATCCACCTAGCCTGCATATCTTTGGACTGTGGGAGGAAACCGGAGCACCCAGGGGAAACCCACGCAGACAATGTGCAAACATCACACAGACAGTCACCCAAGGATGGAATCAAACCCAGGTCCCTGGCACAATGAGGCAGCAGTCCGAACCATTGATCCACCATGCTATAGCGATGTCAAGCACTTGTGCTATTGTCTATTTGTGACTTTGGAACAGGGGTTAATAGCGGAAAAAATGGTCACTGAACCCGAAACGTTAACTCCGATTTCTTTCCACAGATGCTGCCAGACCTGCTGAGCTTTTCCAGCAATTTCTGTTTTTGTTCAATGGAAAGAAGGCTAATTTGCATGATGGACTGGTTTGTGCTCACTGTAGTTTCTTGCGGTCTTGGGAAGAGCCGTTGCCATACCAAGCTGTGATACATCCAGATAGGATGCTTTCAATGATGCATCTATAAAAATTGGTAAGAGTCCTTATGGACATACTGAATCTCCTTAGCTTTCTAAGGAAGTGGAGGCATTAGAGTGCTTTCTTAACTGTAGCATCGACATGGATGGTTCGGGTCAGATTGTTGGTGATATTTACTCCAAGGAACCCGAAGCTCTTGACAATCCCCACCTCAGCACCATTGATACAGTCAGGAAGTTGTACTTCACTTGGCTTCCTGAAGTCAATGACCAGCTCCTTCATTTTGTTGACATTGAGGGAGAGATTGTAGTCTTTACACCATGCCATTTATCTCAATCTCTTCCATTCCTCCTCGTCCCTATCTTAAATGTCACCTCATACCCTTTGTGTTACCATGTGTCTCACTGCTCAACGTTATGTGCCCTCATTTATTCTTATGCCACCCTTCTATCATGCTTCCCATCGATTCTCAGACCCTCTATACAACTTGTGCCAATCTATGGCCTTGTACACACCTCCCTGGCCCCTTGTAGTCTTAATGCCAACCTGTAACCCTAAACCCATCACCCTGGACCTTTGTTGTCCCTATGCCAACTTAGTGCTTAGTGTCCTGCAACTACCATCCTTTGCTCTCCCCTCTAATGCCAACTCATCATGTACCCACCATGAGTGAACATTTAGAGGCTATGCTGACATTAATAGAAGCATGTGCCTGCTGATGATATCATTATTTTAAAACATTTTCAATGTTAAAACAATTAAGAAGATCAGAATCCCTTCAAATACTCTCACCAGAGTAAATATAAAAATGCATTCATAGCAAATTGACAGCTCTCACAGTTCTTTGAGTATTCAGCAGCTCCAATGGGTTAATGTATTTTGTATTCAAATTCATGTCAATTTTTAGCAATCCAGAAGCATAGCTGACTGACACCACTCAAAGTGCATCAGTGATATTCAACGAAACTACCAGATTTCTGCTCCAACCTGACCATTTTAAATTATAACATCTAATAGCCATTTGGCAGTACAGAACTTTAATAGTGCTGATCCAGAACTTCAGAATAAGATAGTAAGAACTGCAGATGCTGGAGTCAGAGATAACACAGCGTAGAGCTGGAGGAACACAGCAGGCCACGCAGCATCAGAGGAGCAGGAAAGTTGACTTTTTGGTTCGAAACCCTTCTTCAGAAATGGTCCTGACCCAAAACATCAACTTTCCTGCTCCTCTGATGCTGCCTGGCCTGCTGTGTTCATCCAGCTCCACGCTGCATTATTTCAGAATAAGGTATCTTCTGTCACATCTTGCACTCATGAGGACATTTCACAAGAATACCAATTAAAGGAGAAAATCAACATTCATACTATGCATGAGAACAGTTTGGATTGGTTGGTGGGTGGGTTCTGATTTGTAGAGGTGACTCCATGGAGACCACATCACTTCAAGATGAGCAAGTGTTTACTGCCAGGCTTTAATTAGAATGAAACCAGGCAGGTTGACTCTGATGGGTCAGTGCAGTCACCAACTTTGTTCAGTTGGAACAAATGCAGTGCGTGCATTCTTTCTGTCTGCAATAAACAGAGCCTTATGGATCAGTAATGAAAACAAAAACCGCTAAAGGAACTCAGCAGGTCGGGCAGCAGCTGTGGAGAGAGAAAAAGAGTTAATGTTTTGAGTCTGATGTGACCCTTCTTTGGAGCTGAAGTTTGAACTTGCAATCTTGGACTGAATCGTACATTTATTTGGCTAGGTCCAAACTGTGTTGAGTTTTTGGAGGGTTTGTCATCGTGAGTTCACTTGCTGTATTTTGCCAAACTTGTTGCAATAGACTTCTATGGTAGTTCTCACGCCTGACTTCAGCTCAGTTTTATCGCGTGACTTTCCTGCAATGACTTGCTGCTCATGGATACCTACTGAAACACTAGAAACCCTTGACTGCACCATATTTAAAACCTGCTGTATAGCTGGATGAGCACTGGCATTCTGAAGTTACCCTCCTTGGTTACAGTCAGACTTGCAATATGCTGGACAAAGGGAAAATGACCATTTAATTCTCCTACAGGAATCTGGAAATCCTGGGGGATGGGCGGACTAAAGGAGTGGAGTCCTCTTCCAGGAAGGCCAGACTCTGGGGCAGTGTCATCTCCATGGTCCAGAAGAACAACCAGTAATGCCACAGGAAAGCCAATGCCTGCTCTGCTCCACCAGGGTATATGCTCCACTCTTCTCGCTGCCACCTCACACTCACTCCCATCTCTACTGCTGCATCCATCTCCCACTGTGACTCATGCTCTCAATATTGGTTCACCTATTCTCCCCACCTCAACCTCCCACCCCACGGACCGTGCATGCCCTCTGTGCTGCCTCTTTTGGTGCATTTCAACACCATTTCCCAGCAGCACTCACAGATGTGTCATCTCCCTCACTTCCCTGCCTCCTTTTCCTCATGACAGGAGAGACTAGCCCATAACAGGGAAGAGACAGCCCCAATGAGGGAGGGAGGAGCCCTGACACCCTGTACCTGGTGAGAATCCTGGCCTCAGAACAGAAGACCAGGACTGGTCCAGGGATACAAAAGTCAAGTCCCACTCTTCATTCCACTACAAACTCTAACTATTTAGCAATTTGTCCAGAAGGTTCCTGCAGAGGATAGGGATGCGGTAAAGTCTGGGAACCGCCTTTCTTAAGGGGACCTCTTGTGGTGCAGTAGTTGTATCCCTACCACAGGACCAGAAGGTTTAGGTTCAAGTCCCACCTGTTCCAGAGGTGTGTAATAACATCTCTGCTCAAGTTGATTAGGAAAATAGGTTAAACAAATAAAAAATGAAAAGCAGGAGTGGGAGTCCCTGTTGTGGAACAGTGATACTCTCCCTAACCTGGACCAGGAGGCCTGAGTTCAAGTCTCACCTATTCCAGAGGTGAGTAATAACATTTCTGAGCAGTTTGATTAGAAAAATAGGTTCCACTGAAAACTCTCTCATTGACACTGCTCTCATTCTCGATCATTTCATAACATTTCCAACCACTTGCTGTGATGCGTTCTGTCTTGCATGTTCCGCTGGTATCCCCACAACAACCGCACAGAAATGGCAGACCATGGAACAATTGCCCTCTGAAGACGAGAGTACTGAGGAGGCATTGGGAAGATGGCTCCCTGTAAGCCCCACCAATTATGTTCATCGTAAGGATCTAGTTGGATCACTGTAAGGCAGTCCTACTCACTCTATCTAATCCATGACTCTTGAAGTGATCAGATAAGGAACTCAGTGGAACAGCTAAAGCAAACGTGCCAAGGAATGGGCTGTACGTGTGCTCTCAGTGCATCCTGAGAAGAAATAATTGAGTCAACATTCGCCAAACCTTTCCTTAGAGCTTCCTACAGTCAGAGCTTCGCCATGAGAAGACAGAGAGTTAGAATTAGGATTATCTCTATTGTCACATGCAATCGCATGAGTACAGCGAACAGTTTACAAGTCACCACTTAACGGCTCCATTTTAGGTACAAAGGTATCAAGTTCCAGATTCTTACGTATACATTTTTAGGAAAAAAATTACAGAATAAAGAATAAAAAGTCTAGCATTACGGTCCTGCAAAAGTGTAAAATCACAGAGATAAATTAGAAAAGTGCAGAGATAAAAAGTTCAGAATAACAGTCCTTCCACAGTAATATAACAAAGGGGAAAAAGAAAGTAAAAAGCAGGCTAGTTCTAGAGTTAGTAGGAACTGCAGATGCTGGAGAATCTGAGATAACAAGGTGTAGAGCTGGATGAACACAGCAGGCCGAGCAGCATCATAGGAGCAGGAAGGCTGACTGTCTGAAGAAGGGTCTAGGCCCAAAATGTCAGCCTTCCTGCTCCTCTGATGCTGCTTGGCCCGCTGTGTTCATCCAGCTCTGCACCTTGTTACCTCTAGTTGTAGAGTGATATTTTTCCGACTGGAGGTTAGACTCTTCCTTTCTTCTGCTTTCATTTCTAAATACCAACAAGCTGATGTTTATCCTGTTACTTTCAGTGCCAGGGAAATTAAAACTTAAACTAATGGTTTTCATATCCCATTCAGAAACAAACTAGGTGGAAATGAATGCAGCACAAACCTGGGATCAGAACTGGTGCCTTCCTGCTCTGACAAGTGGTGCATAAACAGGAAAGATATCAGGGAACATACAGAAGCTGCCTTGGAATATTCCACCTTTACCATAACAGCTCTTTATTTTTGCAGGCAGTACATGACGTTAAAGATCTGTGCCCTTCCAATGTTTATTTACTGAAGCATTTCCCTGTCGCTGTTTTAATGGAGAAAGAGGATGTAGCATTGGACCCTGAGTAACACATGGGAACAATTGAGAAACACCACAAATTATCCTTTCATTCTGATTTATCTGATGCAACAGTTGGTCATGTCTCCTGCTTGTGCCAAATAGGTAAGGGGTCAGAAACACATTTTATTGTCAGAAGGTGGGAGGAGACTGGCATGGAGCATAAACATTAACGTGATGTGTCCAATTGCCTGTTTCTATGATAGAACATATTGTCACATGTGATGTTACCATATATATGTTGGGAGGTGATGGTCTAGTGGTATTACTACTGGACTATTATTCCAGAGATCTAAGTAGTGTTCTGGGGGCACAGGTTCAAATCATTCCATGGTAGAATGTGAGTTCAAACTTTTTGCAAAAAAGTTAATTAAGAGTCTAATGATGACTCTGAATTCATTGTTGGAAAATCCCATCTGGTTCTCTAATGCTTTTTAGGGAAAGAAACTGCCATCCTTATCTGGTCTGGCCTACATGTGACTCCAGACCCCCAGTGATTGACTCTTAATAATTAGGGATGGGCAATAAGTGATGGCCTAGCCAGTAATGCCCACATCCCATGAATGAATTAAAATACATTCGAATATGTTGAACTCAGTTTTACTTCCAGGGTTGGCAGGATTATTCTGTGACAACAGATTGGTTTTGATTAAGCTTGCATTCACTAGAGTTTAGAAGATAACAGGGGACCGGATTGAAACATGGGAAATTCTAACAGGGATGGACAGTCTAGATGCAGGGAGCAATGTTTCCCCTGATTGGGAATTCTAGAACCGGGGGCACATTTTTAGAATACAGGGTAGGACGAGGATGAGGAAACATTTCTTCACTCAGAGGTAGGAAGTCTCTGCCACAGAAGCTGTAGACATCAGGTCACTGAATATATTCAAGGCTGTGATAGACAAATGGTTCAATTTTAAAAGCAGCAAGGAGAATGGGGAGAAAGCAGGAATGCGTTGCTGGTCTGGAGGATCACACATTGAATGGCAGGACAGTTTCAAGGTGCTGAATGACTAACTCCTGCTCCTGGTTTCTTTGTTTCTTACTTATCAAGTATTTCCAACTTATTTTAGTTTTGTCTTTTGCAGGAGCAGGAGCCGTTCTGCTCCGTGCCCTCCTGCTCACTCTTTGAACCTTACATGAATAAGTGAGTTATTTGAACTCGGGCTATCACAGCCCAACAGAGTCCAAATGATTCCCATTTGACATTGATGTCTGCAAGTTTTGATCCTCCTTTCTCGGTGACACAGAGACCAAATGGCCTTCCTTCGGTGGAATTCTTTCATTTCTACAGAACCAATTACCATCGACCTTGTCCAAAACTGGAGAATAAGCCTGGAATTCCTTCATCTGGAATGGCTCCGTCCTACTGAGTTTGAATTGCCTGTGATAGAGGCTTCATTTGATACATGTTATGCTTACCAGGTTGTGAGTTGGCATCAGGCTGGGTCCGTAACAGTGCGCACAATTCCATGGCCAAACTTGGTTGCAATTTTATGCATAATAGAATCTCACAGCTCCTTCATTCTTGGACCAGTTGAGGCCCTTTAGGAGCCATTTCATAGTCACGAAAAAGAGATGTCCTCTCAGACCCACCAGTTTAGCAAGTTTGCAGATGACACGAAGATTGGTGAAGTAGCAGATAGTGAAGGGGACTGTCAGAGATTACAGCAGAATATAGATAGATTGGAGAGTTGGGCAGATAAATGGCAGATGGAGTTCAATCCGGGCAAATGCGAGGTGATGCATTTTGGAAGATCTAATTCAAGAGCAAACTATACAGTAAATGGAAAAGTCCTGGGGAAAATTGATGTACAGAGAGATCTGGGTGTTCAGGTCCATTGTTCCCTGAAGGTGGCAATGCAGGTCAATAGAGTGGTCAAGAAGGCATACGGCATGCTTTCCTTCATCGGACGGGTATTGAGTACAAGAGTTGGCAGGTCATGTTACAGTTATATAAGACTTTGGTTCGGCCACATTTAGAGTACAGTCCGGGTCGCCACTTTACCAAAAGGATGTGGATGCTTTGGAGAGGGTGCAGAGGAGGTTCACCAGGATGTTGCCTGGTATGGACGGTGCTAGCTATGAAGAAAGGTTGAGTAGATTAGGATTATTTTCATTAGAAAGACAGAGATTGAGGGGGGACCTGATTGAGGTCTACAAAATCATGAGGGGTATAGACAAGGTGGATAGCAAGAAGCTTTTTCCCAGAGTGGGGGACTCAATTACTAGGGGTCATGAGTTCAAAGTGAGAGGAGGAAAGTTTATGGGAGATACGCGTGGAAAGTTCTTTACGCAGAGGGTGGTGGGTGCCTGGAATACGTTGCCAGCGGAGGTGGTAGACGCAGACACGTTAGTGTCTTTTAAGATGTATCTGGACAGGTACATGGATGGGCAGGGAGCAAAGGGATACAGACCCTTAGAAAATAGATGACAGGTTTAGACAGAGGATCTCGATCAGCGCAGGCTTGGAGGGCCGAAAGGCCTGTTCTTGTGCTGTAATTTTCTTTGTTCTTTGTGCTTTGTTGAATGGTGGGTAGAGGCTGCCACCAAGTGAGAAGCCCAGCAGGAGTCATTGGGTAGGATGGCAGTGGGAAAGGGGAATGGACACTTCTTTCTTGATGCCCTGAATTCATCAGAGTTCACCTTCCCGAGTTGTACCTCCATGGACTTGCCCAAATGCGCCCCCTTCGCTTCACCATTGGGTTTGGTGCCAACCATACCCACATCCCTCACTGTCTGGCTCTAGTGGCAATTCTGGGGACTGATTGCATATCCAGTAGTGACCCGCATTGGTGCTGCTGAGACCAAGGCATTTTATCTGATGGCCGATGTATAGTTGGGGACTTTCTCCCGAGGCAGGCTGAGGGATGGTGGTGGGGGAAGTGGGGAGGCCTGATTTGTGCAAATTAATGATCTGAGGACCATAAATTTCTGCAGGGCAAGCTGTCTCTGGTGTTTTCATTGGGAAATAGCGGCACCAGTGCAAGGTATAATTCTACCATGTGGTAAATGTGGGCTGAGGAGGTAATTTCAAGATCTATTAAATGGTGTGATTGTGATTTTCTGTGACAGTAAATGCCTTGATGCTGTCAAGTGAGAATAGATACTTCCTCAACATTTTGTCCCTCCACACTTGGAATGGAATTCCTCCTACTGCAAATTGATATAGAATTCTCTGGGACAATCTTAGAAGGTAGATATCAATGCCTATTTATAATCATAATAGCCTTTAATTCAGCAATGAATCTGGCTTACAGCAGTCTCGCATATTAGTGAGAATGTTTGTGGAGAAGGTTTTGAGCTTTTAATTCTTGTATAATTTTGCTTTAAACATCAATATAATTCCCAACCGACACTGATATCCCCTATAACTTTTCTTTGGCATGGCAAAAGAATTGCTTCATTCTGTTCTGAAGTGAATCATGGTTTGTGATGATCTAACTGTTGATTAAATTGTAACCATTCACATCCTCCAAACCAATCTAATTCTATGTTTTGTGCAGTTGTTCAGTCATGGGAATCATAATTATTATTCAGCAATGATATCATATCCATCTGTATCAACCTAACATCATTTAAACTCTGTAGCTCATTGTCTGTAGAATTAATTGCTCGTATAATTTGTCAACATTTGGACGTCTTTTCAACGCAATTTTCTGAATTCAATGTTACACATTGCTCAGAAATCAATTGTCATGAGGTAGTAATTCACTGTAGGCTCCAATGTGACAGTATGGCTTGAATCATCCTCCACAAATTTTATGCCGAAGAATATAGGGATCATTGTCATCACTATCAGAGCTAGATTTCCCTTCCCAAATCCAAGATAATTGCCTAATTTTTTTCCTTTTCCAGACATTTCACGTATAAGAAATGGTCCTGGGTACAAGGATCCTGATAGATTTCTTCCACAGCTACCTATTTTACTGTCACACAGTGGTGGGATCTGAAAAGTGGTGGGTGAATTGTGCTGGGTGATGAGTGGAGATTCAGGGTTGCATGGGGCTTGAGGGAGGTTGGTGATGGATGGGATTTGGGTGATGGGTAAAGGGAGGGGTATGGGATGGGTTGGGGCCAGGGTTGTGGGGTGAGCCGGGGGGGGTGTGTATGTGGGGTGGGTGGAGGATACGGGTTTTGGATGGAGGGGAAAGCTTTTCTCCAGCAAGTTGTTCACCGTTGCGGAGATAATCCATGCAACAAATGGGAAACTGCTCAATTTATATCACCCTCAATCCAAAATCAAAATCTCTCTGCCCTCAGTCATTGATCTTCTATGATGCTTCTGTATCCCTGGCTCAGAGATTGGACACCAGCTCTTGCTGATATCTTAAAATACCTACAGTGCAGAAAGAAGCCATTCAGCCCTTCAAATCTGCACTGACTCACCAAAATGTTTCCCACCCAGAACACACTCCCAGCTATATCATCCCTGTAAGTCTGCATTTCCCACAGCTAATCCATCTAGCCTGCCCATCCCTGGGCACGATGGGTAATTTAGCATGGCCAGTCCAACGAACCTGCGCATCTTTGGACTGTGGAAGGAAGTCAGAGCACCCAGAGGAAATCCGCACAGAAACAGGGAGAACGTGTAAACCCCACACAGACAGTTGCTTGAGGGTGGAAACCAATCCGATTTCTGCAAGGGCTGTGAGGACAACAGGCCACCCTAATCCTCTCTGAAGCATTTTCACCAAGCAAGCAGTAAACTGAAATCCTCCTCTTCCCAGCTGCCATGTTGAAGTGCCTTCCCTTGCCGATTAAAACCAAAGACAAAATCTGGGAGCACTGTTTATACCTTGGGATCCTCTCCGTGATTAGGCAGACATTGATGATGAAGTTCATCAACCCCACCCCCGTCCCAATTGCGGATATACATATTCGAGAGCCAGGATCTCCAACCAGAGACTAAGGTTTACCAGGCAGCAGAGATCGCCACTTCAGGGACTTGGACAACCTCCAACATCCACCTCAAAGCAGGGAGAGGTCCCGCCTGTGGTGCCTTCACAAGATCTTGTGGCAAGAAAGGTGGCCCTCTCCCAAGCAAGGTGGTAGTGTCAGTGGATGAGTAATCCAGAACACGAGGCTAATGCTTGAGCAAAGTGGGTTCAAATCACACCGTGGGAAATAGTAAACTTGAATTCAATACAAAAGGAAACTTTAGTATTAAGTGCTAGCCAAAGAGCAACCATGTAACCATTGTCAATTGTCATACAAAACCATCTGGTTCATTCCTTCCCTTTGGGAAAGAAATTGATCATCCTTACCTGGCCTGCCTACACGTGATTCCAGACCCACAACAATGTACTTGACTCTTAACTGCCCTCTGAAATGGTCCAAGGAAACCACTCAGATCAAGAGGACCATTAGGGATGGGCAATAAATGTTGACCCAACCAAATTGTCCACATTCTATGAATGAATTGAACGAAAGACTTGTTACACATCAAGGTGCTAATCACAGGAAACTACCCTGGGAAGGTCATGTGGCCTGTGGGTTGAGACCAAACTATTCCACCTGGGCCTTGGTCACAGCAAGGGGCATCCTGGGGAAACGCTTTAGGGAGGGCCATGGAGAAAACCTGAAAAGGATCACACTTGCTTGTGGACTCATGGGAACTCCTGGCTTGTGGCCAACCAAACAGAAGGTTTATCAGGAAAGGCACTCAGAGACTTCATTGAGAACAAATGACAGCAAAGCTGAGGCATCAGACTGAGTGCATTAACCTCCAAACATCTTCTCGTTCCTACCCTTCCAGTAACCAACGCACCTGCGAGTGGCAGAACATGCACCTGTTTTATTCATTCACAGGACATGGGCATCACTGCCCCGGCCCAAATTAGTTGCTTTCTTGAACTGCTGCAATCTTTGCTGTGTTGGGGCATCCTCAGCGCTATTCGGAAGGCAATTCCAGAATGTTGGCCTGGTGGTAGTGAAGGAGTGTCATTTCTACATCTCAGTCTGGTAGGCATGTGGCTTGGAGGAAGATTTTGCAGATCATGCTTTCAACTTACCAGGCATTTCAGAACCGGAGCGGGAGCAAGTCACCCTCGATTCTGAGGGACACCTGAAAGGAGAAAGAGAGATAAAAGATTTTTCATAGGTTCAGAGAGAGTGACAGTGGAGACAAGTAGAAGCCCACCAACCTCAGGCAACTGTCTGCATGGAGTTTGTATATTCTCGCCATCTCTGCATGGATTTCCTCCAGGTGCTCCGGTTTCCTCCCACAGTTCAAAGATGTGCAGGCTAGGTCGATTGGCCAGGTTAAATTGCCCGTAGTGTTCAGGGATGTGTCGATTAGGTGGGTTATAGGGATAGGGTCTGGGTGGAATGTGCTAAGGGTCAGTGTGGACTTGTTGGGCCGAAGGGCCTGTTTCCACACTGTAGGGATTCTATGGTTCTATGAAATAGTGGTGCAGTATAAATAATTGCAGAACTCATTAAGGTCATGATTTCCTTGCAATTTTGCATTGCAAAATGGATCCGGAACAGTAGATACATTAATTCCATTGAACAAGCCAACAGGAAATCCGGGAGCAATATTATTTGCAGCCTTCAGTGATTCATATCTATTGCACAGTTGCATAGTTCTCCTAGTGTTGTGGCCAAAAGGAGTTATCTTGCCATAAGCGCTAATAATGTATTTGGTCATTAAGTTCATTAATATTTTTGGGGTTTTGCTGTGAGCAAATTTTTCCCCCCTTTTTCCCGCAATACAAACTTCAAAAACAATTTAAACAAAGAACTGCGGATGCTGGAGATCTGAAGCATATAGAAACGAAATTTGCTGGAGGAACTCAGCAATTCTGGCAGCGTCTGTGGAGAGAGAATCAGAGTTAACATTTGAGGTCTGTGACCTTTCTTCAGAACTAATGGGCAGTTTAGAAGAGTAATACCAGACTTGAAGTGTAAACCCTGATTCTCTCTCCACAAGCTGCTAGAACAGCTGAGCTTCTCCAGCAATTTCTGTCTTTGTTTTATCCCTAATCTATTCTGTTGCAAATAACCTGTGATAGATACTGATGATATGTTAATTATGCACATTCCATTGTGTGAACAGGCTTCATAACTTATGAAGCATTAGCTGATAGGCATTCAGGGTATCAAGGTATCCTGTACAGCTCTAACTATTCATTCCGTTCCAATGGATAATAATGTGGACCTGAAAGTTTCTGTATTTGTTAACTGATTTGTACAGAGTGCTTAAAATGATACTTGCCAGATGGACTTAAGCTCTAGAAATCAGGGACAATATTTGACAGAGGTGATCTGTCATATCGAGAACAGGTAAGAGTCCCGTGCTGCCACATTCAATGCCAAAGGCACTTTTTCATGTTGACTGGCATCGCCTCGGATTGAGAACATGATGTGGATTGGGGAGGGGACAGATGTCCAGCCTGCTGAGAAATACTGACTGGCCAGAGTGTCTACATCATGAGGAAGTGATAAAGTCCCACACAGAGACCGTAAACTAAGGTAGAAGCCCACAGGCTTGACCAAATATTACTGACACAGCTGTGAAACTGGTTGACTGACAAGTGACAGAAAGTAGGGATAAGAGGTAGGTTTTTCAAATCGGCACAATGTGACCAGTGGTGTCACCCGAGAACCTGTATTTGTGCCTTAATTATTCACATCATTTATTAACAACTTGGATAGTGGTACATAAAGTCATATATCCAAATTTGCTGATGGCTCAAAATTAGGCTGCACCGTAGACATTGTAGATGATAGTGTAAAATTATAAAAGGATATTGATAGACTAAGTGAATAGGCAAAACTGTGGCAGATGGAGTTCAATGTAAGCAAGTGCGAGGTTGTCCATTTTGAACCGAGAAAGAATAGCTCAGAGATAACAAGGTGTGGGGCTGGATGAACACAGCAGGCCAAGCAGCATCATAGGAGCAGGAAATCTTGACATTTCGGGCCTAGACCCTTCATCAGAAATGGGGGAGGGGAAGAGGGTTCTGAAATAAATAGGGAGAGAGGGGGAGGCGGATAGAAGATGGATAGAGGAGAGGATAGGTGGAGGGGAGACAGACAAGTCGAAGAGGCGGGGATGGAGCCAGTAAAGGTGAGTGTAGGTGGGGGGGGTGGTAGGGAGGAGATAGGTCAGTCCAGGGAGGACAGACAGGTCAAGGGGACGGGATGAGGTTAGTAAGTAGGGGGTGAGGCTTGAGGTGGGAGGAGGGGATAGGTGAGAGGAAGAACAGGTTAGGGAGGCGGGGACGAGCTGGGCTGGTTTTGGGATGTGGTAGTGGGAGGGGAGATTTTGAAGCTTGTGAAATCCACATTGATACCATTGGGCTGCAGGGTTCCCAGGCTGAATATGAGTTGCTGTTCCTGCAACCTTCAGGTGGCATCGTTGTGGCACTGCAGGATGCCCAGGATGGACATGTCGTCTGAGGAATGGGAGGGGGAGTTGAAATGGTTCGCGACTGGGAGGTGCAGTTGTTTGTTGCGAACCGAGCGCAGGTGTTCTGCAAAGCGGTCCCCAAGCCTCCGCTTGGTTTCCCCGATGTAGAGGAAGCCACAACGGGTACAGCGGATGCAGTATACCACATTGGCAGATGTGCAGGTGAACATCTGCCTGATGTGGAACGTCTTCTTGGGGCCTGGGATTGGGGTGAGGGAGGAGGTGTGGGGGCAGGTGTAGCACTTCCTGCGGTTACAAGGAAAAGTGCCAGGTGTGGTGGGGCTGGAGGGGAGTGTGGAGGGGACAAGGGAGTCGCGGAGGGAGTGGTCCCTCGGGAAAGCAGATAAGGGTGGGGAGGGAAAAATGTCTTTGGTGGTGGGGTCGGATTGCAGATGGCGGAAGTGTCGGAGGATGATGCGTTGGATCCGGAGGTTGGTGGGGTGGTACTTGAGGACGAGGGGGATTCTTTTTTGGTTATTATTGCGGGGACATGGTGTGAGGGATGACTTACGGGAAATGCGGGAGACGCGGTCGAGGGTGTTCTCGACCACTGTGGGGGGGAAGTTGCGGTCCTTGAAGAATGAGGACATCTGAGATGTACGGGAGTGGAATGTCTCATCCTGGGAGCAGGTGCGGTGGAGGCGAAGGAATTGGGAATAGGGGATGGCATTTTTGCAGGAAGGTGGGTGGGAGGAGGTGTATTCCAGGTAGCTGTGGGAGTCAGTGGGCTTGAAATGGACATCGGTTTCTAGGTGGTTACCCGAGATGGAGACAGAGAGGTCCAGGAAGGAGAGAGAAGTGTTGGAGATGGTCCAGGTGAACTTCAGGTTGGGGTGGAAGGTGTTGGTGAAGTGGATGAACTGTTCGAGCTCCTCGTGGGAGCATGAGGTGGCGTCGATACAGTCATCAATGTAACGGAGGAAGAGGTGGGGTTTAGGGCCAGTGTAGGTACTGAAGAGGGATTGTTCCACGTAATCTACAAAGAGGCAGGCATAGCTTGGGCCCATGCGGGTATCCACGGCCACCCCCTTTGTCTGTAGGAAGTGAGAGGAATTGAAAGAGAAGTTGTTGAGGGTGAGGACGAGTTCGGCTAAGCGGACTGACCTATCTCCTACCTACCACCCCACCTACACTCACCTTTACTGGCTCCATCCCCGCCTCTTTGACTTGTCTGCCTTCTCTCCACCTATCCTCTCCTCTGTCCATCTTCTATCCGCCTCCCCCTCTCTCCCTATTTATTTCAGAACCCTCTTCCCCTCCCCCATATCTGATGAAGGGTTTAGGCCCGAAACGTCAAGTTTTCCTGCTCCTATGATGCTGCTTGGCCTGCTGTGTTCATCCAGCCCCACACGTTGTTATCTCGGATTCTCCAGCATCTGCAGTACCTTTTATCTCTGAAAGAATAGCTCAGGGTCCTTTCTACATGGCATGAAGTTAAATAAAGTGGCTGCCCAAAGAGACTTGGGGTTCAGGTGCATAGCTCTTTAAAATGTCTCAAACAGGTGCAGGAAATAATAATACCACAAGACCATAAGATAGAGGAGCAGAAATTAGGCCATTCAGCCCATCAAGTCTGTCTACCATTCAATCATGGCTGATAAGTTCCTCAACACCATTCTCCTACTTTCTCCCCATAACCCTTGATCCCCTTGATAATCAAGAACCTATCTATCTCAGTCTTAAATGTGCTCAATGACCTGGCCTCCACAGCCTTCTGTAGCAGTGAATTCCATAGATTCACCACTCTCTGGCTGAAGAAGTTTCTCCTTATCTCCGTTCTGAAAGGTCTCCCCTTTACTCTAAGGCTGTGCCCTCGAGTCCTAGACTTTCCGACCAATGGAACCACTTTCTCAATATCCACGTTGTCCAGGCCATTCAGTATTTTGAATGTTTCCATTAGATCCCCCCTCATCCTTATCAACTCCAATGAGTATAGTCCCAGACTCCTCAAACATTCCTCATATGTTAAGCTTTCCATTCCTGGGACCATTCTCGTGAACCTCCCCTGAAACTGCTCCAGTATCAGTACATCCTTCCTGAGATATGGGGCCCAAAACTGCCCGCTATACTCCAAATGTGGCCTGACTAGCATCTTATAAAGCCTCAGTTGTACATCCCTGCTTTGAAATTCAAGTCGTCTCAAAATAAATGCCAACATTGCAATTACCCACTGACTCAACCTGCAAGTTTACCTTGAGAGAATCTTGGACTAGAACTTCCAAGTCTCTTTACACTTCAGACTTCGGAATTTTCTCCCAGTTTAGAAAATAGTCCATGCTTTTGTTCTTCTTGCCAAGGTGCATGACCTCACACTTTCCCACGTTGTACTCCATCTGCCACTTCTTTGCCCATCTCCTAACCGGTCCAAACCCTTCTGCAGCCTTGTCACCTCCTCAACGCTACCTGTTCCTCCACTTTGTATCGAAAGCTAATGGAACACTGGCCTTTACATCTAAAGGCCTGGAGTACAAGGATGTAGATGTTATGCCTCAGTTATCCAAAACCCTGATTAGACAACAGTTGGATTCTGTGAGCAGATTGTGGCACCACACCTCAGGAAAGGCACATTGGCCTTGGAGGGAGTATAACATAGGATTACACGAATGATACCTGGACTTCAGGGATTAAGTTATGAGGAGAGATTATATAAATTAGACCTGTTTTCTCATGAATTTAGAAGGTCAAGGGGTGATCTGATTGAAGTTTCTAAGATATTAACAGGAACAGACAGTGTAGATAAAGATAAACTATTTCCACTGGTTGGGGTTTCTAGAACTAGAGGCATAATCTGAGAATTAGGGCCAGACTGTTCAGGAGAGATGTTAAGCAACACTTTGGCACACAAAGGGTGGGTGAGGTTTGGAACTCTCTTCCACAAATACCTGTCGATGATGGATCCGTTGTTAATTTTAAATCTGAGTGAGGCAAAATTTCTGTTAAGTGAAGGTATTAAGGGATATAGGCCAAAGGGAGGTATATGGAGTTAGGTCATGGATCAGCCATGATCTTATTGAATGGTGGAACAGGCTTGAGGGACTGAATGGCCTACTCCAGCTCCTAGATCCCCAAATAGTGACTGCAGCCAGTATGATAGCCCGCTGAGGGCCCAGTATTGTCACTGGATGCCAGTGAGATGGTAGCTGGGTATCGTAGGAAGGTAGTGCTGTGGAGCAGGAGGGTCAGCGGCAAGGGTGGAGTGGTCAGGATGAGCAGTTGTTGGCAGGTTCATGCATTCATTCTGATGCCTCCACTTTGTCTCTGATTGTTCCCGAAAGTCTCTTGGTGCCTTCCGAGATTAATCTTTTCCATTTGATTGGCTGAAAGCCTAGGACTCCCAGGAGTCAGTGAGTGTGTGTGATCCCCTCCAGGAAATCTCCCATGAGAAACTCCAGATGGATCATGACACCCCTCCAATTGGGATCTCTCCCAGTGCCCACCCCAATGTCTGCAAGTTGCTAAATGCTAACAATGGGAGGATGAGACCCTTAAGTAGCCATAATTGCCCACTTTTGGGCCTCAAAGATAGTAGAGCAGGAAGGTGCACCCCTCCCACACCATGGGCTTATTTGAGGCAGAGGCAGGGAGGAAGTGGATTCCCAACCTACTGCCTGATTAAATACCAGCCCCTACTATTCATCAACTCACCAATGGAGAGGCAATAAATTTAACCTCATATTTGCATCATGTTTGAAGTGGTAATGAAAGAGAAGTGTTCCTTTTGCCTTTCCCATGGGACTGAACTTTCACCAATTGGCAGCAAGCTGTCGAGCTATGGAATGGATGTGCATGCAACCTGCACTTTTACTGAGAGGCCATGTGTAATCTTACAGCGATGGCTGCACATCTCCAATGTGCCAATCTGAAGTTATTTCCAACTTGTTATGTCCTTAACACCACGGCCTTGGTCCCTTTTTAACTCTGGAAACTCCTACAGAACTACAATCCTCCACAATCTCAGTGCTTCTCCATGTGGCCTCTTCTGAATCCCAAGTTTAATAGCTCTACATTGATAGCTAAGTCTTCAGCTGCTAACTCCAGTATATCTCTCCATATAAACCCCTTGATCTTACTTTCCTCCTTTAAGATGCGTCACAAAGACTACATTCCCACCCCAGTTTTTGGCCATCTCTCCCAATACTCCCTTATGTGCCTCAGGGTCAAATTTAGTTCACCAACACTTGTGTGAAATAGATTGCGGTATTTTGCAGCACTACAGATCTTGATCTATTGGGTCAATGGGCTGAGGAGTGGCACATGGATTTTAGTTTAGATAAATGTGAGGTATTGCATTTTGGTAAAACAAGGGCAGGACTTACTCCCAGGGCCCTGGGTAGTGTTGTAGAACAGATATACTTAGGGTTCCAGGTACATAATTCTTGGATCTTTGGATCGTAGGTAGACAGGGTGGTTAAAAGGTATTTAGCACGCTTGCTTTCCTTGTTCAGACCTTTGAGTAAAGGAGGTGAGACTTCATTCTGAAATTGTATAGGATGTCAGTGAGGCCTCTTCTGGCGAACTGAATGTAGTTCTGGTTAAATAAAAACCGAAAGAACCGCGGATGCTGTAAATCAGGAACAAAAACAGAAGTTGCTAGGCAAGCTCAGCAGGTCTGGCAGCATCTGTGAAGGAAAAAATCAGAGTTAATGTTTTGGCTCCAGTGACCCTTCCTCGGAACAGATGAAGAGTCACTGGACCCGAAACACTAACTTCTTTTTCATCACAGATGCTGCCAGACATGCTGAGCTTTTCCAGCAATTTCTGTTTTTGCTGTTGTAGTTCTGGTTACTTTGTTATAGGAAGGACATTATTAAACTGGAGAGGGTTCAGAAAAGATTTACCAGGATGTTGCTGGGAACGGAGGGTTTGAGATTTAAAAATAGACTGGAAAGACTAGGACATTTTTCACTGGAATGTCGGAGGTTGGGCGGGGGGTTGACATTATCGAGGTTTATAAAATCATGAGGGCATAGATAAGGTGAATGGCAAGACTTTTTTCCTTAGGGTGGGGGAGTTCAAAACTAGAGGGCATATTTTTAAGGAGAGACGAGAGAGATTTAAAAAAGGCACAAGGGGCAACTTTTTTTAACACAGAGAGTGGTTCGTATGTTGAATGAACTTCCAGAGGAATTGATGGGTGCAGGCAAATTACAATGTTTAAAAGACATTTGGATAAATTCATGAAAAGGAAAGGTTTGGAGGGATATGGGCCAGGTGCAGGCAGGTGGGACTAGTTTAATTTGGCTGGCACGGACTGATTGATTGAAAGGATGTGTTTCTACACAGTATAACACTACAACTATGACTCTAAATGGTTATCTGTAATTGTCCCAACTTCAAGGAAGTGAGGAACACCAAGAAAGCTGAATCATGCAGAGTGGCAGATCCAGAAAAACTGTGTCAAAGAGCTATTGTCCCAGGGTGATTTCCACACCTGAAATCTTCCTGGTTATGATGAATCACTGTATTTATTTGGCTGGTCCAGTTTAGCTTCTGGTCAGTGGCAACTCCCAGGATTGAAGAAGTCATACTAAATGGATCACTGTTTTTTTAAAATTAATTTCTTATGTTCCAATGAAAGCAGTCCTTTGCTCTACTGGGTGTTCCACAGTCCTCGTAGTGAATTGAGACAACAATAGGTTTAAGGTTCGGGTTAATCCTAAAGTATAATGCACATTGTTTGTTGGATACAATCCTGCATAGAGAGTAATTTGCTGTGATCCTCATATTCCTTTTTAGCTGGGATATTCTGTAGGTCTTTTTAGGTAAGGGAGATGTTGCAGGAATGACAAGCTGACAGCTTTTTGCCAGGGTAGGTGAGTCTAAAACTAAAGAAAATAAGTTTATGGTGAGAGAGGAGAGACACAAAAGTGTCTGGGGCCAACTTTTTCACTCAGAGGGAGGTGAGAGCCTGAAATGGGCTGCCAGAGGCAGTGTTGGAAGCGAGTACAATTTTGTCGTTTAAGAAACATTTAGACAGGTACATGGATGGGATAGGTATGGAGGGATATGGACCAAATTCAGGCAAGTGGGATTAGTTTAATTGTGAAAACTGGGTGGCATGGGCAAGTTGGGCTGAAGGGCCTGTTTCCATCCTGTAGACCACTGCAACTCTAAGACAACCCCAAAGGTTTGCACGAATAAATGCATTTCACCGTCACCATTTCATGATGAAACATGTAGATAAACCTTTTAATGGAAATATTGCTAATGAAATAAAAGGACCAGACAGGGTTAACACAGGAAGGAGATTCCCAATGACTGTGGAGTCCAGAACCAGGGGTGACAGTCTAAGAAATACGGGGTAGGCCGTTTAGGACTGTGATGAGGAGAAATGTCTTCATCCAGGGAGTGGGGAGACTGTGGAATTCTCTGCCATTGAAAGGCCAAAACATTGAGTATTTTCAAAAAGGAGTTAGATGTAGTTCTTATGACTAAAGGGAGCAAATGGTGAAAGCAGGAACAGTTATTGAGTTGGATGATCAACCATGATCATGTTAAATGGTGGAGCAGGCTTGAAGGGCTGAATGGCCTACTCCTGTTCCTAGTTTCTATGTTTCTAAAACCCAACAAACATTATGCTATTTTTCACTGTAAACCTACCAGTCATACAGAAGGAGAAATGTGCAATATTTAATTGATGATAAGATTGTATACAAATAGAGTTCACTGGAGCCTAAATATAGTACATCTGATCTTTACCGTGGTGTTTGAAGACTGTCAAAGTATGTAAATATAGACGAAGTTTAAGATACATCTCCTTAAAGACTGTTGTACACAATTTCCTGACAACAGGTATTGTCAGTACAATGTAGTACAGATGTGGAAGTGATACTGAAATGGTCACAAGTTACATTGGCAAATTTCACCTTAATCGCTTCGGCAATAACAGGGCAGGTCACAGAAAGGAGAGGGAAATGCTTTCCTATGAGAGTCCCAGAATACTTAGAGGCCTGGATAGAATAGGCATGGAGGAGACGTTTCCACTTGTAGGAGAGACTAGGACCTGAGGGCACAGCTTCAAAGTGAAGGGGCAACCTTTTTAGAACTGAGATGAGGAGGAATTTCTTCAGGCAGAGGATGGAGAATCTGTGGAACGCATTGTTGCAGAAGGCTGTAGAGGTGAAGTCGTAGCGTGTATTTATGGATATGTTCTTGTTTAACAAGGGGATTGAGGGTTACGGGGAGAAGGCAGGAGAATGGGGTTGAGAAATATGTCAGCCTTGATCGAACGGTGGGCTGAATAGCCTAATTCTACTCCCATATCTTACAGTCCAATGGTCTGATAGTCCTGCTACTCCTGGACCCAGAAAGGAAAGAGGAAAGAAAAGAGCCTTCCTTGTTTCACGGGTGTAACAACGAGAAAAGTCACAGGGGAAGGTTTGTCAGTGCTCTCAAGCCACTGCAGAAATTGCCAGTGACTGCTTGAAAAGAGTGAAGTCCCTAACCCAGTATGGAAATTGGGGAGCTGCATCTGCTTCATGAAAAATGGGCAATAGATACCTCTTTGGAGCAGAGAAGATGTCTGTACAGCTCAGGAGCACCCAGCCTGTAAATGCTGACATCAGTGAGCCTTACGTTGTCCCCACGAAATGAACAAGAATCACACCTTGATTTGGCATGAGCCAAAGAATATTGCTTTAGGAACATTGTGTTTTGATCAACTTACTCAATTTATTACACTTCACACATAACAGGAGTTTACTGTAATGGGAAGTTGATGCATTGTTCTATGACCGTATTTATTGAAATGATTGATCGAGACCATCCGAAAGCAGTAGCTTCTAACCAACAAGTTAACAGATATTTTGGCTTGCTCTGTGCACAAACGATCTGGGCATAATCGAATAAATGCAATAGAATTTAGACCATGATTGGGTTTGATTCATAGTAACATTTTCAGTTAATAGAATCAAACAACTGATTGAATTTCTCATTCATCCGATACATTTCAGTATGCTTGGATTGATAACCTAGGTCCCAATGCAGGCCACAAACAAAGTTTAGATTATTGCTCCAGTTGACATCTTCTGACTTTAAATGCATCCAGAACCAACACTGAGATCAGCCTTTCCAAACCCGAAGACCCAACCAATTTAAATAAAACATGCGGAATTTCCCCAGGCCCCACAGACTCGGAATCGAAGCTGGAGTCGGGAGCAGATTCCAAGCCTTAGCCTCCAGTGAACTCCATCTGTATTTGTCCTTATCTTCAATTAAAGACTGTACATTTCTCTTTCTGTGGGAGTGGTAGGTTCACAATGAAGAATAGCATTAAGTCTGTTGGGTTTTAGAAACATAGAAAACCTAATGTGTTTGGCCAGCCCTTCAATGGACACCTATTTCTGAATAGCTTTGCAAAGGCGGCTACCCAGTGGCAGCATTTACCCATGTGGATCTGTCTGAAGAGTTAATCAAGGTGACACAAGATAGTTGTAGATGAGATGCTGCTATTGTGAGGAGTTTTCCAAAGCTGGATTTTCCACATTTATCCTCCAACTCACTGTTGAAGACAAAGCCTGGCCAGTACTTGGATTGGGGTGACATGGCGGCTCAGTGGTTAGCACAATGCCGCCTCACAGCGCCAGGGGCACGGGTTTAGCTCCACCCTCAGGCGTTAGTTTGCACATTCTCCCCGAGTCTGCGTGTGTTTCCTTCGGGTGCTCTGGTTTCCTCCCACAGTCCAAATATGTGCAGGTTAGGTGGGTTGGCCATGCTAAATACAGGAATAGGGTGGGGAGGGGGTGTTGTGTCTGGGTGGGATGGTCTTCAGCAGATTGGTGCAGGACTCAATGGGCCGAACAGGCTGTATCTGCATCACAAGCATCTTATGATTCTCAGTCGCAATCCAGAAGCTTGATAACACCCCCTCTAAACCATCCACATCTTAGAGGGTCAAAGGCCCAGACCCAGAGCCACGCAGAGCTTTCCTTCTGATGCCAGCTGTCTTCCCACTTTGTTTAAAAATTTCCATCCAGTTTCACGTGGCATGTCCAGCTTGAGGTACCTTGCTCTGACCCACCCATGTGTTACAGAAACAGCAACCTTTCCCAAAGGAGCTGCCAGCCATCTACGTCAGCATTTGGCCCTTGGTTCGGGAATTTACCTGCCAGCTTCTATCAGATCACAAGCTGATGACCTCTGGTCAACCCTGGGTGGAACCTGGACACCATCATGATCGGGGCCTGGAAATTGCTGTGATACCTGGGAATGTTCCAAGATCAGAAGATTCCAGCCTTATTGTGAGGAACTGTACCTGTGCACAGCGTAATCCTAACTCCAGCGTTCAGTCTCTCTGAGTGAAGTCTCCTGCTGGAAGGTTTCAAATGTTAAGCACCACTTATCAGAACAATAGAACTGAAATGAAAACAGAAAATGCCAGCAATAGATTGGGCTGCACTGAAAAAGAAAGCAGGCATGTTGACATTCCTTGGATGCCTTTAATTATGATAATGAGATATTGCAAATGAACAGTTTACGAGAAGGAATGGAGCTGGGGAATAGGTGAGGGAGAAAAAATATCAAACCACAGGAAAAGAAACTAACCATAAAATGCTTAGTTGGAGAAGAGGAGATGTTTGACTGATTACAGAATTATTCTGGTGCAGAAAGAGGCCATTCAGCCCATTGTGCCTGCACCAGCTCCGTTACCTGGTGCCAGTCTTCTCCCTGCTCACCATTTCTATCCAGACATCCATCCAGTGGCCACTTCAATGTCTCAATTGAAACTGCCTGCACCACATTTCCAGGCAGTACATTCCAGGCCCTAACTACTTGCTGTGTGAATTTGTCTTATTCTTACGTCAGCTGTACCTTGTCATTTGTCACTCGTTAGTTGGCCGAACAGTCTGTTTGTGGTGCAGAGTGATGCCAACAATGCGGGTTCACTTCCTGCACTGGCTGAGGGTATGATGAAAGACTCTACTTCTCAACCTCCCACCCCCACCCTTGGACGAGGTGTGATGGCCCTCAGGTTAAACCACCAGGTGTGTGTGTGTGTGTGTGTGTGTGTGTGTGTCTATCTCTCTCTCACCAAAGACAGAGCAGCCCTATAGTCTGGTAAACTACAGTGACTTTGACTTTTTGTTACTTTAAATGGTAGAAATGATAATAGTGCAAGACAAGAAGAGGCATGATGGGCAGGGCCCTGGAGAGAACCCCAGCGGCTCTGGTGCTTCTCCTGTTTCAATGACCCTATGCCCTGCTCTTGCCACCACTAGAAGCAGGAGTAGGTCATTCAGCCCTTTGAGCCTATTCCCCATTCAATATGTTCACGGCTGATCATCCAACTCAATCCCCTGTTCCCAATTTCTCCCCACATGCTTTTGTCCCTTTAGATCTAGATCTTAGAAGTATATCTAACTCCTTGAAAACATTCAATGTCTTCATTCAACATTCAAACACTTTCTATCCCACAGGCTCATCACTCTCTGGATGAAAACACTTCTCCTTATCTCAGTCCTAAATGGCCCACCCAGTAACCTTAGACTGTGACCCCTAGCTCTGTCCCTATCATTGGGAATACTTACACCGTTTGCTGTTTACTCATGTTAGAATTTTATTGTCGAATCCCTACAGTGTGGAAACAGGCCATTCGGCCCAACAAGTCCACACCACCCCTCCGAAGAGCATCCCACCCTGACTCAATGCTCTAAGCCTGCATTTCCCATGTCTAGAATCACCTAACCTAAACATCCCTGAACACTGTGGGTAATTTAGCATGGCCGATCCCCCTAAGCTGCACATGTTGTACTGTGTGAGGAAACCGAAGCACCTGGAGGAAGCCCACGCAGACATGGGGAGGATGTGTAAACTCCACACAGACAGTAACCCGAGGCTGGAATTGAACCCGGGTCCTTGGTGCTGTCAGGCAGCAGTGCGAAGCACTGAGCCATCGTGCCGCCCCAATTTTATCAGTGATAAAGTCAAATTGGCCTTCAAGGTGAGAGGGTTTGTGTACAGAAGCAGGGATATCTTCCCACAGTTTTGGAAGACCATCCCTGGAGTATGGTGCGCAGTTTTGGTCTCCTTATCTGAGGAACAATGTGCTGCTTGTTGAGGGAGTGTAATGAAGGTTTACCAGACTGATTCCCGGGATGGCAGGACTGAAGTACGAGGAGACACTGGATTGGTTAAGACTATATTCACTGGGGTTTAGAAAATGAACGCGGATCTCCTAGAAACCTATAAAATTCTGGTGTGAAGTGAGGATGGGGTTAGTTAAGTATTTACCCAGCTGTTCAATCAGGGGTTAGATTCTGTAATACTGTAGCTTTTCCTGATTAACTGCTTTACTAAATTTTATCAGAACTCTCTGAATTCTTCAATTTAAATAAAGCCTTTTAGAGGGTTCTCGGTCTAGGGGATTTGCCTAGTGGGATCTTCCCTTCCCCGTCCAATTCCTACAGAGTCTATTGAATTAAACTGAATTAGCTTCATTGAGCAGAGATAAAAGGTACTGCAGATGCTGGAGAATCCGAGATAACAAGCGTGGGGCTGGATGAACACAGCAGGCCAAGCAGCATCATAGGAGCAGGAAAACTTGACGTTTCGGGCCTAAACCCTTCATCAGAAATGGGACAATTTTAACCCCACTGCGAAGCCTCTTCTAAGGATGCCTACCCTGAAGAAGTTACCCTCCTCCCTCCGGACAAACCTCAGGGAATCTCTCTCCCACTGCAACTCTCTCATCACCTCTTCGGCCTTGAAACTGCTCGACCACGTCCTGAAGCAAACCAGGTACCACAGCCACATCACCTTTCTTAGTACCTGCCTACGGAACCAGATCATCCCCAATGGACTACAACCCACATTCAAGCCTTCCCAATTTGGCCCCAACCGTGACAATATCTACATGGAGAACATTGAGACCCTCCAGAAGCGCTTCTCCCTACGACTCCTGAAACACACACTTGCAGCAATGCGCAGGCACCTCCAGACACTACAGTCAAGACTCCCCCAGCTCAGAGCCTCCCTCTCCCAGACCGGCAAAGGACCTCTCCTGTTTTTTATTCTCCGTAGGATCCACAGCTTGAATTCACAATTCTACTCAGCTTTATTGGACACCAAAAACCGTAAGTACAGTAAACTTACTGATGTCCCCCACCCAAAACGGGCTTCCCCCACTCCCCAAATCCCCAGCCGGACCCAGGACCTCCCCCACAATGTACCCGCCGCCATTGGCCACGAGGCTACTATCGGAGAACCCACTGAACCCCCATTTCTGATGAAGGGTTTAGGCCCGAAACATCAAGTTTTCCTGCTCCTATGATGCTGCTTGACCTGCTGTGTTCATCCAGCCCCATGCTTGTTATCTTAGCTTCATTGTCACATGTAGTCAAATGAATACAGTGAAAAGTTTACAAGTTGCCTTTTAGAGAGCCATCTCAGGTTCAAAGGTACCTCGGCGCAGATTCTTCAGTACAAGTTCTTACAGAGAAAGAGAAAATTAAAGAAATAAAAAGCCCAGCGTTACAGATCATTGGAATAAATTAGAAAATGCAGAAATAACAAAGTTCAGAATTACAATCCTTCCAACTCAGTCCTCGCTGGCCCTAGTGCGTTCCTGGCCTTCACCTCGATAGTCTCAAGGTCAGGAGATTGCTCTGGAATCATCTCCTGGCCGGAAGTTCATGCTGAGGTCACACTGGGCCGAGACCGCCACTCCATGTTGCCCGAAAGACCGCCATGGCAAGTTGAGAGACCACCGGTTGTTATGATGTGGGGTCCACACGCACAAATCTCACTGCCCTGGAATAATGGCGATCTGGACCTCAGAAAATCCAGGCCAGTCTGTGCTTTTGTGATGGTAATTCACAGACATCCGAGCTAACATCCTCAATCTTTCTTTAAAGGTAGCATCTTGAAAGCTTTTCAGAAGAATCTGAAACTCTCCCTCATGCCTCTGTTCCCTTCAGACATGATTTTTCTTTTAAGAATCCCTACAGTGTGGAAACAGGCCCTTCGGCCCAACAAGTCCACACCAACCCTTGGATCATCCCACCCAGACCCATCCCCCTATAGCCCACACACCCCTGAACACTATGGGCAATTTAGCATGGCCAATCCACCTAGCCTGCACATCTTTGGACTGTGGGAGGAAACTGGATCACCCAGAGGAAACCCACACAGACACGGGGAGAACATGCAAACTCCACACAGACAGTTACCTGGGGCTGGAATCAAACCTGCGTCCCTGGCACTGTGAGGTTGCCGTGCTAACCACTGAGCCACCGTGCTGCCCTTTTCCAACACACACTTGGCCAATCTGCCATATTCCACACTCAATAAACTCAATAATAAACATTATTGTTTCAAGTCCAATTCAACTTTTCTTTGGACGTGATCACAACTTTACTGTATTTCCTCTTAACTCAGTTTCTCTCTCCACTGATGCTGCCAGACCTGGGTTTCTCCACATTCTCTCTGCTTGTTTCAGACTTCCAGCGTCTGCAGTATTTTGCGTTTATTTTCTACTCTGTTAGGTTTTTAAACACAAAAATTCGAATTGATGCAAAGAGAATTTGTATCAATCGACCGTTATCATAAAGGAGTTAGAAAATCAACCTGTTTCTACAAACACCATCATACAATAGGAAATAAAAACCAAAGAACTGCAGATGCTAGAAATAAGGAAGGAAAAACAGAAGTTCCTGGTAAAACTCAGCAGGTCTGGCAGCATCTGTGAAAAGAAAGCAGAGTTAATGTTTCGGCTTCAGTGACCCTTCTCCAGAACTGACGGTAGCCAGGAAAAGGTGTTTATGCCGAAGATAAGGTGGAGGGAAGGGGAAGACTAAACCAAAGATAGAGATAGAGCCTGGAGAGAGAGAAAAACAGTTAGACATACAAAGGAATGGGTAAAGGTCAGCCTGGGGGAATGTACAGTTGCTAATGGAGACTGTAGATTTCATAATCTCACAATTTCATAACCATGAAACAGATTTTGTCACATGTTGATTCTGGGTTCATGGCAAAAGCAGTAATGTCGGGATGATTAGACCTGATGTATTAAATCAGTAACAGTGTGAGACTGTGACTCATTTTGTTCACTGCTAGCCTTTAGAGATGTACTTTCGCAATTAGCTCTGGAGAAAGAATTATGAACCCTCTTACTTCGAACACATCGAATTAGAATAATGTTAATAGTTAAAACAGAGGAGGAATCATTCATTATAAGTGATCTAAAATAGATAATTTAGATCTCTTCAGATAAAGTTAACAACTTAAAAAGAGCAGAGATAAAAGGTACTGCAGATGCTGGAGAATCCGAGATAACAAGCATGGGGCTGGATGAACACAGCAGGTCAAGCAGCATCATAGGAGCAGGAAAACTTGACGTTTCGGGCCTAAACCAGATTTACCAGGATGTTGCCTGGTCTGGAGCGAAGGTCTTATGAGG
>JAHRHZ010000020.1:6015186-6042791 GCA_024137785.1 Ginglymostoma cirratum
ATATACATTTCGAAATGGAATCATGCGGCTTCTATTTTTAAACATAAAGCCACAAATATTGAGAGGTTGATTTATTGAATGGATATCGTGTCAATGTTATGTGGGCCAGAAGCTTCCTCATTGGAAGGGAATGTAAGACATGGTTTTGTCTCATTATTTCACTCCAATGCTTTGTGATTGTTTATTGAACTATTTTAAGTGGGATATGTGTGATCCTTGAGTCTGTGTTGGAGATTCTGATTAAATGTTGTGGATAGGCTATCATAGAGTCATAGAATCATACAGCGTGGAAACAGACCCTTTGGTCCAACCAGTCCCCACTTACCATGTCTCCAAACTAAACTAGTCCCACTTGCCTGCATTTGGCCCATATCCCTCCAAACCTTTCCTATTCATGTACTTAAATGTCTTTTAAATATTGTAACTGTGCCCGCACCAACCACTTTCTCTGGCAGTTCACTTCACAAATGAAACACTGTCTGTGTAAAAAACGTTGTCCCTCACGTCCCTAATAAATCTTTCTCCTCACATCTTAAAAATATGGCTCCTAGTTTTGAACTCCCCCAACCTAGGGAAAAGACCCTTGTCATTCACTTTATCAATGCCCCTCATGATTTTATGAACCTCAATAAGATGACCCCTCAACCTTCTGTGCTCCAGTGAAACAAGTCCCAGTCTTTCCAGACTATTTTTATATCCCAAAACCTTCATTCTCGGTAAACTCCTGGTCAATCTTTTCTGAACCCTCTATTCGTATAGCAGGGCAACCAGAACTGTACATAATACTCCAGAAAAGGCCTCGCCAACATCCTAGTTCACTTTCAGGTTAAACTCACAGTGTAAATAGTTGGGCTGGATCGGACCACCAGAAAATTATGTCAATGGATCCATGTCCAAAACATGCTTCATGGTATTTCCCACTCCTGACTCCCTGGCTGGGGAATATAGAATGCATGTGACACAGTCTCAGAACTTCATTCACTTAGCACTGGGATGAGGAGAAATTTCTTCAGTCAAAGGCTTGCAAATTATTTGAAATCTCCACCACAGGGCATCATGGATGCTCCAACTTTCTGTACATTTAGAGAGATAGAATTTTGGTCTCTCTAGGAAATCAAGATTTATAGAATAGATTCACTACAGTGTGGAAATAGGCCATTTGGCGCAACAAGTCCACATCAGCCCTCTGAAGAGCATCCCACCCAGAGCCGTTCCTCATGTCTGACCTAAACATCCCTGGGCAATTTAACATGGCCAATCCACCTAGCCTGCACATCTTTAGACTGTGGAAGGAAACCAGAGCACCCAGAGGAAACCCACACAGACACGGGGAGAATGTGTAAACGCCACACAGATAGGCACCAGAGGGTGGAATTGAACCCAGGTCCCTGGTGCTGTGAGGCAGCAGTGCTAACCACTGAGCCATCGTGCCACCATAGAAGGTGTGATTTCCTGGAAATTGGAATTGAAGTCAAAGACTTATGATTGTACTGAAAGGGGGTGGGGTGGGGGGAAGGTGGGGTGTAACAGGATTGATGTGCTGAACAATCGAGCCCTGCTCCCCTTTCTATGTTCTGGCAATTGGTGTCACAATTTGTGTTATGGAACTTAGAACCATACAGCACAGGAGTAAGCCCTTCAGCTTGCCATGTCTGTGCCAATGATGATGCCATTCTAAACTAATCCCCTCTGCCTGCACATGGTCTGTATCTCACTATTACCTGCCTCTTTGTGTGTCCATGTAAGTGCCTCTTAAACATTTCTATTGTATCTGCTTCTACCACCTGCCCTGTAAAAGTTTGAGAGTTCATTTGTTTCAAACAAAGATTCCTGCTGCCTATGTTTCAAGATCTACAGCGATGTAAAATTTGCAGTGAGTGTCAAACCTAGTTTTGTAATTGTATGATATTTCCTGATCTGCTTAGGGATGCCGTTCACCAGCTCACAAAGTGCATCTCCTGTGATTATAGCAGCTGCTAGTAAATCTTTCCACAAGCAATTTCCGATGGAAAAGGAATCCCATATTATGTAGGTTTTTTTGGCACAGGAGAAGCCCTAGAGATTATGTTTTTAACCCCTTCCGGAAAAGGCAAAGATTTTTGATGCAGAACTGGCTCGAAGATAGAAGACAGAGGGTGGTGATGGAGGATTGTTTTTCAGACTGGAGGCCTGTGACCAACGGTGTGCCACACAGATCAGTGCTAGGGTCCACTGCTTTTGGTCACATATAAATGATTTGGAGGAGGTATGATTAGCAAGTTTGCAGATGACACCAAAATTAGTGCAGTGGACATTGAAGAAGGTTATCTCAGAGTACAACAGGACCTGGATCAGATGGACCAATAGGCCAAGCAGTGGCAAATGGAGTTTAATTTAGATAAATGTAAGGTGTTGCATTTTGGTAAGGCAAATCAGGCCAGGACTTCTGAGGAAGGGTCGCTCAACCTGAAACATTAACTCTGATCTCCCCCAACAGATGCTGCCGGACCTGCTGAGCTTTTCCAGCAATTTCTGTGTTTGTTGCAGGGCAGGACATATACACTTAAGGGTAGGGCCGTGGGGAGTGTTACCGAACAAAGAGACCCAGGGCTGCAGGTTCGTAGTTCCTTGAAATGGATTTGTAGGTAGACAGGGTGGTGATGAAGATGTTTGGCAACTTGCCTTCATTAGTCAGAACATTGAGTATAGAAGTTGGGATAGCAGTTGCAGATGACATCGGAGAGGCCACTTTTGGAATACTGCATTCAATTCTGGTTGCCCTTCTACAGGAAGGATGTTGCTAAACTTGACAGGGTCTAGAAAAGATTTACAAAGATGTTGCCAGGGTTGGAGGCTTTGAGCTATAGGGAGAGGCTGAATGATCTGGGGCTATTTTCCTGGAGTGTCAGGGGCTGAAGGATGCACTTAGAGTTTATAAAATCACAAGGGTCATTGATAGGGTGAATGGCCAAGGTCTTTTTCCCAGGGTAGGGGTGTACAAGACTAGAGGGGCATAAGTTTAAAGTGTGAAGAGAAAGATTTCAAAGGGACTTAAGGGACAACATTTTCACACAGAGGGTGGTGTGTATATAGAATGAGCTGCCAGAGGAAGTGGTGGAGGCTGGTACAATTACATTTTTAAGGCATCTGGATGGGTATATGAATAGGAAGGGTTTAGAGGGATATCTGCCATATTTCTGAAGAAGGGTCTAGGCCCGAAACGTCAACTTTCCTCCTCCTCTGATGCTGCTTGGCCTGCTGTGTTCATCCAGCTCTACACCTTGTTATCTCTGCCAAATGGGACTAGGTCAAATTCAGGTGTCTGGTTGGCATTGATGAGTTGGATTGAAGGGTCTGTTTCTGGACTGTACAACTCAGTGACTCTATAACGCTGATGTTGAAAAGGTGCTGTGGACTCACCACCAGAGGAACAGGGCGGTGACGTCAGCATTTATAAACAGAACAGACAGCTTCTGAGGCTTTGGCCTGATTTCTTTATCAAAAGAACAGACTGAACACTTTTCGTTTACAGCTTTAATGAAGCATATAGTTCTGAAATGGCCCGTGATGTCCCTTCACAGACGTGCTACTATTCTGCCATTTCAGTTCGAGTTTGAGATTTCCAGTGTGGTCCTCTATGTTTAGATGGGGATATATGTCCTTGAAACTCCCAGGCTGGATTTCCTGGGGGTATGTACAAGGGTGGAGGGTTCATCCCCTTCTGGTGTAGGTGGTGACTCCACACTCCTGTCCACTCGTGTTTGATCAGTAAAGCATGCAGCCAGTTAATGGTGGGCCTTACCCTCACCCCTTTACCCACACACCCCCATGCCCAACCCCCAACCCACCATCTCTGAGGCAGGTTCAACTGTGAGGCGGACCGTGTGGAACTCCCAAGATACCTTGACAAGTTGGAGGAGCGGGCGGATAGGTGGCAGATGAGGTTCGAAGCAGAGAAATGTGAGGTGATGCACTTTGGTTGGAAGAAGACTGAAAGACAATATAAAACAGGGGTACAATTCTAAAGAAGTGGCGGAGCAGAGGGAGCTGGGTGTACATGTGCAGAGATCACTGAAGGTTGCAGGACAGGTGGAGAGAGCAGTGAATAAAACAGTGTTCTCAGCTTTATTAATAAGGGCAGGGTGTACAAGAGGCAAGAGGTGACGGTGAACTTGTACAAGACACTTATTAGATCCTAGCTGGAGTATTGTGTACAGTTGTGGGTGCCACATTGTAGGAAAGATGTGAATGCATTGGCGACAATGCAAAAGCGATTTACAAGAATGGTTCCAGGAGTGAGAATCTTCAGTGATGAGGATAGATTGAAGAAGTTGGGATTGTTCTCCTTGGGGAGAAGAAGGCTAAAAGGAGATCTGATTGAAGTTTTCAAAATCATGAAAATCATCAAAGCCATGAGCTGGACAGAACAGATGAGGAGAAACTGTTCCCATTCCTAAAAGGGAAAAGCGTGAGAGGGCGCAGGTTCAAACTGACGTGCAAACAAAAAAAGAATAATGCGAGAAAATTTTTTTTTTCACTTGACGGTAGTTAGCATATGGAATGCACTGCCTGGAAATGAGGTGGAGCTGACTGTGAGTGATTTTGAAAAAAAATTGGAAAAACATTGTTATCCATAAATAGGGTGACCTTAGCCTTGGGTTTCAGTGACCTGCAGAGTGAATGAAACGTGTTGTGGATGGGGGATAAGTTCATTTTTAAACTCCAACAACAATCACCAATAATGGATTCGACTGAAAATTGCTTAAAAACTAAGACAAAGACATGTGCAAACTTGTTTTCAGGGAACACCATTACTACAAGTTAGCTGGCACAGCAGGGAGGCAATGACCTCATGGTGTTAATGTTGGACTCTTAATTCAGAGATCCAGGTAATGTTCTGGGATCCTGGCTTTGAACGCCGCCACGGTAGATGGTGGAATTTGAATTCAATTTTAAAATAATCTGGAATTAAGAGTCTAACGATGACCATGAAACAATTGAAGATTTTTGGAAAATCCCATCAGATTCACTGATGCCCCTTATGCAACAGAATTGCCATCCTTACCTGGTCTGGCCTGCATGTGACTCCAGACCCACAAAAATGTGGGTTGACTCTGAACTGCCATCTGGGGCAATTAGGGATGGGCAATAAATGCTGCCTAGCCAGTGATGCCCTAATCCTGTGAATGAATGTATAACAAATGACCTTTGATCAATGAAATGTTTATAATTCTTACGCTTAAAATTACACTGTAGGTTACACATAGTTTCAGCATTTTATTGCTGTTGATGCACAGTGCATTTTCAGCACTGATAGTTGATAATGAAACATCACCTCACATTTTTTAACTAAATTGTACTTTGGAATAACAAAGTTGTAGTTTACTGGAAATGTGGAGGCAGATTCAGTTGAGATATCCAAGAGTAAATTGGATATTTGTTTAGACAGAAATGGTGTTAAGGGGATAAAAATCGAAAGAACTGTGGAATGCTGTAAATCAGAAACAAAAACAGAAGTTGCTGGGAAAGCTCAGCGGGTCTGGCAGCATCTGTGAAGAGAAATCAGCGTTAGCGTTTCGGGTCTAGTGATCCTTCCTCAGAACTGGTGTGTATGGATATGGGGAAAGGGCAGGCGATTGGGTAATAGAGCAGGCATGATGGGGCTGAATGGCCTTCTTCGGTGCTGTAATAATTCTGTAATTCTAGTATTGAAATGGCTACATATTGTAGCAGCCACTGTCCATCTTAGATTGCTTCTTTTGCTTCTCATTCCCTCAATCAACTCAGTTGATATGGAAAAGGTAACATAATGGGCAAGTGAGTAGGAGTGGGACTAATCAGAATGCCCCTTGACATAGCTGGATCAACGTATTACCTTCTGTATTATATGTAATTACAGATATTAGATATGAATTATGAACATTAAGTAACTTTTTGCTTCAAGACCAGGATTTTAATTTCAGCCAAATTAAAGTTGAATCTTAAATCATTATGACACAGGGAGGCCAAGCACCCCAACTACAAGTGACAATATTAAGCTGAAATCCTGTCCCAAACTTTCAATTTAGTTAAATATATACAACCTCTTGTGTAAAATGTGCACTTAACCACGACCCAATTAAAATATATCCAAAAACAAGATTTTGGGGAAATGAGTCAACAGCCAATGAACTAAGATTTTGGCAATGGTTTGAAGTAGAGATAGGAAAACAAAAAGAAGAAGTTGTAGATTGATTTTCATTGAAAAAGTAAGTTGACCACGTCTTTTAGAGTTAGTGTTAGGCTTAGGCTGAGGGGTTGGCTCTATACTGACAGGAATTTGTACTCTTGCAGTACTTCCAATGTGCCAGCAGATGGTAGTGTTGCACTGTTCATGAACTGACACGGCCCTTTTTTGGTTTACAAACATTCCTGAATACTTTCGTATGGTCCATTTGTACGCAAACCAGAACATAATACGGCATAAAATAGTCTTTCGTACCTACAAACAAACGTTTGCATGATGGATCTATAAAAGTAATGTGATTTGTAAGTCAGACATGTGGGGACCATCTGAATATGTGCAAAACTGTGACAAAGTTATGCCCTGGTAGATCCCATACGTTTTTTTCCGGATTATTTTCCCTGCTCTACAGTTATATCTAGTTTGCAAAAAAAGGCAGTGGTTCATGACATTTTTAAGATAAGGAAACATCTGGGATATGGAATCAGGAATGTCAAAAAATGATCATTGCTGACATTAGTCCCAGATTTCAGAGCCACATCCCAAATGTTTTGCAATGAGAAATGCAAAATATCTCTTTATTGGTGTATTTTTGGGATGTTCTGTTCTTGGGCATGATCCTCACGGGTGATCTTTGCGAGTGGGAAAACAGGGGCTAAGGTAATTTGCCACATTTGTTGCGCCCGATAAATTGACCTGGGTTTTGCAAGCATGCTTGTTGCTAATCTTGACGAAACCCAGCCTTTCTGAGATCCAGCAAACTCTGCAGTGAGAACTTTAATTCTCTCAATCTGCCATTGATTGCAAAGTTGTCGCTTAATGGGTTTAATAATAAGGAGATGCAGTGTACTATCTAAAAGCAGTCAATCAAAGTGAAGGATTCTCACAGATGGCTAACCAATGTACTTTTAACAAAGAAAAGGTAAGTTTATCCCACAAGAGAAGAAAAAACAATATAAAAGAAATTTACAAAGATATTATCAAAAACAGTTAAAAAGATGCCACACTTCTCTCAGCAAGGAAACATCCGGGATAGGGAATCAGGAATGTCAAAAAGTGATCATTGCTGACATTAGTCCCAGATTTCAGAGCCACATCCCAAATGTTTTGCACCATATGCTATCATCAGCAAATAGGAGTCTGTACATCAATTCCTCCCTGACCTTGGTCTGTCAAAGGCTCGCCAGGGATATGAAATCTGATGCAAATGAACTTCCCCTATCAGAACTAGCATTATCAAGCTAGTGATCAGACATGTCCTGTTCACATAGACACTCAGCACCACAGTAGCATCACTCCTTTCTTCAATCAGTCCAGGACAGCTAACAAGCAGAATTGCTATTTGTCCTAAGTTCTGAAAATCTCTCATGCAATCTCCCCAATTTCAGAACTTGTCACCCCCAGTCCTTCCAATTACGATCAAGGTAACTTGGTAGTGTAGCTAAATTTAACTCCATAAGATGCAGAATGGAAAGGAAGTCATGTTCCTTACATGGTTCTGGTCCTCAATGAAGACTTAAATGATGAAATGTATAAGCACTTCAATGTTATGTTAGAATGGTGTACCGGTTTATCATTTTAATATAATCATGAATTGATTTACCTCTGCCTTGAAAATATTGTAAGATTCTATTTTGACATTTTGAGATGTCTGCTTGTGAAAAATACAATGGAAATGAAAGATATTTTTTGATACTTTAAAAGCATGTCAGTTTCCTGATCTCCATTTCATTGCTGATTTCTTGGTCATGAATCCAGTTTAAACAACCAGACCACAATGAGTTAGTTTAAAAAAATGAAAGAACTGCGGATGCTGTAAATCAGGAGCAAAAACAGAAGTTGCTGGAAAAGCTCAGCAGGTCTGGCAGCATCTGTGAAGGAAAAAAACAGAGTTAACGTTTTGGGTCCGGTGACCCTTCCTCAGACCCAAAACGTTAACTCTGTTTTTTCCCTTCACAGATGCTCCCAGACCTGCTGGGCCTTTCCAGCAACTTCTGTTTTTGCTCAATGTGTTGATGTTGATTTAAAGGTTGATGCTTCTGGGTTCAGATTGATTGAAAATTGTATAATGGTTTGTTCGTGATTTTCTGTTTGAATCATTAAACAGTTCCAAAAGACGGGCTGACCTATTTTCTTAAATTGAGGCACTTAGCTCACTCATTTATGACAGAGTTGGGTGATATCAAAAAGCTATCTGCTCATAAGCATATGCATCAGATTTCATATCCCTGGCGAGCCTTTGACAGACACTGCATATTGACCAAGGTCAAGGAGGAGTTGATGTACAGACTCCTATTTGCTAATGATAGCATATTTCTGGAAGAATCTGTGGAGGTCAGGTTTGTA
This sequence comes from Ginglymostoma cirratum, assembly GCA_024137785.1. NCBI lineage: Eukaryota > Metazoa > Chordata > Chondrichthyes > Orectolobiformes > Ginglymostomatidae > Ginglymostoma > Ginglymostoma cirratum. Next base: position 6,023,735 of record JAHRHZ010000020.1, read on the forward strand.
ACATTAGTGAAGAATTAACACTTGCCCATGGTCTTTATATACACAGGTTACTCACTCAACGGCAACTAAAGAAAACCACACCATAGTGTTCACTGGGAGCAAAGGGACTGGGGTAAATGGTGCACGGAACTTCCCCTATCAGAACTAGCCTTATCAAGCCAGTGATCAGACACGTCCTGTTCACATTAGAAAGGCCAACTTTCTTTTCCCCAACTGAAGGGACAGGCCTGCTTTCTGCGGTGTTTCAAACCACACTCCCCACTTTATCATCCTACTCTGATCTTGACATTTTTAAAATTCATTTGTGGGATGTGGGTGTCCCTGGCTGGGTCAGCATTTTTTGCCCATCCCTAGTTGCCCCTGAGAAGGTGGTGGTGAGCTGCCTTCTTGAGCCGCTGCAGTCCACCTGACCCACAATGCTATTAGCAAGGGAATTCCAGGATTTTGACCCAGTGACAGTGAAGTAATGGCAATATATTTCCAAGCCAGGGTGATGAATGGCTTGGAGGGGAACTTGCGGGTGGTGGTCTTCCCATGTGTCTGCTGTTCTCATTCTTCAAGATGGAAATAGTCCTGGGTCTGGAAGGTGCTGTCAGAGGATCTTTGGTGAACTTCTGCAGGGCATCTTGAAGATAGTTCACACTGCTGCTACTGAGGGAGGGAGGGCATAGATATTTGTGGATGTAGTGCCAGTCAAGCGGGTTGCTTTGTCCTGGATGCTTTTATGCTTCTTGAGTGTTGTCGGGGCTGCACCCATCCAGGCAATCGTGGAGTATTCTATCATACTCCTGACTTGTGTCTTGTAGATGATGGACAGACTTTGGGGAGTCAGGAGGTGAGTTACTTGCTGCCGTGTTCCTAGCCTCTGCCCTGCTCTTGTAGCCACTGCAATTGTTTGGTGGGTCCATAGATTGTCATCTGTGAAACGGGACTCTCACCCAGGGGTAATATTCCCTTCGGGATATGATATCCAAATTGTTTCTCCAAATCTTCAGGTTGTTTTTACAATTATTTCATGTTGACCTTCCAGTGCTTTGCACTCCATGATCATTTCGGGTTTCACTGTCGCAGGTACAGATCCTGCCGATTTGATTTCCTTTCTGTTGACACGTGTGGAATGGACGGTATGTGTATGTTTGTGTTCATGTTCCTGTCTGTGTGTGTTCATTCGTTCATTCGTGTTTGTTGCCATTTGTTGATTCAATTTCCAAAATAACAACAAATGTTACTTTTTTGTCATGTTATCCCATTCCCCCTCTCCCCCACCACTATAAGACCTTCGATAACGAGCTCAGACTAATCTGCTTATTGTGAACAATGTTCTTAGTGATCAGAATATATGGGGGTGAAAGCAGGAACAGGGAGCTGAGTTGGATGATCAGCCATGATCAGATTGACTGGTGCAGCAGGCTCGAAGGGCTGAATGGCCTATTTTTGTTCCTATTTTCGATGTTTATAATCAAGCTTACTTTTAACACAAGTGGCAACTACTGGTTAACAGCTTAAACTATGATCTGGAATTAAGTGATTTATCTTTATACAGAAAAGTGTCAAAATAATTCCATGTCTTCCAGATTCCTTCACATCGTCCTTCAATGTAGTTCTGTATTCCTGGCAATAGTTTCAGAAAATAAATATTCAGGGTTTGAGTGAAGATTTGTAGCTTGGGTGCTGGTTGTAGATGTTCATCTGCAGACTCCATCAATAAGCATATTGAATTAGACCTGATATACTAACTATTACGACGCAGAACTGGAACTGGCACTGACTGGTAGCAGCAAAGACCAGACCATATAAATGCAAACTGGCACAAGACAACAGTGCCTCACAGGAGGCTCTATAACACTGAGGATGTCACCTAGTAAGGGGACGAAACGTTTGCTATCAAACCTCCTAGCTTGGTGAACACGCCAACATCTAGAAAATAAATATGACCATTAAGAATTCTGCCAAACATTAACATATTATTTTTCATTTCACACATGTGCAAGTCAAATAAATGCATTTTGGGAATTTGAAAAGATACAAGAGGATAATGTTTACATGACTGTATGGCAGATCAAATTATGTCTAATGCATGTACCCTGTCATTGAGGTTAGCTCAGGTGGCTGGATGGCTGGTTTGTAATGCAGAGTCATGTTAACAGTATGGGATCTATTCCTGCACCAGCTGATGTTACCATGAAGGACTCTCCTTCTCAATGTCTCCCTTTGCCTGATGCATGGTAACCCTCAAGTTAAACCATCGCCAGTCATTTCTCTCTAATGAGAGAGCAGCCCCTATGGTCTGGTAAAATGATGGCAAATTTACCTGACATTAATATAAGTTACATAAAGGGTTGAAAAATTTATGTTGCTTGAAAATAAAGTCAGTTATGTAGGCTGGACATTTTTCTCTCTGGTATGGGAAATGTTTCAGAACTATCATTAAACAATGCCAACCATCTGGTTGTGTTTCTGGGCCGTAATTTATTGATGTGGGATCTGGAGTTCTGTGCATTTTTATCAGCACCACATACTTGCTTTGGATAGATGGATTTACAATAACATTTATTAAGTTTCTACTTGAAACTTTTTGCAGTTGAACTCGTTGAAGAATGAAACCATTTGTATTCAGTCAATACAAAAGGTGATGGATCATCATTCATGGACTGGTATAGTCCAGAGCAGGCCAGCACATCTATGAAATCAACTACATCTCTATGTCCCATGTCATGACTAATTTTAATGCAGTAAAACTACTTGCAGTGAGAAATCCATGAATGCAAAGAACCTTCCCATTAGTTCCTGGACCCTTGCAGTTTGTTCAGCCTTTCCTAATTTCATTGCTTTTGCCTTCCCATCGCTGCCTTTGCTCCTTATTCTTTGTCACTTTTAAATAAGTGTTTGTTTATTGTCTTATTATGATTGCCACTAATTGTTATGTTCCCAAAGGGACAGATAATGTTTACAAAAAAATTCAGACTTCCAATTAATGAATGAAAGAGTAACGTGTTGAGATTTCACATTTTTTAAAATCAAAACCTTTACTTTAACAAATGACTCATGATCACACTATTGACTAAACACCGTTTTCATTATGTACCTGACTTAGAACAGGTGGATTAAACCACCAGCACTCTGAATAATTCTGAGATGCTTTTCATGTCAAAGGCTAATGCGTGACTGGCATGATTGGGATGTTGGTGTTTGGAGTTTTAAGAACTTTTTGGTCTTTATCCCTTCAGTGCAAAGCCTGAATCTGAGTGCTCACCCTGTAGTAGAGCGGAGATGGTGGCTAGCAAGCCTGGAGTGAAGATGGCTACTTTTTGGGATCCATTGCAGCCTGGTCAGACCAAGAGGAAGCCCTTATGAAAGTTGTAATGCCTATCTTTTTAGCTTTATTCCATAATTTTCTAACTTGTATTATGTATATCTGTAATGTGATGCAGCATTTTTCTTTATTTTCTCTTTTTTGTCCCTAAGATTTGTATCTGGGTACTTTGTACCTAAGATGGGGTTGTGTGCTTGTGACATTGTACACTTTTCACTGCACTCCTGTTCTTTCGTAGCTTGAGAACACGTGACAATAAACCTAATTTTAATTCTAGTTTTATCCAGTTTGTGTTTCGATTCCCTTGGTTGGGTGCATCTGTGATTTTGTAGAGATGCACAAGTGGATCTTGGTGCTGTTCAGTTTGAACTCTGCATTGGCTGAGATATCTTGCTTTGAAAAATGGGTTAGAGAAAGATGGTGGTTCTATTGATTTCTTTACCCTCTGCCTTCCCTCTCTGTAATACTTTTCCCCACTAGCACTCTAGTGCAAAATGGCAAAACTGTGAATTAGTGAGATGGGAGCGTAGGGTTTTAAATTTTAAGGGTTAGTCTTGTGAAAATCTTCCGTTTTTTCCAAAATTCTATAAACTCTGGGATTATTTGTGCAGATCAGAAGAATGATTTAAGAAAGGAATCCAATGCCCCAAATGATGAAGGAAAGTGCGCTGTATGCCTTCTTTATGACCTTGTTTACTCATATTCAAGAAGCCATAAATGTCATAGAATCCCTACAGTGTGGAGACAGGCCATTCAGCCCACTAAATCCACACCGACTCTTTGAAGAGCATCCCAACCTGACTCACCCCACTACCCCATCTCTGTGACCTTGCATTTCCCAGGGCTAATCCACCGATCATACAGGTCACTGTGCCATCCCATACGTGGCTCAACCAGGCAAGACAGTGATATCATTGAGCCAAAGTCACAGGACGGTGGCTCAGTGGTTCGCACTGCCGCCTCCCTAGGGTCATATTTGACATGAGATATTAACTTTCTCTCTCTCTCTCTACATATTAAGTTTCTTCAGGGCTTTCTGTTTCTATTTTAACAACGTTGATTGGGTCACGAGTCCTTCGTGTTTCAAATGCAGCAAAGATTCTCTTTTTCGAGCTGGGACTACTTCCCCTGGAACATTGGAGCCTGAGGTTGAAGGGGTTTCTAAAACCATGACAGGTTTAGATAAGGTGAATAGCCAAAGTCTTTTTCATGGGATAGGGGGTGCAAGACTAGATGGGATTGGTTTAAGGGATGAGAAGGGCAATTGTTTTTCATGCACAGGGTGGTGTATCTATGGAGCAAGCTGCCGGAGGAGGTAGGTACAATTACAACATTTAAAAGGCATCTGGATGGGTATACGAATAGGAAGGGTTTAGAGAGATATGGGCCAAATGCTGGCAAATGGGACTAGATTTATTTAGGATACCTGGTCAGTATGGACGAGTTGGACCGAAGGGCCTGCTGTACAGCTCAATGACTCTGTCTCAGCCATTAATAGTTCCTTTGTCTTCTGCGCTAGGCTACTACACCATCTACCCTCTTTCTCCTCTTCCACCTTTGTCTAAAAATATCAGAAAAAAATCATTTTCAATACCTTTCAGTTCTACAGAGCAATCATACCGGAGTTGAAATGTTTAACTCTGTTTCACTGTTCAGAGATGCTGCCAGAATTTTTAAGTTTCTCTAAGAATTCTGTGTTGGTTTCAGATTTCCAGCATCTAGTGTTTTTTTTTCGCTTTGTAATAAGTTCTATCCAGAACACTGGAAGAATCTAACTCAACTTGACGAAGGGATAGCCTGGGGACTTTAAGTACCTTGCTGAAAGGGAAGACAAGGCTGTATTTTAATATTTCATGAAAGGCAACTCTTTTAACTGTTCACTTCTCCTTCGGTACTACACTGAAGTGCAAGCTTAGGATGTATATTTAAGTATCTGGAGTACTGACATGAACATAGAATACTACAGAACAGGATCAGGCCCTTCGGCCCACCATATCTGTGCTAACCACTTTGCCATTCTAAACCAATTCCATCATCTTGTGCATTGTCTGTATCCCTCTATTCCTAGCATGTTCATGTGTCTGTTCAAATGCCTCTTAAACATTACTAATGTATGGTTTTTTCCCCCCCTTTATTCATTCACAAGATGAGGGTGTCCCTGGTTAGGCAGCATTTATTGCCCATTCCTAATTGTCCAGAGGGCAGTTAAGAATCAGCCACGTTGCTGTGGATCTGGAGTCACATGAAGGCCTGACAAGGAAAGGATGGCAGTTTCCTTCCCTAAAGGACATTCGTGAACCAGATGGGCTTTTCCTGACAGTTGACAATGGGTTCATGGTCATCATCAGACTCTTTATTCCAGATATTTTATTGAATTCAAATCCCACAATCTGTCGCGGTGGGACTTGATCCTGGATCCCCAGAACATTATCTGGGTCTCTGCATTAACAGTCCAGTAATAATACCACAAGACCATCGCTTTCCCCATCTGCTTCTACCATCTCCCCTGGCAGCACATTCCAGGCACCTATCACCCTCTGCATAAAAAAAAACCTTGCCTCACACATCTCCTTTAAATTTTTCCCAACTCACCATAAACCTATGCTCTGTGGTATTTGACATTTCTTGCTTGGAAATAAAATGACTTTATATACTTCTGTCAGGCTGTCCCTCAGCTTTCACAACTCTCGGGAAAACAGTCCAAGTTTGCCCAACCTCTCCCTTTAGCTAATATGCTCCAATCCAGACAAAATCCTAGTGAACCTCTTTTGCACCCTCTGCAAAACCTCTACATCCTTCCTATAGCAAGGTGACCAGAACAGCGCACAATACTTCAGATGTGGCCTAACAAAAGTTTTGTACAGCTGCAAAATGACCTGCCAACTTTTATATCCAGTGCCCCAAATGATGAAGAGAAATGTGCCATATGCCCTTTTTATGACCTTGTTTACTTGTGTTCATGAAGCCATAAATATCATAGAATCCCTACAATGTGGAAACAGACCATTCAGCCCCATAAGTCTGCACCCACCCTTTGAAGAGCATCCCACCTTGACTCACCCCACTACCCTATCTCTGTGACCTTGCATTTCCCAGGGCTAATCCACCGATCATACAGGTCACTGTGCCATCCCATATGTGGCTCAACCAGGCAATACTGTGATATCATTGAGCCAAAGTCACAGGACAGTGGCTCAGTGGTTAGCACTGCTGCCTCACAGCACCAGGGACCCGGGCTCAATTCTACCCTCGGGCGCCTCTCTGTGTGGAGTTTGCATGTTCTCCCTGTGTCTGTGCCGGTTTCCTCCCACAGTCCAAAGATGTGCAGGCTAGGTGGATCGGCCGTGCTAAATTGTCCCATAGTGTCCAAGGATGTGTAAGTTGGCCATGGGAGATATAGGGTTACAGGGGGATGGGTCTGGGTGCGATGCTCTTTGGAGGTGTGGTATGGTCTCGTTGGGCCGAGTAGCCTGTTTCCACGCTGTAGGGATCCCAGGATTGAGCCAAAGTTGACAGAAAAGCAAGGCTGGTTTGTCTTTTACAGTGCATAGCGCATGAAATTTGAAAATAATATTTGAAAAGATTATTTCTCCCTCAATGAACATAAAAAGTTGAGTTTCTTTTTTTACCTGTTAATGCATTAAATCCACAAAAGTCAGTGTCAGCACTTCTGGGCTGTAAGGTGAAGACTAACTAAGTTATTTAAAGTGAAGTCGTATTGGTTTGTTAGACAATCTAGAAAAAAAACCCTGCAGATTATCTTATTCCACAAACAACTTCAAGTATTTTCTAATTAAGAACCAAAAGAACTGTGGGTGCTGTAAATTTGAGGAAGGGTCACTGGACCTGAAACGTTAACTCTGACTTCTCTCCACAGATGCTGCCAGACCTGCTGAGCTTTTCCTGCAATTTCTGCTTATCTCTTCAAGTATTTTATTTTTGGCACGTGGATGGTGTGACCTGAATAATCCATACCCTGTTAATATTTGCAAACCTGCCTCCATCACAATCAAGAAATGTTTCTCTTGTGTCGTCTCTAACATGCAAAGCAATGTTGCAGTGTTTGTTCACAGCCTCAACGCAATAGGAACTTTATTCCACAAACAACTTCAAGTATTTTCTAATTAAAAACCAAAAGAACTGTGGATGCTTCGACCTTTGACCTTTTTCTCATCACTAGCTGTGAGTAAATGTTTGGTTTTACGTTACCTTTCAGCTGTGATTATGTAGCTTAAGTGTTGAAAAGCTCCATGGATGTCATCACTGGCTGTAAAATGATACATGGAGTACTGAGTCTGCACTCTGCATCGCAGAAACTAAAATAAATCCATTGGTTCACGTCATTGGCTGCAGATTGGTCCGCTCTGTCTTATCAAAAACAAACTGGCAATATGATTGATTGTGTCAGGTGAATTCAGAGAGAGCTATGCCTTCAGTATGAAAATCCACTGGAACATTCAGCATCCCCCTCTCTTTACTTGGCACAACCATTTGTCAGTGACGAACAAATAGTGACCACTTGCAGCATTTTCATTAATCATTAACTTGTTTAATTTTACTTCGTTAAGAACCAGCTCTCTATTAGGAACATTATTTCATTTTCAGATCAGGGAATTTACACCTTTCATAGCTCAACATCAGATGATGAATTCTGTCCTCTATTTTAATTAACCCCTCTCCCCTTAGCGATACCGGTGTTTCCTTTGCATGGGTTTGCTCAGTTGATGTGACCTAGTTTCTGCTATTAACACCTAGTCTTCATCTGTACCATTAGCGCTCCCTTTGTCTTCGTTTTGTGGCACCTCTATCATCTGTTCCACCTCTCCCTTTTTTTCTAGAGTATGAGCCCAATCACTTTTCCAATCCTTTTCAATTACAAAATCATATTGGAACTCAGAATGTTAACTCTGCTCCTCTGTCCACAGATGCTGCTAGAGCTGCTGAGATTCTCCAGCACTTTCTATTCTGATATTAGATCTGTAGTCTAAATCTCTTCCAGCCCATCTCTCCAAGAAGTGTCTATAAAATTCACTTCTGTGGCAGCATTCTAAAGCATCGTAATTCTTTGCTAACCTAATTGTAGGCTTGACTTTCTACTTCAGTTAACTAGTGGATGTGGGTACCATTATAATGTTTAAAAGACATTTGAATAAGTACATGAATAGGAAAGGTTTGGAGGGATATGGGCCAAGTGGCACTAGTTTAGTTTGGGATTATGTTCGGCATGGACTGGTCAGACTGAAGGATCTGTTTCTGTACTGAATGACTGTAGGGTGAAGAATAGAAACAGAGCCAATATTTGCACAAATTTTTTATTTATTGAGTTACATAATACGAACAGACACCTCCTAACCCGACAATGAGTTTTAATCTGTGTTTTTTGCGTGGGACCTCAAGAATTTGGGGTGTTATGGTAGCTCAATGGTTAGCACTGTTGCCTCACAGCGCCAGGGACCTGGGTTCACATTCCACCCTCAGGCAACTGTCTGTGTGGAGTTTGCACATTCTCCCAGTGTCTGGGTTTCCTCCAGGTGCTCCGGTTTCCTCTCGTAGTCCAAAGATGTGCAGGTTAGGGTGGATTGGCCAGGCCTAATTGTCCATTGTGCCCAGGGTTGTGTAGATTAGGTGGGTTTTGGGGCATAGGTCAGTGTGGACTTGTTGGGTCGAAGGGCCTGTTTCCACACTGTAGGGATTCTATGCTAAGAATTTCCAGTTTATGCCCACTACCTGCATATAATCAAACATAATTAACATGTGACTTCTCAATATCAACCTTTACCTATGGAATGTCTATGAATATTCTGTAGATGGACTTCTACAAGACATTTGATAAAATTCCACAGGAAAGATAAATAAAAATGAAATTGACAAAATTAATCTAAGGGGAGACAAGGAGAATTTTTTTTCTTTTTATGCAGATTATGATCTAGATATCATAGATGGAAATGGATTGAGTAATAAATTTCAGAAGGGGATTGGTTACACATTGGAAAATGAGCAGAGATTTGGGACTAATCTGATATCGCTTCAAGAGGAGGTATAAGCACATTGGGCCTAAGACGTCCTGTCCTTGAAAATGTTATGGCTATATGTGTATTATTGCCAATTTGTGTGGGTTTTGTTGGGTGGCCTCATAAAGAGCTAGATTAAATAATTATATTTGGATGGTTACAGCCAACTAGGCAGAGGATACTATTCTATTGACAATGTTTGTTTATTCATAATAAAATTCTTGAAGATAGGGATAAAATGAATAAGCATATAAGGTCTGGTTGGTGAAACTGGAAGTTCTTTGGAGTGTTGTGTGCCAGAAATGTACTAAAGAAACTGGAAGGAGAAGCCGATAAGTCAATTGTGAGAATGGCAGAAAACTGGCCAAAATCTGGAAGTGGTGATCAATGATTGGATTTGAATGCGATACATTGAAGGGATGCGTAAAGTTACAAGAAAGGGGAAGATCAGGCATGTGTTGGTGGAGGTGGGAGAAGAGGGTCAATGAAGACTGTGGGAGCTCTTAAGAAAGTGGCTGGGAAGTGGTTGAGGTAAGATGGTGCTCTGTTGCAGGGACACAGAGAGTACATGTTGATGGGGCATGTGATGAAGATGAGATAATGAGGAAGAGGGGCAAGATAAAGGTCTAAGGACAGATGGAAAGATGTGGGAGCAAAATAAAAACTTAATACATTGAGGTTAGTAGAGAAATGGGTAACTGGGGGCAATGGAGAAAGGTGATTAACCAGCATTATGGTGATTCCCATGTAAAATGGGAAGAGGGGAGAAATGAGGGAAAACATATTGTTAGATGTGGATTGGATTTGGTGGCAGAAGGCAGTTGATGAGGCTGTCAGGAATATGCTCAACTGGATTTGGTAACCTAATCTAATCAACCGATCCATTCATTCCTACCCACAAAGGGTTTGTCAGCATATTTTGTTGAAACTTTTTTTCTTTTATTCACTTGTGGGATATGGGCATTGCTGGCTAGTCAGCATTTATTGCCCAGCCTTGGTTGTCTTTGAATTGAGTGCGTTGCTAGGCTTTTTCAGAGGGCAGGTGAGATTTGGAGTCAGATGTAGGCCAGGCCAGGTGAGCATGGCAGATTTCCTTCCCTGAACGACATTAGTGAACTAGATGGATTTTCCCCACAATTGGCAATGGTTTCATTGTCATCATTCAACTCGTAATTCCAGATTATTATTGAATTCAAATTCTACCATTTGTGGCAGGAATTGAACCCAGGTCCTCGGAAGTTTTGGACTAATAGTTAAAGCGATTATACCGCTAGACCATCACTTCCCCTTGTTATTACCTAGATTTGTTTGCCTCACATTAGGTGAAACAGATACACTTTGCCAAGTTGTATTGTAATTCACTTACAACTTGTTATCCATGGTTCAGAAAGATAACTCATAAATTCAGCACAAGAAAAATATCTTTATGCAGCTTTATTAGGCATTATGCATTTTCTCAATATTTCTTGTTACAAAAAAAGCCTAAGCCTGTCTATCCAGTAATAATAAGTCAGAAAGTTATACAGGTTTTCAATAAAACAGAACATAATTTCTATCTTGCCACAGCAGCTTCACAAGACTGTACAAAAATATGAGCCACTTCATGAATACTCTACATAATTTATATCATAAAACAAAACAGAACTGATTACCACTCCAAATGAATCATGGTAAGACATTGACAGGTCAATGGACACTCAGCTTTATTGAAAACGGTGATATGAGATTTATTTTAAACAAGGAAAGAAAATCAAAGTAGTCAGTTGTCATTTTATGGGAAACTTACCAACGCTGATTGAAGAATATCCATAAAAGATCTTCAAGGTAAACTGTTCATCAGGCTCTTTAATGTTGTTTGAATACTCCTGGGTCTATTATGCATGTCTCTCCCACTAGGTCAAGTGCTTATTGTCCAAATGTCATATGGCTTACTGTCTGTTTTCCTTAGGACCACAGAAATGACCCATCAAGGACAAATGCAAATACATAGGAGTGAGTCGGGTGACTCAGTGCCACTGAGTCCTAAATTCTGACATCCATTAGGTCCAATTCCAAGGAGAGGTTGGTGGAGTGAAATATTGTTTTTTCCTGAGGTGTCATCAATAATTCTGCGCTTCTGGCCCTAGACTTCCAGTGGTCATAGGGATGCCTTCATTTTGCTGAGGACATTTTAATTTTTCCCCTTACATCTTCTACCCGTGGAATTTCCTTCCTTAGCACCAGCAAAGGTGACTCTGAAGCCATTACAAACCATTTGATTAAATGCATGTGCAAAAAAAAAGTCTCTCATGTTATAGAGATTGACTGTTTCACCGGGCATCAAAAACTTACACAAGTTTACCAGGGGGTTCCTGATTTACAGTGCATAAAATACTCAAGTGAAGACACCACTTGAGTAACCAAAAACACTCAAACAAGAACAAATCACATCATTGGAAAATCCACTTGCACACATACCTAGATCTATAAATAAGGTTCCACTTTGGCTAGTTAAATACAAATACCTTTGCTGAGCATTTCTTGTCCACCAGAATGACCACAAGCCTTTATTGCAATACAAACATGTTTGTAGAATAATGCAGAAAAGATACAAACTAGTTTTGAAATTCCAGAGTGTCAGAATTCACTCAAATTTTTTTGGGATATCAAAACTTCAAAGCATTATCAAACTCAGGAAGCAAGTTTTTTTTTCCCTATTTCATTATCTTTTAAAATGCTGTTTTCAAAGCACATCAATTGCTAAATGTTAATCATGGTGGATCAGAGGAACTTCTGGGCAAATAATTCAGAAGAAGTCAAAAGGTACTGTGCAAATGAGTAAGATATTGTATTGTAGTTCAGGACAACTTTACAATTAAGACTACAAATGCCAAGGAGAGGCTAGTTTAAAACTAAATCTGATTCATTGATAATTCTAGAGATTTTTTAAAAAAGTAACAGAAAAACAACTTTACATTTTAATTCCAAAAATATCAGCTCATAAAAAATTATACACATTGATGAAATCATTAATGCCTGCAGTATAACATTCTCAGTATCTGGTGCTAGTTTGACAATGTAGTTTGCTTTCAAAACCATTTCACCATCTCACACCTTTCTGTTTATGCTTGGAAGACAAAGCTATTATTCAAACAACAATTGTTCTGCAATTTTAAGAGTATTTGCAAAGCAACATAAGAGATATAACCTTGAAATGTTAGAAAAATAACAATTTACACATGTTGGCGAGGCATGGTAATAGCTTATTTACTTGGCTGGATCCTGTGAAATGATCCAAAGCTTCAGATTGATATGAATCTTCCACCTTTGTGAGAGGTAATAATGTATACATTCTACTAATAACCCAACGAATTAAAGATTCCTGACATATTGCATATCTTTGCAGATTAAAAGTTAGAATGAAATAAGATTAATTAGTTCAAATCAGGTAACATAACGAGGCATAATTTCATACCAAATCTTATGCTCCTTTCATTTGTAAAAGGCTATTCATCACTCAAGATGACTAGTCCAGTGTTCAGTGGTTAGCACTGCTGCCTCACAGTGCCAGGAAGCTGGGTTCCATTCCACCCGATGGGGTGACTGTCTCTATGGAGTTTGCACGTTCTCCCAGTGTCTGCGTGGATTTCCTGTAGGCGCTCTGGTTTCCTCCCACAGTCCAAAGGTACGTAGGTTAGGTGGATCGGCCACGCTAAATTGCTTGTAGAGTCCAGGGATACATAGGTTAGGTGGATTAGCCATGGGAAATGCAGGGATACATTAGGGGGTGGTAGGTCTGGGCGGGATGCTCTTCGGAGGGTCAGTGTTGACGCAATGGGCTATATGACCTGCTTCCACACTGTGGGGATGCTATGATCCTAGTTCCAGACTCTGTAATTGGTAGGAACGAGGGATTGGAGGAGGACAGGAGGGAGGTCAAGATAAGGGTCTGGACCTTTACACTCCAGACCTGCAAAACTTTCTAATGAACGACAGTTTAATCAATCTGTTTAAAAAAAGGACGCTTTTACTTCAGCAGCTCAGTACACTGTAGCAGCTAGATGCAACTTCTATGTCTAAAAAGATGAGGCTAACTCTAACCGACATGTTTTATAAGTTAGAAAATGCATGCGCGTGCTGGGTGTAATATTTGAAAACTATGTACAACCTCAAAGACGAAAGGTTTCCAATGTTTGAGCAATAGGTACACATTTTCCTAAATTTACTACAGTCAGCAGTTAAAGCGCACTTTGTCTGAAGTATTGTTCTATCGTGCCTTTATTCACAGCACATCCTATGATTCGGAATATATTTCTCTCAAGTCCAAGGAGATTTAATGCTGAACCGAAACAATCCTTTGCAAGAGCTGATCTTCAGTTATCTATATCTAGCTGTTAACTCCTCATCAGCTCAAATCTCTGGAATCACGCCGTTTTAAAAAGGAAGAGGAATGGCATCTGACTCCCACTGTTTCTGTCCATTGGAGTGGTTTGTTAGATGCAGAAACCGGTGTATCTATTCAGAAGCATTGATTGTCTTTGTTAATGGCCACCTGAACTGGATGGGTTGTGAATCCAGTCAATGACGATAAGAGTCATGCTTCCTATCATAAAGATTATCCCGATGATAAGGAAAATCATAGCCTGGAAAACATGAGGTACAGAAAAAGAAATTAACATTTAATAACTTTTTGCAACTTAGACCTAAAAACAGCTATTCATTTGTCCAAGTACCAATAGTGATTGTACATTTCAACACAAAACGAGAAACTATTGTGGCATTCCCAACTAATAAACTATTTTAGAAACTAGTACAAGACTTGGGTATCGATACAGGAATCTCCAACCTCAATGATAGGAGAGGCTTCATCACTTTAGCAATTCGTCATCTGGCAAGTTAAAACTACAGAAGGCTGCGGAGGCCAAGCGTATTTAAGAAAGAGATAGATAGGATCTTAAATAGTAAGGGGATCAAGGATAAACAGGGAGAAGACAGGAGAATGAGGTTGAGAAACATATCAGAATACTGGAGCAGACTTGATGGGCCGAATAACCTAATTCAGCTCCAATATCTTACGCTCTTGAAGGATGTGTTTCTTTAAGATCCTTCAAGATCTAGAAGAGATGTTATACATTTCTGCATTCTGTGGACATTAAATAACTGCTATCTCAGGGAGTGAAGGAGGAATTTGGGGTATTACCCAGCTACAGTGAGTGAGGTATGAAGTTAAATTACGGTCATAAATTTTGAAAATGTGCTCCTAAGTGTTGAAATATTGGTCCGTACAACTCATGACTTTCAAAGTTACCCTAACAAATTCATCATAAACTATTTCGGTTTGTATCATTTACTGACCCCAATCTTTTGCATGGATTTCATTGATTCTTTTTTCACGAGTCTGATGTAACAGGCTGAAGGGAGTATGAAGATAAGCATTGTAGCTGCAGATGCACCTAGAACACAGACCAAAAAAAAAAATCAAAATTAAATGTCTTCACGCTTCACATCTGATAAAACGCAATAGCATAACACCAGTCACGCAGCAGAACCCGTGAGCTTACCTATAAACCCAAAAATATCCCGAATGTTTGGAACAAATATCACAAGAAGGTTGTCTAAAATTAGCAGGATTGCTCCAATTACAATATGTCGTATCCAGTTGAAGGACCGTCTTGGACATATCAGTTCCTGAATCGATGTTCGGATCTGTAGAGATGAAATATGATGAGCAAAATGTTTCAAACATTTCGCAAACAACGTTACATCGCTGCTCACCCACATCCCTAAAAATAGGGTTAGGGTTTGGGTTCTGTTGGCTTTGTAACAGAAGAATAGAAATTTTGCAGTACCGCATTTCTGATCTACACTGGCTCATTTTCAGTGTCAGAAACATGACGATGCAAAATTTCCTGCACTTATTTAAAACATTCAAAGGAAACCTTTGCTAAATAAGATCAGACTTGGCATACTGAATGCAACTTTGCCTCGACGCTTTTAGCGTGTAAGCCATTAAATGAGTAGGAGGTTATCTACTTGTGCAGCAAAAACAGGAAGGCAGGTTATTACCTGAATGGCAATAGATTGGGAAATTGGAAGCTGCATTAGACCTGGGTGTAACCCAAGTGAAAGTGAACATAGGTGAAGACGACAAATGGCCTTCATAGCGATAGGATTATAGTAGAGGAGCAGGGATGTGTTGCTGCAATTGTACAGTGCCTTGATGAAACCAACTGGAGTATTGGTCTCCTCATCTGAAGGAAGATGCTCTGGCTATGGAGGGAATGATACAAAGGTTTACCAGACTGAGTCCTGGGACGGCAAGACTGAATACAAAGAGAGGCTGGATCGGTTAGGACTTCATTCACTGGAGTTTAGAAACCTATAAAATTCAAACAGGACTTGATAGGGTAAATCAGGAAGGATGTTCCTGATGACTGGGGAATTCAGAACTGGGGTCACAGCCTAAAGATATGAGATAGGCCAAATGGGATTGAGGTGAGGAGAAATTTCTTCACTGAGAGAGTGGTGAGCCGGTGGAATACTTTGCCACAGAAAGCAGTTGAGGCCAAAACATTGAATGTTTTCACGAAGTTAGATATAGTTCTCAGAGCTAAAGGGAACAAAGGGTATGGGGAAAAAGCAGGAATGGGTATTGAGCTGAATGATCAACTTTGATGATCCTGAATGGTACAGCAGTTTGAAGGGCTGAATGCCCTGCTTCTGATTCTAGCTTATATTACGAGACTGCAAGAGCAATTAAAATCTGAAAACAACTGCCATATTCCACAGGTTTCATGAAAAGATCATACTGGCAGAAGCATTCATGCTTTTAGTGAAAGTGAATGCATTGGGACAGGAATACGTCATCTACTCCTTGGAATGTGCTCCACCATTCAATACGGTCATGGCTGATTGGCGATCTAACTCCCTATACTTGTCTTTATTCCATATCGCAGAACACTTCTGGCTAACAAAAAAAAACAATCAATCTTAGGTTTTAAAGTTAACAACTGATGTTGTGTTAATTATTGTTGTGAAAGACAGTTCCAAATTTCGACTACAATTTGAAAGTGTGTGTCTCCCTTTTAAATGTCTCACTCTAATTTTTGAAGGAGGCCCTAGAGTGCCCACTGGTGGAATATCTGTGTAAGAAAGTTGTCACTCATAATTAACAGAAGTGCTATTTCCTGGATCTGAACATTTATTTCAGATAAGCATCAAAGGGATTGTGGAGTAGTGTGTATCCTAAAATTCTGTAGGCACTCTCCTGATCTCTCAGTGGAGGTATGGCAGGAGAATAGCCACAACATTTCAGAAGGGAAGATACCAAACTCGTTGTTCAGTGGTTTTGTAGATGATTAATAGGAGAATGGGATACTGAGAGATTTGACAGCATACCTGGTTTTAAGTTTATAAAAAAAAGTTAAAATTGAGAGTGACAGCCTTCCCCACTTGTGCAGATTAGGAGACTAAATAAAGCCTTGTATGCAGCGTAAAGATAGCACTGAACTTTATTTGAACCACCTAATAGGAATACCAATGTGAAGTCTGAAGCAGTGGAATGAATCAGTTGTAATGAATACACAGAAATACACAGCGCAAAATAATTTAAGTACAGCAGTAGCTGCTGGCGTAAAGGAAAATATCTCGATGCAGACTGAGAAGACATTTTTGTCTGTTGAAGGCTATGGTGGTAAAAATGAAGTATTTTAATTTGGGATAACTAGTGCCCTTTAGAATAAAGGGCATCCTTTATATGTAAAATTGCCAGCACAAAAAAGTTGCTTGACTCCTCTAAGGACAGACTCAATGGTATTCACTAACTGTTGCTCTCGTTTTGAAAGTAAATTACTAAAAAGATGGCTAAACATTGGAGAAACATCATCATTATGCAACATTTTAATAATTCTAGCCAGGTAATTCTCTTGTTAGAGTAGCACATTACTAAATTTCTTTGTAACCAGTTTATATGTTAATGTACCTCTTTTGCAACTTCAATACAATTGTTTTACAAACGAAAACCTAAAATTGTCCCTCTTATTCAGGTACAATTGAGTTAGAAAAATGGTTTACTGTTGAAAACTGTAGAAGCATGAATGAATAAACAAGAACTCTGCAGTAGATTTGAATCTTCCATTTTATCCCCAACCCCCTCAGAAGTATTGGCATTTCCCAATGATGAACTCACCACTCCACTAGTACCCCATTTAAAATCAATGCATTCTTTGTGGTCTATAGTATTTCAGTATCATTCATTGCTTCCCCAAAGTGTTTAACTGCCTCTCCTTCATAGCCCACTTCTGCTAAACCTCTTCATGTGTCTTCTGCTATTACCTGTCCAGTTATAGCCAGTGAAATACAAACATTTTCTCTCTGCCCCTCCTCGAGTGCTCAAAGTTCCTTGGCCTCCTTCATTTCTTCACAATTGCTCTTTGTTTGGAGTCAGTTTCCACAAGCCCGTTGTAATCATCTAGCTTGCCCTTTCCGCCATCCTGTCTGCCCTTGCTGCCTGATATTAATTTGTGGACAGGGCCAGAACTCCATTTGTGGCAACTACTCCTCTCTCACTGAAAATAAGAAGACGGAAACCATTTTATTCAGACTTGAGCTGCCATTCGCTCTTTGCCACTGACAGCCCCTCAGCCTTTACTGCTTACCCAAGTATCTGACCGCCACAGAATCCAATCCTCTACCCACTCACTGTCTTGTTTCCACCTCTGTATTATCAACCAGGTCTGTTCTTACCCACACTTTTGTTCTTTCTCCTCAACTGCTCCAATTGATCCACTCATCAAACATCCTACACAAGCTCGATGAAGAGTTGTGTAGATTTCAAAACGTCAGTTTACTTTCTCTCCATGGATGCTGCCTGATCCGAGATAAAAGGTACTGCAGATGCTGGAGAATCCGAGATAACAAGCATGGGGCTGGATGAACACAGCAGGTCAAGCAGCATCATAGGAGCAGGAAAACTTGACGTTTCGGGCCTAAACCCTTCATCAGAAAATGGCGATATGGTTTTGCTAATCCGACAGTAACTGACCAGGAGACAAGTAACTAGAATGGAACATGATGAATGTCTGCAAGGCTAGAGGCGTTCTCTCAAATTGTGATTTGTTTTAAGAATGTAAAAAGGAAGAGGAATATCCAAGGACTCTCCAAATACCGTGGCTTTTAGAAACGCCTGAAAAGTAATGATTTATGAAGTCTAAGCTACTTAAAGAATAAAGAACAGTACAGAACAGGAACAGACCCTTTAGCCCATCAAGCCTGCAGTGACACATGACACCTATCTAAACTAAAATCCTTTTGACTTGAAAGAGGTACGTATCTCTCTAAACCCCACCTATTCTTCTATCTCTTAAAATTTGCTATTGTATCTGCTTCTACCACCTCCTCTGAAACATATTTCAGGCACTTATCACTCTTTGTGTAAAAAAACAACTTCCCTCACATCTCCTTTAAATCTTTTCCCTTTTACCTTAAACCTATGCTCACGAGTAATTAACATTTATATTCTGGGAAAAAAAACCAGACTATCCATGCTCTCAGAAGTTTATAAAATTACTATCAGGTCACACCTCATCCTTGGACATCTAAGTGAAAGCAAAGCAAGTTTTCCCAATCTCTCCTCATAGCTAATACACTTCAAACCAGGCAACATCCTGGTAAGAGAGATAAAAGGTACTGCAGATGCTGGAGAATCCGAGATAACAAGCGTGGGGCTGGATGAACACAGCAGGTCAAGCAGCAT
>JAHRHZ010000020.1:6043191-6057348 GCA_024137785.1 Ginglymostoma cirratum
ACAGATGAGATGTAACTGGCCAGAACCACCTCACGCTCTGGTCAGTTTGAAGATGTTAATTGTTATGGGAGGAGGGGACAGTCTGAGTCAGAACAGTGATAATAGGAACTGCAGATGCTAGAGAATCCGAGATAATAAGGTGTAGAGCTGGATGAACACAGCAGGCCAAGCAGCATCATAGGAGCAGGAAGGCTGACGTTTCGGGCCTGGGCCCTTCTTCAGAAATGGGGGAGGGGAAGGGGGTTCTGAAATAAATAGGGAGAGAGGGGGAGGCGGATAGAAGATGGATAGAGGAGAGGATAGGTGGAAAGGAGACAGACAAGTCAAAGAGGCGGGGATGGAGCCAGTAGGTGGAGAGGTAGGGAGGAGATAGGTCAGTCCAGGGAGGATGGACAGGTGAAGGGGACGGGATGAGGTTAGTAGATAGGAAATGGGGGTGCGCCTTGAGGTGGGAGGAAAAACAGGTTAGGGAGGAGGGGATGAGCTGGGCTGGTTTTGGGATGCGGTTGGGGGAGGGGAGATTTTGAAGCTTGTGAAATCCACATTGATGCCATTGGGCTGCAGGGTTCCCAGGCTGAATATGATTTGCTGTTCCTGCAACCTTCGGGTGGCATCGTTGTGGCATTGCAGGAGGCCCAGGATGGACATGTCGTCTGAGGAATGGGAGGGAGAGTTGAAACGGCTCGCGACTGGGAGGTGTAGTTGTTTACTGCGAACCGAGCATAGGTGTTCTGCAAAGTGGTCCCCAAGTCTCCGCTTGGTTTCCCTGATGTAGAGGAGGCCACAACGGGTACAGCGGATGCAGTATACCACATTAGCAGATGTGCAGGTGAACCTCTGCTTGATGTGGTAAGTCTTCTTGGGGCCTGGGATGGGGGTGAGGGAGGAGGTGTGGGGGCAGGTGTAGCACTTCCTGCGGTTGCAGGGAAAAGTGCCGGGTGTGGTGGGGCTGCAGGGGCGTGTGGAGCCGACAAGGGAGTCACGGAGAGAGTGGTCCCTCCGGAAAGCAGACAAGGATGGGGAGGGAAAAAGGTCTTTGGTGGTGGGGTCGGATTGCAGATGGCGGAAGTGTCGGAGGATGATGCGTTGGATCCGGAGGTTGGTGGGATGGATATCGGTTTCTAGGTGGTTGACCAAGATAGAGACAGAGAGGTCCAGGAAGGTGAGAGAGGTGTTAGAGATGGTCCAGGTGAACTTAAGGTTGGGGTGGAAGGTGTTGGTGAAGTGGATGAACTGTTCGAGCTCCTCGTGGGAGCACAAGGCGGCGCCGATACAGTCATCGATGTAACGGAGGAAGAGGTCGGGTTTAGGGCCAGTGTAGGTACGGAAGAGGGATTGTCCCACGTAACTTTTCCCTGCAACCACAGGAAGTGCTACACCTGACCCCACACCTCCTCTCTCACCCCCATCCCAGGCCCTAAGAAGACTTTCCACATCAAGCAGATGTTCACCTGCACATCTGCGAATGTGGTATACTGGATCCACTGTACCCGTTGTGGCCTCCTCTACAGCGGGGAAACCAAGCGGAGACTTGGGGACCGCTTTGCAGAACACCTACGCTCGTTTGCAATAAACAACTGCACCTCCCAGTCATGAATCATTTCAACTCCCCCTCCCATTCCTCAGATGACATATCCATCCTCGGCCTCCTGCAGTGCCACAACGATGCCACCCGAAGATTGCAGGAACAGCAACTCATATTCTACTTGGGAACCCTGCACCCCAATGGTATCAATGTGGATTTCACAAGCTTCAAAATCTCCCCTCCCACTACCGCATCCCAAAACCAGCCTATCTCATCCCCGCCTCCCTAACCTGTTCTTCCTCTCACCTATCCCCTCCTCCCACCTCAAGCCCCATCCCCATTTCCTACCTACTAACCTCATCCCGCCCCCTTGACCTGTCCGTCCTCCCTGGACTGACCTATCTCCTCCCTACCTCCCCACCTACACTCACCTTTACTGGCTCCATCCCCGCCTCTTTGACCTGTCTGTCTCCTCTCCACCTATCTTCTCCTCCATCCATCTTCTATCCGCCTCCCCCTCTCTCCCGACTTATTTCAGAACCCTCTTCCCCTCCCCCATTTCTGGAGAAGCGTCCAGGCCCGAAACATCAGCCTTCCTGCTCCTATGATGCTGCTTGGCCTGCTTTGTTCATCCAGCTCTACACCTTGTTACCTCTTGAGTCAGAACAGTACTGCGACTGAATAAAGAAAGCTGCAAATTTGAGGTTCAATCCACCACTGCCTGACCCTGGGAAAATACACTGCTAGTGAAGGGAGTGAATTTTTCAAAGCTCCCAGAACGGGCTTTATAAAAATGGACCTGCTCGGAATCCATGGAGGCCCCTACGTGTAACCAGAAAGGCAAGAAACCACAGCAGATTTTAACAAAACATGATTAATTGTCAAGCCATATTTTTATAAGTATTCAAGAATATTTTGAAAACATTTACACTTCACAAACTTCCTTTAGCTTTAAACATCTCTTTATTATAAGCCTGATCCCTCATATTCTAATTTAAGAAAAGATTTCTACTGTATATTATAGTTATTAAGTAATATCAACTCAAATGTTAAGAGCTCGTAACGCAGAAGTTTACACAGTGAAGAAGAAACTTCAATGAATTATTTTCTCAGTTAACAGTTCGTACTATTGTGTCCAACTCACACTGTAGCTTGTAAATTCAGCCATTATTAGATACTCAGAGTAAGGGAGAAGGGAGGGGGGCAGTGGGGGCTTGGTGGGAGAAGCCGAGTGGCGAGGAGGCCCAAAAGGTTTCCTGGAGAAGCCGCCTGGAAAAGTAAGCATTCTCCCACTAGAGTCAAGTTTAGGAATTACGGAATTCCGAATAGGGGTAGACAACTAATGACAGAAGTTTTACTTCACTGAAGAGTGCCCAAGCTGTATTTTCCACTTTCCACTCCGGTCTCTCACGAATGCAGTGTTCTGCTGTATCAACTTTGCTGCAATTGTCCATATTGGTTTGTGGACCACACGGCTCAAGCTCAATTTTTCCTGACCTGGGTTAGATTTGAACTGAGAACTTGTGGGATGAGAGGACTTTATTAAAGGTTACAAGCCCAGGGAACACATTCTTTAGAAATGTCGTGTTCTGATGGACATTTTGAAGGAATTTGCCAACTTCAACTTCCCTGGAAATCGTTCCAAATTTCAATGTTGACAAGATGGGGCACCTTGCTGAGCGTTATCAGCGACGATGAATGGATGGGTTCTTCTCTACACCAATTCCACCCCCACCCCCACCCCCACCAAACTGCCAAAAATGTCAAAATCATCTAAAAGTAACACAACAAAAAATAGCCATTTGGGCTTCAATGTTGGGTCATCATGAGCCATTCCCCTTACTCACCGGGAAAAGTACAATGGGTACTGTTAATGTGACTGCTACCAGTACAGCCAGACGGACGCACAACAGTAACACATCAAAATGGTATACTTTTGTGAAAGTATGAAGCAGCTCTGTTTCAACTTGTCCTGCACCAGAGGAGAAAGGAAAAAGCACACAGTCACAATCTGGAAGCAAAGAGATAAACTGAGCAGCAAATAGTGGCACTTTCTTACAGTAGTTGGCATTTTGCAAGTTCCGTTAATTGAAGCACTGGATTGATGGTGCATGCTTTGCTTTTAATTAAAAAAAAATTTGGATTATCAAATTCAGCAGATTTTGCATCAGCGTTCCTTTTCTGACTCACCATAAAAGGTCAGGTACCCAAAAAGAGCAGCCAGTAGGTACATGATGAACATCGCAGCAATTGACACATTGGACACATGTTGCATTTTCTTTTGAGAGCGACTGAAAGGTAAGCAGAGTTTTTTTTTTAAATTGTCTATATGCCAGACTTGCCAACACAGTGAAAGATATATTTTATTCCCCATTCTAAGTCCTCCCTGGGCACTTGCAGAATATATGTTGGCAGAACCGCCCATGTGAAGTGGTATAAAAAACAGAAAATGCTCAGTATGGCAGTTACCGCGGAGAGAGAAAGTTAACCTTCTCATGTCAAAGGTCTTTCAACAGAACTCATCAGACCTGACTGATGGTTAACTCTGAGATTAATCTGGTTAGTTTAGTTGCTCTCTCCCTGTCATTGCAGACTATTTCAGCATTTTCAGTTTCTCTTTCAGTTTTTCCAGTTCCAGTTATTGTTTTTCTATGAAGGTCTAACTCCTCATCGGAGATGAAGGAAATATTTTTGATTCATTCCCTTCACGCGGGCATCACTGCACAGGCCAGCATCTACTGGCCAACCTGAATTGCCTAGAGGATAGTTAAGAGTTAACCATATTGCTGTGGGGCTGGAGTCACGTGGTAAGGATGGTAGATTTCCTTCCCTAAAGGACATCAGTGAACCAGATGGGCTTTCCCCCAATAGTCAACATCACTTTCACGGTCATCATTAGACTCTTAATTTCCGATTTTTATTGAACATACATTTCACCATCTGCCACAGGAGGATTACAAACCCAGTGCCTCAGATGATTACTTGGGTTCCTGGATTAATAGTTTAGCAATAATAATTACTAGGCCGTAACCTCACCATTTAATTAACATTAAGAAGCCATAACTTCTTCAGTTTTCTTTTGAACAGAACATGGGGAAGTATTCAAGATAGTCAAGGTCTTTTCCCCAGGGTAAGGGAGTCCAAAACTAGAGGGCATAGGTTTAAGGTGAAAGGGGAAAGATTTAAAAGGGACCTAAGGGGCAACTTTTTCATACAGAGGGTGGTGCATGTATGGAATGAGCTGCCAGAGGAAGTGGTGGAGGCTGGCACAATTACAACATTTAAAAGGCATCTGGATGGGTTTATGACTAGGAAGGGTTGAGAGGGATATGGGCCAAATGCTGGCAAATGGGACTAGATTTATTTAGGATATCTGGTCAGTATGGATGAGTTGGACTGAAGGATCTGTTTCCACGCTGTATATCTCCATGACTCTGCTCCCTTCAGGATTTAAACCTGCATTTTCGTGAGGGATATTTACTCATTGCAATGGTAAAGGGCTGTGAGAATCTCCTACCCTTTAAGTTCACTGTAGATTGGAAGTACCTCAGGATGGCACACAAATGAAAAGGCAAGAATGGGAACGGTGTACGCCGTCTGAAAGAGAAATGGAAAGAACCTCATGAGGTTCTGAACAATCATAGAGGGGAACTGTTCCTTCATGATAATTAAAGTCTGACATACCTGTGAGTTGAATACCAGGTATTTTGGTTTACACATGTTAGCTTCAAAATGGGCTTCGTAACTGACCCCATTGGTGCGGATGAGAGCATGATCTTCATCTTCTGCTGCTGTGTGTCCATTAATGTAGGGCGTCATAAGGTTCAGTTCGTGATCAGCGGTTATGTTACGGATCACTGGATAATCAGTTATCCAGTGGCCTGTGGTGTTTGTCAATGCTGTGAAGTTTCCTAAGTGATGATCCAATGCAAGCAACGGGCAGGGAATCTGAAATTTCTTATATATGACCTGGAAGAATAGTTCAGTAGGTTTATTTTAAAGTATAAATGTTTTCTGCTAAAATATACAGTACAAATATAGTTAAAGGTGTGGAGCAATCCTCCGTATTACAAATAAAAATGGAATTACACGTGGGGGCCAGTAGCCATGGCTAAAAATTGGAGGAATGAGCCCATCTCCACCAGTTTGGGGATGATGATTAGATGAGAAATGATTTTCAGATTGAGTTTAACTATTATTTCAAGCAGCCAGTGTCAAAGCATGAACTACCAAGGTGATTGTTTTTAAACAGTATGGACCTGATGGGCTGAAGGGCCTTTTTCGATGCTGTAGACCTCTATGACTATGGGAGGAGGTCACTGGGAAGGTAGGTCTGTGATTATATGGTGGTAGGCTCCAGTGATGGGGCTAGGGATGCCAGGTTCATCACAGTGTGGCACTAGGGAAGACACAGGGCAGGGGCAACCACCTTGGAACCAGGAGGCTTCCACTAGGCAGAGGGTGCCTGGCCAGGAGCTCTTCCCTTCCCAAGCAGATAATAAATCCATCAGGCAACACCAAGGCCTGACACCCACCACCACAGCTTAAACCCCATTAGTGGCATGGTGGTACAGTGGTTAGCACTGCTGGCTCACAGCACCAGGGACCCGGGTTCTATTCCAGCCTCAGACGACTGTCTGTGCGGAGTTTGCATATTCTCCCCGTGTCTACTTGGGTTACCTTGCATAGTCCAAAAATGTGTAGGTCGATTGGCTGTGCTAAATTGCCCATTGTGTCAATTCGTGTGAAATGCAGGATAGGGTTGGGTGGAGGTGTGGGTGGGATGCTCTTCAGAGGGTCGTTGTGCACACGATGGGCTGAATGGCCTGCTGCCAAACTGTAGGGATTCTATGATTCTATGAATAGAGTCACCTAACAGTCTCAATTAGTCCACAGACTAGCTGCTCAACACCCTTATCACTGTGGATAAAATTCCGGAGAATCCTGGAATAGTAACATTCATTTGTGTAACCCCTTTATCATTGGGGACAGATAAACAGTGTGCTTTCTGCAGATGTCTCCCATGGTTTACGTGACAATCTCTTCCAGGCAGAGAATCCCAGTGCAAGGAGAAACCCTCTTTCCTGCCTGGCACGGTTCATCCGAGAAACTGGTTACAAATTATGAGTGGGAGACATTGAACCTAGACAGTCATACTGAGCTTGGCATGCTGTTGTTTTAAACTGCAATTCATAAGGATTTCATAGAACCATGCAGTGCAGAAGAGGTCCTTTGACACATTAGATCTGCACTGTTAAAAAACTAAATCAACATTAGTTCCACTTTCCAGCAGTTATTGTTCCCTATGGTCACTATTTATAGGAGCCTCATCTATTTTGCTGCCGTTGATGCAGGCTTTGAGGATCGGTTAGCTCAGTAGGCTGGATGGCTGGTTTGCAATGCAGAATTACACCCACAGCATGGGTTCAATTCCTGCAATAGTTGCCAGAGATGGGCTCCCTTTCTCAATCTCTCTACACATCTGAATCATGGTGCCCCTCAAGTCAAACGTCCACCAGTTGTCTCTCTGTAATGAGACAGCCATCCCTTGGGGGGCCAGTAGGATTATGGTGACTTGAACTTTATTATACATTCCTGCTTTTTATCACATACCCTATCACAAAGGGCTGGGCCTCTTCTGGAACAGACCTTAAACTGACATGAATTGGCAGATCGCTTGTCACTCTGCTTCCAGAAGAGAACCTGCCCATTCTATAACTCGCCTTGGTTTACTGTATAAGGTACTCAGTCCATACTTACAACACAAACGAAGAAAACCATACAAGAGAGAGAAAATCCACTTGTGTAACCAAGGTACCCTGTACAGGGAGAATCAAAATAAGTGATTGGAAGTTTTTTTTTATTGCTTCCATGACAATACCAACCATATTTGAACAAGAATGCCTGAGTATATGGTTAGTGAACAGTGTGATTAAGCCACTAAAATAAAACAAATTATCAGTCATTTCTGAGCAAGTTCAATGGGTTATGTTATATAAACAGAATTACAGAGAACGTACAGCATTTATTCATACCTTCTCCTACCCATCCTCATCCATTCCCCCCTCTCTCTCGAGCTTATTTAGCCTTGAGCTTACAGAGGTGAAGGAGCAGTGCTACGAAAGCTTGTGATTTCAAATAAGCCTGTTGGACTATAACCTGATGTCATGTGACTTCTGACTATGTCCACCCCAGTCCAACACCGGCACCTCCACATCATATTTAGCCTTCACTTAGATGCATCTATTGTATTTGCAGGTCGTGTCTCACAAACCTCATTGAGTTTTTTGAGAAGGTGACCAAGAATGTGGATGAGGGTAGGGCAGTTGACGTGGATTACATGGACTTCAGTAAAACCTTTGATAAGGTTCCACATGGTAGGCTATTGGAGAAAATGCGGAGGCACCGGATTGAGGGAGATTTAGCAGTTTGGATTAGAAACTGGCTTTCTGAAAGAAGGCAGAGAGTGGTGGTCGATGGAAAATCTTCAGCCTGGAGTCCGGTTACTAGTGGTGTGCCACAAGGATCTGTTTTGGTACCACTGCTGTTTGTCATTTTTATAAATGACTTGGACGCAGACATAGGTGGATGGGTTAGTAAGTTTGCAGATGACACTAAAGTCAGTGGAGTGGTGGACAGTGTGGAAGAATGTTGCAGGTTGCAGGGAGACTTGGATAAACTGCAGAATTGGGCTGAAAGGTGGCAAATGGAGTTCAATGCAGATAAATGTGAGGTGATGCACTTTGGGAAGAATAATAGGAACGCAGAATACTGGGTCAATGGAAAGATTCTTGGTGGTGTGGATGTGCAGAGGGATCTTGGTGTCCAGGTACATAGATCCCTGAAAGTTGCCACCCAGGTTGATAGTGCTGTTAAGAAGGCATACGGTGTGTTAGGTTTCATTGGTAGAGGGATTGAATTCCGGAGCCGTGATGTCATGCTGCAACTGTACAAAACGCTAGTGCGGCCTCACTTGGAATATTGCGTACAGTTCTGGTCGCCCCATTACAGGAAGGATGTGGAAGCATTGGAAAAGGTGCAGAGGAGATTTACCAGGATGTTGCTTGGTCTGGAGCGAAGGTCTTATGAGGAAAGGCTGAGAGACTTGGGTCTGTTCTCATTGGAGAGAAAAAGGCTAAGAGGGGATTTAGTAGAGACATACAAAATGATCAGAGGATTAGATAGGGTGGACAGTGAGAGTCTTTTTCCCAGGATGATGACGTCGGCTAGTACGAGGGGGCATAGCTGCAAATTGAGGGGTGATAGATTTAAGACAGATGTCAGAGGCAGGTTCTTTACTCAGAGAGTGGTAAGGGTGTGGAATGCCCTGCCTGCCAATGTAGTTAACTCAGCCACATTAGGGGCATTTAAACAGTCCTTGGATAAGCATATGGATGATGATGGGATAGTGTAGGGGGATTGGCTTAGATTAGTTCACAGGTCGGCGCAACATCGAGGGCCGAAGGGCCTGTTCTGCGTTGTATTGTTCTATGTTCTATTTACCGCAATTATTCAACCATTGTGGTAGTGAGTTCCACATTCTCAACACAAACTGAGTAAAAAACTTTTTCTGAATTCCTCACCTGGTTGCTGCTAATTTTCCTGTTCCCACAAGTTAGAAGCGGTCCCTCCGTATTTACACTGTCAAAATCTTTTAAAGACCTCCATTAACCCACCCCCTCAGCCTTCTCTCTTCAAGAGAAGAGAGACTGAGCCTGCAATCCTATTGCCATGCTCTTGATAATTGCTGCAAATTTGTTAAAACAGATCTTGAAACTGAAAATATATTTTGATACACCAAAAAAAAATCAAAGGACTGTGGATGCTGGAGAAACTCAGCAGGTCTGGCAGCATCTGTGGAGAGAAGGCAGAGTCACTGTTTTGAGTACAGTGACCCTGCTTCAAAATATATCTTGATACTTCTTTCTACTGGGACAAAATATAATAACTGGACAAGTGTGACTTCTGTGCTTTTATTATGTACTATCATTGGACAACAAAGTTTGTATTCTCAACAAGATATTAATGTGTGCAGAGCAACATGCAAAAGTTAACTTCACAACATGTATTTACAGACATGAGGCAGTAATTTTGAAATCCTGGGATAAAAAAAAGGGAGCTCCCTAAATTATTTGAGACCTATTCCTTCTGATGCTTCATTTCAATTGCAACATCCTAGAAGGACACTTAAATCAGATTCCGTTAACACAGTGCTCACAATTTAATTTAGTTTAATTTAGCATTCCATTTGGTGCTGTCAGTACAAACTGTAGACCATACAGGTATATTGTACAGGAGTTATAACCTACCTAAGTTCTTGAGAAATGTGAGAGGCAAAATAATGCACAGCGACACAAGTACAACAAGGTAGTTGCCGTTTGTATACCACACTCTGGAACAGAAAATTTATTTGCATCAAAAATGAGGCAAAAGATCAAGGAATGTTGTCATGCTTCAAGTTCAAATTGCTTTATACCTTTCCTCCATGAATGCATCGCAAATGCTAAGATAAAAACACTCTGCACAGATCCCATGACAAAAATATTCATAGAGCCACTGTAGATAACAATTTCGCAGGTTAAATATTTTGGTCGCTATTTATGACTTGAAACTGGGTGTGGCCTTATTCGTACATAGGTCATTGTGGTGCACGGCACTGTGTCAGATCCTGGGTTATACACTCTGTCCGCTAATAACTTGATTCTGCTCTTGTTCTAGTCTGAACTCAACAACAAAAGCAACCAGATGGAGTCCCTGGCTGTGCATTCAGACCTCGCGCGGAGCTGGCTGGAGTATTCGCAGACATCTTTAACCGCTCCTTACTTCAATCTGAAGCCCGCCTCCCCCCCACCAATCCCCCAACCGTTTCAAGGAGACCACCATCATCCAGGTGGCAAAGTAACATCATGCCGTGTGCCTCAATGACCTTCATAATTATGAAGTGCTTCGAGAGGTTAGTCATGGCTCACATGAACTCCAGCTTACTAAATTGCCTTGATCCTTTGCAATTTGCCTACTGGTGCAATAGGTCCAAAGTAGACACCATCTCCCTGGCCCTACACTCAATTCTGGAACATCTGGATAACAAGGATACCTACATCAGGCTCCTACTTATTGACTACAGCTTATCCTTCAAGACCAAAATTCCAAACAAACTCATTTCCAAACTCTGAGACCTAGGTCTCGGCTCCCCGCTCTGTAACTGGATCCTCGAATTCCTGACCCATAGACCGCAATCAGTAAGGATAGGTGACACACCTCCTCCACTATAATCCTCAACACCGGTACCCCACAAGGCTGTGCAAACTGCCCCCTACTGTACTCCCTACACACTTACAAGTGTGTGGCCAAATTCCGCCCCAATTCCTTTACAAGTTTGCCGATGACACCACCGTTGTAGGTCAGATCTCAGACAATGATGAGACATGTTGTAAAGACAACAATCTCTTCATCAATGTCAGCAAAACTAAGGAGCTGGTCATTGACTTCAGGAAGCAGAGTGGATGGCACGCCCCTGTCTGTAGCAATGGTGCTGAGGTGGAGGTGGCCGAGAGAGTCAAGTCCCTGGTAGTGATGATCACCAACACAGTGAAGAGTGAGTACTGGTCGCTGTACGAAGGCACCATTCACATTAATTTAGAATAAAATAAAAAAGAGAAAGTCCAACATTTCCTTCTCTGCTGCTACAGCATGCCATCGAGAGTATCCTGTTCCAGGTTTCCCAGCCCATGCCAGGGGCCCACTTCATGCGGAAGCCAGTGTCCGGCTCCGGGCTTCTCAGGTCAGCTGACTGACACTGTAACCACCCTGCCTCTGAAGATGCCACTGCTGTTCCGCAGCCCATCGAAGCTGCCTCCTGACAAAGAGCTTCCTTTATCAGTTAAGTTTGAGAAAAGAAAAGGGGAAGAAAGGAAAAAGGAAAAGAAAAAAATACAAACGAAGAGGACGAGGCCAGCCACAGGAGCCCACATGCTGCCTACTCTGCTGCTGCTGTCTTATCCATAAATACGCACAGAAACCCACAACTGCTCTGCCTAAGACCACAAGGGACCACAGAATCGTGAACACAGTCCATGCCATCACGCAAACCAACCTTCTATCCAATGACTCCATCTATATTTCTCACTGCTTCGGGAAAGCAACCAAAGACTCCTCCTACACCGGTTATAGTCTCTTCCACCATCTTCCGTTGGGCAGAAGATATAAAAGTTTGAATACACGTACAAACAGATACAAGGACAGCTTCTTCCCCACTGTCATCAGACTTTTGAATGGATCTCTCAAATGTTAAATGTTGATCTCTCTCTGCACCTTCTCTGTGGCTGTCACACTATGTTCTGCATTCTGTTCTGCTACCCTTCCACACTTTGTATGGTACAATCTGCATGTAAAGCATGCAAAACAACACTTTTCACTGTATCTCAGTCCATGCGACAACAATAAATCAAATAAAATCGATTCTGCTCACATCACTGCAGCTCCCAGTCTCCCAGTTAGGATTCTATTTCCCAATGTTCTATCCCTGGCCATACAAAACAGCGGAATCAAACAGGACCGTCTTCATGCAATGCATGAAAGTTATCAGTCTCCATGCAAAGAACAGCAGAAAAGTTACAGCACTGGAAAAGGCCATTGAAGCCATCATGAGTGTGCTGGCTGAATAAACTAGCCACCTATTCCAATCCTACTTTCTAGCACCTGGTCTGTTGTTTTGCAGGCTACTGTTATTCAGGTGCAGATCCAGATTGCTCTGAAACTGCGCAGCGAATTCCAGCCATCCACTGCCTTCTGAGCGAAAACACATTCCCTTGTGTCTCCTCCATTTTATAGAGTCATTGAATCATGCAGCATAGAATCAGGCCCTACGGCCCACCATGACTATGCCCACAAACAAACACCAACCTACACTAATCCCGTTGACCTGGACTTTGCCCATACCCTAGTATGCCCTGCCATTTTAAGTATTATCCAGATGCTTGTTACATATTGTGAGAGTACCTGCCTCTCAGGCAGCACGTCCCACATACCTCTTGTGAAAACATTTACTCCCCACCTTTAACTTATGCCCTCTGATCTTAGACACATCTGCCACTGTGAAAAGATTCTCATGACCTACTCAGTCAATGCCTCTCAAAATTCTGCATCCCTCAATCAGAACCACCACTGCCCCACCCCCTTAGTCTCCTCTGCTCCAAGGAAAACAAACCCAGCCTGCACAATCCCTCCTCATAACTAAGACTTTCCATCCAAGGCAACATCCTGGTGAATCTCTTCTGCACCCTCTCCAGTATAAGCACATCCTTCCAATAGTGTGTTGACCAGAACTGCACACAGTACTCCAACGGTGACCTAACCAATGTTGTATAAAGTTGTAACAAAGCTCCCTCGCACCTGTATTCTATGCCCTGGCTAATGAAGGCAAGTATCCCATATCCCTTCTTTACCACCTTGTCTACCTATGTTGACACCTTCAGCACACCAAGGTCCCTTTGTTCTTCAGAACTCTCTGGGGACCTGCCATTCACTGTGTACGTCCTTCCCTATTTAGACTCCCCAAAATCCCACCTCACATTAAATTCCCCTGCCATTGCTCTGGCGAATTTACCAGCTGATCATTATCAGACTGTAGCCTGAGACCACCCTCCTCACTATGAGCAACACCACCAATTCATGTTTGTCTTAATTGGAGAGTTGATAATAACTGAATACTGTAATATAAAATTTTTAATCAAACATTGTACTTATGGAAAATAACAGCATTCTAACCCATACACAATGTATAATAATCAATATTCATAATACTTGTCCTAAATTTAAATGGTTTTCGTTCCACTAATAGTGTCCACCTGAGCAATTCAAAGCTTTACAGAGTTGTAAGTCCTAACAGCAAATTAATGACGCAAAGTCCACACATATGAATCTCTGTTGCGGTTTGACTAGAACCTCTCACTGCTGACTAATTTATTAAATTCTCACAGTCAGGATTGGCAAATGTAAAAACCATTAAGGCTGACGCTACTTAAATTAGAGTGGAAATAATGTTACTATAGATAGTAATTATTTGAGGAATTCACTGTTTGAGCCTCTCCATTAAATCAAGCTGCCCACCAGATTCCTGGAAATGGTGTTTTATTGAATAAACTCCTAAGAAATACACAGTGGAAACTGACAGGCAAGACAGAGGCAGCAACTGGGAATTTTCAGAGGATAAAATGACAGGGAGGCTGCTTTTCCAAATTAGCAGGCGCATATATGGAAGGGAGCCAAGGAACGAAATGTGAACCAAGAATCTCCTGCTGAAGTTACGTTGGAGAGTTGTTGGGAAAGTTCTTGGTAGAAGATTTTATCAGAAGGCAACTGAGCTGTGAAACCTTGCTTGTGATTATGAACAAGAACCACAGAAAGACTTTGATCATCAACTTTGATAGAAGCTAGTTGAAATTTGAAACTGAAAGTTGTATGGGACCAGTACTCACTCTCAACACAACTAATGTTCTGTACAGAGATAGTAGGAACTGTAGATGTTGGAGTCAGAGATAACACTGTGTGGAGCTGGAGGAACACAGCAGGCCAGGCAGCATCAGAGGAGCAGGAAAGTTGACGTTTTGGGTCGGGACCCTTTTTCAGAAATG
>JAHRHZ010000020.1:6062348-6111890 GCA_024137785.1 Ginglymostoma cirratum
AGGAGCAGGAAAACTTGACGTTTCGGGCCTAGACCCTTCATCAGAAACGATGCTGCTTGGCCTGCTGTGTTCATCCAGCCCCACGCCTTGTTATCTTGGAACCTTATAACCCAGTTGATTCTGGTGCATCACAACTCGAGTTATCCTCCTTAAAGCCACGTTCCAGCCCCCAATCTCTTTTCTAAACTCCAGAAGACCATTGGCTTTCTGAATTGCATCGTTAACTTGCCCATTCACCTTCAAAGGTATGCTCTATATTTGCCATCCCAAAGCGTGTCACCTCACATGTTTCCACATTGATTGAATGGACAGGTGGAATTCAGAGTTCAAATCTGTTACTATCTTGATCACTGTTAACTGTGTTGTCAACATTTTGTGTCATCTCCAAAATATCAAGATTATGGTCTGTTAATGCAGATCATAAACAGCATCGCTTCTAGTACTGAACTACACAGAACACTGTAACGTATTCTCCCTAAGCCTAAAAAAACCAGCAATTTGCGCAGTGGCTCAGTGGTTAGTACGGAGTCAGGGACCCAGGTTCGATTCCAGCCTTGGGCGACTGTCTGTGTGGAGTTTGCATATTCTCCCTGTGTCTGCGTAGGTTTCCTCCGGGTGCTCTGGCTTCCTCCCACAGTGCAAAGATGTGCAGGCTGGGTGGATTGGCCATGGTAAATGCTGGGTTACTGGGACGGGTTTGGGGGTTGGGTGTGGGTGGGATGCTTTTCGGAGGGTCGGTTCAGACTTGATAGGCCGAATGGCCTGCTTCCACATTGTAGGGATTCTATGAGAATTTGATTTTTAATATCCCTTGGTCAATTTTCTACTTGTGCTGCTGCTACTGCGCTTTTTTTACCTCATGGGTTTCAACTTTTCTAACAGACTAATGCGTGGCACTTCATCAAATGCCTTTTAGGTCTTCAGTGCCCTCGTCCACTCTGAGCTTTTTAGATGGGAAAACAGAATCTGTGTGTCAAATGTGATTTTCCCTCCATAAATCTGTGCTGGCTCTCCTCTAATGTTTCATGTTTCTAAAAACTTCCCCACCACTGAGATTAAACCCAGGAAGGATTTTTTTTTTAAACAGACACCCCATAATCAAAAATATAGTGGTCAATTCCTTCGTAAAGTATTACAAAAACAAACAGGCTTAAATGTACATTCTGCAAAACAAAATACTTACCTCCAATATTCTGCAGCGTAATAGAACCAAAGGCTGCAATTTTCCCAGGCCAC
Organism: Ginglymostoma cirratum; assembly: GCA_024137785.1. Taxonomy (NCBI): domain Eukaryota; kingdom Metazoa; phylum Chordata; class Chondrichthyes; order Orectolobiformes; family Ginglymostomatidae; genus Ginglymostoma; species Ginglymostoma cirratum. The sequence continues at coordinate 6,063,585 of JAHRHZ010000020.1, forward strand.
CCGAAAGCTCGTTCTCCTAATTTCTCATAAACTAAAGAGCCTGTATTTAAAAAAAACAAAGATTTTAGTTAAATAACATGATGGTATCACTCACTCCGAGCATGTATTATCAGATAGGAATCAGAGGCAGTAGGCAAAATGGACAGATCAGTTGCTGGGTTATACTTGTGCCTGATATCCATTCGACAGACTTTGCAATAGAATTGAATATCAGAGTATAACCAAGTGGCTGATACAATGCTGCTCTTCAGTGTCCTTCCGCCCAGAGGTGATTTTCTAATCTTACATCTCAACATGCGCTGTTAAATCTCTAAATCTCTTACCTCCTTCCTTTGCAGTCTTTAGTAAGAGATGGATAGAATACAATGACAATATGGCCACTGTAACCAACAAAATTCTGTAAGAGACGGAAAGAAATGGAAAGTGAAGTATAACATGTCTGAAGAAGGGTCCCGACCCGAAACATTAACTTTCTTGCTCCTCTGATGCTGCCTGGCCTGCTGTGTTCAGCCATCTGTGTTCTACACCTAGTTATCTCTGAAGAATAATTATGGTTTGTTTTTGGGTATAAACAGCAAGCCCAGTACTGCATTGTATCAAACTAGGCCAATTGAGTTTTTAACATTTAATAGAAGTTCAACTGTTCATTTCCGTTATTACCCCTTTCGGTTTTGAATACAAAATGTCAAAATAATCACTTGTGAAATCTATCCTGGTCAATTCTAACCCAGATAAACAAACAAAAAGTGTAAACGCTGGAAATCCAGAAGAGAAACAGAAAATGCCAGAAACACACAGCAGTTAGTCGGTCTGTTGCTGTGGGATGTGGAAGTGTCTGTAGGTGGAACATTGCTTGTGCCTGATCTCCTTATGCTTCTCTAAGAGATGTTGATGAGACAGCTCAAGATTTGTAAATATTAGTACAACTGTGGGTATTAGTGCTCTGAGCATCACATCAATCTCAGTCGGAAACGAACACAAGAGCTTCAGTTCGATATTACAACCTGTAGCAATTTGAATAAATAGATCTTATGACTTCATGCACATTCATTCATCAAAAGGCTCCAGTCATTCCTTTTGCTAAGTCTTGGAACACACAAGATAACCAAATTACTTTGAAAGTAATATTTTACAGGAAAATTTGATTAACTATTTTAATTTATGACTCCTTTTGTATTCTTAATTATTAATAAAACTAATGACATTCCTAAGAAATGTAACAAGACCAGATTAAATTTTGAGGGAGGCATGTTAAATATTTGAGAATAAAAACAGTAGCTGAGGACGTACTGATTTGGAACCAAACCTTTAGTCTATATATCTCTCCGAAAGGTTATACATTATTGACTGTAAAAAAAGTGTTACTAGACTTTTAACTCTAATACCTAAATTAAAGTTGAGTCAATATCACTGACAATTCTGTGGATGCAGGAACAGCAATGTTCCATATTAAATTCACATACTTTTAAAAAGTCCAGCAATCAGACATTGACTGATCATGGAGTGGTCTGGTATGTAGAAATATAATCGTGACTCTCTTCACAGAAATAACTAACAGCTGTCGCTGTTCATCAAGATTGCTATCCTATATAGTTGAGATTGTCCACTGTGCCACTCCTCCTCTACGTCCTTTGATTCTACGTACCATTTTTCAACAGTCAGAAATCACATGACACCAGGTTATAGTCCAACAGGTTTATTTGAAAACTGTCGGACGATAACCTCGTATGATTTCTGACTTTGTCCACCCCAGTCCAACACCAGCACCTGCACACCATTTTTCAACAGGTAGAGAGATCTGCCCTCAAGTCACTCTTCAAGCAATTACAGGCAGCTAGTGCAAATGTTATTCCATTACATGTCAATCCACCTTATTCAATGTTCATTTTAAGTTTCAAATGTCATATTTCATTCTATTCCAAAATTAATGTAAAATCTAACAGGAAAGCACTTTTAATGACAACTTTATATGTTAGAAGTAATATTCAGGATTGTTCCTTCAGTGTTGTTGGATCAAAAACCTGGGGCTCCTTCCCTAATGGCATTATGGACCTATCTGCAGCACATGGACTGCTTCAAGAAGGCAGCTCACAACCACTTACTTAAGGGCAACTAGGGACATGCAAGTAATGCTGGCCCGGCCAGCGATGCCCTTGTTCCATGAATTAGCACACAAAGTAGAAAGGCTGTAAACACAGAGTCGGTCCGACAGTGTTGAGCAAGCAGAGAGATTTCATAACCTATCATTGTTCATGGGATGTGGGGAGTTGTTGATTAATTGTCTGCCCCTAATTCCCCTCGAGGCGGTGGTAAACCACCTTCTTGAACCGCTGCAGTCTTCAGTGCATTCACATTGCTATGTGGAAGGGAGCTCTGGAATTTTGACCTAGTAACAGATGCAGGAATGATGATAAAGTTCCAGCTCATGACAGGTGTGTGGGGTTTGGAGGGAACTTGCAAGCAGATGTGTTAATATGACTGTTCTGCCCTTGTTCTTTTAGATAGTAGTAAATGTGGGTTTGGAAAGGGCTGTTGAAGGAACCTTGCTACGTTTCAACAGTGCTTCTTGTAGATAGAAACACTGAAATGAGAAGCAGGAGCATGGCATTCAGTCTTTCGAGCTTGATCTGCCATTCATGATGACCATGGCTAGTCGTCTATTGCAATAGCCTTTTCCTGCTTTTCCCCCACTATATCCTTTAACCCCTTTAGTCCCAAGTGCTATATCCATCTCCTTCTTGAAAGCATAGAATGCTTCAGCCTTGATGGCTGCGCAATAGTGGAGGGGTTAAACACTGAAGCTGGTGAATGCGCTGCTTTTTTTCTGATGGGGGGTGGTAGTGAGCTTCTTGGGTGCTTTTCCATCTGGACATGCAGAAGCAAATAAGGGGTTGAATGTGTTTCACACATAGTAACCCAATCCTGCTTAAATGTTTTAGCGAAGATCTGTAGCTTGGGTTATGGTTGGTTGGTTCGCTGAGATGACTGGTTTTCATGCATGACATCACCCAGTCCTGCCTCTGGGGGTGAAAGCAGGAACGGATTCCATTCTGGCAGGATCCTGGGGTATTAAGGCCCCATTGTCCAGGCCTCCAGTTGAGATGATAGGCTGGCACCAAGAGCTGTTGGCCAACTCAGAGAGGTTGGCACTGCCACCATTTGTACAGACTGCATTACCAGGTAGATAGTACAGCCCTTGAAGAATGGAGAGCTTGGTTGGGGGAAACCCAGGCACACAGGTCCCAGTGATTGTGAAGGGGATTGGGTTTGGGTCTTGGTACAAGGAAGCAGCATTGCTGGGGAGGACAACCTGTTCCACAGGCCATGGAATGCAGATCAAGGAAAGCTCTTCCAATGGGGGCCAAGTGACTCTTAATTTGTCAGTTACGTGATTTACTTTCTCTCCCTTAACAACCTCAATTGTTCGTGTCCCCACTGCAGGTAATATGCAATGGTGTGGGACAATGCTAGGTTCCACTTTGGAAGATCTCCCCCATTGTCTTTGTTATCCTCCTCACTCCTACCCAACCTTTACACAGGCAGAAGTGCTGGACAACCTTTTTAAGACAAGCATAGAACGGTAGCATCAGTAGAAAAATGTCATACGTCATCACAGTCAAATAATGGATAGTAAACATAGGGTGAGTGAATAAACCGAAGCAGTGATATTCAGTAACAAGACTGTGGAAGCAGTGAAATGGGAGCCTGGGTGGATGAGATATTGATCATGAAAACCATTTTGAAAATGAAACAGAGGGCTGAATCCTCTTGTTTTTTTGGCCAAGTGCGAGCTGTGTTGTGTTTGTTGGAGACTTTCTTAACACGTGGCCTGAGCAAGATTTTTCACAGTTTCTTGTAAACAAACGCACTTCATTAACTATTAACAACCAACTACCCCTTTCCACCACCCCATCCCCCACCCCGCCCAACCTCATCGCATCCCTCATCTGTTTCTTACTACACGTTATTTCAGGAACAACTCATTAGACATTCACTGAAAGACTGGCACCCATTGCACCTACAGCGCTATGAAAGTGCACTGTGCACCTGTACAAGCACTGGCAGCCTGGAGCACAGTTCCTGATATTTTCCCTGGACATGGCAGACAGGGGACAATTGCTACCCCGGCTTGTGGGCAGGATCCTGGAGCTCCTGCTGGGCAGGCTGGCACAGATGCGGGTTGTCACTTGGGTTGGTGCAGTCTAGGTCATCTGGAGAAATGCCCATCCACACTGGAGTAAGACCAGTAACCTTCTCCACTCTGCTAGCGCCAGTGCTGCCATCTTCTCTCAGATATCTCATCCCACCTCTGCTACTGTACCCACCTTCCACCAATACCACTCTTGGTATTGCCAGCAACACCGACCCTCACCCACTGCCACCCCTACACCACTAATACTGAATGCCCTCTGCTATGCCTACTCACGCATTCAGGACATCACTCTACTGGCACCAACAGTAAAAGCTCTGCCACCCATATTCCCCAGCCTTAATACCTGCCTCTCTCTTACGTAGGAACAAAGCAGCCAGCTATAGAACAGAAAGAGTCAACAGGAGTGGTTAACTTCCTGACTGTGACTCCTCACCCCTTATGAGGACATCACGCTGAATGACCATGTCCAAGCCCCTGGACTGGTATCACAGACAACCCTTGATGTACGGACCTGTGACCAAGCATTTCTGAAGAAGAGACTCAAAACGTTAACTCGGTTTCATTGTCCACAGATCCTGCCAGACCTGAGTGCCTCCAGAATTCTCTGTTTGTCTCAAACGCTGCCTTCTTGACCAGAGCTGTCACTCTCCCCTCACCTCTTTGGTTCATGTTCAGACCAATGTAATACTGTACTAAAGTCAGGGGTTGAATGGCCTAGGTGGTACCGAAATTGAACACCAGTGAGCAGTTTATTCAACCTGATAACATCTTAAAATATACTTCAAAGAGCTGCAGGTCCTGGAAATTTGAAACAAAAACTGAAATTGCTGGAGAAACTCATTAGGTCTGGCTGCATCTTTGAAGAGAGAAAGCAGAGTTAACAATGAGAGCCCAGTTCGGAATAAGGAACATTGGATTCAAAACGTAAACTCCGTTTCTCTCTCCACAGATTCTGCCTGACTTGCTGAGTTTCTCCAGCAATTTCTGTTGTTATGTTGAAAATATATTTCACTGGCTGTGAGGGATTTAGGATATACTGAAGCTGTGACAGAGATGATACAAAAGCTAGTCATTTTTTTTTCCTCTTTTTGGACAAACGTATTAGTATTGCTCATTTTCGTACTGTTCTCTCTGTTATAATGTCGGATTCCAGTCTGTAAGATCTAATTTACATCATATCTTATGAGATAAACTGGCTTTGGAGTACTCACACAAACAGTACGATCCCAGTATTGGCCAAAGCGTAGGACAGACCAAGAATGCCACTCCCCATGATAGCGTTGCTGAGGTTGAAAGCTGACATTCCAAATGATGTCATTCCAGGATGCTGCACATTGTCAAAGATGTAAATCAGTGCAAATTTAAACTGTAGTCTTATAATTTTCTGTATTGTACCATTCAATTATGATTTTACTATTTTGTAACATTTAATGTTGTTTTATGCATGGTACCACAATGTTATTTTATGATTGATAACATTTAATGTTGATTTTACAGTTTTGTAACATTTACTGTTAATTTTGCCAGAGAAAATGAAAAGCATTAGACTGATAACATTACTCACATATTCTTCTTGATAGTCTTCAAATTTTGTTTTCCCTGAAAACTCATTTGTCAGAAACCTCTGAATTTCGGCATCATCTTCATCATGAAATTGACTATTGAGGGGAAGCAAAACAAAGTTAGCCAAGATCTTTCTGGAGTTTCAGGCAGATGGTCAAATTCAAAAAATTGCTTTCAACATTCCGGGTGTTATCATTGACCAGAAACTCACCTGGATTAACCATAAAAATACAGTGGCTACAAGGGCAGGTCAGAGGCTAGCAATACTGCGGCGAATAACTGCAAGGTGCAAGTCAGGAGTGTGATGGAATACTCCCTAATTGCCTGGATGGGTGCAGCTCCAACAACACTCTAGAAACTTGACACCATCCAGGACAAAGCAGCCCGCTTGATTGGCATCACATCCACAAGCATTCACTCTCTCTACCAAGAATGCCCAGTAGTAGCCGTGTGTACTATCTGCAAGATGCACTGCAGAAATTCACTAAATATCCTTAGATAGTACCTTCCTAACCCACTTCCATCTAGAAGGACAAAGACAGCAGATACATGGGAACACCACCTCCTGCAAGTTCCTCTCCAAGCCACTCACCATCCTGACTTGGAAATATATCGTCGTTCCTTCAGTGCCACTGGGTCAAATGCTGGAATTCCCTATCAGCGTTGTGGGTCCATGTACGGTATGTGGACTGCAGCAGTTCAAGAAGGCAGCTCAACACCACGTTTCTCAAGGGCAACTCAAGGGTGGATAATAATGCTGACCCAGTGCTGCCCAGTCCCATGAGTGAATAAAAAAAGCTCCTCAACATGTGGAAAAACTAATCTTTGTCTCTGTAAAGGAAGCATCCTCTCATGGTAACTGTGGATGAGATTACCATTTGGTTCATCTTTCCAATCATTAAGATGCTACCTTCTCCTTATTGTTGTATCGAAAATTAATCATCCTTTGTCTCCCAATCTACCCAGAATTTAACTCTGCTTCAAGCTAGTTGGTGAGGTAGAAACTGAGACATCATGCTTTGTGGACAGAGTTTATTAACGACTCAGTCTTACAGCTCTTTTCACACACCATTCCTGACTATTCTCCCTTTACAGGTATTTTCTAACCAACCCATTCAGTGATGTTCAAACTTTTACTAGTCTGAACATTATCATTGTATTCTGGTGGTAGATCAACCCTGTAAATCTCTTTAAACTTCACCTTTAGTTCATTTAACAGCACCCATGGGGTAGTTATGTTATATATTAAATTATATTTGTTGCTGCTCCAGCCACTTGCATGTTTTGTCCAATTTATTGTATAGTTTTAGAGCTGTCATTCATCGAAGGCTGTAGCATGAACATCCAAGCAAACAGCTGCTCTTTGTTTGAGACAGTTCACGTTAATTAAAATGAGTTTTCTTCATATGTTACATTACAAACCTTAATTACTCTCCCACACAGTGACACTTAATTTGTTCAAGTTTCAGTTGGAATATTAAAATACAGAACCCAAGCTTCCATAATTCTACTTAAACCGCCTTCAGCTTTTCAGATTAATACTTCTGTAAAATATTGATTTTGATCATCTGCTACAATTTTTTTTTCTATGCTTACCTGCTGATGGTAGCTTTCTCTGAATTTGTTAACTTTGTGTAGTCATCATCCATACTGCTTTCACTGTTACTGTCATCAGCTTCCGTACTAACTCTCTTAAGCTCCATACGATCCATACTTCTTGTCAAAATAGAACCAACAAAAGGAGAATAAAAACACACAATACAGCGGTCCTTTAGGTCTTTCAGGAGGTTTAATGCCTCTTCAACTTCAGTATTTATTTCCAAGACACTGTATTCTGTTCGTTAAAAGGAAGAAAAACAATGGCGTTAGTTCAATACTCTCTGTGTAACAACTAGCATACCTAGTTGCTAGCATCCAACTTTAAGGGCATTTAAATGGTCGTTGGACAAACATATGGATGATAATGGAATAGTGTAGGTTAGATGGGCTTCAGATCGGTTTCACAGGTCGGCACAACTTCGAGGGCCGAAGGGCCTGTACTACGCTGTAACGTTCTATGTTCTATGTACCTATTCCACACAGTTACCCTTCTGTAAAATATTGAAAGAGGGCTTGTCATATATTCGCCAGGGCAACTATTCTTACCATTGACGTTAAGACTTTCACTATGCAATCACGCAGGCTACAAACATAACAGTGAGAATACCATTAAGACAGCGTGGAAATCTTTCGACAATTCACGAGCCCACAAACAAACAAACAAAAATCTCCAAGTGCAAGCCCTTTCTTTCCAGCACAATATATCATTAGAAGATAGATTCCTTTCCCATCATGGCTGGTGAGGCACAGACTATAACGCTTAATGGGAACTGAATAATAATTTGAACGGAAGAAATATTAAACGGAGCTATAAAGGCCATTATTAAAGCAGTTAACTTCAACGGAAATGCAAAATTAGTCAAATGGCATACCTTAGTGTTGCAAAGTCAGTAACGTAGATTAGTTAGAGAATTTGGAATACACTTCCTAAGATGGTGGTAGAAGTGGGTTCAACAAAGACTTTCAAAGGGAATCCAATATATATTTGGAAGGGAAAAGTTTGTGGGGCATTGGGATTAGTTCAATCGCTTTCAGCAAGAGCTGACGTAGGCACAACGGAGGAAACGGCCTTCATCTGTGCCGGCTCAATGAAATTCGTAAAAGTACATTGCACGGTCCTCCAGTGATGCAATGGTAGTCTCAGCCACATGGGTTCAAGTCCCACCTGCTCCAAAGGTGTGTAATAACACCTCTGAACAGATTTATTAGAAAAATAGGTTTTAAAATATGGCACTGCTTACATAAAACCATACAAATAAACTCGGAGGTGCTCAAAATAAGCAGTTAAGGACTAAATACATTCATTTGGAATTTATGCTCACAAACAGGTGTATTATTTTCTTTCTCTGCCCAGAGACCAGTTATGTTAATTGTATACCAATCATGGTCAGCTACACAGGCTGCAAGTTGTTGATAGGGTTGTTACTTGAAAGTGTTGAAATATATGGAATAGGAGCAAGAATAGGCCATTTAGCCCTTCGAGCCTGCTCCTCCATTCAATATGAGCACAGCTGATCATCCAACTCATTCTCCTGCTCCTGCTTTCACCCCATACCCTTTGGTTCCTTTAGCCTCAAGAACTATATCTAACTCCTTGAAAACATTCAATGTTTTGGCCTCAACCATGAGGTAGATATTTTAATCAACCTGTTCAGACAAATTATGACATACCTCTGGGACTTGAACCCAGGCCTCCCGTCCCAGAGGTAGGGACATTATCATTGTACCACAAGAGTTCGAAACGTCAGGCAAGGAACAGGAGAATCCGAGATAACAAGCATGGGGCTGGATGAACACAGCAGGTCAAGCAGCATCATAGGAGCAGGAAAACTTGACGTTTCGGGCCTAAACCCTTCATCAGCAAGGCCGAAGAGGTGATGAGAGAGTTGCAGTGAGAGAGAGATTCCCTGAGGTTTGTCCGGAGGGAGGAGGGTAACTTCTTCAGGGTAGGCATCCTTAGAAGAGGCTTCGCAGTGGGGTTAAAATTGTATCAGAGATAAAACCTACCCTGAAGAAGTTACCCTCCTCCCTCCGGACAAACCTCAGGGAATCTCTCTCCCACCTCTCATCACCTCTTCGGCCTTGCTGATGAAGGGTTTAGGCCCGAAACGTCAAGTTTTCCTGCTCCTATGATGCTGCTTGACCTGCTGTGTTCATCCAGCCCCATGCTTGTTATCTCGGATTCTCCAGCATCTGCAGTACCTTTCATCTCTGATACAACATTATCTAAGGAACAGGAGAAATTTGCTTTTGGCCCAAATGTTTTTGTCTGCAGCACTGATTTACGTAGTTATATAATTAGCTATAATCCACAAGCCATCTTCTCCATTAGAGAGACAAGCTTTACAGCTTGAGCAGCACCACTCTGGTCAAATGTGGAGTAAGGCAAGGAGGGAGTCCTTCATGAACTAGCCATTATAGGACTGGCATCACTCTGCACCATACTTGACATTTAGTCAAATAATTCTACCCTGTACCAATTCAAGTCCTCATTTCCAGAACACACAGCATGATTGCTCAATACAACACATTGACCATGCCAATAACTAAGCACTCCCTAAATATTTACCCTTTACAACCAGTATTATCAAAAACTTTGTAACTCAATGAAGTCACTATAATAGTTGCTTTAGGAAATGTGCAATAATCAGGGATGATTAAATAGAAACCTCTTTGATAAATAGTGCAGCCAGATTATCAATGTGACAAAGTGGGTTTGATGCAATAGAAAACACTGCTAATGGTAGATTTTGAGGGAGTTAAAGGTCAGGTGCAGTGCCAAGCTGGATCCTGGGTCAAACTGGAAAAAGGCACGTGCTTTGTACGTCAAGAGCAAGATGGTGCTGCATTTTTAAGTTAATGTTTTCTAGCTCCATGCTCTCAGATAGGAGATTAAACAAACAAGCAGAAGGGGTGGTGTAACTAGATTTTCCATATACTGTGGGTTCTGAGTGCCAACAGAGCCTGTTCGACTAGGTATCTATGTTCAAGATGAATATCCACAGATATTTTTGCATTTGCAATTACAGTTTGTTGGGTACCCTCTCATGCAATGTGACAGTTTTGTCTCAACTCACTCCCATGGGTTAGAAGGTTATGGATTCAATTTCTGTTGCAGAGACTTGAACATAATCCAGGCTCACATTTGTGTAGTGCAGAGGGAGTACTGCACTGTCTGTGATGCTGGTTTCCAGATGAGCCATCAAAATTTAGCTCCGTCTGCCCTCACTGATGGAGTTTTAAGATTTCGTGTATGATTTTGAAGGAACAAAGGGGCATTATCCCCAATGTCCTGAGCAATATTTGTCCCTTAATGTCTTTTTGTGATGTTGCTTATCTGGTCCTTTTACTCTTGCTGTTTGTGGGTGCTTGCTGCGTACAAATTGTCATTTATATTTCCTTCATTCCAATAATGACAACCAGTCAAGAGTACTTTACTGGGTGTAAAGCAGATTGGGATTTGCTGCAGTTATGAAAGGTGTAATAAAAATGCAAATCTTTGTTTCAGTGCAGTACTGAGGGGCTGCTACACCACCAGAGTGCAGTATTTTGGATGAGTGTCTAAACTGAATCAAGATCCTGTATACCCTATCCAGTAAAAGTAAAGGCACTATTGCAAAGATGATCAGGGCAGTTCTCCCTTGTGCCCAGGCAAATGCTTCTTCTTCAGTAGATATCACTAAAAATAAATCATCTGGCTATTATCACATTGTGGATTCATGCTGCGCACAAATTGACTGTTGCATTTCCTGCATTAGAAGTGACCGTGCTTCAGAAATCTTTCATTGTCTGCATGTTTTAAGACATCAGGGATTCAAAACCATACAAAAAACATTCATGAGCCTAAATTGCATCTCTGTGAACCCTGTGTCAACTCCCATTAACCTTAGACTTACTCAGTGTGGTCGGGGGTTGGGTAAAGAGGTGTCATCACCTCTGGGGGAGGGGGGTATGGGGTTGATGTGGGTTCTGTTCCGTGATTAAACGGGCATAAGCTACCATGGTTTCTGCACGGACTGCATTAAATCTAGCTCTGCGCTTTTGCCACCACGTCTTCCTCCTGCCATTTGATGGCAAATCCCTACTCTCTCCTCATTTTAGACTCTCAGACATAACCTCGCACCAACCTCTCTAAAGCTTTTCAATTCAGGGTATCCTATTTCAAGCAAAGGGGGGAGGACTTGCATCTCACAATTTGGTGACCCTTCACCACCACGACCCCCCACCCGCGGCTGAGAGTCTGTGCCATGGTCTGCTCTAACCCATTTTTAACAGAGTGGCAGACGGAGTCCTCTTTATATTAAGACCAGTGTCCCATGTGAATTCTGCCAAGGTTTGATTGTGTTAAAAATATCACACCTTGTTGTCTATTAACCAGCACATGGTATATATAAAGCTGAACTTCTTTAATGTGAATCATGCACAGTAGATACTGACTAGTTCTTAAATAAAAATTGCTTGCCTTGAAATTATTCATGTAATTACACAGAGCTGAATGCAGAATTTAAATAAAAAGAATGAGAAAAGCATGACTAGTATGAAAAATATCCCTCTGGCATCAACATTTGATAGTATCGTCATCTGAAAACAAATGAATTTTAAACCAGACACGAAGGGACAGCAATTGTGAGCCCCTGCTGTGAACAGAGGCAGATGGTAGCTTAAGAACAGCCCTGCTCTCTGGCTTGACATTTTGCTGGGTCCCTGTCAAACCCCACGTTCGTTCAGTGAGTAGCTGACAGCTCATTAACAGCCATTGGAGGCCAATTAATGGAGGCCAGCCGGGCAACCTCCAGAAAACTCCCTATCTTTCAGAGGCTGGGTTAGGAGTCTGGAGGTGGCATCTTGGTGGCAGACCAGTGGGAACAGGGAATGCTGTAGGTAAACTGTGGAGGCCCTCTGTGCCAACAAGGAATCCTCCTCCATGTCATTTATGGGATACCTCTGTGAACATCATTATGAGTCACTGCTTCCCCTGAGAGTAAGTCCAGGACCCAGAAGTGTCCCAACCTCTAATTCCCATCTCCAGAAGGAAGTCTTACCCAATGTCATGCACAGAATCATGGCTAAACTGCACAAACACAGGGCTACCTCATTCTTTAATTAGATTGACAATGTAAACTCAACTTTCTTGAGGCATCACAGGAGTAGGCCCAGGTAAATAATGGCACAGCGTTAAGTTTTTAAATGAAATATTTGAAAGTAAAATTCTCTCTCGGTTTAACAAGGTACAAGTCTGCATTGTTAAAATTGCATACCCTTTACTTTCATTGAATTGTGTCTTAGGTAATGATACAGTCCCAATGCAAACAAGAAGCAATTGCCAAAATTTAAAACTCAAATATATACCTGAGAAAATAGTTTCATGCCTCAATTTGGGTTTGCCAATTTGTGAGCAACTCCCTTGCTTAGCTTATAATTCACTTAATGTGAACAAAGCTTACATAGAATGGCTTCTAAGTGTGATTAAGTTGCCAATGTTAAAGTCTTTTTGTAATTTGCAGTGACTCCCAGGAAAGAGTATTTCAATGGCTCAATCTTCCTCAAAAAGCCGAGGATGACAAAGATTAGAAACAGAAACTGTTGGCCCAGCCAGAAATAATAGCCTGCTTGGGATAATGCTAGTGCAGTGATGATTGGGTACTGTTACAAGGGCTTGAATGCAACATGGAAGTCTAGTTGGCCTGATGGGCATGTAAAGAAGGTATTGTAAATGTTGGCACACTATTTCTGTTGCAACAAAGTCTTTCCTGATGACACAATCCTAGTTAACTTGGCATTTCTCTGATGGTACAAATGGAGTTCTGATGCAAAGGAACAAATTGCTTTGTTAAAATATACTTTAGAAGTGTCCAGCAAAGGAAGTGCTATGTTAGTTGTGAAGATTTTCATCAGCAGACAGAGGAGAGTGGGGGAATCGTCGGGGGACATTACTTTGTTCCAGTTGTGGTTAATCACAATTTCCTGCTTCCTAATGAAACCATCTCTTCCATTAACTCAAGAGAGTATGGGTCTTTGCTGTTCAAGGTGGGAATAAACTATTTGTTGTCCTGAAACTGAAGTATGAAATAGAAATTTTTTGTTTAATTGTGAAAGCTGCTTCATCCACAGGTATACATAAATACACAATAATTCAACATAGTGAAGTTTTTCACACACACATGTATAAAATATGATCATAAACTGCAACCATTTGACTTAGAGACATTAAACTGAAATCTCCTGACACTGAATTTGTATAAAAATACTGCAATATTTGCAATGTAGTACTTTATAAAATATTTTAAAGAAATCTCAGGATTACTTACCCAAGATAAACAAGTCCCTTTCGATAATTCAAGCAATGAGATGTTGCTTCTTTAACCTTTTCACTTAAAATCAAACCGTAATAATTCTGAAACTCAATCTTTGTTGATTACCTGTTGGAAATAAAAAAAACCAGTTAAGCAACGCCTATTTTAAAATTATACGTTTAACATATACTTCAAAATATATTTTAAAAACAATTTTTGTAAAGGCTTGTAAATTCCTGACAAAGTTGCTCAAAATTCATGGTCTATTCCTGTTCATTTAAAGTTGATTAAAATTAATTATTGATACATTTCAATTGTAGTTCTACAAAATACATAAGAACAGAAAATACTGGAAATATTCAACAGCTTTGGCGATAACTGTGGACAGGGGGAAAGAGTTCACTTTTTGAATCAAGTATGATTCTTTTCCTTCTCAAAAAAGTGTGCAATTCATTATTTTAGGATATTTTAACTAGAAATGGGCTTTCAATAAAGCGGTTTTTCTTAAGGAGTCAGTCTGGATAACTCTTACCTCTGCCAGGATGTTAGGGCTTCAGCCCCACTCCAGGACCTGAATATATAATACGAGTTGATTTTCCAGTAGAATACCAGCTTTTCAGTATCCTAGGCAACAGTTATCTCTTAACAAACATCACCAGAACACTTTAATTGCCAATTTATCACAGGAGTGTTTGTGGAGCCCGGACATGTGTAAATTGGCTGCGGTGTTTTCCTACCTTACAGAAACTACACTTTAAAAGTGATTATTTTGCTGTGAGAAATTTGGGATGGCCTGAGGTTGTGAAAGACACTAACTAAATGCAATTATTTTCTTTCCTCTTTGTCCACTCTTGTTCTGAAGGCTCTAGCTCTTGCCAAGATACAATTTCACAGACATTGGCTGCCCTCTAGTACAGTTTCAGCTGAAGCATGTAGTCCCAATGTAAAACAAGCCATGTGGCACTGACTGATAAAGTTGGTGTATCATACTACTTCAAGACCAAATCTGATACCAGGCTGGAGAAATTAACCAAAATACAGGGTAATGTCCAAGTAACTGCAGTCCATCTTTACCTATTAGTGGCCACTCAAGGTATCTTCACAAATTCTAAATTCATGTCATACTTTACGACATGAGAAGTTGTCACTGCAAATTCCGAGTGGAAAACAGTTCCATCGATTCTCAATTTAAATTTATCTTGACTGCAAAACTACATTTGCTTTTGAAATAAAACAAATTCATATTACTTGAGACATAACACATTTCAAAATACATTACACTGTACATACTTTGGTACCCTTTTCCACATTAATTACTGACACAGCTCAAAATATTTCACATCACATTCTCCATATCCATCATTCTCATTCTTTACTGTATTATCTAAGAATAAAGAAAACTTAGTTGATAACATTTCTGAGTTCACGATTGTTTGGCACTAATTGCTAAAACTATAGGCATAATGAGGAAATCTTAAACCAAAAAAAAGCATAGTGTTTGATGGCACTATGCTGCAGTGTGGGTTAATCAATCACTGACAGAACAAAAAACTTTCTACAATTACCATATTACAAAAAGATAGTTGGAATCTCAAATCTTAAATTTAATGTTGATCTCGCTCTTTGTGCACCTTCTCTGCAGCTGTAACATTGTGTTCCTCGCTTTGTTCTATTACCCTAATGTACTTTGTATGGTATGATCTGCCTGTGTGGCACGCAAAACAAAACTTTTCACTGTACTTAGATACATGTGGCAATAATAAATCAAATCAAATGATCATTTTCCAACAGTGTCATCAGAAAAAAAAAAACAAGGATTTAATTTCACTTCTTCAATAAAATGGAATCAGCAATCCTTCGAACTGTAATCGTGACTGCCCACATCTCACGGAAAAAACAACTCTTTTGCAATTGTATGACCTTGTTGAAATTAAAAAAAGCATAACAGCTAACGCGTTTAGCAATATGTAAGTGAACAGAAGTACAAGCATTTACACATTCATTCGTTTACAAAAACCAATATTACCTCAATGCCTGTATGAAAATTCTCAAATTATTGCTTAACTCTGAAAGGCAACTTTTGTACTGTCGCACATCAGACCTTTGGCTGATTGCATCAGATGGACAGGTGAGTGGATGAATAAAAAGAGGGGAGTAAACTAAAAGAGCCAATCATCAAATGTACCAAACCCAACAGTTCCATTTAAAGACTACTTACGTCAGTGGCATGAAACAGCAGTATCTAATCCAAAATCAAGATTAACCCAGGCCCTGTTTAACCCATCAATCTGGCAGGACAGCAACATTCTACAACATCCTTCTGAAGTAGGTCTCATTGAAAAGTAAAGCATCTTCTGGACACTATTACTCTACAATAAACAAGAATGATCTCATTGCCATGTTTTTTACTGCTAGTGCAAATAATAAATTTTAGCAGAATGTTCCCAGAAGTTATTTTCCACTCTTTGACAAACACGTAGAAAGAAAGCGTAATGTTCAAAGACAAAAAAAAAAAAAAACACCCCCAGGTTTGAAGACAATAAAGACTCGGTAAGTTAGGGCATGATTATCAATCAGGGCACAGTGGCTCAGTGGTGAGCAGCACCAGGGGCCTGGGTTTGATCCCACCCTTGGGTCACTATTTGTGTGGTGTCTGCATGGGTTTCCTCTGGGTGTGCTGGTTTACTCCTGCAGGCTAGGTGGGTTAGCCATGGGAAATGCAGGGATAGGGTAGGGTGGTGGGCTAGTGTGGACTCTTTTCACACTGTAGGGATTCTATGACTCTCCTTGGAACGTACCTGTTAATTGGAAACTTATTTTAGTTTTAAACAGCTGAGATTGTAGGAAACAAAAGAGAGATATAACATAGCACTCTATAGCATTTATGATCTGGGAGAAGAATGATCGCTAGAGATAATATGCTAAGTTTGGATTTCAATGCTTTGGGGTTTGATAACACATTTTATTCATTCACGGGATGATGACATCAATGGCTAGGCAGCAGTTATTGGGCAGTTCAGAGTCAAACACATTGCTGTGGGTCTGGAGTCACACGTAAGCCAGACCAGGTAAGGATGGCAGCTTCTTTCCATAAAACGCACCAGTGAAAGGGTTTTTCCAACAATTGACAATGGATTCACCGTCATTATTAGCCTCTCAATTCCAGATTTTTATTGAATTCAAAATTTCACCATCTGCGATGGTGGGATTCGAACCCAGGTCCCCCGACTAGGTCTCTGGGTTAACAGTTCAGCAATAATACCACTGGGTTGTCACCTCCCCATTAGCACAGTAACACCCCAAGCACTAAAGCAGTTTCCTCTTAAAAAGAATGGCACTGTTTGCTCCTGAATTTAGAGGGATCTTTAAGAGAGGCCAGAACAAATGCTCGCACCTGCCCCGCCCAGTTGGCTTGCTGTGGTCAACGGGCATCTCTGGATGTAGCCAAACAAACTCCCAGACTCACATCAACCAAACACTGATACCTGTCCATGGACTTGCATACCATTTCAAATCTCCAAGGAGCACCCTTGGCTCTATAAACTGACAAGGAGTCAGCCCTGGATTACTGGTCAGGGTACTTTGAAACATTTCTTAATGCAAAGACACACACTCTTCAGTGACACTGCCATCGACCACTACAGCAACAGGCCGTCAAAATCAAACTGGTTGAGGGCCCACTTCTGGAGGAATCTGTGACCATCATCAACCAGTTGAAGGGCAACAAACTCCTGGGGTCAATGGGATTCCACCTTGAAGTTTGGTGGTCCTCCCCTATATAAGCTCCATAAAATGACTGCCGAAGATTTCAGCATTCCACAGGATCTGAGAGATGCTGGTATCATCACCCTCTAGCCAAGCAAAGGAGAAATGCCAGATTGCTCCAGCAGCTGTGGGGTCAGCCATCTTTCTATTGTTGGGAAGATCCTGTCTAAAATACATGTCAAAAAAAAACTTGCACCTACCATCTCAAAGGAAACCTCCCAGAGACCCAGTGTGATTTCAGGGAAAATCAAGACATGACAGACAGGGTACATGCACTCAAACAAATCTAAGAAAGGTGTCGCGAGCAAAACAAGACCAAAACATCTCTATCATAGACCTCACCTTGGATGAGCAGAAATGGATTGTGGAAACTCCTTCAAAAATCTGGATGGTCAGCCTTGATCCTGGTCAATATGAAGCAGTTTCACGAAAACCAGTTAAATTAAAAACTAAACACTGTGGACACTGGAAATCTGAAATAAAGTGCTGGAGAAACTCAGTAGGTTGGGAAACAGAGTTAACAAGTTTGGCATGAACCTTCTTCGGAACTGAAGTGTCATCTTGGACTCACAATGTTTCTCTCTCCACAGATGCTGCTAGAGTGTCTCCAGAACTTTTGTGTTTATTTTATGAAAACCAGTTTGGCTAAGTTATGCACAAGTGATCTCTCAAACCTGTTCCAATTCTCCAACAGCATGAAGCAGGAATATGTGCTGGCCCTGACCTTATTTACCAACTACCTCAGAATGGTGCTGCAGCAGGTAACAAAACACCTTAAGAGGGAGTTTACATAGGCTTCCAGACATGTTTTCACTGATTATTGCTCTCTCCTGGTCCACAGACGGTCAGGCTTGTACTGTATAACAACGTGTATTTCCAAGGCCGCACAACACTTCAGGCTAAATGTCAATCTAAAGGACAGTGAACCCCTGCACTCCAACAAGAATATAAGCCATCAAGCATTGACATTGTGGGAACTGAGCTAAATGCCGTCAAGCAAGTTCTCTCTCTGGGGAACGTCACCTTGTTTGATGCCACCAAAGACAAAGAAGTCAACAATAGGCTTTCTAATGCAAACTAAGCATTTACAAAACCCTACAAAATGAGTGTAGATCAACAGCAGTCTCAGAACACAGCTCAAGCTCAATGTACAAGATCTCACCACCCTCCTGCAAGGTGCCGAGGCACGGGTTCTGTACCACTGACTGGTATGCCTTCTAAAGCTCTTCTACCAGAGCTGTCTGCTCAACGTGCTCATGGTTTAGTGACAGGGCCACATCATACATACTGAAGTCCTGGAAATGGCCAACATCACCAGCAGTGAGAGGCTCCTCCTGCACAGCCAACTGTGTTGGGTCAGGCATGTTGCTCAGATGGGTGACAATCACTCACCTAAGATTATGTTTCGCATAGAGGTACCACATCAGGAACACTATAGAGACCATGGAGACTGGGTCAACAGTCAATGTGATAGACAAGGAGACATACAGATCCAGCAGTAACTGAATCTTTACCCGTTTCCACTGTAGAAGCATCTGAGTTACAGTAAGCCTGGCTAGCTACCAATGGACATGTAACCAATAAGTTTTCTTTCATTGGTTAATGGGATATGAGCATTGCTGGTTGAGTCAGCATTTATTGCCTATACTTAATCACCCAGTGAAGAGTAAACCACATTGCTCTGGGCCTGGAGTCACATGTAGACTAGACCAGGTAAGGATGGCAGATTTCCTTCTCCAAAAGGACATTAGTGAATCAGGTGGATTTTTAAATTGACAATGGCCACCACTTCCTCCAAAATGAGTACAACCTTCCTATAATCTTCATCAATGAAGAAGTGCCAGAAGGAGATAGTGAGAGGACTGCACATTACAGCATAGTGGTAAGGAACCAAAGAAAACGCCAGTTGTGGCACTATTAATAAAATTATGACATAAGTTTGTGGCAAAAATGGCAGAGATTAGAAACTAGAGAAGTGAGAGAGCACCCTGAACGGGGATGAGAGTGAGAAAGGGAGAGTCCCTCCTCCTAACACTATGTGAGCAGTGCTCAAGTTACAAAACTGAATCATTTGCAAACAACAAATGTTGGAGATCACGGCAGGCCAGGTAGCATCCATTCATGTCTGATGAAGAGTTATCTAGACGTGAAACATTAGCTTGCTTTCTGTCCGTGGATGCTGTCTGACCTGCTGTGATCGCCATCATTTGTTGTTTTCAGTACAGCTTCCAGCACCTGCAGTAATTTGCTCATGAATTTTTTGTAATTTGTGTTGTTAGGGAGTTAAGAGTTGGCAATAAAAAGAAGCAACATTGGTGATGTGAGACTTTTCTTTGAAGTCAGAAGATATAGTGAAGTCAAAATCATCAACAGATGAACAAGTGCTAAGAGTGAAACGTCATAGATAAGAAGAAATATCTATTAGTTTGATCATTGGAAAATGATCAATTTTTTGATCATTTTTCTGATGAAGGGTCTAGGCCCGAAACGTCAAGTTTTCCTGCTCCTATGATGCTGCTTGACCTGCTGTGTTCATCCAGCCCCATGCTTGTTATCTCAGATCCTCCAGCATCTGCAGTACCTTTTACCTCTATTAGTTTGATCATGTCTATTTCTGGTGCCATAACTGTAAATTGAAACAATCAGACCATGTGTAGACAGTTCTTTCCGAACAAATAGGTTGCAGAAGACCTGGGGTTGGGAGGTTAGGGAAGAATTAAAATAGCAAGTCATAGAAGGCTGGACCAGAACTAGTCCAAAGCAAGGTTTGGAATTGGTTAATTTCTTGATTTCTCAGGATAGGATACCAGTTGGTATGGTGAAAACCAGTTTGTGGAGTTTATTTAAGTGAAAGCCAGATCAGTTTCTAGACAGAACACCTTATAGAAAATCTAGGTTTTGCAGAACATTAACCAGCATCGAGCCATCCCTGTACATTAGTGACTATCTTTTAACTGGGGTCAGAGAGAAATTAAAATCACACCCCACCACCCCTATCATTAATTGACTGGGGTTTTTCTATGGGGTTCTCTCTGTCTCTGTCTCTCTGAATCTCTCTCTCCCTCTCTCTCTCAGGAGGTGATGTATAACTGAGGAGCATGTGTCTATTATGGTGCACACGACCATTACATTTGTGTGGGATAAACTGGATCCATCCAGTAATCCTTTCACTACAACATCATTGGATTGTGATCTGGCAAACAAGCTTTTTGAGGTGCAATGTTTTTAGTCTGGCTGCAGTTATCCTTTAGCAAAACAATTGGTACCTCTGGGAAACAAACAGGTTTAAAAACATTACAAAGGTCAGGTTATGCAGCAAACACCACAACCAACCCCCATACAGTCAAGGACAGCATAGCCTCACGTCCACGTGCCAAGTGTTCAATTTTGTCAGTGGAAAGTTGGCTCTTCATCAACGCAAACATCTTTCAAAATAAAGTCTGGAAAGTTTGCAGGCAGTCACTTTTTACCCTTCACTCTGAAGTTGAAGTTCTATTCTAGAAGTGTAAAGCCTCCTTATCTTAGTTTCATGTAATGTCCTCAGCTAAAAATCTCCATCAGGTTAAAAATATCGGCCCAAGATGCACCCACTTTTGTTAAAGAGTAGAAAAGCACTTTGCAACTCACATGTACGTTGTAACTCGACTACAGCAGTCAGAAAAAAATATTAGCTTGGATTTTATGGCTGTATTGGCGGTGAAACTGACAATGTTTGTTGTAATGACCATATGAAAAACTTACAGTAGTTTTGCTGTTCACACATGTAAATGTGAAAACCCAGAAGTGAATGTCAGTGATTCTTTGATCATATCGCATACACTGTTGAAGTCCACATAGATGATAAGTTGGTAGAAGTCACTGAACTGATGAAATCTTCTCTAATTTATAATCTCTCTGGTACAATCTCCCAAAAAGACACCTTATTAATGAGGTACAACGAGGGTTTTATCCATGTATTATATCATAATTACTTAAAGAGAGCCTCTCTGGCTGTGGAAGGCAAATTATGTGTTTCTGCAATGTCAATGTTTTCCATTATGCTTCAAAATTCCACAGATTTCTTTACTATAATGTAAATCATTAAAAAAAATTTATGAAGTTTCAGCTTCTATGTCCCAATCTTCATAATTGATATCTTCTCCCCAAAAGTTTAAATTCTACTTCACTGCCAATTAATCCAAGCTCCCCAAGTCCCTTGGAGCCTAAAAGACAGACAATCAAATTGGCCTGCTCCGAGACCTTACCAATATCGACAGTTAGAAGCCAGGAAAGGCACTGAGGACAACACGGTGACAATTCCTTTCTATGCTGGTTTGGTGCCTTCACACAGAAACAAGATGAAAAACCAAATCAGTGACTCATCACCTGGTTGGCATGGCCCATGATGGTCCACCGTTCTAACTTGTGACCAGGAAGAATGGAAATACTCACACAATTCTAACACCGTATCTTTTTAACAGTTCATTTACCATGCTAATTAGACTGCAGGCAGACTCACAGTCTACTGCATTCACTCTATAGTTTGGCTACTTTAACAGGCATTCAGATTGGGAAACAATGATCCGAGAAATAATAAGAAAGGAGGAAAACATTTGCATTCGCTTAATGAATTACATATCCTAAGAATTTGCCCCCAAAGTGCTCTGCAGCCAATTAATTTTATCAAATACAGTGTAATCACTTTTGTTTTGGAGGAAAATTTGGCTACCTACCCAATGGAGGGTCTAATGCCTCTGTTGAACAGGGAATGCTCTGTGATGTCCAGTCCAATGCAACAGAACTCCCAGCAGCAGGCAGCAATGGGGAGCAATTGTGCCAGGACTTCCAGCAGCAGGTGGCGATGGTGAGTGAGGGTATGAGGGTACCTGGGATAGTTGAATAGACCCTCTCTAGAAAAAAGGGTGTCTTTGTGGGAAGGAGGGCTCATGAGAAGAAATACTTCCTTTTTTAACCTTTTCCCTTCTTGTTTGTAATAGCCTGAGGCTGGTGGAATAAAAAAAATCCCTGCTTCGTAGCGTTTGGGTTGTCTGTGTGTTCTAATCTCATAATACAGGCATGTTTTTAATATGTAAAATTGGACTTCCAAACTGGACATCTTTGTGCAATTTTCAGACCTGAATCTGGAAGTTAAAGATGACAGATTGAAATCCTCTGTCTCTTACCTAAATAAATAGAACTGAAAAGGTATTTCCTTTGGTGAGTGGTTTAATCTCTTTTGAACTTCAAACTATCCAACTGGAAATATATTGGTGCAACCCTTCTCTAAAGCATTTTGAAAGATATGTAGACTGACATGCATGAGAGTACAAGTTCCAGTTAGATTCTTGCCTAAAATAGACTACAGGAATAAGAGGACAGAACATTCTGTGTATATGATGTAGTTCTCTTCAACATTCTGTAGGTATCTCTGTAGCAAACACACTACAATATTCACTGTTGCAAGTAGTGTCCACCCAAGATAGGGTGTGCAGCTACTTGTTTAAGTTTGAGACTGATCTAGCATTATCTGCGAGTTATTAATGTGTCACTTGTCATGTCAACTGCTGGCTCTTGGAAGTCAGGAATTATAGCCTCTCTTTTTTTTTCGTATTGTTGACGAAATTGGCTGGATACGAATGATGGTAAAATTAAAGACGATTGCAATGACAGCACTATGCCACTCAAACAATGTGGCAGAGACACCAATTATATTGCATAATTGACAAGTAGGGCATTAGACACCATAACAGCAAATAAAAGGCCAGGTGACTTCATTCTACATTTATGGTGTAGAAGTCATTCCTACATTGGCAGATGTGTACTGTGTTGCTTTTTCTTTTGGTTTAGCAGTAGGATTGACTGCCTTAGTGTCTGTGAACTGAGAATCAATTTCCTCTCTTGATCCACTCTCAGTGGAAATATGCACACCCTTGTGTGACAGCAGATACGAACCAGGCTGTGGCTGCTTTTGCGTCATTAAATAACATCACCATAACCCCGGCAGACCATATGGTTGCTCTCTGATTAGAGAGAGTTAAAGAGAGAGCCAGCTGTTGGTGGTTTAACCTGAGGGTCACCACGCCTCATGTCAGGTGAGACATCAAGAAGGAGAATCCTTTATGGCAGCGAGTATGGGAATTGAACCTGTGCTGTTGGCATTGCCCTATTTGACTAAACTATCTGTCCAACCAACTGAGCTAAGCAAACCCCTCCCCTGGGTTAAGTAGGCTGATATTAGTCACCATGTATGTCCCTCAGGAAGCTAAGGAAATATGGCATATCCACAAGGACTCTTACCAATTTTTATTGATGCAACATGGAAAGCATCCTATCTGGGTGTATCACAGCATGATATGGCAACTACTTCTCCCAAGACCACAACAGACTACAGAGAATTGTGAACACAGCCCCTCCAACCATTACATAAACCAGCCTTCCATCCATTGACTCCATCTATACTTACTGCTGCCTTGGGAAAGCAGCCAACATAATCAAAGACCCTTCCCATTTTGGCTTTACTCTCTTCCATCAGACAGAAGATATAAAAGTTTCAATGCATGTATAAAACAGATTCGAGAACAACCTCTTCCCCGATGATATCAGACTTTTGAATGGACCTGTCAAAGTTAATGTTGATCTCTCTCTCTGCACTTTCTCTGTGGCTGTAACACTGTATTCTGCACTCTGTTCTGCTATCCTCATGCACTTTGTATGGTACTATCTGCCTGCAAAATATTCAAAACAACACTTTTCACTGTATCATGGTGCATGTGACAATAAATCAATCACATATTAACAACACATGGAGAAGCATTAAGGGCATCCAACAGTCATGAAACTATACTGTAGGAGCACGGGCCAGTGTGTTCATGAGAGCAACAAGGGAAAAGTGAATGACAAAATGCCCCTCTCATCCCAAATGGTTTCTTTTTGAACAACAACTCAAATTTTAAACATTGTGTCCCAATGTTCCCAGAAATCACGCCATTAAAAACACAGAGAAAACATTTACTATCATTCAGTATCTTTCAGATCATAAGCATTCCCCACTACCACCACAATGTGCTCCATGGCCAATCTATTTTACCGACAGCAATAAAGTCATCATTGTTACGTCAGAAAATCTGGCCACCAATCTGCATACAGCAAAGTTGCACAAATAGCAATGAGATAAATCAAATTGTGAAACAGAACTGAATTTCTATTCCAACTTCCACAAACTCAAGACACCCTACATGCTTTACTGTTACATCAGGGCTCCCCCTAACCACCTTTCCTCTGACAGCCTAACTTTGGTTCTAGGGATGGAGGATTTAGTTACAATCTGGTTGACCTGTGCCCTGTCAAGGACGCTCACATCTTTCAGATTATGTGTTTCTCTAGGCTGGAAGTTCAACTTTAGCCTGGGTCTAACTAGAGCGAAGATTTTGCATATCCTCTTTGCTTCTGTATTCTTGATTTACAATGGTCATATGCTTTGGCGAACACTCTCTAAAGATGGCCAGCCACCTTCAAAGATGAATCCACTTACATTTCAAGGTCTTCTGTTCCTGTAGACAGTAAGCTCTAGGTTCAGGTCACGTTTGAATGTATTGCTCTCTGACTCCAAGGCAATAGAGGCACAGCTGAGGCAAGCTGACAGAGATGGATTAGGACTGTGCTCACCAAATAGTTCCAATAAGACGGCCAATTTTTAAAATAAAAATTATACCCCTCTGCAGTGCAATTATTGCGGGCGATAGCTACCTACTGATATCAACATGGAAACTGAAGTGTATCTGCACAACTACTGTGCAGATAAGCAATTAATACAAACCTGCAGTCCTTTCATAACAATTGTAGGAATTTAAAATTAAGTGATAAGACCAGGTTTGACATTTAGATGCTGGAATTATTTGCGCATGAAGCATTTTGATAAATTTTGTGGAGATTTCTTGCCACAGGCTAAAGAAATGCTTTCTCATGATAGAAAAAAAAACCTTCAAGGGCTATTATCTTGACAGATCCAATCTACATTATAATTCACCATCCATTTGCTCTTTTCTAGTATGTCTTTTGCGTAAAGCAATCTGTGAAATTGTTATCGACCGGAGATAGCATGTCTCTGGTGAAGGGTTGATTTTCCTAAGAAGCTTTCAGCTTCCTAAAAACAAAACACACACATCCTTTTCCAAACAACAGGGTGAGGTAGATCTATTAACATCTTTTGTTTAATAACTGGGATAACATATATATGTATTATCAAAGGCTCAATTGAGAGTAATTGTAAGGTACAAGTCACTCAGTTTGATTAAAAGAAAACACAAACATATGTGAGGCGTGGTGAACTATATATGTTCAAACATCTCTTCAGGCTAGTCTCTCACACGTTATCATGCTTGGCTGAAAGAAAAGCATGATTCAGCATAAGGACCCCTCTCTAGATGAGACTGTGCTACTCTTTACTTAACTCCCTGGGTATTTAGCAGAGTGAGAAGCAATATCTTGTTTCTCAGCATACCCTGAAAGCTCAGCTTCCAGAGACAATTGAACTATCATTGGTAACCCTGACAGTGATTCATATTTTGAGTCCATGACCAGTGTTTCAGATACAGGGGCACTGGAACGCTAAGTTGCGATTACAGGGTTTTTGTTTGTATTCATTGTATAGGTGTCACTGACTGGACCAGGATTAATTGTCCATCTCTGATAGCACAGAGGGCAGTCAAGACTCAGCCACATTGTTTTGAGTCTGGAGTCACACTTAAGCCAGCAGTTTCCTTCTCCAACAGGCATTTGTGAACCAATGGGTTTTTATTAACTATCAGCAATGGTTTCATGGTCATCATTAGACTCTTAATTCCAGAACTTCAATCCTCACAGCTCCAGGCACCCAGGTTCGATCCCACCCTCGGGCTGTGTGGAGTTTGCACATTTTCGTTGTGTCTGCGTGGGTTTCCTCTGGGTGGTCTGGATTTCCTCCCACAATCCAAAGGTGTGTAGGTTAGATGGTTTAACCATGGGAAATACAAGGTTACAGAGATAGGTTAGGTTTGGGTGAGATGCTCTTTGGAGGATCTTGTCGGGCCGAATAACCTGCTTCCGCACTGTAGGGATTCAATGATTTTCTGTGGTGCAGAATTTGAACCCACATCCCCAAAACATTATCCGGTCTCTGGATTAACGGGTCTAGTGATCGCATTCCTATCCTAAATCTTCAAAAGGCATTGGTTGAACATACCAGGTACATTAAAGTGCAGAACAGTTGGAATAAGGTCATCAAAATAAGATCGTCAATTTCTGAGTCACATTCACGCACAAATTACTATTGTTAATGTTACAGAAACACCTTCCGTTTACATAGTCTTTAAAAATGTAAGATAGCATTCTAAGGCACTTCAAAGGAACATAGAACTGAAACAAAGTGGCATTGTCAATAAAGAACACATCAGAATTGGTGACTGGTTAAAGAGGAAGAAGAATTTATGCAGAATCTTAAAGAAAGTGAAGTGGAAAGTTTTAGGGAGGGCACACCACAGCTTAGACAGCTGAAGGCACGAGTGATGATGATGGTGCAAAAGCAGTGGGAATGCACAAGGAGGTGCACATTTGAATGACATAAACTATTTGGAGGCTGGAGGAACTGGAAGCATTACGGAGATAAAGGAGGACAGAGGCCACGGAAGGATCCGAACACAAAGATATGAGACTGACAGGTGACCTTATAGAGGTTTATAAAATCATGAGGGAATGGATAGGGTGAATAGCCAAGGTCTTTTTCCCCAGGGTAGGGGAGTCCAAAACCAGAGGACGTAGGTTTATGGTGAGAGGGGAAAGAATTACAAAAGGTCCTGAGGGGTAACTTTTTCATGCAGAGGGTGGAGCGCGTATGGAATGAGCGCCAGAAGTCATGGAGGCTGGTACAATTACAACATTGAAAAGGCATCTGGATGGGTAAATGGATAGGAAGGGTTTCGAGGGATACGGGCCAAATGCTGGCAAATAGGACTAGGTCAGATTGGGGTGTCCGGTCAGTGCTGAGTTTGATCAAAGAGTCTGTTTCCATGCTGTATGACTCAGTGTGAATTTTAAAACTAGTGTATTGATAGACTGGGAGCAAAATTAGGTCTGAATGGTCAAACGTAATGGATGAACAGCACTCTGTATGAGTTAGGATATGAGCACATCTGCGAACATCTTATGTCTATGAAATAAAATGATCATATATGTTAAAACACCAGGGTGAATGCATAAGACATTTTATAATGCCAAAATGTTTCCTACACCTCCGGGAGACCTCTCCCCAATTATATTTTTGCAATACTTTTAAATCATTGGTCAATGCGAATTTGTTGATGTTCGAACAGCAGGAAATCTGCCTGGCACTTGTGATGAATTATTAGTTGGAAAATGAGACTACATTTCAAATTACTTATTTGAAATCTGTGGCATGAAAAAGGGGCAAATACTCGAGATCAAATAACTTAATGTAAGTGCATTTATTTTTGGTTGGACTAATGTAGTCAAAGGAAATGAATTCACTGAGGTTTCGCTATTCAATGTTGTTAGCTGTGCTAAAGTAAGTATGGTCAATAATTGAAATGATGTTAAAAAAAAACTGTACATTAACTCCTGAAGTTACAGTTGCATAAACAGTTTACTGCACACATTGTCACAACAAGGAATGCATTAGCAATCAAGCCCCACTACTCCAGAAGTCACCCCATCAATGTAATTATTTTGACTCAATCTGGAAAATGGCCAGTTGTTTCCTTGTTGTGCTGCTATCCAGAATGAATCAGACTTTCATCAGTTTCCTTTAATAAACTCAAAAATTAATCTGGTTGTTTAAAACAGAATTTATTTTAGAATCAAGTGGTAAAACTAGTTAATAACTAAGATATAATCCCAAACTGGAAGTATATCCCCCTTCAGTCCAAACACACTCATATAACACAAAAAAACGAAGTCTCCGCACAGTTGCTATTTTGAAAGTGGCAAAAGAAAAACACCATTTACGACCAGATAGCATTTAATGAATTCTCACAACCCATTGGATTTCTTCTTTATGAAATTGAATTGCTGACAGTCACAGACTGAGGGGAGGTCTTCTACATAAGCAATGGTTCAAATAGAAACAAAGGTAGTCTTTTGAAAATGATCATACTGCAGCTTCTCAGAGTTTACAAGATAATCAAAATACTGAGATGTGAAACTGTATCAGGTTCCAGTCAGTTCCACTAATAGACAAAGAAAGAGACTTGTAGCTTTTACTACAAGATTTGGCAATATTTTCCTTCTGGCTCCCTTAGTTTTTGAAACAAGCTAAAACTGGCGAGAATTGCTAGGTGGCATTAGCACAGATTTCCCCAACCTGTTCCAAAGCCAGGGCATCTAGCAATTAAGAGCAATAAACTCATATTTCCCTAAAAGCATTGCTGGATTGTTTTTCAAAAGTCATTTGACTTTCATTAATTAGTAGATGGGTCACAGCCTGCATCAAATCCTTGACCTCATTCTTTGGTTAAAAGAGAAACCTGTTTAATCTCA
The DNA here is from genome assembly GCA_024137785.1 of Ginglymostoma cirratum. NCBI lineage: Eukaryota > Metazoa > Chordata > Chondrichthyes > Orectolobiformes > Ginglymostomatidae > Ginglymostoma > Ginglymostoma cirratum. The sequence continues at coordinate 6,092,466 of JAHRHZ010000020.1, forward strand.
AAAGTCCCAAGCAGTTCAATATCTTCCAGTTTTCACACAGTCCTTCAATATAGTCATACGGTCGCAACATGCCCTACCATTGGGAAATGCAACACCATTTCCGAGTACATTTCATTATGATGTAGGCATGAAATATACACAGTACAAAAGTACAGGCATTGATAGTATCAATTATGTGTAACAAATAATGTCACCATAACCCCGGTTGAATTGGTAATTCTCCTTATCAGTGTGGGACGACACCAAAATCCTGGGACAAGCTAGGCAGAGACAGGCACGGGAATTCCTAGAAGCCTGGTACTCCACGAAGAAAGCCATTAATGAACACATAGAACTCGACCCCATATACACTCCATTATGAAGGAAACCCGGAAGTGAGGCAAATCCATCTCAATGGACCCCAGAGTTTAAAAACCAGGCGGGAAAACACACCGACGCTTCATCGGAGGCTGCACTGAGGATGTTACCAAGCACGGCAACAAAACATCTGCAGAACAACGAACCAGATCGGCGAGCCAACCAACCTCAAAAGTGCGCTCAGTACAAAGGAATATCTCCATTCTCCATTGCTGCCATTTATTGGAACTTTGGCTTTCAACGTGCCCTTTGGGTGAAAAGTTATGTCTTTCTCCAAGAAAAGAGTTTGAGTAACTTCCTGTATCCCTTAACAGAGTTACAGATTAACTGCATCGTGGGAGGAATGAAGCGGCACTTTTTCTCTCAAGAAGAATCCCTTCGTAATGAAGTCTCCTTTATTAACCTACAAGGCCACATGACAAAGGAGAAAATCCAGGCCATTCAGCCCATCGAGGTCTGCTCCACCATTCAAGGAATCATGAAATGATTTGATAATGCTCAATTCCCCTTTCCTGCCTTGTCCCCATAGCTCTTGATTTTCCTTATTAATTAACAGGGGAGGGAGAGAGTGACTTGCAGCTTAGAGTGAAAACTTTGGCAGTCGTCTTTCTTCTGATTTCCTAGTTTTAGAAACAAGTCAAGGGTTGCTAGGCAACCATCAGCACAGGGTTCCACAGTCTGTTGCAAAGCCATTTTTTGAGCAGTTAATCACGTGACTGTTGTTGAGAGGCAAGTGCTCCTTCATTTCTCCAATGCTGCAGCTAATCTGTAACTGTGTTAAGGGATACAGGAGTTACTCAAGCACTTTTCCTGGAGAAAGACATAACTTTCCATCCAAAGGGCATGTTGAAAGCCAAAGTTCCAATAAATGCCATTAGTGGAGAATATGTTCCCATTCCTTTGTAGGGAGCACACTGAGAAGATGACTTCATGTCTGAAAGAGTAAAAGTAGGCATTGTTTAGAAATTTCTCACAGATAGGGTCAATGTAATCCCAGGTAATTATTTGGCAGAAATGCAAATTGTAGCTTTGCTCTTAATCACAGAAAATCCAATGGAGTTAAAGGATGGAACAGTTCCAATGGGTTGCAGGTATTTTTCCTTCATGTGTGGTACCAACGGAATAGCTAAACAAAGTCCATCACCAAAGGTCGAAATAATAAAGTGATAAAGTACATAATAATCTACTTATTGGTGATATTACTAAGAGCAATAAACTCCATCTCTTATCTCTCCGAAAGCTTTGCTTGGCTCTTCTTCTGAAGTTGCATGGCTCTCTGTAGTCAGCAGGTGGTTCACAGCCTAAATTAAACTATTCACCACATTTCTTGGTAAAACCCAGTTTAATCCTGAAGCTGTCCAGGCAATTTCATATCTTCCAGTTTTTCATATAATTCATAAATATAGATGTATAGTCCCAACACACGACAGGTTGTTACTTGATCTCCTACCTGTTCCCTTTTCAATGATATTTGTTCCTCTCTTTGAATGTAATTCCTTGTAAGGTCTATGTCCAGAAAGATGGGATTATTAGCTTAATTAGCTTGTTATAAACTCATACTGATCTTGAAGACAGATCACTCATGTCAATAATCTAGTTTCTAGATTTATTTCTCTGCAGATCTCACAAAATGTAGATCTCTAGTATACAGGGTGTTTAGCTGTTACTCTGACCTGTTGCCTCAAGGTTGCATTTCCATTTGGGAAGGATTTGTAAATTGGCATATCCTGGTAATTACCATTTTCTGAAGAAGGGTCTAGGCCCGAAACATCAGCTTTCCTGCTCCTCTGATGTTGCTTGGCCTGTTGTGTTCATCCAGCTCTACACCTTGTTATCTCAATTATCATTGTGAATGGTTTGTATGGAGCTCAGGTCAACCAGAGGGCAATTCTTAGCTCTTTCCAAATTTCAGTGGGGGTTTGCATCCATAAGTAACACGATATTATCATCCTTCAAGTGCGATATGTGACAGATACACCCTGGCTTCAATTTCACACATGTCTATTACTATTCCAACAACTTGGGTTTGTATAATGCGCAGTTAAAAAGTTACTTCACAGAAGCATTGGAAAAAAAGAATTTGATGTCAGTGACACGAGGAATTGCTAAGAGTTTGGTCAAAGAGATGATTTTAAGGATGGTCTTAAAGACTTGTGAATAAGCAGATGGGTTTCATGCAACAGCAGTAAAGTCACCGTAGTTCCACTCTCTCATTAGACCACAGGAAATAGAAACAAGAGTAGGCCATTCAGCCCCTCGAGGCTATTCTGCCATTCAATAAGATCATGGCTGATCTAACATTCCTCACATTCATTTTCCTGCCCTTTTCCTCTAACCCTTCATTCCCCATATGATCAAGAATCTATCGATCTCAGGCTTAAATATACAAGGACTCTGTCTCCACAGCTCTCTGTGGCATGGAGTTCCAAAGACTCTGAGAATAAATTCCTTCTCTAATTAGTTTTAATTTGGTACCCCTCGGTTCTGAAATTGGTCTTAGACTCTCCCATAGGGGAGGGAAAGACATCCTTTCAGCAATTAAACTGTCAAATCCCTTAAAAATCCTACACGTTTTAATGAAACTGCCTCTCATTCTTCTAAATTCGACAGGGTTTAGCCCCAATCTGTTTAGTCTTTGTTCATAAAACAATCCCTCCACACCAGGGATCATCCTAGAAATCCTTCTTTGAACCTCCTCCAATAAAATGAAATCATTCCTTAAATAAGGGGGCCAAAACTGCCCACAGTACTCCTCATGTGGTCTCACCAGCACCTTGGACAGTTGCACGAAGACTTCCCTACTCTTATACTCCAAACCGCTTGAAATAAAGGCCTCCATTCCATTAACCTTCCTGATTATCTGCTGCACCTGTGTGTTAGTTTTCTGTGTCTTGTGTTCAAGTCCCCCCAAGTCCCTTTGTGTTGCAGTTTTCTCTTCATTTTTATTGGACAGAGGCAGTGGGTAGTTGTTTAAGTTAAGGGTCACCATGCTTCAGGCAGAAGGGGGCGGGGCGGGGTGGTGGGAAGGTGCTGTGTTCAGGACAGTCCTTCATGGTAATCTTATTCAGTGTGGGAGTTGAACTCATGCTGCTGGCATCACTCTGAGTCAGAGACCAGCTGTCCAGCCAACTGAACTAACCAACCCCCAACATATGGCACTACCAAAGCATGGAACCATACAGCACGGGAATGTGGAAAGTAAAGAGGCTAGAGTTCAAGGAACAGAGGTTATTGACAGGCTGTTTGCAGAGCTGGAGGATGTTAGAAATGGGCAGGGTTGAGGCTGTTGAGACATGAAATTAAGACTTTTACACTTGAGGTACGAGGGTACAGGGTGCAACGTGTTCTCGGATGGATATGGGCAGCAAAGATTTTAATGAGCTAAATGTTAGAACATAAGAGCTAGGAGCAGGAGTAGGAAATTCAGCCCCTTGAGTCTGCTCCACCATTTATTACGATCAAGTCTGTTCATCTCAGTCTCAACTCCACTTCCCTACTCTCCATAACCCTTTAACCCATTACTAATTTAATAAGAAACTATTTCCTTCTTAAATTTACTCAGTGTCCCAGCATCCACTGCACTCTTGGTGGAGAATTTCACAAATTCATGATCTTTTGAGAAAAGTAATTTCTCCTCACCTCTGTTTTAAATCTGCTACCCCTCATCCTAAAACTGAGTCCCCGGTCAAGATTAGAGGGGGGAAATGGGAGGCCTGTCTATTTCACATTGAAATAGTTGAACCTCCAGGTTACAAATGGTGAGGATTTCAGTGAAAGGAACTGGGAGGATTGGTGGGGGTGGGCAGGGGGAAACACTTTATGCTTCTGGATTTGGCTGTCTTTGTGATAGAGAGAAGGGGGTTAAAGTTTATCTCAGGGTTAAATAGGGAGCTGAGTTTGCAAACAGGCTCACCATAAAACAACAGCTAGTTATGGGGATATCATTACTGATTAGCGAGCGGAATGTGCCAAATTATATGTTTTATTTGAGGATACTGATTAACCAATTTCAAAATGTCCACAAAACACTTCCAGAGATCATTTTCAAGAAGATTCACGTGACAAGGTATGCAGACGTCAGTAAAGATTGCAGACGTTGAAGTGGTCACATATGAATATATGGTGAACTAAGACAGTGTTTACTTACATCAGTGGATCAACATCAAACCAGTCACATTATGCACGGTAGAGTTCACTGTCCATTAGGAGAAGTCACATGCAGGGGACAAATTAGAGCACAGCATCGTCGACAGACCACTCCATGTTCCAGTTTGGACCCTTCAGCTCATGCTACAAATCCTCACTCATGAACATAGTTACTGTAAAATCATGCTTCATCCTACTGATCATCGCAATCATAATGTAGCTGTGCTCACGTTTGTTAGTTTCATAATGAAGGAAAGAATCACTCTACATATGTACACGTGTACGTAGAGAAGGAGAAATCAAAAATAGAAGTTGCTGGAAAAGCTCAGCAGGTCTGGCAGCATCTGTGGAGAGAAATCAGAAATTACGTTTCGGGTCCGGTGACCAAGTGATTTCTCTCCACAGATGCTGCCAGACCTGCTGAGCTTTTCTAGTTTCTGATTTACAGCATCCACAGTTCTTTCAGTTATTTTAAGGAGATCAAACATATTTTCACATAATATTTAATATTACGAATTAAGTTTCATGCTTTGTGCTTAGGTCTTTATCTGAACTTCTCCATTGTGTTCCTATCTAATTATTCCCTCTTCCCGATAGATCACATATTCCACAAGGATTTTTATCTGATGGAGCTGCTGTCGACCCCACACTTAGAACTGAAGAATGACAGCTTACTGCACCACTTTTCAAAATTGATGTTCTCTCAGAATGTATTTCCAATGGAGCAGTACTTTAAAACAATGCAAAACACCTGCCACTGACAGATTTCACAATACTTGAAAGGAGTCCCATCATTCTTATTCAGCTACTTTCAGACCTACGCTAGTAATCAAGACAGGTTTATGAGAGTGGAATTGGTGTGGATCATTTGCATTATCCCCAGCATCTAATCCAAAATGCTAAACGATAAATTAGATGATTAGTAATTTTCTTATTGTAGCATTGCTTGGGTAAGGTGTACATGGTGGGTTGTGTGAAGTACAATTGGAACACGTTCATTATCGTTCTATTGCTGCGAGCAGAGTTTATTTGCAATCATTTTGTTTGTTCAGCGCAATGTGTTTGTGTAACCTGAAAAACTGAACTGCAGTTAGCTTGTAATGTCTGATGAACAGCACACACCCACCCTGACCTAACATAGCCTAGCCCCAGTTTCTTCCATTCCAAGATCCTAAATTTAGGTGTCGCCAGTCTTGGCAACTCATTTGCACATCACACGATCAGGCATGAGGTTGCGAGATGGGACCTGCATTAATGTTCCTTCAATGGCCAGAAACCCAAATTGCACAGCTGCTTTTGGACAACATTTACCACTACAAAATATTCTTGAAGTATTCGGTACTGCTTTGAAGGTCCTTGGTGCGGAGGTCCTGGATTCACTGCAAAGCCTGAGAGAGAGGGCAGAAAACAAGGTGACCTGTCCACACAAAGACTGCAGTACTTCAGGCATCAGCAGTGCTACTGCCTCTGAACCTACAGCACACAACAGGGAAGTGGGACACAAATTGTGGAGAGGAAAGTTCCCATGACATTGGCTCTGAGGTCCATGATCTTTGACTATGATGGAAGACTGGAAGAGGGTGTCATCGCATTTGGTGAAGGTATTGGAGAGAATGCAGAAGTGATTTTCTAGAATGGTTCCAGGGATGAGAAACTTCAACGATGAGGATACATTGACAAAGTTGGGATCGTTCTCCTTGGAGAGGAGATCTGATTGAGGTTTTCAAAAGTCATTAACAGGCTGGACAGAGTAGATAAGGTCAAGCTATTTCCTCTAGGAACAGAAACATGAAGAAAAGGGCATAGGTTTAATGTTATGCATAAACAAAGCAAGGGTGTTTGATCAAGGCTTTTCTCACCTCACTGAGTAATTAGGATGTGGAATGCACTGCCTGGACATGTGGTGGAGGCACGCTTCATTGAGGCATTCAAGAAGGCATTGGATGGGTTTTTTTTGGTAAGTAATGGTACGCCAAGATATGGAGAAAACGCAGGAGATTGGCGCAAGGTAATAGAATCAGTACGGGCACAATGGACCGAATATCCTTCCTCTTGTGGTAATTTTCACCTCCACCAGCATGTGGTCTGGGTAACAGTTGCTTGGTAGTAGTGAACTCGCTCAACCTCCTTTGTGTTTGCTTTGTCTTGGACTTGTCTAGTGATTAATTGTAGAGGGTTCACCACTGGAGACTGTCTATAGAAGAAGCCTTCAAGATATTAACTGGAAAAGACAAGGTAGGTAAACTGTTTCTACCGTCTGGGGATTCTAGAACTAGGGGGCATAGTTTGAGAATTAGGGCCATACCGTTCAGGAGAGATGTTAGGAAGCACTTCTACACACAAAGGGCAGTAGAAGTTTGGAACTCTCTTCCACAAATGGCAGTGGATTCTGATCAGTTGATAATTTTAAATTGGAGGCAGCTTTTTTTTGTTTATTGTTAATACATTTGCTTATTAAAAAGCAAAAGTATTAAGGGATATGGGCCAAAGGCAGGTATTTGGAGTTAGGCCACAGATCAGCCATGATCTCAGTTAATGGAAAAATAGGTTTGAAGGGGTCCTGTTCCTATGTAGTTAACAAGAAAGTTTATTACATGATAGCAATAGGTATAACTACCTTCGGTCAGATTCACGAGGACCTTAGGGAGTTGGTACCTATACACCCTCTTCCTGTGAAAGCTAGAGAAGAATTTCTTATCTCCACCCATAGTCTGTATGTGACATCAGTAGTATGGGGGAGACAAATGTAACATGGACATTAACTTTTACAGAATAATTACCGACAAACCATAAGGCGTAGGGGTTGATGTCGGCCATGCAGCCCAGTGAATCTGGCCCACCATTCAATCAGATTGTGGCTGATCCTGAAATCTTCAACTCTACTGTCCTGCCTTTAACCCATAACGCTTGATTCGTTGACAAAAGATAAAACCTGCAGATGCTGGAAATCTGACACAAAAAGAACAAAAGTTGCTGGAGAAACACAGCAGGTCTGGCAGCATTCATGTATAGAAAGCAGAGTCAACATTTTGAGGCCAGAGATCCTTTTTTCAGAGAATTCCTCAGTGATTAAAAATCTGTCCATTTCAGCCAAAGTATACTCAATGGCTCAGCCTTGACAGCCCTCTGTAGTAAAGAATTCCACAGATTGACTATCCACCCTAAATTCCTCCTCATCTGTCTTAAATGAGCAATAATCACCTCTGTGAATATGCCCTCTGGTCCTATAGTCTCCCACAAGAGGAATAAACCTCTCTGCACTTACCCTGCCAACCTCCCTAAAAAGCTTATAAATTTCAATAAGGTTGCCTCTCATTCTCCCAAACTGTAGTCAGTACAACAATTCCTCCATACCTGCTATCAACCTCGTCAGCCTTCTCTAGACTGCTGCCAATGACAATATACTTAGATACAGGGACCAAAACTGTTCACAATATTTCAGCAGTGGTCTGACTAATACTTTGTAAAGTTTTAGTAAAAAAATTTCTCTTTTTGTACTCTATTCCCTTTGAAATAAAGTCAGAAGTCACATGGCACCAGGTTATTATCCAACAAGTTTGTTTGAAATCACAAGCTTTCAGGGCGCTGCTCCTTCGAAGTTATCTTAATAAGATAATTATGTTTGGTATCTTATCAATGCTTTATCTTATACAACACTCAGGTGTTGCCTCACAACTAAATTGGACGGGGAAATGGTCTATTCACAGGTAGCTCCCAGCAAGTTTTACTTTGGTTTATATATACAGCTTTAAGTTTTACAAAAGCAAGAAAAGACGTTTTAGACATCAATTCTTATAAAGGTAATAACTTCTGAGCAATTAAGAAGCCTTGGGACCACCATTCCTCAATCAGCACACCCTCCCAACCCCACCCACCACCGATAGTTACTTGATCCCTGCCAATTTTCTCAAAGGGATTAAGCAGGAACACATGCTGGGTGGCTAGAACTGCCAAGACAAGGGATAATTCAGAAACAAAGGGAAGAAGGTCTGCTTTCACTAGACTAGTGTCTTCAGTTGGTCTTCCAGAGCAAGGAGTTGACCTTGATCAAGTGTTGCAGACTGGCATATTCCAAGGTCCAGGACTAAGTGCTGTGGAATGCAATAAAGTTTGGGGCAGCTACGACCAAGGCACAGTGGGGAAAGACCACTGTCTAAAGGTCCTTCTGCCAAAGTACAATTGGGGGTCTGTTTAATTATCAGACCCTCCCAGTACCTGAAATGCATATAAATATAATCATACAGCGTCGAATCCCTACAGTGTGGAAACAGGCCCTTTGGCCCAACAAGTCCACACCAACCCTCACAGCATCCCACACAGACCCATCCCCCTATAAACCCACCTAATCTACACATCCCTGAACACCATGGGCAATTTAGCATGGCCAATCCACCTAGCCTGCACATCTTTGGACTGTGGGAGGAAACTGGAGCAAACCCGCACAGACACAGGGAGAATGCGCAAACTCCACACAGACAGTCACCTGAGGGTGGAATCAAACCCAGGTCCCTGGTGCTGTAAGGCAGCAGTGCTAACCACTGAGCCACCGTGCTAATCTTGTATAAGTAAGAAATGCCTTGAGTTTGTTCGTTCTACATACGTAAAGACTGCAAGGAGTCAAATTGCTCTTGTGAATATGTGTGTATGTAAAGATTTTTGTGAATAAAGTAAATTTTCAAAATTAAAACCAAGTATTCTCAATTTGCCAATTTGCAATTACTGGCTCGTATGCATCTGCAGAAATCCGAAAACAAGAACAGAAAATAATGAAAATACTCAGCAGGTCAGGCAATATCTAACCATGACAGCAGAGCTGGTTTAAGTTAATTGTCATGAATTGGTCATTGAATTGAAACGATAACACTGTTTCCCTTTCCAAAGAGGCTTTTTGAGTGTGTTCTGATTTTACTTTCCCCGCATACCCACCAGCTACAATCTCACACCATCAGTCCTGCATGAAAGCCTTTGTTTATAAACCACAAGTTGATGCTGGAGAAGGTGAATAAAGGAAGAGACTGAAGGTCGTCGGTGCTGTTAGAGTGGGACTGTGAGCCCGATTTTTCCTACTAACCCAAGGACTTGCTGAAGGTATCTGCTTACCAGCTTACAGCAGAAGGAATGGCATCTAGTTGCAATACAAGACGCACAGCTGTCTGTATTCGCTCTCAAATGTTTACTCAAATAACAAGGAGTGATGTGAATCTAGAAGGCTCTCTGTATGAGAGAAAACGGTGGTGTTGATGGAGTTCTTGATTTACAGCAGTAGATGTAGACAAGAGGAGTTAAATTTAATCTGCATTTATATTGCACCTGTAACATTAAAACTTCCCATGGAAAGGTGCAAATCAACTTCTGAAGTCTAGCCATTTATGGAGGTATTAGGGCAGATGACCAAAAGCTTGGTCAAAGAGGCAGAATTTGAGAAGAACAAATGTCAGCGATCACTGCAAGTTAGACAGCATCCATGGAGAGAGAGAGTTCTTCATCTCTATCTCTCTACATGGATGCTGCCTGACCCTCTGTGATCCCCAGCATTTGTTGTTTTCAATACAAATTCCAGCATCTGCATTAATTTGCTCCTAAATTTCTGACAAGAGTCTAGAATGAAAGCGGAGAGTGATTTGGAGGTGCACTTCCAAAGCTTATGACCTAGGCAGCGTAAAGCAAGGCATTGAAGAGTGGAGTAGTTAAATTCAGGGATTCACGAAGCAGAACTAGAGGAACCCAAAAATTCCCGAGGGTTGTGGGGCTGAGAGAGAGAAGTAAAAATGTAAAATATTTACTCTCTCTCTCCACAGATGCTGCCAGACCTCCCCAATATTTTCAGCATCTTCTGTTTTTACTTTAGATTTCTCACATTTGCAATACTTTGCTCGTGTTGTCAAATGGACGGACAGCGAGATTCCAAGGACAAATCGCCGAGGATTTTCTGTGGCAACTGAAGATAGAGAGGTGCAGGATTAGTTGCGAATAGGTAAACAAAAAGATGGTGTATTTGGAGGTCACCATAAGACAAAAGTGAGTCAGAGGGACAGTCAAAATCTCCCCTCCCCCTACCGCATCCAAAAACCAGCCCAGCTTGTCCCCACCTCCCTAACTTGTCCTTCCTCCCACCTATCCCCTCCTCCCACCTCAAGCCCCACCCCCATCTCCTGCCGAGCAGCCTCCCCCACATCCCCCACCGCCCCGCCACCACCTTGACCTGTCCGTCCTCCCTGAACTGACCTATCCCCTCCCCAACTACTCTCACCTTTACTGGCTCCATCCCCACCTCTTTGACCTGTCTGTCTCCTCTCCACCTATCCTCTCCTCTAGCCATCTTCTATCCGCCTTCCCCTCTCTCCCTATTTATTTCAGAACCCCCTTCCCCACCCCCATTTCTGAGGAAGGGTCTAGGCCCGAAACGTCAGCTTTCCTGCTCCTCTGATGCTGCTTGGCCTGCTGTGTTCATCCAGTTCTACACTTTGTTATCTCAGAGGGATAGTGACCAGGTTCTCGCTGAAGCTGATAAAAGCATGAATCAGCAGCATTGAGGGAAAGACACAGAAACATATAAAATAGAGGAGTAGGCTATTCAGCCTTGAGTCTGCTCCACCATTCAGTAGAATCATTGTTGATCATCCAGCTTAGTGGAAATAAAAACTAAATTAACTGAAAATTAGGTGCTTTCAATTCCACAATTTCTTCTGTAAAATAACTCACTCTCCTGGTTCCGTGCATGCAGCCAATTAATTTGCTAAGATCACAATGTACTGGGGGATGATGGAATATTATCATTTCATTTAAGCCTACAATAAGCTCTCTCTTTCTATATCTAGTTGTTCTTTTCTTTAGGAAATAAATCGGAAGAGTACACTTTTACTGGCCTGTCCAGAACTCATAGAAAATAGAAAGAGTAGGCCATTCAGCCCTTCGAGCCTGCTCTGCCATTCAATATAATCATGACTGATCGTCCAACTCAGTAACTAATCCCACTTTCTCCCCAGATCATCCCCGCAACGTCCAAAAGTTTTTCATCAGTTGAAGTAGGTGCAATGCATGGAAATGTTCTCTGTTTGTGAAGGACAGGGCCCTGTATTTGAATAATTGCACCTCTAACACCATGAATTATATTGTAAATCTGTCTGTAACGCATCAACAGCACGCATGTTTTTCACACTAATGGGTGATGACATGGTGACGTATGGTACTGTTCCTGGATTGGTAATCCTGAAGCCCAGGCTAATGTTCTGGGAGGTTTGAGTTCATATACCTACTACAGTAATTGGTACAATTTGAATTCAATTCATAAAACCTGGAACTTAAGGCTAGTCTCAGTAATAATGACCATGGAGCCACCATCTAGACAGGTCAAAGCGTTTTCTCTCCACAAATGCTGCAAGATCTGCTGAGTTTCTCCAGAAATTTCTGTTCTTGTTTGTTTCAGGTCTCCAACATTCACAGTTCTTTAATTTATTCTGAAAAAAGACCCAGTTATCCTTACTCTGTGCTTTTAAACTTAATGCAGCACCTTACGAAATGCCTTTTGGGAAGCAAATACATCACATCTTCTATGCAAGGCACTCCGCTGACCACACCTAGAATACTGTGAACAGTTTCTGTCTCTCTATCTGGCATTAGAGGTAGCCCAAAGGAGGTCCACTGGACTGATCCTGGGTATGGAAGGACTGTTTTATGAAGAAAAGTCGAGTAGGTTGGACCTGTACTCATTGGTGTTCAGAAGAATAAGAAGCGACCTTATTGGAACATGCTAGATTCTTTGTGGAGAGGTTTTTCCTCTTGTGGTAGACGCCAGGGCCAGAGGGCATTATTTCAGATTAAAGAGTCACACATTTAAGTCATAGATGAAGGGAACATTCTTCCCAGAGAGTCAGAGGATCCCCATACTGTGGAAGCAGACCATTCTGCCCATCGAGTCCATAACGACCCTCTGAAGAGCATCCCACCCAGATCCACACTCCTACCCTATCCTCGTAACTCTGCATTTCCCATGATTAATCTATCCAGCTTGCACATGCCTGGACACTATAGGCAATTGAGCACGGCCAATCCACCTAATCTGCACATTTTTGGATCCAGCGTAATGAATCTTTGGGATTCTCTACTGCGGAGGGCTGTTGAGGCTCAGTCATTAAGTATATTCAAGGCTGAGACAGACACGTTTTTAATCAGTAAGGGAATCAAGTGTTATGGGGAAAAGGCAGGAAAGTAGAGCTGACGATCATCAGGACAGCCACAATCTCATTGAGTGGCGGAGCAGACTCAAATGGGCTGAATGGCCTTCTGCTGCTCCAATACCTTATGGTTTAGTCCTGTTTTGTAGGAGAAAAAAAGGATCAGAGCAGTTAATGAACTATTTTCATCTGCTCTCCTCCATTATCAAATTGCAGCTTGCTGTGTACAATATTTGCCTCTAGGTTTCCAAATTACAACAATGGTTACACTTTACAAAAGTACTTCCCTAGCTGGAAAGTATTTTGAGATGTCCATTAGTTCTGAAAGCTGCTGTATAATTCAACTTTTCCTGCTTCTCTGATGCTGCTTGGCCTGCTGTGTTCATCCAGCTTTGTTATCCTGTATAACTCAACTCACTTCATTGTAATGAACTTGAATATTGCTATAAACAGGAAACTTTGCTAAGGCTGCACATCTGGCATTCATCAGGACAAAAGCAAGAATGCCAAATTTCAAAATGATCACAACAATTGATACTACAGGAGAAAATGGTGTGGATTGGGTGGCATGGCAACTTTGTTTGGCCTAGGCGTTGCTCTGAAGAAAGCAAGAGGGAGCTATAGGATTCTTAGGCTCTGAAAAATGCAGAATGTATTTGCAAGGCAATAACAAGTGTTCCTTTACTTTGTTGCGACTGGCTCCCTGGATATGGACAAGTCACTTCTAGCAAGGGTAAATGATCCACATTATGAGTTCGGCTGGTGATCATAATTGGTTCTTAGTGTAGTTATCAGTGCACTCAGGATCATTCAACAAGTGCTGCCGAATTACAGAATCCCAATCACAAGTGAAAGTGTTTTGTAATATGTGTTTTTTTCTTAAAAGGAGTATTGTAAGCATGGGCTGGTCGGGCATATTCTGGCTATTATGAAAAATCAAAAACACTTCTCTTTGATTCAATCACTCGATGACTGTGACGTATGGTCTATGTTCCTGGATGTCAGACATGCATGCAGATAACACACAGTGAGATGGTGAAGAGATAGAATTCAATGGCCATGTACGATGGACCTGACACTAAATCTTTCTTAATGTTGTCACCTCCCAAGCCCATTCTGACTCCTCCCCACATAAGAATCAACTAGGTTCCTGCAAACAGCTCGTAAAGTTGCAAATAACATCCTTGGTGACAAGAATGAACACAATTATTTTCCCTCGTTCTTTTCCATCTGTGTGCAATCTTTGGCATGTTTGACTACGCCACCTACTCTAAATACCTTCTCCACAACTGTGTGGGACCTTTTCTCACTCATACACTGTATTCACAGAATCACAATGGCTCCTCTACCTGCTCCCATACCTGTGACACTGGTGTCCTCCAATGATCCATCTTTGGTCCCCTCCTGTTTTTTATTGTTGGAGGTCAGTTAGCTCATCTGACTGGATTGTGACGCCAACAGTGTGAGTTCAATTCCTGAACAGGCTGAGGTTACCATGAAGGTGCCACCTTCTCAACCTCACCAGAGACTGCCAGGTTAAACTAATGGCCACTCTCTAATGACAGAGTGCGACTATGGCGACTCTACCTTTATTTCTAATCTACATGGCCCTTGGTGACATTATCCAGAAACAATGAATCAATTTTCACACGTACGCTAAAGACATGGAGCACGATATCACCACCCAAACCCCTTCACCACTACTACACGATTATTACATTGTTTATCTGACTAACAAATATCTCATTGAGCAGAAATCTTCTCCAATAATCAGGAAGACTAAAGTCATTACTTTCACAGTAGAGGATCAAAGGTAATTGCACATTGCTATTGTCAAACCTTTGACTCTCTTTACACAAAAATCCTTTGGAAGTTAGTTACTATAAGTACCTACAATATAAACAGCAGAAACAAAATGGGGATAGTGATCTTACTGATAGTGTTTTAATGCTTCTCTTCTGTTTCTTTTCAAATGAAATAGGAAGAAATGTATAAAAATGTCTCTCAGCAGAGGGTAGAACATTTGGCAAACTTTAATTGCTACTGAGACACTAATGAGCTCTCTTTGGAGAAAGTGTTGTGTTGTTCATCTGCTGTTCCCAGCAGGCTGCTCAAGAAATCGCACACTAATGCCATCACCAGATTACATCTGCACATTTTAGAATAGCGTGCCACTGTTTTTACTTCTCAATTTTCTGCATTTTGAGAGATCAAGTTTGCCTTACATTTGGTCCTTCCTCTTCTCGACTCCAAATATCGTGCAGGTAACTTTGCTGTGCATTATCAAAGTTATTGTACTTTTATAATGGGTAGTAAAGTTGCATAGTCCTGCTCATTAGGGAAAGATGACTGGTGGTGGTGGTGGTTTAACGTGAGGGTCATCACATCTCAGGCAAGGGGAGAGGTTGAGAAGGAGAGTCCTTCATGGTAACTGCAGCTAGTGTGGGAATTGGACCCATGCTGTTGGTGCCAGGCTGAATTGTAAACCAGCTGTCCAGCCAACTGAACTAAGCAACCCCCTACCACAGGTACAGTCCTGTAAATCTTGCCAGCTAAGTCAACCGACGACCTCTACTGATACACAACGCCTGCTTAGCAAAGCAGTCTAAGTTCTGCCACCTTTCTAGGCTACTTGGTCTCAAATGCAGGTGTAAACACTGTGCATTCTGTTCCCTCAAAGGTTGGTTAGCTCAGTTGGCTGCACAGCTGGTTTCCAACATGGAGTAATACCAACAGTATGGGTCCAAATCCTGCACTGGCTTATATTACCATAAAGGACTCTCTCTTTGCCTGAAGTGTGCTGACCCTCAGGTTAGACCTTCACTAATCATCTCTCTTATTTCCCAGCAGGACTATAGTGTTTTTATTTATTATTTTCACTTAGGTGATTTTTACATACAATCGATCAAACTTTACCTCAAATGAGCTTAGCCAGTTAAAACAGATCATTTACAAAATAAGCATCAATTTCCATATCTTTTCCAAGCTGGATACAAATTCCACACATTCCAATCAATTCTGACTCTGTTTCCAAGTTTACCTAGTAAATAATTTGGATCATCTCATCCAGAAAGCTAACACATTTTGTCCTAGCATTCAATCATTAAATAGCATCTGACAAGCACCTTCATGCCAGATGATCTCCCACAGAAGAATGCACGGAATATTATTTTATCGGGGCAGATCCCTTGAACTGATTTCCCTCCTGTAACAAATCATTCTCGTGTCTTTCCAGTGATGAAGACTGCAGCAGTATTAAATTCTTGGCCTGGATATTAAGGAGCAGAGTGGGAATGTTCACCGATCCCCACAGAATGGAAGTCAGCCAGTAGATGATACATTGGACAGAAACCTGTCCTGCAGCCCCAACACAGAGCCAACAGCTAAACAAGGCGAGAGTGGGACTGCTGCTTCTCAGTGGAACAGCGCCGAGAACTGTCGGCCAACATTCCAGCTATCCCAGCAGTGTCAGAGCTCCTCTGTAGGTGCTGACAGGACTGGAAGGTCAAGCATAAAGAGCAATGGCTCAAGGAGATCACAGAGTCCTGGGTTTTTAAGGTAGTTTGGGATCCAAGTGCCCAAGAAGTGGGCTTTGACAATCGGATCATAAGACTTAGGAGCAGAAAGCGGCCATTTAGCCCATCAAGTCTGCTCCACTATTCAAGGAGATCATGGCTGATCTCAGAATCCTCAATCCCAGTTTGCAGTGCAGTGGTTCAGTGGTTAGCACTGCTGCCTCACAGTGCCAAGGACTGGGTTTGATTCCACCCTCAAGCGATTGTCTGTGTGGATGAGCACATTCTCCCCATGTCTGTGAGGGTTTCCTCTGGGTGCTCCAGTCTCCTCTCACAGTCCACAGTCTAAAGATGTGCAGGTTAGATGGATTGGCCATGCTAAATTACCCATAATGCCCAAGGATGCGTAGGCTAAGTAGGTTAGCCATGGGAAATGCAGGGTTACAGGGATAAGTTAGGCAGTTGCTCTTCTGAGGGTTAGAGTGAATTTGATGGGCCGAATGGCACAGGGATTCTACTGATATCCTGCCTTTTACCCATAACCCTTGATTCCCTCCAGTCCTAGCCTCTCACACAAGGAGAAACAATCTTTTTGCATCCATCTGTCAAGTCCTCCAAGAATCCTTTATGTTTCCAATAAGGTCTCTTCTCATTCTTGTATATTCCTCAGAGCACAGAACCAACCTACTCAATCTCTTCTCATAAGCAGTCCTTCTGTATCTGGCATCAGTCTAGCGAACGTTCTCTGGACTGCCTCCAAGGCCAGTGTATCTTGCCCTAGATAAGAGGCCTTAAAGAGATCACAGTATTCCAGCTGTATTTGGACTAGTGCCTTGTATAATTTTAGTAAACCCTCCCTACTTTTATACTCTATTCCCTTTCAATTAAAGGCCAACATTCCATTTGCTTTCCCTATTATCCGCTAAACTTGGATGCTAGTATTTTATGACTCATGGATGAGGACTGCCAAATCGTTATGTTTCCAGCTTTCTGCAGATGACACTAAAATAGGTAGAAAGGCAGGTTGTGAGAGGGACAGAAATAGTTTACAGAGAGATATTGATAGGTTACATGGGCAAAACAATTGGCAAATAGAGTATAAGGCAGGAAAATGCAAAGTTGCTCATTTTGGAAGGGAGAACAAAAGAATAGACTATTATTAAAATGGGAAAAAACTGCAGAAAGCTGCAGCATAAAGGGGCTTGGGGATACCTTTGCATGAAACGCAGAAAGCTAGAACACAGGTGCAGCAGGTAATCAGGAAGGCTAATGGATTGTTGGACCTTATTGCAACAGAGTTGGAGTATGAATAGGGATGTCTTACTGCAACTGTGCTAGGGGCTAATGAGACCACACTTGGCGTATTGTGAGCCGTTTTGGTCACCTTATTTAAGGAAATATAATCATTTCACTTGAAGCAGTTCAGAGAAGGTTCACTAGGATGATCCTTGATATGGAACGAATGTCTTTTCAGCAAAGATTAAACACACTGGGATTCTACTCAGTGGAATTTAGAAGGATGAGAAGTGACCTCATTGAAACATGCAGAATTCTTAAGAGGTTTGAGAGACTAAATGCTAAGAGGATGTTTTCCCTCATAGGAGAGTCTAGGACGAGAAGGCATAGTCTCAGAATAAAGGCGCACTAATTTAAGAGAGAGATGAGGAGCAATCTATTTTTTTCAGAGGATTGTGAGCCTTGGGAACTCTTTGCCACTGACAGCTGTGGGAGCAGAGTCCTTGTGTATTATATTTAAGGCTGAGATAAATAGATTCTTGATCATCAGGGAAAGGGCAGGTAAGTGGACATGAGGAGATGATGAATTTTGGATCAGCCATGATCCTATTGGATGGCTGGGCAGGTCGAGGGGGTGAACAGCTTACTCCTTTTCCTATTTCTTACTTTCTGTGGTGGGGACTTTTGTGAGCTGGGCCCCCCTTGTATTTTGTGTGCATCTCAGCCAAAAATATACATGGTGTGAGGTGCATGAGTCGGGGGTCATTAAGATCCTCTTGCTTATATTAAGAGTCTTAAATTGGAAAGGTTTGGTATCCAACAGAGATATTTCTGAGAATCTTCTGCCTTTGTTCTTACTTTCACACAAGGGAAGTATTTGACAACTTACAATCTTCTTCTGTTCTCTTTGTTTGCACAAAAGGGAATAAAAAAGTACTTTAATATCAAACATCACAATTGGCAGAAGAAAATTGCTGTCTACCCAATGCAGGAAAAATTCCCCCACCACTACAAGGCAGGATGAGCAAAGATAATGAAGGACACTTCTAGCTGTTAAAACATACACATTGAAACAAGCTTTCCAACAAAATGTACTAGGGACGGGCAATAAATGTTAGACCAGACAGCGGAGCCCAAAGCCACGGATGAATAAAAGAAAAGTATGAGAAGAGTTTGTTCTGTAAGTACAAATCCACATCCCAAAATGACATGCGACAAATATTCATAAATATTGACCACACTACCAGAGCGACCATTACCTTAAACAAGCAGGGTACTTAGAATTTGACCTGCTGTGTTCATCCAGCCCCATGCTTGTTATCTAGGGTACTTAGAATTTGGCTCTTGAATTTTAAAAGGAGAGTTGTACAGCTTAATGATGTTACATCTTGAAATGTAAAAGTATGATTGTTAGTGCGCAAATCCAATTGTCTACAGCATAGTAGCCACAATCCAAAATGGCTGTCTTGTGAACGTAGAGATCTTGCAATAATATTTATACATTTGATTTATATTTTTGATGATTGATTTAAGGTAAGACTGACCAATAATTTCCATTAAAATGATTTGATATTAGTTTATGCGTAGTTTAAAATCTATTCAGTTTCTGGTCTGGAAATTCCAGTAAATCATTTCTTACAGAAGTTACAAGTGCGGGAACCGTCTGAAATCCAGCCTTGAGTTTCATCTAAGACCTTTTAGCCTAAAATGAAGCTAACCCAACGGATGTATGTACGGGGATACTTCCCTCACTGGCTGTAGCCCTAAGGTTGAATCCATGATGGGGTAGGAGATGAGAGGGATGGGGGACTGCAGTGAGTTGGGGGATTTGTTGTTGGCTATGGGTGATTGCCAGAAACTCTGTGGAGCTGGGAGAACCATTGATACAAGCCCAAAAGCAATATGGTGAAGGCTTTCAGAGATAAAAGGTACTGCAGATGCTGGAGAATCCGAGATAACAAGCATGGGGCTGGATGAACACAGCAGGTCAAGCAGCA
>JAHRHZ010000020.1:6116890-6128085 GCA_024137785.1 Ginglymostoma cirratum
CAGGGAGGACGGACAGGTCAAGGGGGCGGGATGATGTTAGTAGATAGCAGATGGGGGGTGAGGCTTGAGGTGGGAGGAGGGGATAGGTGAGAGGAAGGACAGGTTAGGGAGGCGAAGATGAGCTGGGCTGGTTTTGGGATGCGGTTGGGGGAGGGGAGATTTTGAAGCTTGTGAAATCCACATTGATACCATTGGGCTGCAGGGTTCCCAGGCTGAATATGATTTGCTGTTCCTGCAGCCTTCGGGTGGCATCACTGTGGCATTGCAGGAAGCCCAGGATGGACATGTCGTCTGAGGAATGGGAGGGGGAGTTGAAATGGTTCGCGACTGGGAGGTGCAGTTGTTTGTTGCGAACTGAGCGCAGGTGTTCTGCAAAGCGGTCCCCAAGCCTTCGCTTGGTTTCCCCGATGTAGATGAAGCCACAGCGGATGCAGTATACCGCATTGGCAGATGTGCAGGTGAACATCTGCCTGATGTGGAAAGTCTTCTTGGGGCCTGGGATTGGGGTGAGGGAGGAGGTGTGGGGGCAGGTGTAGCACTTCCTGTGGTTGCAGAGAAAAGTGCCGGGTGTGGTGGGGCTGGAGGGGAGTGTGGAGGGGACAAGGGAATCGCAGAGGGAGTGGTCCCTCCGGAAAGCAGATAAGGGTGGGGAGGGAAAAATGTCTTTGGTGGTGGGGTCGGATTGCAGATTGCAGATGTCGGGGGGGGAGTTGCGGTCCTTGAAGAATGAGGACATCTGAACTCTAGGTGGTTCACCTGGACCATCTCCAACACTTCTGTCTCCTTCCTGGACCTCTCTGTCTCCATCTCGGGTAGCCACCAAGAAACCGATGTCCATTTCAAGCCCACTGACTCCCACAGCTACCTGGAATACACCTCCTCCCACCCACCCTACTGTAAAAATGCCATCCCCTATTCCCAATTCCTTCGCCTCCGCCGCATCTGCTCCCAGGATGAGACATTCCACTCCCGTACATCTCAGATGTCCTCATTCTTCAAGGACCGCAACTTCCCCCCAACAGTGGTCGAGAACGCCCTCAACCGTGTCTCCCACATTTCCCCCAACTCATCCCTCACACCCCGTCCCCGCAATAACAACCAAAAAAGAATCCCCCTCGTCCTCACGTACCACCCCACCAACCTCCGGATCCAACGCATCATCCTCCGACACTTCCACCATCTGCAATCCAACCCCACCACCAAACACATTTTTCCCTCCCCACCCTTATCTGCTTTCCGGAGGGACCACTCCCTCCGCGACTCCCTTGTCCCCTCCACACTCCCCTCCAGCCCCACCACACCCGGCACTTTTCTCTGCAACCACAGGAAGTGCTACACCTGCCCCCACACCTCCTCCCTCACCCCAATTCCAGGCCCCAAGAAGACTTTCCACATCAGGCAGATGTTCACCTGCACATCTGCCAATGTGGTATACTGCATCAGCTGTACCATTGTGGCTTCCTCTACATCGGGAAACCAAGCGGAGGCTTGGGGACCGCTTTGCAGAACACCTGCACTCAGTTCGCAACAAACAACTGCACCTCCCAGTCGCGAACCATTTCAACTCCCCCTCCCATTCCTCAGACGACATGTCCATCCTGGGCCTCCTGCAATGCCACAGTGATGCCACCCGAAGGCTGCAGCAACAGCAAATCATATTCAGCCTGGGAACCCTGCAGCCCAATGGTATCAATGTGGATTTCACAAGCTTCAAAATCTTCCCTCCCCCAACCGCATCCCAAAACCAGCCCAGCTCATCTTCGCCTCCCTAACCTGTCCTTCCTCTCACCTATCCCCTCCTCCCACCTCAAGCCCTACCCCCATCTCCAATCTCCTAACCTCATCCCGCCTCCTTGACCTATCCGTCCTTCCTGGACTGACCTGTCTCCTCCCTACCCCCCCACCTCCACTCACCTTTACTGGCTCCATCCCGCCCCTTCGACTGGTCTGCCTCCTCTCCACCTATCCTCTCCTCTATCCATCCTCTATCCGCCTCACCCTCTCTCCCTATTTATTTCAGAACCCTCTTCCCCTCCCCCATTTCTGATGAAGGATTTAGGCCCGAAACATCAAGCTTTCCTGCTCCTCTGATGCTGCTTGGCCTGCTGTGTTCATCCAGCTCCGCACCTTGTTATCTCGGATTCTCCAGCATGTGTAGTACTTATTACCTTCCCATTAATGTTAATGTTTGCAGTTCAATGGCTTCTTAATGTTTCATGTTCAGACTGCACTCATTCATGCATAGAAGATAGGAGCTGAGGTAGGCCATTCTGCTCCTCTAGCTTGCATTGCTATTCTAGGTGATCATGGCTGATCATCTAGTTCCATACCCTAAGCTTACCCTCCCTCCATGTCCCTTAACGCCTTTTGCCACCAGAGCTACATGTACCTCCTTATTGAAAACATACATTGGTTTTGCCTCAGTAATTTTCTGTGGTAGTGATTCCACAGGCTTTGGGTGAAGAAATCTCTCCTCATCTCAGGCCTAAATAGTTTACCCCCTCTCATTAAACTGTGACCCCCGGTTCTGGACTCTTCCCACCATCAGGAACACCCATCCCACATCTAACCGTCTAATCCTGTTAGAAATGTTTGGGTTTCTATGAGATCCCCCCCTTGTTCTTTTAAAAACTGGTGATCACAGTCCTAACTGACTTGATCTCTGCAAAATGCATCAGTCCTGCCATCCCAGGAATCAATTTGATGAACCAAACTCTGGGCTGAATCTATTTTTGTTTTGGTGAAGTGTCAGTTTTGCTGAGTATCACACAGGATTTCTCTCCAAGAGGTCTGGTGAGTTTTCTTGCTACATTGTGCTGAACTCGCCTCATTGATTACTTTCCCTATCGGACTCCTGTCATCTAGTTCTAGCTCTGCCCTATCACTCACTGTAACCAGAACAACGGCAGATACACAAGATGGACTGCCAGAGCCATCTTTCGAAGGCAGTTGTGCACTCGGACAAGCACTGTCAGTCCAGAGCGGTTAATAAGGTTGTTAACAATTATTAACCCCCATTAGCAGGCAACTTGTTGCTGCCTAGCTAGAATCTCTCAAGATTTTGTCAATAAACACTGAAAGAACTGCGGATGCTGTCAATCAGAAACAAAAACAGAAATTGCTGGAAAAGCTCAGCAGATCTGGAAGCATCTGTGGAGAGAAATCAGAGCTAATGTTTCGGGTCCAGCGACCCTTCTTCAGAACTGAGGAAGGGTCACTTGACCCAAAACGTTAACTCTGATTTCTCCCCACAGATGTGCTGGACCTGCTGAGCTTTTCCAGCAAGTTCTGTTTAAGTTTTTCTCAATATTGAGATTAGCTTGGCAGGATTTCTCACGTGATTCTGCATCATTTCTTGCCATAGTCCACATCATTTGCCTCCATAAGATTCAGCCATTTAACTCTGCTTATCTCTGTCCGCAAACACCGTGGAACATGGAGATTTAAATGCTCTGAAGCGAGTAAACTGGTAGAAAGCAAGTAGGATAAGAAAAGCTGGTGTAATCTTGCAGGAGTTATATTGCTGCAGATATCTTTCATAAGGGTAGCAACTGAGGGAAAAAAAATTACTTTGTCAACCTTTATGGATACACTGGTAGATTCATGAAGGAAATAGTTCAGAATTGGATGAATTAACGAGATTGGCATTAATTACTCCCATGGAGAGGAGAGACTATTTGGATTAAACAGCCTATTTCTGTTTTGTAATTTCTATGAGTTTATTCTTCTAATTATTTTTCCTCTTGTTCAACTTCCTCAGGCAATGTAGCAAACCATTGGCAGCATTCAACAAAGCTTTCAGCTCTTGCCAATTCAACTCTAGAACTAGCTGCTAAGCAACTTACCAATGATGTGTTGCCAACTCACCCTAATTTATTTTTCTTCAATGAGGCAACTGTGAGCCTTTATCTGCGTTGTGTCTCTCTATAAGTCTTGACTAAGGCTGAGAAATCAGGGAAATGGGAATGGAGCCTGCATTTGTGCACTTCCTGGGTCTGATATTCCAATGGACACTGTTCTTCAACAGCCCCTTAATGAGAACACATAATACTGCTACATTGTACGCCAAATTAGTTCACTGTAGCTTGTGTTTGGCTAACTCAAGGATCCTGTTCCTCAAAGCACAATGCTGGCAGTGACAACTGAAAATCCTAGGGAACTGTTCTTAGATTGTACAAATATAACATTTTCATAACTCATGTGAATGTTTAATACAGTGTGCTGCTGTGTGATCTTCAACTGCCCAAGTATTGCTGCGCACTGATAGTCAGAGAATCATGGAATCCTACAGTACAGAAGAGGCCTTTCGGCCCACCAAAGCTGCACTAAATCTACACTCATCCCACTTTCCAGCATTGGGCCCATAGAGTATGTGAAAATAAAAAATTGATGGATAACAATAATATCGAGATAACCAGTAAACTGGAACAAATTAACTTTTTTACAGACACAGTAGTGTATCCAATAACCAACATTTTAAACTTTTAAACTGTATGCTTGCATTCTCTGTTTTGGCTGTACAGCTTCAATGTTTTCACTAATTAGAGTTATTACTTTTATTCTTTATTCTTCTTTTGAGATCTGAAAACAAAACTATACTGTTCTGTAATTTCTTAATAGTATAGACAGTGTTTGATACGCGGCTATTCCCAACTGTGTGTATTTAATTTCATATCACTTCAGGAATTATTCACCCATTTTTCTGTATGACTCTGGTCCAACAATTTGATCTAGTTGGCAATTATTTACCAAACTATGGTTTACAATGTTTTTAAAATCAATAAAGTAACAACATTTTAAATTTTCTTTCCTCTGACGGTAACACTCATTGTAAAAAATTCCCATTTATGTTCAGACTCTTAAATTTCTATCTCTTGGCAGTTGCTTTTGGATTTCCTTTGCACAGGTCATAAAAAACATGAGAGAGATTTTATTTTTAAATGGAGTACGTAACATTTGTCCATAAAGAGATTGAACTTGAAAAGCTATCAGTATTGAACTATGTTATTCTTTTATCTGCAGTTATTTAAAAATAACATCCGGCCTCTGTTTGACTAAATAGGAGTTACACCATCATAGCTTTTAAACAATTTTTGACTGATTCTGCGTAAATTCAAAAATGCAGTTGTCTGCCACGACAAATTTGATGTAGCAACTTTCCAAATGACAACAGCAGTGATTGTAATGAGGCCAGCCAGGTAGACCTTCTGGATTACAAGTTCCCTGATTGGGGCTGGTCCAATCAGAGAGCCCTGGCTGAAAGATATAAACAGGAATGTCAGAGATTCTGTTCACTCTGAGATGCTGGACTAGTGTCAAGTACTATTCACATGCAAATAAATGGTGACTTGGTGACATGAAACCAGCCTCTGTAAAGTTATTTCAAAAGCATTGGAGTCCTACTGTCCAACTTAGCAACCAGTAAAAAAAAAACGCATACTGTTAGCAATTCTACAATTAAACACACAATGAGCACTAAGCAATGCAGTGATGGAAGTATGGTCCTTGTAGATGTTTTTCCGAAATGTTATAACTTGAATCTGAGCCCTCTAGCTTAGAGGTAGGGACACTATCGCAAGACCCTTATTAGTGACCTTGTATACAAATACTTAAAGCGGCTTTAGTGGCTCTGAATCAGTGCCTCAAAAAGATTCAGGATCTGGTTCTGTTCAAATGAAATTTTTTACAATATGATTGAAAAGGAAATGAGCACAATGACATGGGAAACTAGTATTGAATATCTCTATCCAAATCAATTTGTTCAAGCTGTCCCTCACATAAGCCCTGCTGAAATGTTATACTTGGATTGTTGGCCTGAATAAGTCTGATTTACAGGTCATGCGAAGTTCAGTAATTTTGAAGTGACTGTAGCTAAAAAATGCAAAACCTCTATTTCCTTCCTGCTGTCAGGGTCACTTACCACTACACCATCATGACAACTGCCAACCAAAAGCAGCATGAGGCAGTGCAGTATTACATTTAGCAAGCTGAACAAAACCACTTAGGTATTTCCCAATTTATATATGGTTGACTTAGCTTCATTAAAGTAACTTTCCCTGTTTTTGCATAAACTTCCATCCCCTTTTGGACCAAGTTCACTTCTTATTTGATCTGACATTTAGTCTATGACATATTCCTGGGAAGGTATTGATACTTTACGTAGATGTGGAAGATTGATAGCTCCAGGTCAGGTATCCATTATAGACCCAACCTGATTTTCAAAACCTCTCAGATTTTATTCCCTTGTCCACTTTCCCCAAGAGTTAGGGGCTTTTGCCTTTTATTGAATCCAGTCAAAATTGTCTGCAGAAAGGTAGAGTCCTCAGATACACAAAGCATCAGTCAGGGCGTTCTCCTTTTGGGACTGGCTAATTGGCACCCGATTAAAGAAAATCCTGGAGTGGCTATGGTTTCTTTGGTATTTTGCAACATTAGTCAGGTAGTGCAGCACATCAGAAATATGGTATGGAGCTTTCCCTAGATATAACATAGCACCCTCATAAATGATTTCCTGAAGTGCTGATGTTGAACAATCAAAGTACACCCAGAAGTGAGGTATGAGTCTCTGAGTTGCTGACTCTTTAATCCCACACTCACTTTCTTCCCTCTATGCACTGTCCTCTGAACTCAATAACTTACTTCTAGTTATTTTGAAATTGATGATCTCCTGAGGTGAGAGACTTGCAAAGGATAGCAATTGTGATATGTGTCAGATTAACAGTTTTAAGAGCTTTGAAGAAGTTTATTTGAGAGTTGGAGTTTGTATGAGAAGATTGCATCTTCGTCTGTTAAAGGGCTGGTGTGGTATTGTGTGGTATTATCCAGCTATCAATGGCTATCTATTCAATAGAGAGATTATTAATCCAGAGACCCAGGTAATGTTCTGGGGACCTGGATTCGAATCTCACTGTGGCAGATGGTGGAACTTGAATTCAATAAAAATCTGGAATTAAGAATCTAATGATGACCATGAAACTGTTCCAATTATAAGAGATAACAAGCATGGGGCTGGATGAACACAGCAGGTCAAGCAGCATCATAGGAGCAGGAAAACTTGACGCTTCAGTGTATGTCAAGTATGTCAAGGTGCTATGTCAAGTTTTCCTGGTCCTCTGATGCTGCCTGACCTGCTGTGTTCATCCAGCCCCATGCTTGTTATCTCGGATTCTCCAGCATCTGCAGTACCTTTTATCTCTTAAAACTGTTCCAATTGTTGTGGGGAGAACCCATCTCAATCACTAATGTTCTTTAAGGAAGGGAACTGCTATCTTTATCTGATCTGGCCTACATATGATTCCAGACCCACAGCAATGATGCCCACATCCTGTGAATGATGTAAAAGACATTACAGGGACAGTAAGATTACTAGAAACAAGGACAGAAAATTTGTCGTTGCACAAGGATAGGTACTCAGGTGTTTTAACATTGTTGCATTGTCATAGTATGTTTATGCTTATGCACTGCAGCAATTTTTTTTCCTGTCCTTCGTTTTTGCTTGCATCTGTCATCATATAGGTCTTTCACTTTGTGAAGAAGTATACGACAACAATTGAAGATGGGCGATGGTTTCTGTGAAAGGAATGCATCATTCATTGTGAGACAGCTTTGTGCTGGTGGCTCAGGATAGAGGGGATGAGGATAAGGTTCACACTGAGTTCCGAATTGGTGCCTTGTGTTAATCGAAGTTTCTCCAGAGCAGCCTGTCTTCGCTATCTCTGACACATTTCAGTGACTTCAACACAGCAGGGTCTCTTCCATCCTCGTCCTCTCCTGCTCTTTCTCCTCCTTGGAATCTGAAACGTGATAATCACCCCCCTCCTCCAAGGCTTGCTGCAATTTAATGTTGACAAGGTCCACAGATCCCTCCCACCTTTGTGAAAAGTCCTGGTTGATCGTACTGAAGAGCACTATCTGATTTGTTCAAGGGCCCCGAATTGCAATTGTACATCCTGGCCACTTGCTGAACAATAACTTTTATTCTTCGATTTCTTCTTCAGTTGAACTTTTCCCAGGTGTCAGTGGCAAGGCTTGGTAGGAGAAAATTACAGCAGATGCTGGAATCTGTACTGCAAACAAAAAATGCTGAAGATCACAGCAGGTCGGACAGTGTCGGTGGAGAGAGAGTAAGCTCACGTTTCGAGTCTAGATGACTCTTCGTTAGAAACTGATGTGAAGTGTGAGGGTCAGCATTTATACAATGCTGGGGTGTGGAGTTCTGGAGGACAAGGGGTATTGATCGTTCAGATTAAGCGATCGGAATGTGAGAATGGCAGAACAAAGGTGTGTCTAACTGCCAGACTGGAAAGAGCAGACAGTCCCACTGGAGTTGGGGGAAGAGAAAGAGGACGTAGTGACAGAGAATGTAACAAGTAAAGCTAAAAGAAAGGGAAAGAATGGGAATGGGTTCACAATTTGGAGGTCTTGAACTCTGTATTAAGTTCAGAAGGCTGCAAAATGCCTTGTCTGAAGATGAAATGTTTTTCGTTCAGTTTGTACTGTGATTCACTGGAGCACTGCAGCATGCCGAGGACAGACAAGTGGGCATGTGAGCAGGACGCTGTGTTAAAGTGACCAGCAACAGGAAGGTCAGGGTTGTGCAGGCGCATGGAAAGCATTCACCAAATCTGTGTTTGGCTTCTCCAATGTACAGTAGGCCACAATGGGTGCAGTGAATGCAATACACAAGACAGGAGGAGGTACAGGTGAAATGCTGTTTCACCTGGAAAAGCTGTTTATGCCCTTGGCTGATGAGCAGGGAGGAGGTGAAGGGGCAGGTGTTGCACCTTCTGTGGTTACATGGGGAGGAGAGGGGAGGGGATGGTGTTAATGGTCATTGAATGGACCACGGTGTCCCAGAGGGAACGATCCCTGCAAAATACAGACAGGAGAGGGAAGGGGCAATGTGTTTGTGGGGATCTGCTGGAGTTTTCTGAAATGGTGGAGAATGATCCTTTGAATGCGGAGTCTAGTGGGGTGGAAAGTGTGGACAGAGGTGACTGGTGGGGAAAGGGCGAGGGCGGAAGCAGAGGTGATAGGTTGGATGTGGCTGAGGGCCTGATCAACCACAGTGGGTGGGAAGCCATGGTTATAGAAGAAGGAAGCTGTGACAGCAGCGTTGTTTTGGAAGAAGGCATCATCCAAACAGATATGACGTAGATGAAGGAACTGGGAGAATGGGATGGAATCCTTACGGGACATGGGGTGTGATGAGCTGTAGTGAAGGTGGCTTTATAGTGGATGGCAGTGGACAGTTTATTCACCAAAATGGAGAAGGAGAGGTCAAGGAAAGGAAGGGAAATATCGTAGATGGACCTTCTGAAAGTTATAGAGGCGTGGAAATTGGAAGCAAAATGAACAAATTTTTCAAGGTCCAAGCAGGAGCATGAAGTGGCACTGAAACAATTGTTGATGTTGAGTTGTGGGAGGGGGCCAGTTTAGGACTGAAACAAGGATTATTCCACATGCCCCATAAAGAGGCAGACATAGCTGGGACCTCTGGGGGTGCCCCTAGCCAAGGCTCCACACTGTTCACCAGCTGCATCCTTTGGAGAGTAACCCTGGCCCAAGTGCCAACTTCTATCTTTGCTTTGAAGTCTATGATGGACTTGCCTGGAACAGGATGAAGACATCATGGAAATCCCTGGATATTTTGTAAATGCAGAGCATCAATGTATCCTGCATCCATCAATGGTTGAGTAAGCTGAGCATTGATGGAGTATAACTTCTTCCAGTTAATGGATATTCCTGCTTAGGGGTTGGCTTGATTGCCACATGTATGATCCCTGGATCTATGGAAATCCAGCCACTGCAGCAAATCTAATGCTCATAATGGTAATAGTCTACTGCAGGCAGGAAAGCACAACAGCACTTCATTGGAGGCTGCACTGATGATGTTACCCAGCAGGGTAATGAAACGTCTGTGGAACAACAAACCAGCTTAGCGAGCCAACCAACCACAACATGTTACATTTTGTTCCATCTTCTAAATCATTAATATATATTGCGAGTAGCTAGGGTCCCAGCACCGAACCCTGTGGCACCCACCTAGTTACTGCTTGCCAATTTGAAAAGGACCCATTCGTTTCTACAATAACAAGGTGTAGAGCTGGGTGAACACAGCAGGCCAAGCAGCATCAGAGGAGCAGTATATTTCTGCTCCTCTGATGCTGCTTGGGCTGCTGTGTTCATCCAGCTCTGCACCTTGTTATCTCAGATTCTCCAGCATTTGCAGTCCCTACTGTCTCTGAAAAGCTATCCTGCT
Source organism: Ginglymostoma cirratum (assembly GCA_024137785.1). Classification (NCBI taxonomy): domain Eukaryota; kingdom Metazoa; phylum Chordata; class Chondrichthyes; order Orectolobiformes; family Ginglymostomatidae; genus Ginglymostoma; species Ginglymostoma cirratum. The sequence continues at coordinate 6,127,152 of JAHRHZ010000020.1, forward strand.
CCTCTGATGCTGCTTGGCCTGCTGTGTTCATCCAGCTCTGCACCTTGTTATTTCAGATTCTCCAGCATCTGCAGTTCCTGCTATCTCCATTCATTTCTACTCTTTGTTTCCTCTCTGCCAATCAGTTTCCTATCCATCTCAATAGACTTCCCCTGATCCCAAGCACTTTAATCTTGCACATTAATCTTTTATGTGGAACTTTTTCAAACGCTTTCTGAAGGTCCAAATATACTATGTCGACTGGCTCCCCTTGTCAACCCTTAAAGCTTTTTTTTGGCTGTTGTTAAAACTACACAACATACTTTTTTGAGAAACTTTCCAAATGTTGAAACTGTTGCAGGTTACCTTGTCACCACATGAAAGGTATTTATTTATTCTAGATCTGAGTATCAAAGTTACAGTTCAAAGCCCTCTGCCAATAAAATTCATTTGATTTCCATACCTGTAGCTTTTTTCTAAGGTCAGGAATATGTTGAATTTTTTAATCTTTATTTATTTGTGGGATGTGGGCATTGCTGGCTGGGCCAGCATTTATTGCACGTCCCCAGCTGTTCTTGAGAAGGTGGTGGTGAGCTGCCTTCTTGAACTGCTGCAGTCCATGTGCTGTGGGTTGACCCACAATGCCCTTAGGGAGGGAATTCCAGGATCTTGAAAAGTGATTATTTTTCAAACTCAGGATAAGAATTGGCTTGGTGGGGAACTTGCAGGGCGTGGTGTTTCCATGTTTCTGCTGCCCTTGTCCAGATGAATAGAAGTGATCATGGATCTGGAAGGTTTGGGTTTGGAAGAATGAATGTTTAATAATTGTACCTCAGTCTCAGCAACCCTGATGATAGTTGCTTTGTAAAGGATGAGTAAAAGTGGTGAAAGATAGACAAGAATATAGAAATGGCATCATAGGAGCAGGAAAACTTGACGTTTCGGGCCTAAACCC
>JAHRHZ010000020.1:6128185-6144289 GCA_024137785.1 Ginglymostoma cirratum
ATCCAGCCCCATGCTTGTTATCTCGGATTCTCCAGCATCTGCAGTACCTTTTGTCTCTCAAGAATATAGAAAGACAGCCAGAATAAAGCAAAAGCAAAAACTTCAAAAGTGTAAATAGCAGGTCAGACAGCATCTGTCATGAGGAAAGAGAGTTAATGTTTCAATCCTTTTCCATCAGGATTTGTAGATGTTAGCAATATAATAGGCTTTAAGCTAATGGTATGGGGGGAGTGGATAAAGATCAAAAGGAGAGGTCTGTATAGGTGCAGGGCAGGAGGGATTAAACAAAGCACAGTTGGTGGGCAAGACTGAAGGGAGTGGTAATGGAACAAGTAAAGAAGCAAAAGATGGAGAGAAGGTGGGAATGGCAGAAGGAGGATCAGTTGTGACTTGAAAGCAAATGAAGAGAAAAGCAAGACATTAAAATCACAATGTAGAACAGAAAAGAAAACTTGGTAGAAGCTAAAATCTGAAAACATCAGTCTCAGTGTTGAGTCTAGAAGGCTATAAAGTGCTTGAAAGAGAGATAAAGTGCTGTTCCTTGATCATGTTTTGAGTTTTGTCAGAACGGGAGGTTGAGATCTGAAAGGTCAATGTGGGACCAATGTGGAGGGTTGTAATGACAGACAACTGGAAATTTATGGTCATATTTCTGGAGGTGTTTCTCAAGGCAATTACTCATTCTCCAATTGATCACCTGAATGTGGAGCATACCACATTAAAAGCAGCAAATGCGATAAAATAAATTGAACCAAATACACCTAAATTGCCGTTTAATCTAGAAGAAGAGTTTGAGTCCTTGGATGGTGAGGACAGAAGAGATAAAATGGGGATACTGCATCCCTCGTGTTTGCATGGAAAGGTGCAGTAGGATGGAAGGCACCTGAATTAGCTCTTGCCTATGGTTTATTTTTATTTCATTCACAGGATGTGGTCATCACTGGCTAGGCCAGAATTTATTGCCCTTCCCCAGATGGCAGCTAAGAGTCGAGCACATTGGCTGTGGTATGGACTGCATTAGTGAACCAGATGGGTTTTTTCTGACAGTTGACAATGATTTCATGGTCACCATTGGACATTTAATTTCAGATGTTTGTTGATTTCTGCCATAGCATGATTTGAACGCAGGACCCCGGAACAATACCAGAGTCTCTGGGTTAAAAGCTTAACAATAACACCATTGGGTCATCACCTTCCCTCTCATGGTCACTGCAGTATCGAGCTCATGGTCAGAGTGATTGATTGAAGGTCTTTGAGCATATGGTCATGTCATTGATGTGCATCTCTATAGCAGTCACCATTAAATATGCAGGAAACAAACGTGGAAAACTGTTTAATTGAGAAATATCAAACAACCCCATATAAGATTATTTCATTTGTGGTCATGTTGAAGACAATATCAAGTAGAAATGATTATGTCAAAGAGAATGCAAAACTTTAATAGCAAGATGTTTTTATTATAATGCAGTATTTGTGATTACTGTAACTTATTTCAGATGCACTTAATGGCAAAATAATAGCGGAACTTTTTCTGAGGAAGGGTCACTTGACCCGAAACATTAACTCTGATTTCTCTCCGCAGAAGCTGCCAGACCTGCTGAGCTTTTCCAGCGATTTCTATTTTTGTTCCTGAATTTTAAATATATTCTGCCTTTAGCTTTAATTTGCTTGTTTTGTTTTTTGATTTGGGATTAAATTGCATTTTGCAGATATATAGAAGAACTCAAAGAAATTAACATAATGTTCTTATTATGAATAACATATACATAAGCTGAGACTTATCTATACGCAAATCTGAGTATTTTGAGAAGCTGAAAGTACATATTCTGTAAGGAAAATTATTTCACAATAAATTGGACAGTACTAATTACAAATAACTCCGTGGATTTTATTCAAAGTAAAAACCAGTGGAAATAACATTTTTTTAAGAATCCAGTGTTGCTTATCACTCATTAATAGTGCCTGTAAAATCTAACATTTCTGTTATGGAGTTTCCCAACGCAATAGAATGATGGTTTCCCTAAGTATTGACAACATTTTCAGTCAAAATATGCGCATTTTCTTTCATATAATATTCATATGAAATCAATACGTTTCAGAATTCTGAAGATGAATGTCCAATGAGTGGATTAAGAAAATTAATATTCACCTATTGTTCTCATATCCTAGTTCCCAAGGATTGGACCATAAACTTCCATGCGATTGGTTCACACGTGTAGGAAAGAATGAGTAAAAGAGCAATCTGGTACACCATGTAATAAGGAAGGCAAATAGATTTTGGTAATTATTGCTGAAGGAATAGAATATAAAAGTAGGGAAGTATTGTTGCAACTGTACAAGGCATTAGTGAGACCACACCTCCGAGTATTGCATTCAATTTTTGTCCCCTTACTTGAGGAGGGAGGTAGTTGTTTTGGAGGCAGTTCAGAGGAGGTTCATTAGATCATGTCGAGGAATGAGAGGTTTGTTTTATGAAGAAAGATTGAGCAGGTTAGACCTATAGTCTCTGGACTTTTGAAGAATAAGAGGGGATCTAATTGAGGTATATAAAACACCAAAGGGGATTGACAAAGTACATGCAGAGAGGATGTTTCCTCTTGTGTGGGGCGATCTAGAATGAGAGGTCATAGCTTTAGGATAAGGAGTAACAGATTTAAAAAAGTGACGAGGAGAAATTGCTTCTCACAAAGAGTTATGAATCTGTGGAATTCATCACCCCTGAGTCCAGTGGATGCTGGGAATGGAGTAAATTTAAGGAGGAGATAGACAGATTTTAATTAGTAACTGATTAAAGAGTTATGGGGAGCAGGCTGGAGAATGGAGTTGAGGCTGAGATGAGATCAGCCACGATCATATTAAATGGTGGAGCAGGCTCAAAGGGCTGAATTGACTACTCCTGCTCCTAATTCTTATGTCTAGACATTGCTTTCTGCAGGATGGCTGACCAGGAAACCATACCACTCTTGCCCCTTGCCTTCGGGTATGAAGGTATAATACAACAACACATGCTCTGTTTCGACTGAACCATAAGATGCCAGTCAAGGTAAGGGATGAATGTACACTTAGCCATGCATTGTAACCTTGTATGTAATCTGAGAACTGTGGTGGTAAGTGACATGGAGCAATAACTTTTAGAAATTTACCTGAAAATTCTAACATTCAGAAGAGTTTCCAGTGAAAGGGTATGCTTAGTTCTTCACTACATTTGGACATTTTGGGATTTAATGATTTGTGGTATATTGGTTTAGGCTCTCAGTAGATTTCAGACCTTTGAAAATAGAATAAAACATTTGGGTACAAAAGAAGATGAAACGTTTTAGAGAAGGAAATATGCTGTCCTTGCCTGGTCTGGTCTGATCTGCATAAGACTTCAAACTCACTGACTATAATCAAGAAAGAGATACATCATTTTTAGATTGTAATGGGTATCAAAGGGCATGCAGAGGAAGTCGAATAAGGCATTGAGATAGAGGATCAGCTATCATTATATAGAATGGTGGTGCAAGCTTGAAGGGCCTATTCCTGCCCTGTGTTTCAAACCTACAACAATGTGGTTGACCTTTAACTGCCCTCTGATTTGGCCTAGCAAACCACTCAATCCAAAGAATGCTGACCTTCCTAGTGACTCTCTCATCCCATGAAGGAATAAAGAAGGAAGAATGTGAATTGTCCTATGAATGGTATAATTGATTGAGCTGAAGTGGTAGTGACAGAGTTGGTAATTAGCAATGACAAGTAAGCTTTGACAATGCATTATAGAAAGCAATACACTGACAAATCAAACCCCTATTAAACTGCATTGTTAGAAGAGGCAAAGAATTTAGAAAAAAGATAATTGGACAAATGAAAGATTCTAAATGACTCAACCTTCCAGAGGTAACGCCACATATACTTCCTTGTCTACTTAAAAATTCCTAAAAAAAAATGTAAGTCTTTTGCTTTGGTGGCACATAAGCATGCAGATCAAGCTTTTTGAAATTGATCTTAGTTGGTAAATAGGTAGAATAGATGTTATCTTGTTTATGGCATTTAAACAGCAATTTGAAACTCAAAGAAGTGACAAGTTAATGATTTACTCCATATTGTAGGAAGTCGTGTGTGGATCTGTCGAATAAAATATATTTTGAGACAAAGATCAGACTTCTCCTTCAGGGCGACAGCTCTTTCTCTGTATTTGTTTTCACAACTTTTCTTCATTTTCTGTTATCAGTAGTCTGTCTCCTTTCAACTGATTTCCTGTATATTGGAAGACACAATAAATATGGTCATTGATACAATATTTGCTGCAAAATAACCTACACATTCACTTCTGAGATAGTAGGAACTGCAGATGCTGGAGAATCTGAAATAACAAGATGTGGAGCTGGATGAACACAGCAGGTCAAGCAGCATCAGAGGAGCAGGAAAGCTCCTGCTCCTATGATGCTGCTTGGCCTGCCACATTCACTTCTGAACCCTTTTGTAAAATCATTCAGTTATGTGCATCACTAGGGAATTGATTTTATTAAGGAATTAAAAAAAACTATGGCTAATAACTTAAATAAGGTTGAAAAACTACTGGTGTTGTTTCATTAAACTAAAGTTGAATGAGATGGATCATTTGTTCCTTATTTTAAGTTTTCTGTTCGAAATTGGTCAGTGAAAAGATATGATAACCATTCCACCTTCCTGTCTTTATCATTTGATGAATGTTTAAATGCATTGCGTTAATTAGTCTAGAGTTTTGTTCGTACACAACAACAGCACAGTGTGGGATTTGTATTGTCCAGTTTACGGTGGACAGATTGCTAATATTTTTAGAATATCGATTGGAGGTGGGTGCAAGGTAAAAGAAAACATTGTTATATAGCAGTTGGATTTAAATGTTAAGTTCCTAAAGTTATGCTTCACTGAAGTGAGGTGCTGAAAATCAAGCTCCATATTCCAGGAATTGTAACAAATGTTAAAAATGTTATCAAAGCATGAAAGTGCACAGAGATAACAAGCATGGGGCTGGATGAACACAGCAGGCCAAGCAGCATCATAGGAGCAGGAAAACTTGATGTTTCGGGCCTAGACCCTTCATCAGAAATGGGGGAGGGGAAGAGGGTTCTGAAACAAATAGGGAGAGAGGGGGAGGCGGATAGAAGATGGATAGAGGAGAGGATAGGTGGAGAGGAGGCAGACAAGTCAAAGAGGCGGGGATGAAGCCAGTAAAGGTGAGTGTAGGTGGGGAAGTAGGGAGGAGATAGGTCAGTCCAGGGATGACGGACAGGTCAAGGGGGCAGGATGAGGTTAGTAGGTAGGAGATGGGGATGGGGCTTGAGGTGGGAGGAGGGGATAGGTGAGAGGAAGGACAGGTTAGGGAGGCGGAGATGAGCTGGGCTGGTTTTGGGATGCGGTTAGGGGAGGGGAGATTTTGAAGCTTGTGAAATCCACATTGATACCACTGGGCTGCAGGGTTCCCAGGCTGAACATGATTTGCTGTTCCTGCAGCCTTCGGGTGGCATCATTGTGGCATTGCAGGAGGCCCAGGATGGACATGTCGTCTGAGGAATGGGAGGGGGAGTTGAAATGGTTCGCGACTGGGAGGTGCAGTTGTTTGTTGCGAACTGAGCGCGGGTGTTCTGCAAAGCGGTCCCCAAGCCTCCGCTTAGTTTCCCCGATGTGGAGGAAGCCACAACGGGTATAGCAGATGCAGTATACCACATTGGCAGATGTGCAGGTGAACATCTGCCTGATGTGGAAAGTCTTCTTGGGGCCTGGGATTGGGGTGAGGGAGGAGGTGTGGGGGCAGGTGTAGCACTTCCTGCGGTTGCAGGGAAAAGTGCCGGGTGTGGTGGGGCTGGAGGGGAGTGTGGAGGGGACAAGGGAGTCGCGGAGGGAGTGGTCCCTCCGGAAGGCAGATAAGGGTGGGGAGGGAAAAATGTCTTTAGTGGTGGGGTCAGATTGCAGATGGCGGAAGTGTCGGAGGATGATGCGTTGGATCCGGAGGTTGGTGGGGTGGTACGTGAGGACGAGGGGGATTCTTTTTTGGTTATTATTGCGGGGACGGGGTGTGAGGGATGAGTTACGGGAAATGCGGGAGACACGGTCGAGGGCGTTCTCGACCACTGTCGGGGGGGGAAGTTGTGGTCCTTGAAGAATGAGGACATCTGAGATGTACGGGAGTGGAATGCCTCATCCTGGGAGCAGATGCGGCAGAGGCAAAGGAATTGGGAATAGGGGATGGCATTTTTGCAGGAAGGTGGGTGGGAGGAGGTGTATTCCAGGTAGCTGTGGGAGTCAGTGGGCTTGAAATGGACATCGGTTTCTTGGTGGTTACCCGAGATGGAGACAGAGAGGTCCAGGAAGGAGAGAGAAGTGTTGGAGATGGTCCAGGTGAACTTCAGGTTGGGGTGGAAGGTGTTGGTGAAGTGGATGAACTGTTCGAGCTCCTCGTGGGAGCACGAGGCGGCGCCGATACAGTCATCAATGTAACGGAGGAAGAGGTGGGGTTTAGGGCCAGTGTAGGTACGGAAGAGGGATTGTTCCACGTTACCTACAAAGAGGCAGGCACAGCTTGGGCCCATGCAGGTACCCATGGCCACCCCCTTTGTCTGTAGGAAGTGGGAGGAATTGAAAGAGAAGTTGTTGAGGGTGAGGACGAGTTCGGCTAAGCGGATGAGGGTGTCGGTGGAGGGGGATTGGTCAGTTCTGCGGGACAGGAAGAAGCAGAGGGCCTTTAGGCCATCTGCATGGGGAATGCAGGTGTATAGGGACTGGACATCCGTAGTAAAAGTGAGGTGTTGGGGACCGGGGAATTGGAAGTTCTGGAGGAGGTCGAGGGCGTGGGTGGTGTCACGGACGTAGGTGGGGAGTTCCTGGACCAAGGGGGTGAAAATGGAGTCTAGGTAGGTGGAGATGAGTTCGGTGGGGCAGGAGCAGGCGGAGACAATGGGTCGAGCAGGGCAATCAGGTTTGTGGATTTTGGGAAGGAGATAGAAGCGGGCGGTGCGGGGTTGGGGAACGATGAGGTTGGAGACGGTGGGTGGGATGTCACCTGAGGTGCACAATTTACTTGTTGGGTAGGCCCAGGTTAACAGATAACATGGAAGAGGTTGGCATACTTGACAAAATCTAGTATTTATTACGGGCTCGTGTTGTGTCCAGGCAAGGTCCAACAGCAAGGTCCTGGTCTGGTCTCTCAGCACCTCTCAGCCTGGTCTCTCAGAGGTATGTCAGCCAGTCTCTTGGCAGCTTGTGGCAGTATTTCAGCTTGGCATGTGAGTGGATCCTGCCCGGGCATGTTCCTGAGGCCTGGGTGAAATCGGAGAGGTGGCAGGTTCAACAGCAGTGACAGTATTTGGGATGGTGTTGGTGTCAGTGTGGAGAACAGACAGCTGAAGTCTCCCCAGAGAGCACGATAAGTGGAGGACTCATCAAAGGCTGTTGAACTTTTAACTTTATTTTCCTTGTTTAAACTACGAAAGTCTTTAATGTTTAATTTTCTCTTATTGTATGAAGCAATGCTTAGCTTTTTATCTCTCGTTTCTCTTACTACTTTTTACCTAAGCTTGTTTTGTATCTCGGTACCTTGGTGCCATTATACACTTTTAACTATGCTCCTATTCTTCTGTACTGGAGTACACATGACAATAAAATCTGAAAAAAAGGATTCTAACAACAGATGAGCAAGTGTGATGTGTCAATATAAGCTTGGTAACATTTGCAGTACACAAATGCCAGGCAATAACCATCTCCAAGACGAGAGAATCTCACTACTGTCCCTTGACATTCCATGGCATGACCATCACTGGAACCCCTCCCACGGTCACCAATCTAGGGGTCACCATCAGGATTACGTGCTGAGGGATGCAATAAAGCTTCGGACAGGCACAGTAGGGAAGGATGACCAATCTTTGTCTTTCAGATTTTTGTCTTTCTGCCAAAGATAACAAGGGTCCGTTCAGTTGTCAAATCCTCACGTTGCCTCGAAATGAATGTAAATAGCTTTCTGCATGAGAACAAAATGCTTTGTTTTTGCAACTGAAGGAAAGCTCTGGGAATGTCAAATTCCAATGTGTCGTTTGTTTGTTTTTCATTGCAAAAACTGCACAGAACTGTTTTTTTTTAATTCATTCATGGGATGAGGGCGTCTCTGGCTAGGCCAGCATTTACTACTCATCCCTAATAGGCCAGACAGCAGTTGAGAGTCAACCACATTGCTGTGGGTCTGGAGTCACACATAGGCCAGACCAGGTAAGGAAGGCAGCTTCCTTCCCTAAAGGACATTTGTGAACCAGATGAGTTTTTCCGTCATTCAACAATGGATTCATGGTAAACATTAAACTCTTTATTCAATGTTTTAAACTGAATTCAAATTCCACCAACTGCCATGATGGGATTTGAACCCAGAACATACGCCTGGATAAACAGTACAGTGGTAATGCCTCTACGCCATTGCCTTCCCTTAAGGACCTTTTGAATACACTTATAGGTTTTTTTTGTGAATAAAGTATGTTTTTGCAATTTTAAACATTGACCAGAAACTCAACTGGACTCACCATTATAAATAGCGTGAGCACAAGAGCAGGTCAGGGGCTAGGAATATTGTGGCGAGTAAATCCCCTGCGTATTCCCCAAAGCCTATCCATCATCCACAGGGCACAAGTCAGGAATGTGACGGAACACTCCCTACTTGCCTGGATGAGTACAGCTCCAACAACACTCAAAAAGCTTGACACAATCCAGGACACATCAGCCTTTTTGATTGGCACCATATCCACACACGTTCCACTCCCTCCACCATCGACATTCAGTAGCAGGAATGTGTACTATCTACAAGATGCACTGCAGAAATTCATCAAAGATCCTTAGACAGCACCTTCCAAACCCATGACCACTTGCATCGAGAAGGACAAGCCAGCAGATACATGGGAACACAGCCACCTGTAACTTCCCCTCCAAGATATTCACCATCCTGACTTAGAAATATACCACTGTTTCTTCAGTGTCGCTGGGTCAAAATCCTGGAATTCCCTCCCTAATAGCACTGTGTGTCTACCACAGCACCTGGACAGCGATGGTTCAAGAAGACAGCTTACCACACCTTCTCAAGGCCAACTAGGGACAGGCAATAAATGCTTCCAGCCACTGGTGTGCATGTCCCACGATTGAATAAAAGAAAACACTGAAAATAATAAAAAGAGTAGGCCATTTGGCTCTTCAAGCCTGATCATTCATTGTGATCATGGCTGATCATCCATCTCAATATCCTATTCCCACATTTCCCTCATATTGTTTGATCCCTTTAGTTGCAAGTGCTATATCCAACTTCTTCTTGCAATCAAAGAATGTTTTGGCCTTGATTCATTTCTGTGGCAGAGAATTCCACAGGGCCCCCACTCTCTGGGTGAAGAAAGTTCTCCTCAGCTCAGCCCTAAAAGGAAAGTGACATATTAAGATGTTGACAAGGAAGATTTTCTGGCCCATGTAGATTGTTCTCATTGGCTTGGTAACATGATAGGAATTGAGCACAAAGAATATAAATGCTTGCAACAAACCAATTTGTTTTCCCATTTGAAGTTAATTGTAAAAAGAATGATGCCTTTCATTCACACTCATACATACATATGCAAAAAAGACTGTTTATTAAGGAAAATAACCAATAATTAATAGAAATAGGAAATAATAGAAAATTTTCTGGCCTTGAATACTTGCAGGCCTTATTATGAAGGAGCCCCAGGCAGCGACTAGAGTAAATCATTTACTGAAAGAGTGGGGATGAACTAGCCAGGAGATATTCTGCACTGAGGGAGTGGGGAGCACAGATTTATTAATAAGCTGAAACTGGTTGAATGGGTGGGATTTGAACTAAACATGGCAGGAAATATTTACATTTTCCACCAGCAGGAAAAGTGTGGCTTTAGAAAATCTGTGCAGTCTTTACTCATTCTGTGCTGTTGTCCTCAAATCATTGGATCACATTCAAAGCAAGATATCACAAACATAATGCAGGAAAGTAACCCAGTTACTACTTAAGCATCAACTCTCCAATCAGTTCACTTAGCAGATAAAGATTGCCTTTACAATCATTTTGAATAAGGGAAGTTAAATAATTGACACTTGAACAGTCAACCGTGAAAGTAAATATTACATCAACGCACGAATCTCTGAAAATGAAAATGTATTAGAGCAGATCTTTTAGGAAAATGAAAGCAACGCTCAACATTAAAACATCTCTGTGTTAAAGCCTCTGTGAGGATCACTCTGCCTCAGTGATTGTGATAACTTTATTTCATAAGAGGAGGCTATCGGAGTACAACCTTGAGTGTTGTGTGAATGAACTCCAATTTAAACTGCTGAGCAATACGGCTGACATAAGTGTGGGCCGTTGCATAGAATTTTGAAATAACCTTGTACAGATAACAAGTTATCCAAAGGCATGTGTACCCTTTGGGGAGAAAAAAACCCCTGTTGAAACTGTGTCAAAAATTTCAATACAACTGCTTGATGTTACAGTGACAGGGCACTTTAAAAAATGGACATCAACTTAATTACAAATCACTAATTGAAACCAACCAGTTATATGGAGAATAAAGAGCTGCTGTACAGTACTAATGATTCACACTTGTGCCATTATTTGTGACAGTCACAGGTAGATAGGATAGTGAAGAAGGCATTTGATATGCTTGCCTCTATTGGTCAGTACATTGAGTATAGGAGTTGGGAGGTTATGTTGTCGCTGTACAGGACATTAATTAGGCCACTTTTGGAATATTGCATTCAATTCTGGTCTCTCTGCTATAGGAAAGATGTTTTTAAACTTAAAAGGGTTCAGGAAAGATTTACAAGGATGTTGCCAGGTTTGGGGGATTTGAGCTATAGGGAGCAGCTGAATAGGCTGGGGCTATTTTCCTTGGATCATCAGAGGTTGAAAGGTGACCTTATAGAGGTTTATAAAACCATGAGGCACATGGATAGGGTGAATAGTCAAAGTCTTTTCTTCAGGGTAGGAGAGTTCAAAGCAAGACGGCATAGGTTTTAGCTGAAAGAGGAAAGATTTACAAGGGACCTTAGAGACAACTTTTTCATGCAGAGGGCAGTGCGTGTCTGGAATGAGCTGCCAGAGGAAGTGGTGGGAGCTGGTACAATTACAACCTTTAACAGGCATCTGGATGGGTATATGGATAGGTGAGGCTTAGAGGGATATGAGCCAAATGCTGGCAAATGGGACTAGATTAATTTAGGATATGCGGTCGGCATGGATGAGTTGGACTGAAAGGTCTGTTTCTGTGTTATATATCTCTATAACACTATCGCTAAATCTGAGTAGTTTGCAAATGAATAAAAGTCAGAGATTATAGCAGTAATCTTATATTTTTTGATTGACCTATGTAAATTACTGAGGTTTCCTGGCTGTGCACAAATTGACCTCGACTGTCATTTTGATAGTGGCAACAACTTGCATTTATATAGCATCCTCACTGGACCAGTTATCCAATATAACAAGCATGGGGCTGGATGAACACAGCAGGTCAAACAGCATCATAGGAGCAGGAAAACTTGACGTTTCGGGCCTAAACCCTTCAATATCATTTGCATTGAGCTCAAAAGGAAATTTTGGGATAGACAACCAAGGTGGGGTTTAAGGAGTGCCTTAGAGAGGTACAGAAAGGTTTAGAGAATTAATTCCACAGTTTTAGAACCAAGGTAACTGAAGACACAGCCCCAATAGTAGATAGAGATAAGATGGGGATGTGCAGAAGGCCAGGGCTGGAGGAATGCAGTATCATGGAGGGTTGTATGGCTGGAAAGATGGCACTGGTGACAGGGTTGCCAGTTTACTCTTACATTTATTTATTCACAGGATGTGGGCATCACCAGCTGGGTCAATGTTTATTGTCCATTCCCTAACAGTTAAGGATCAGCCACATTGCTGTGGATCAGGAGTCACACGTAGGTCAGAATAGGTGAGAGCAGCAGGTTTCTTCCCTAAACAGCATTAGAATTTCCAATTTAAAGTTTAGAATTAAGTTTCATTGTCAAATATGAAAGTACAGGGATGCAGGAGTACAGTGAAAAGTTTACAAAGTAGCCATTCATGGCGCTATCTTAGGTACAAGGTACCCAGGTACAAAATCTTAGGTAAAAAGTAGAAAAATAAATATAAAAGTTCAACATTACAGCTCTTGTCCAAAACAGATGGGTTATCATTGACAATGATTTCAGCGTCATCATTAGACTCTTCCTCCTGCCCCACTTGTCATGGCAGGATTTCAACTGGGCCCCCAGAACATTACCCGTGTCTCCAGAATAAAGTTGATAATAGTCTATTGATAATATCATTGATCCATCACCTTCCCAAAGAGATGTTCTGACTGCACTGAGTGAGAGAATCAGGCTTGCCTCAGATAAGAGGGCTGTCGTAGTGGCAGGGTACGTAGTTAATGAGGTGTGTTTGAGATGGCAGTGCAGGGAAATTCACTCAGATAGAATCCTTCGTGAAATTAAAGAACTGAAGATGCAGTCCATGATGTTTATGTGGATTGGGTTCAAAATACTCCAGGATGGAATTTCCAAACATTGTGAAGTGACATATAAAACATTTTAGTGGATGCATATCTTTAGCTAAGATTAATATGTGAGTTTGAGCTGAGGCAATGTGATGTAGCAGAAAATCTTGAAAAGAAACACAAATTTATCCCCTCTTCGTGATGCAGAGCCTGGCTATATTTCGCTTGCCTGACTGTTCCAAAGAGATGGCTAATATATAAATTATTTATTAGTTGTGGCTGCCAGCCTTTGCTTCTCTGACATTTGCAGTCTTTGAGTCTCATGTGAAATATTTCATCCCAAAAGACATATATTTAAGCTGAGAGACAGCAAGAACTGCTGATGCTGGAGTCAGAGATAACACAGTGTGGAGCTGGAGGAACACAGCAGGCCAGGCAGCACCAGAGGAGCAGGAAAGTTGATGTTTCGGGTCAGGACCCTTCTTCATAAATGGGTGAGGGGGAAGGGAGCTCAGGAATATAGCGAGAGAGGAGGGATAGGGCTGGGGAAGGTAGGTGGGATGGTGATAGGTGAGAGCAGGTAGGGAGTGGTCAGTGGGATGGGAAGAGCGGATAGGTGGGAGAGAAGCTGGTCAGGTTGTGTCAGGTCAAGGGGGTGGGGATGAGAGGGAGGGTTGGACGTGGGATGAGGCCGGGAGTGGGGCGATTTTAAAAGTGGTGAACTCCATATTGTGCTCTTCCAGCTCCATACTTTTAAACTGTGTACTTGCTGCCAAGAAATTAGCTAAAGTTGAGCATGCACCATTTAAAGAAACTTCAAACAGCAATTTTTTTGAAAAGTATTTATAGTTACAATGATAGAACAATAGGTTGGCTAACTGTGGTAAAAACAGAATAAAAGAAGGACTCATCTCCAGCACTTTATATTGGTAAGGTAAGGTCACCATCGTACCACACTGTCATTAGAGAAACAACTGGTGGTGAAATTGATGAGTTTCCGGTCTTCAATGACAAGAAGCTTATCATGCTGCTGCCAGAGGCCTTGGTGTTCTGTCCCGCTTGTTATTTATATGCCTCAGTTTGCTGGGGTAATTGGTATTATTTCCGGTTCTGTTTCTCAGTGGTTTGTACACAGGGTCTAATTCATGTATTTGTTGAAGGAGCCCCGGTTAGAATATCAGGCCTCCAAGAATTCCCTGGCCTGTCTCTGTTTATCTTGTGTGATTATGGATGTGTTGTCCCAGTCAAATTCATGTCCGTCTTTGTCCGGGCGTAGTGAGACCAGCCAGAATTTGTTGTGTCTCTTGGTGGCTAGTTGGTGTTTGTGTATCTATATTGTCAGTTTTCTTCTGGAATTAGATGTACATAACGCAGTATTGAAAGATTCAACGATGCATATATTACAATCACAGGCGTTTTAGTGCTTGGGTTAATATTAAGCTATTTGATTACAATCAATGGCACGCTTCAATGTGCATGTCATGCTTCAAGGGGTGTCAGTTAGTATGGAGTCTGAGACCCTTATACCCTCATGCTATGATGCCATGATGATATCGCAAGAGTGTCTCTTAAATGTAAACCGCATAATAAAATCACTCAACATGGTTATTTTCCCAAATATAAAAAAAAGATAAACATGGTTACACGTAGGCAGACATTGTCAATCCAATAATCAGGCAAACAGGTTTAAAAAAAGGAACTTACAAAATTAATATTTTAAACTTAAATGTAACGCTTTGCACTTTTGACAAATAGTTTGACCTGGTAGTTGTATATCTGTCTGGAGAGGTGTGTGTTTGCAGTTGACATTTAGTTGCTGTCTCTCAACATTACAGCACAGCCATCATCAGCAGAGTTTTCTTCATCATTGTCAGAGATTTTTCCTCAATCATGATGGAGAGTTTATAAAATCATACGTTGCTCTGACTGGCTTCTGTTCCCATGCAGCATATCACCACGATCTGTAATGATTTTGTACCCCTGGGGCTGGTTGCATATTCTAAGAGACTTTCCTGGAATGCAATTACTTGGTATTTGTATTTCCAACTCACACTGTCTACTGAGTGTGCAGTTGTGGTAGTTCTCTGCCTTCTCACTAGCCCTGTATCTCTTTCATCCTTCTCTATCTTTGACAAAGAATTCCCCATATCTCTTTATGATCAGATAAATGATTGCTGGGCAAGATTGTTCACACTTGCCTTCTGAGCATAAGCATTGTTGAGGGTAATGATCGCTCCTCCTTTTAGGTTTAATGGAAATGAGGCAATGCATGGTAAAATTGTGTTCGCTGCTTGACCCTTGATGACCATTGATTTGATTTACATGTGCCATACACTTGGTTGGAGTGTTTGAGAGAGGATAGTAGGAGGCATTGTGATATGTATAGGTCACTCCTCACTCAGCGCCCATCTTGAAATAATTGGCCTGTGAATTGCAGTCTATTCTCAGACTCTATCCATTCCTGGACACTAAACAAACTGAAAATAGAGGTCATTGCACAGTGACAGTTGTGTTCATTGTATTGATAGGCAGCCAAACAATGGGAAATTTGGAGAAGTGAACTGTCACAAAGACTGTTCATCTTTCTTGTGAAAAAAGGTCTGTTGTTATTTTTGTCCAAGGTGTTAATGGCTCAGATCTTTTATAAATAATCTACAAACCTTGCAGTTGCTCATCTTTGGCATTTAATGATTGCGATGGTCTATGTTATCTTAGTGTCCAGGGATGTCCAGGCTATGTGGATTAGCCATGGAGAAATGCTGGGTTACAGGGACAGAGTTAGCGGGGTCCTTTTGGGTAAGATGCTCTTCGGAGGGTTGGTGTGGGTTTGATGGGCCAAATACTGTACAGATTCTATGGTCACTAAAGCTTT
This sequence comes from Ginglymostoma cirratum, assembly GCA_024137785.1. Lineage (NCBI taxonomy): Eukaryota > Metazoa > Chordata > Chondrichthyes > Orectolobiformes > Ginglymostomatidae > Ginglymostoma > Ginglymostoma cirratum. Next base: position 6,143,534 of record JAHRHZ010000020.1, read on the forward strand.
GACCAATGTTTAACAGATCAACCTTATGAATGTCTACAACTTCAGCTGATTTGATTATGTCAAGTGTTGCAGTGGGTGTGGGTTGAATCTCACGAATTGTGACTATACTGAGATTTGTGCATACTGGTTGTCCTGCCACTGATAGACCATTGGTATCTATTAGGTAGATGATTTCTGGAAGCCAAGATAAGTTTTTTTACTGACACTGTAGTGTGATTATGCCAATACGTAGAGTTGGTAATCTACTTTATGCTGTGAGATGGTCTCTCATGGTTTGTTCCATGAAGCACCACTTGCTAGGTTCATGTCCTTCAGGAAGCATAGTGGCATAAGGTTGGCACCAGCTCCTTAGCTGATTTTAGTTTTGAGATGTTAAAGACACATGTTGTTAATGGTTCTAAAAGCTGTGCGTTGCATGGTATGTGAGGTCAATGATATGGAAAGTTTGCTCACCCTCTGGAATTTGTCTTTTGCACAGTTGTCTGTGACCTTCGTCAGTGCATTTGCATTTGCAGCAGCAAACTAGTCAACGATCTCTTGGGGCTTTTTGTCCAAATGACATGAGTTGGAGTGTCTTAATCCTAAAGTTTATTCTCACCTTGAGTTGGTCTTCATGTGCCCTCCAGACCTTTTCTGAAATTTTCTGATCTTTTGCAGAAAGACTGAATGGGTCGATTCTGCAAAATCCCTCCTTGCTAGTGGCAAGAAGACTCCCAGAGACTTCTTGGTAACAAGCATGGGGCTGGATGAACACAG
>JAHRHZ010000020.1:6144689-6209361 GCA_024137785.1 Ginglymostoma cirratum
GGCCTAAACCCTTTTCTGATGAAGGGTTTAGGCCCGAAACGTCAAGTTTTCCTGCTCCTATGATGCTGCTTGACTTGCTGTGTTCATCCAGCCCCATGCTTGTGATCTCGGATTCTCCAGCATCTGCAGTACCTTTTATCTCTCCCAGAGATTTCTTTTTGTTTTTCAATATTCATTTGATGGATGTGGGCGTTGCTAACTGGCCAGCGTTTATTCCTCATCCCGAGTTGCCCTTGAGAAAGTGATGTTGGTGATGGCCTTCTTAAACCACTGCATTCTACCTGCTGAGGCACTAGGGAGGGAATTCCAGAAATTTTCCCCCTGGATCCCTTTTGATTTTGCCAGGCAGCCTTGATGCCACACTTGGTTGAATGCAGCCTTGATGTCAACGGCTGTCAAACTCACCTCTGGAGTTCAGCTCTTCTTTTCATGTTTGAACCAAGGCTGTAATGAGGTCAGGAGCTGCGTGGCCCTGGCAGAACCCAAACTGGACATCACTGAGCAGGTTATTTCTGAGCATGTGCTGCTTGACAGCACTGTTATTGACACCTTCCATCACTTTACTGATGATCAAGAGTAGGCTTATGCAACGGTAATTGGCTGGTTTGGATTTGTCCTGATTTTTACGTACAGAACATGCCTGGGCAATTTTCCACATTGATCTCTTCTTCAGATTGTATATCATTGGATTGACATATGTTGCTTGAATAGCTACAATTCACTGAAGGTATCATTGGCTACCTAATCCATAGTTAAATTTTTGACTTTCGTTTTTGTTGAAGTTTTTTTTAGACTACAGTGTGGTTTCGTTCTTTTACTTGTTTTGGCTTTCCCTCGTTTGTTCCTGTTTGACCTTACTTTTCATAGTTGCTGGTCTTTTACTGGGCTTCAATCAGTTTTGAAATGGTTCCTTCAGGAAATGCAGGCCTGTAGTAGCAGATTTTTGCCTCTGGATGACAGTTGTGACAAAAAGGCGTGATACTGTCATTTGAGGCGTTAGGGTTAGGGTCTAGGCCCGAAATGTCAAGCTTTCCTGCTCCTATGATGCTGCTTGGCCTGCTGTGTTCATCCAGCTCTACACCTTGTTACCCCATACTGTCATTTGGCTTCCCTTTGATTTTATATTGAATTGGAGAGATAAAATGGCAGAACCAACTGACCTCTGCGCACAGGTAAGACTGAATAATTTAGGAACCATTGTTTAGTATCTTAAAAGGTGTTTCGGGGTGCTCCGTATTTATGCTGTAAAAAGACTTTAACAGCTTTTATTGAATGTAAATTGGAAATAGTTATTTAACTTATGTTAGCTTCTTTAATAGAACTTATATTTGAAGTGGCTAGAAAGTAGCTTTGCCCTCTGGCTGTTCATTTACAATTCTCAACCGACAAAGAAAAGTGCTGTTAGCTTTCTGAATGCTTTGAAGGCTGGGACTGTTGTCTAGTTGATATCCGATGAGGTTCCTAAGTGTCTGCCCTTGGGACTCTGGGCATTTTATAAACATCAAAGAACAAGAACAAAGAACAAAGAAACTTACAGCACAGGAACAGGCCCTTCGGCCCTCCAAGCCTGCGCCGATCCAGATCCTCTATTTAAACCTGTCGCCTATTTTCCAAGGACCTGTATCCCTCTGCTCCCTGCCCATTCATGTACCTGTCTAGATACATCGTAAATGATGCCATCGTGCCCGCCTCTACCACCTCCGCTGGCAACACGTTCCAGGCACCCACCACCCTCTGCGTAAAGAACTTTCCACGCATATCTCCCTTAGACTTTTCCCCTCTCACCTTGAAATCATGACCCCGAGTAATTGAGTCCCCCACTCTGGGAAAAAGCTTCTTGCTATCCATCCTGTCTATACCTGTCATGATTTTGTAGACCTCAATCAGGTCCCCGCTCAAACTCCGTCTTTCTAATGTAAATAATCCTAATCTACTCAAACTCTCTTCATAGCTAGCGCCCTCCATACCAGGCAACATCCTGGTGAACCTCGTCTGCACCCTCTCCAAAGCATCCACATCCTTTTGGTAATGTGGCAACCAGAACTGTACACAGTATTCCAAATGTGGTCGAACCAAAGTCCTATACAACTGTAACATGACCTGCCAACTCTTGTACTCAATACCCCGTCCGATGAATGAAATCATGCCGTATGTCTTCTTGACCACTCTATCAACCTGTGTTGCCACCTTCAGGGTAAAATGGACCTGAACACCCAGATCTCTCTGTACATCAATTTCCCCCAGGGCTTTTCCATTTACCGTATAGTTCGCCCTTAAATTGGATCTTCCAAAATTCATCACCTCGCATTTGCCTGGATTGAACTCCATCTGCCATTTCTCCACCCAACTCTCCAATCTATCTATATTCTGCTGCATTCTCCGACAGTCCCCTTCACTATCTGCTACTTCACCAATCTTAGTGTCATCTGCAAACTTGCTAATCATCCATCTACACCTTCCTCCAGATCATTTCCGTATATCACAAAAAACAGTGGTCCCAACACGGATCCCTGTGGAACACCAATGGTCACAGTTCTCCATTTTGAGAAACTCCCTTCCACTACAACTCTCTGTTTCCTGTTGCTCAGCCAGTTGTCTATCCATCTAGCTAGTACACCTTGGACCCCATGTCACTTCACTTTCTCCATTAGCCTACCATGGGGAACCTTATCAAATGTCTTCCTGAAGTCCATGTATATGATATCTACAGCCCTTCCCTCATCTATCAACTTTGTCACTTTCTCAAAGAATTCTATTAAGTTGGTAAGACATGACCTTCCCTGCCCAAAACCATGCTGCCTATCACTAATAAGCCCATTTTCTTCCAAATGTAAATAGATCCTATCCCTCAGTATCTTCTCCAGCAGCTTCCCCACCACTGACATCAGGCTCACCGGTCTAGAATTACCTGGATTATCCTTACTACCATTCTTAAACAAGGGGACAAGATTAGCAATTCTCCAGTCCTCCGGGACCTCACCCATGCTCAAGGATGCTGCAAAGATATCTGTTAAGGCCCCAGCTATTTCCTCGCTCGCTTCTCTCAGTAACCTGGGATAGATCCCATCCGGACCTGGGGACTTGTCCACCCTAATGCCTTTTAGAATATCCAACACTTACCCGTTCCTTATGCCGACTTGACCTAGAGTAATCAAACATCTATCCTAACCTCAACATCTGTCATGTCCCTCTCCTCAGTGAATACTGACTCAAAGTACTCATTAAGAATTTCACTCATTTTCTCTGACTCCTCGCATAACTTCCCTCCTTTGTCCTTGAGTGGGCCAACACTTTCTCTAGTTACCCTCTTGCTCCTTATGTATGAATAAAAGGCTTTGGGATTTTCCTTAACCCTGTTTACTAAAGATATTGTATGACCCCTTTTAGCCCTCTTAATTCCTCGTTTCAGATTGGTCCTGCTTTCCCGATATTCTTCCAAAGCTTCGTCTGTTTTCAGTCGCCTAGACCTTATGTATGCTTCCTTTTTCCTCTTTGCTAGTCTCACAATTTCACCTGTCATCCATGGTTCCCTAATCTTGCCCTTTCTATCCCTCATTTTCACAGGGACATGTCAGTCCTGCACTCTAATCAACCTCTCTTTAAAAGCCTCCCACATATCACATGTGGATTTACCCTCAAACAGCTGCTCCCAATCCACATTCCCCAGCTCCTGCCATATTTTGCTATAGTTGGCCTTCCCCCAATTAAGCACTCTTTCTTTAGGACGACTCTCATCTTTGTCTATCAGTATTCTAAAACTTACGGAATTGTGATCACTATTCCCACAGTAATCCCCTACTGAAACTTCAACCACCTGGCCGGGCTCATTCCCCAACACCAGGTCCAGTATGGCCACTTCCTGAGTTGGACTATTTCCATACTGCTTTAGAAAACACTCCTGGATGCTCATTAAAAATTCTGCTCCATCTAAACCCTTAACACTAAGTGAATCCCAGTCAATGTTGGGAAAATTAACATCTCCCATCACCACCACCCTTTTGCTCCTACGTCTTTCCATAATCTGTCTACATACTTGTACCTCTATCTCATGCTCGCTGTTGGGAGGCCTGTAGTACAGCCCCAACATTGTTACCGCACCCTTCCTATTTCTGAGCTCTGCCCATATTGCCTCACTGCTGGAGTCCTCCATAGTGCCCTCCTTCAGCACAGCTGTGATATCCTCTTTGACCAGTAATGCAACTCCTCCACCCCTTTTACCTCCCTCTCTATCCTGCCTGAAGCATCTATATCCTGGGATATTTAGTTGCCAATCTTGCCCTTCCCTCAACCAAGTCTCAGTAATAGCAATAACATCATACTCCCAGGTACTAATCCAAGCCCTAAGTTCATCTGCCTTACCTACTACACTTCTCGCATTAAAACAAATGCACCTCAGACCACCTGTCCCTTTGCATTCACCCACCACTGTTTACCACTGTAATATGGGTTTAAGCCAGCAGCATATTTGAAGCTGATGCATAATGCTTGCATTAGCTTGTATAACATAAGAATTAGATGTGGGTAATATGATATTGAAAGATTAAACAGATTTTTACTACAGCTCCTAATATGCTCATACAAACACTTCACTCTCCAGGCTAATATTAAGCTATTTGGTTACAAACAATAGCATGCTTTCAACTGCATACCATGCTTCAAGTGGCTCATGTGAAGATGGAGACCGAGATGATTATAACTTCAGGGTCCATGCACTGATCTTGTAATGTTATGACAAATGTGTCTTTTAAAAGTATACTGCCTACTAACTGTACACATTACGTAACAGGCAATAAATGCTGACTGTTAGCACTTCCTATGTACTAAAAATAAATATGTAAAGGAAACAAAATATATAACTGGTATAAAATAGTTCCGACTGTGACAATTTTCATTATTCAAATTATCATGCAGCATGCATACTATCTAAAATTTACCACAATTGTGGTCAATCCTTAGAGTAGAGCTACATTAAATCTAGAGAAAGAAAGACACATATATCAGTTTGCAATGCATTATTAGGGCTTTCTGATGCTCATGCAAGGAAGGGATTGAATAGAAGAGGCATGGTCTGAAATATTTAAAAAATCACACAGAGAAGAAAGAAAGCTAAATTTTCAATTGGAACAATTTGATTTGATTCAATTTATTATTGTTACATGTATCTAAGCACAGTGAAAAGTTTGTTTTGCATGCAGTACAGGCAGATCATAACATACAAGGATATAAAGGTCATAGGGTGATTGAACAGAGTGAGGAATACAAAGTTATAGCTGCATAGAAGGTGTAGGAAAAGATTAGATTTGAAATTTGAGAGGCCCATTCAGCAGTCGAATATCAGCGGGGAAGAAGCTGTTCTTGAACCTGTTGTTACGTGTGTTTAAGCTTTTGTATCTTCTTCCTGATGGAAGAGGTTGGAAGAGATTATAAACAGGGTCAGAGGGGTCTTTGACAATGTTAGCTGCCTTTCCAAGGCAATAAGAAGTATAGATAGGGTCAATGGATAGAAGGTTGGTTTGTGTGATGGTCTGAGCTGTGCACACAATCTTCTGTAGTTTCTTACGGTACTGGGCAGAATAGTTGCCATATCACATGGTGATGCATCCAGATAGAATGCTTTTTACGGTTCATTTATAAAAGTTGGTGAGTGTGAGACTTTTAATCCAGTCATGTGGGGTTACTTTTATTCAAGACTTGTCAGAAGGAGCACCGAACATGATACTGTTTCTCCTTATAACAGAGAACAACCTAAATGAGCTCCAGCAGTGTTCGAATACTTTAGAAGTTTCATTAAATGCTGTTAACTCTGTTTCACTGTGTACTAGCCTGATTGAGGGAAATCAATTTGCTTTGTAAAAATTCCACACTAAGTGCTCAGCTCATCAGGGGAGCCTCAATTGATGACTTCTTTTTTTTAATTTGAAATTTCCAAAAGCATTCAAACGCCATTGAGGAAAAACAGCACTCAATTTCAGTTGCAATAAAACGCTACGTTCTTTATTTGGTGAGAGAACTGTGACTTGAAAAAAAATCAGAACTCTGTATATTTCAGTTTTTGACCCTGCAAATTGTGTTTGACATGGTCATTTTACAATAAACTGGAGGAATGTGACTACCTCCTCTGGACCAGAGTTGTAAAACACGTCGCACCATTACATCTGGACTTGTTGGAATTCAGAAGAATAATAGCAGGCTGCATTGAAACATAAAAGATTCTTCGTGGATTTGACAGTGTAGATCCGGAGACATTGTTTCCACTTGTGGGAGAGTCTAGAACCAAGAGGGTATCATCTCAGAATGAGGGGTAACACATTTAAGACAATGATGAGGAGGAATTTCTTCTCTCAGAGGGTAGTGAATCTGTGGAACTCTTCACTGCAGAGAGCTATTGAGTCTTCATCAATAAATATATTCAAGGCTGAGATAGACAGATCCTGTCACATGGATGGTTAGGTAATGACTTACTGATGTGGCTTGATGAAGAAATATTGTCCTAGATGCCAGGAAAGTAGCACTGACTGAATCAAATATTCACATTTATCTAAGAGGGTAGATTCAAAAGGTGACACCAGAAACTGTGCAGTACTCCCTCAGCAATGTGCTGAAGTCCCTGCAGATATGGCTTGAAAACATGACTCCGAGGCAAGAGGGCTATCCCATTGACAGTTATTGATTCAAATTAATTGTGTTTACATTTTGCTACATCTCATTCTAAGTCACTTGATTTTAAACTTCTGCTACCCTGTCTGAAAGCCGCCTTCATATTTCGTGTGAAGAACCTCTTCCTATTGGTTTAAAATTTACCTTTTGCTGACTGCATCTTCATCCTATTCTGGTTGAAGGCAATTTTTCAGGTTTTATGTGGAAAATTGATGTTCCATGGCCGTAAGCTCATATATTCAAATTCTAGTTCCTAACTCATTCCCCAGTTCATCAATACCTTTCACTATTAACATCAAAGCCAAGAAGATTGTTACTGACACCTGCTGTAAGGTTTCTGTCTCTTCAATTAAAGGACTGTAATAATTTTCACCCTTCAATGGATTTAATGCAGAATATAAAATCACAGCCACCATTGCCTATATTCACTTTTTCTTTCAACCCTTAAATAAATTTAACTTTTTTTTTCCATTCGTGGGATTCTAGCTAAGGATATAAGAATGTACACCCTTCGAGGAGAAAATCATAATTCAATTTTTATTTCCTTAAGCAATTTATGTTTGGTTTCTCTTCTGTAATTTAAACCTTAACACCAAGAAGTTTATGAATTCATTCATCCACAGGATGTAGGTGTCACTGCATTTATTATCCATCACTAATTGCCTAGAGGGCAGTTAGGATTCAAGTGTATTGCTGTAGGTCTGGAGTCACATGTAGACCAGATGAGGTAAGGACAGCAGTTTCCTTCCCTGAAGGACATTGGCACACTAGATGTCTTTTCTCCAACAATTGACAATGGTCGCCTTTAGACTTTTAATTGAATTTTTATTAAAATCAAGTTCCACCATCTGCCATGATGGGATTCAACCCATGTCCCCAGAACATTACTTGCATCTCTGGTTAATAGTCTAGAGGTGATACCAGTTGGCCATCACCTTCCCAATTAATTAACATTAAGTAACTGTAACTCCTTCAATTTCATTTTGAAGAGAACATGGAGATGTACTCCCGCCAGGAATTTAATCTGCATTTTTGTGAGGAATATTTACTCGTTAGAAAGGTAAAAGACTGTGAGAAGTTCTTACCCTTTAAGTTTGCGGTAGATTGGCAATACTTCAGCGTGACACACAAATGCAAAGATGTGGAGGTATTGGACTGGAATGGGCTAGGTCAGAAGCCAGACGACACCAGGCTATAGTCAAACAGGTTTATTTGAAATCACAAGCTTTTGAAGCGCTGCCCCTTCATCATTCTCTGAAAGCTTGTGGTTTCAAATAAACCTGTTGGACACAAATGCAAAGGCAAGAATGGGAATGGTGTAGGACAGAAAGATAAAGAAAGGTAACCTCATGAAGGTCTGAATGATCATAAAGGAGATCAGGACCCAAGACGACTGCAACAAGTAAAGAGGTTTCTCAGAGCACGGGCCTCTATTACTATCGCATTAACTTGGTTTTACTTTAATTACACAGTTCTTCCTTAAGGCTTCCCCCCACTCGATTGGTGCATTATAACTGCATACCTAAAAAGGTTTATCAAGAGTTTCCATCTTGCAGAAGAGTCTTCAAGTCGTTACATATCCAACAAACTGCTCTGAAAACTCTGCTAACATTTTTGACGGATAAAATAATTTTCACCACAACAGCTGAGGCAATTGGCAACATTTTAAATAAAAAAGTCTATGGAAAAAAGAAGTCCTGTACCCTGATGTTAACGGATTCTCTGAAAAAAAAACAAATTGACATCTTTAACAAAATCTAATCAGTTCTCCCTTGAACCACATCTTATCAGAGTAAAAGGCTTCAGTGAAATTCATTCATAGATAACACAGTGTGGAGCTGGAGGAACACAGCAGGCCAGGCAGCATCTGACTTCAGAATTGGCGGTTCTTACTACCTCTGAGTGAAATTCATTCAGTAGTCTTTGAGATTTATTGTTCGCAGTATCAGATTGGGGATCATTACCTTCGATGACGGAGTTAACAAATTTATTCAACTGCTAAGTTTAAAAGGAATTAAAGTGTAAATACGGATAAATCTTATTGTAATACCTCACACATTTGATCTACATATATTCTAGAATGGCAGTCTTAAAGCTTTAAAAATGTTGATCTGTGTTCTCCCGATTCAACTAAAAGTTGTTTTTTTTTTAGTTCAGTTGGCTGGACTGCAAGGTTACAACATAGAGTGATGCCAACAACACAGGTTCAGTTCCAGGGTCGGCTGATGTTAACGTCAAGACTCACCTTCTCAGCTTCTCCTCTCCCCTCATCTGAGGTGTGGTGACCCTCAGGTTAACCCACCCCCTGTCATCTCCTGCTAGTAAGAGATCAGCCTGATGTAAATTTGGTGATTTTAAAATTAAAATACTTGCATTATTAAAGGATCTCAGGACATCCACTGGAGCTCCACAGGCAATTAAGCATAACAAACTCCCACAAATTGCAAGGAGACAACAACCCGTTAATCTGCATTAAGGTAAATGTATGTAGAATTTAATTTATCCAGACTTACTTGCTCTCTTTTGAAATATTGGCGTGGGAATTTTTATATCTACCAGAGGGGGTTCCTCAGATAGTACAGCACACCCTCAGTGATGCACATAAGGGTTTTGTTGGGGATTGTGAACTTTTGCACTTTTCACCAGCATGTTATATATCTCACTTTGTTCCTTTGAGTTAAAGCAACAACATTTGGTATCTTCCAACGTAATGGGTCCACCTCTGATTCAGGGGAGTACTGACAATGTTAAACCAATGCATCAACTAGCTTATTAGTCATTACTTTTAAGACTTTAAGATCTGGTTCACCAGAACTTGGACACTTGTCAACCCACAGGTCCAATGATTAACTCAGGACCATTCCCTGGTGATTCTAACTTTCCTGAATTCCTCTTTCCCCTTCCATTCACCAAGGTATCACTGCTTCTGAGATGTTATTTGTATTTGCTGTAGTGCAGACTAATGCAAAATATTTGTTAAATTCATCAACTAGCTCCTTGTTTTTTTTCCAGCATCACCTGTTATAGGTCTAACACTCAACTTGTTAACAACTTTCTTCATTAAACATTCATACAAAACCTTATCATCAGTGTGTATATTTCTGACAGCTTTCTCTTGTACTCTAATTTTTCCTTGTATTTTTTTCTCAGTCATTCCTTACTGTTTTTATGTTCTGTCCAAACTTCTGACCTGTCTTTGTACAATTGTATTTGTTAACTTTTAGATTAATGCAACCTTTGACATTTTTGGTTAACTGTGAATGGGGGAGAGGTCTATACCTTGGAATCTTTCTTATGCGTTGGATTGTATCTATTCTGTGAATTCTGAAATATCCCTTGAAATGTGTGCCTCGTTTTTCACTGTGTATTCTTTAACCTAACTTGCCAATTCACTGTCACCAGCTTTGCTTTCATGCCCTCATAATAACCAATAATTAAATTTAAAAAAAATGTTTTGGACTCTTTCCACTTTCCTTTACATTGAGTGTACAATTCAGTCATTTTATTTTCATTCGCGGGATGAGGGCGTCGCTGGCTAGGCAGCATTTATTGACCATCCCTAATTGCCCAGAGGGCAGTTAAAAGTCAACCACATTGCTGTGGGTCTGGAGTCAAATGTAGGCCAGACTAGGTAAGGATGGTGATTTCCTTTCCTAAGGGGTATTAGTGAGCCAGATGGGCTTTTCCTGACAATTGATTCATGGTCATCATTAGGCTCTTAATTCCAGATTTTTTAAATTGAATTCTATAATTCCACTATCTGCTGTCCTGGGATTCGAACTCAAGTTCCCACAACATTTACCTAAAGTCATTGGATTAATAATCCAACTTTAATACCAGTAGGCCATTGTCTCCCCCTAAACAGCACAGTTACAGCTACTGATGAGGGGCCTTAACTATCTATCCCTTAATCAATATCACAAAGTAAAAAGGTTCTCAGGATATGAAACAAATGTAGAAATTGCTGGAGAAACTCAACAGGTCAGGCAGCGTCAACAAAGAGAAAGCAGGGTTAACATTTCAACTCCATTGATCTTTCTTCAGAATACAATGCTCACCTGTGATGTCAACACAACCAATGAAGAGGAAGAGCTGGGCTAAAACCAGTATCAATGACCGAGGCTGTCTTTGGGAAGGCAGAAGGAGAAACCTTACTCCTCTCAGCTTTACAAAACGACATTTCAATGTTTCGGCTTTGTTGCGTGTGAGCCTAAACTCCGTCACTGGGTCAAAATCCTGAAACTGCCTTCCTCATGGCATTGTAGCATATCTACCCAACATGGACTGCAGCTGTTCAAGAAGGCAGCTCACCACCTTCCCAAAGGGAAGGGCAAGATGGGCAATAAATACTGGCCCAGCCAGCGATACCCACATCATATGAGAGAAAAAGAAACTGAGTTTGCACCATCCTCTTTAAGGACCGGCTTGATCTAATGTGCTTGTGAAAAACACTTAATCATCTAGCGCATCTTTGGTATTGAACAAGAAGTAGTCTCTTTTTTGCATGTGACAAATTACATTGAAATGATAGACATTGTCACAGAGACTATGAGAAGGACTTGGATGTTAGGTTTCAAATGCTAAATTGTTCTGGTCAAAAGGACATAGTACATTGTCATAGTCGGTGATGACTATAGGATAGGTAGGAAGCATTCTATCTGGATGCATCATGGTGTGGTATGCCAACTGCTCTGCCCAGGACCTTAAGAAACTACAGAAAGTTGTGAACACAGCCCAGTCCATCACACAAGCCAACCTTACATCCATTGACTCCACCTACACTTCTTGTTGCCTTGGAAAGTTAGCCAACATTGTCAAAGACCCCTCTGACCCTGCTTATAATCTCTTCCAACCTCTTCCGTCAGGCAGAAGATACAAAAGTTTAAACACATGTACCAGCAGGTTCAAGAACAGCTTCTTCCCTGCTGTTATTAGATTGCTAAATGGATCTTCAAATTACAAATCTAATGTTTATCTTGCTTTTTGTACACGTTCTGGGCAGCCGTAACTTTGTATTCATTGCTCTGTTCAATCACCCTATATCTTTGTGTCATTGTGTGTTATGATCTGCCTGTACTGCACGCAAAACTAAACTTTTCACTGTACTTAGGTTCAAATCAAATGAAATTATGGAACTCCTTGGCATTAACCCTTTCAGAACCATGTACAACTGACTGAACCACTCCACACAGTCACACCCTAAAATGACCATCAAGCTCTTATGTAAATCTTTGAGCTCTGGTTTACTGGTAAGGACTGGCACAGCTAGGCACTCTGCTAAATCAGTAAAGGAAAGATAGCCATAGAAATCCCTGGGATGTGAGCAGGTTCTCTTCTTGTGTCTGATTGCAAGCTGATTTGTATGCTAGTCAGAACACCATGCAGGAAAATATAAAGGAGCTGCTCATACGTACAGGAAGTGTTCATATGTTGGATCTTTAAAATTACACCCCTGTATGGGATTGCTTTCATAAGTAAGAGAGTTCTTTAGTCAGATATTTGTTAAATGGGGAGCCCCTAGACTTCTGAACCCTGCAGGATCATCGCAGTCAGCCGTGTCTCACTATTTCAAAGTTGCTGCCAATTCCCAACAACCTTCCCTTTTCACAGGGAATTAAATGAGGAGTAGAGAAACCGAATCAGACGAAGGAATAAGCCCAATTCCTCTTCCATCCCAACCCCGTACTTATCGCTATTTAAAATTACTACCAGCTTCATTTATTGAGGAAGGTTGTCAGCACACAATCTCTCCTGCTAACTAAACAGTGGTAGTGTTTATACTCCGCACAAGTCTTCCTTCCCCGTCTAGTTCACTGCACTCCATCAACATAGCCCTGTGTGTATATCTGGTTTCCCCTTGAATCCATCTCTATTGCTTTACAATATCAGCCATGGTTTTTATACCCTCAAGCTTTGGAGTGGAATTCATCGGAACAGAGTTACAAAAGTGCCTGAGCTGAGCGAATATGGAACAATCTCTACTTACATACCCTAGTTGTTGTATTTAATGGCAACATGTCTCTATATATTGTGTGGTTTGGCTATAATTAATAAGCTGAATGTTTCATTAATCTGATAAAAATGCTGCAGAGTATGCAGCTCACACTTTCTTGGAATCACATAAATGTTCTCTTACTCCCATTATGTGACTGCTAACGAAAGGAATTCAATGATCTTTTAAAATGCCGTTTCTCTATTAAGACCAACTAATTGCTGTTTAACTTAAAGCCCTCCTTTAATGTTGAACCAAAAATGCCTTGTGGTCCTTATTGCTAACGACATGCCCATTAATTAATTGCAGTCATTAATGGCTTGTTTTTCATCAGGGAGGGTGTACTTTTTAATATAAGTTTATTGGTCACCAATAGAATTGAGAAATGTGAAATTCAAACCCCTGAAAATGAGATTCAGTTTATGAGACCAAATAAAAAGGAAGCTCTTTACAGCCACGTCTGTGGTGACACACTTTTAATACTCCTGAAGCAGTGATGTAGGGAGTTAACTGGTCAAATATTGATGTTTGTTCTGCCAGTTATTTGGTGCTTAATTATTGTAGGAAGTAATTCAAGGCACAATTCAAACCATTAGAATTCCTGCACAGGCTCACAGTATCCTGTCACTGCAGGAGTTTGTAAATGTGAGGTTATTAATGGGGAAGAATTGTTATAACGCAGGGGGTGGCCGTTTGGCCTATTGTGCCTGCAGTGGCTCGTTAAACTGTGCCAACCTAGTGCCAACCTCCTGCCTTTCTCTCCTTATCCCTGCATAATATTTCTATCCAAATAATCAACCAATACCCTCTTGAAAGCCTCAACTGAAACCTGCCTCCATCACACTTCCAGGCAGAGTCATGGAGTCTTATGGCTGTACAACACAGAAACAGATGCTTGGGTCCAACTCGTCCATGCCGATCAGATATCCTAAATTAATCTACTGCCATATGCTAGCATCTGGCCCATATCCCTCTAAACCCTTCCTATTCATGTACACATCCAGATGCCTTTTAAATGTTGTAATTGTACCAGCCTCCGCTGCTTCCTTTGGCAGCTCATTCCATTCACTGTGCATGAAAAAGTTGCCCCTTAGGTCCCTTTTAAATCTTTTCCCTTTCACTTTAGACCTATGCCCTCTAGTTTTGGACTCCCCTACCCTGGAGAAAGACCTTAGCTAGTCACAGTATCCATGCCCCTCATGATTTTATGAATCTCAATAAGGTCACCCCTCAGCCTCTGATAATCCAGAGAAAAGAACATCGCAAAGCGCACCCCTCTCCCCTTAAAGAAAAGTAAACGTAGAAACCCCCAGAGACAAAAGTGATGGGTCCAGTCAATGTGCTATCAGTGCATTCTAGAGGATAGAGGCAGGTTTGGTTAATGGGAATACGGGTGGCTGATGAATATTTGTGCAGGGAAGTTGGAAGTGATACATTGGTAGCTTGTGTTCGAAGAGATAACATAAACGTTATAGTTCTACAGGGGATACCAGGTATAAACAGAATGATGGACAAATGTACTTTTCTGAACAAATTAAATAATCAAATAAGCAAATTAGTGAAAGAATAGCCCTTTACAGGGGTGCCACAACTAAAACAAACAATTCTACCTAAGGCACAAATTTCAACAAAAATCTCTTAGAGTAAAATGTCATTGATGTGCAGCGTTTCTAACATGCTGTCAGTTTCACAACACTAAAATGCACAGGCACCCTCTGAATTATATCAATATGTATGACCTTAAGTATTGATACTGGCTGCCCATCTCTGTGAGATGGTGAACTGATGGAAATTCCTGTCACCCACCGGGAACAATCCATGAACGTGCCCTCCTATTTCCCCTAAAGCTGCCAGCACAGAGCTTGGATAATTCTACCCTGTGATTGTAGTTGCTCTGAGCAACTGAGTCCCCTGAGGAGTTGCATAACTTAGATGATTCAAGATGGTGCTGACACCAGGCGACATTTTGCAAGCTCTCTACAGCAGATCTTATTCTCACATTTCTTAGGACCGCCCCGAACTTTTAAACCTCATTTCTATGTCTGTAAAAATTACTAATAATGTTATTAGAGTGCTGAATGGACAAATCTTATTTCAAATCTAATATTGACCTTGCTTTGGTGGACCTCCTGTGCAGCCATAAGCCTTGCTCTGTCTAAGCACCCTATGATCTGCATGACCTTGTTTGTTATGATCTACCTGTACTGCTCACTAAACAAAAATTTTCACTGTATTTAGGTACATGTGACAATAATAAATCAAATCAAATCAAATCAAGGAGGAATACTGTCAGGCGTAAAAGGTACTGCAGATGCTGGAGAATCTGAAATAACAAGGTGTGGAGCTGGATGAACACACCAGGCTAAGCAGCATCATAGGAGCAGGAAAGCTTGACGTTTTGGGCCTAGACCCTTCATCAGAAATGGGGGAGGGGAAGAGGGTTCTGAAATATATAGGGAGAGAGGGGGAGGCGGACAGAAGATGGATAGAGGAGAGGATAGGTGGAGAGGAGGCAGACAAGTAGAGAGTTGCAGTGGGAGAGAGATTCCCTGAGGTTTGTCCAGAGGGAGGAGGGTTTCGGATGAAGGGTCTAGGCCCGAAACATCAAGCTTTCCTGCTCCTATGATGCTGCTTGGCCTGCTGTGTTCATCCAGATCCACACCTTGTTATCTGGAATACTGTCAGGCCTTCATTTCAAGATTATAGCAGTAGCAAAAGTGAAAACCAGAACTTTTAAAAGTAAGGGCTTTGGAATTCTGTGTGGGGCTCTAAAAATCTTTCTTTTGAACTCATTGAGAATTGAAATAAGTGACTGACAACAGCAGTTTATTTGAGTTTTCAAGCAGAGTCTCATTGTTGGAATAGCAGAAGCCGAACTAAACTTTTAAACCATCTTAGGGCCAAGATTTCTTTGTCTCGTATCGTAATGAAAATTTACTTTCTACTTCCATTTAAGGCTCGAATCCGAGGGTGGGCCATGGAACTGTTTGCCATGTTCCTCTGCATTTTGAAGACAGTGCCTTCATCAGGAATTGTCGGATTGCAATAGCTACTAAGAAAGTCCACAGTGCTGATGTGTCTTTATGTTTGGGAATGGACTCTGAGCCTCTCCTACGCCATGGCAGAGTTGGGCCAGCTCTGAGGAACCCCTAGGCTTAGGTCTACAGTTATTTGGGTGGTCTACACCAACCCAGAGGAGAATGCATAGAAAATTCTTCCTCATTGATAACACATATTTGCTCAACAAGTTGGCCGGAATTGAGCTCATTTCTGGGATCAGGCTGGCAAGCAGTTAGGGGAGGGGTGTGCAGGGGGTAAAATTGCGTGGGACGGTGGAAGTTGCTGTCTATATTTCTGGCTGCCCCGGCTGAACTTTACCAACATCATGGAAGCTGTCAGGAGACCGTTTAATGATCACTGAACGTCCACTTCCTGCTGCTATGGTATTTTGTCAGGAGAATGCTGGGCTACCCATGCACTGGGGCAAGGCCTTGCTGGGTTGGTTGTTGGGGGCAGGCGGTCATGCTCCCCTCATGTTTGGCTACTCCGCTCAATAGAGGAGCCCCTGGTGGGAAAGGTCAGCTCTGCGTGAAAGTCCGTTCAGGCCTCCTGATTGTGTTGTGGTGATGTCACTGGACTAGAAATCTAAATATCCAGGTTAATCCCACCATGAGAGCTGACGGAATTTAAATTCAATTCATAACATCTGGAATCAGTAATGGTGAACTGTGAGTTACCGCTGAATTTTCACATGATGGCAGTGTCAAAGTAAAACCTAATTCCTTGTCTCCATTGTACATTCAACCTCCTCTTCTCTGGAATAGTGACGGTTTTTATAGAGTCCCTACAGTGTGGAAACAGGCCCTTTGGCCCAATAAGTCCACACCAACCCTCAGACCATCCCTCCCAGACCCACCCCCCTATAACCCGCCTAATCTACACAATCCTGAACATTAAAGGCAATTTAGCACGGCCAGTCCACCTAGCCTGCACATCTTTAGACTGTGGGAGGAAACCGGAGCACCCAGAGGAAACCCGCATAGCCACAGGGAGAACGTGCAAACTCCACGCAAACAGTCGCCCGAGGCTGGAATCAAACCCAGGCCCCTGGTGCTGTGAGGCAACAGTGCCAACCACTGAGCCACAGTGCTGCACCTATCTCACTAAGGTTTTCCTTAAGGGGAAATAAGCTAGCTGAGGTTTTGTAAGAATTGCAGAGAATGTACAACACACATATAGACAATTTGTCCAACTGGACTATTCTGGAAATTATAATTCACCTAAGCTGCAACTGTACAAGGCATTAGAGAGACCGCACCTGGAGTTTTTGCATACAATTTTGGTCCCCTTACTTCAGGAGGAGTGTAGTTATATTGGAGACAGTTCAGAAGAGGTTCACTAGATTGATTCCTGAATGATTAATGTTGCATTTGTCTTATGGGGAGAGACTGAGCAGTTTACGTCTATACTGTCTGGTGTTTAGAAGGATGATAGGAGATCTGATTGATTGACAAAGTGGATGTACAAAGGATATTTCCCTTTTATAGGGCAATCTGGAACAAGAAATCATACATTTTGGATAATGGGTGGCAGATTTAAAGCAGAGATGAGGAGTAATTACTTCTCTCGCAGGGTCGTGTATCTGTGGAATTCACTCCTCTAGAGTGCAGTGGATGCTGGGACATTGACTAAATTTAAGGGGGAGATGGACAGATTTTTAATTAGAAACGCGTTAAAATATTATTGAGAGTGGGCAGAAAAGTGGAGTTGAGGCTGAGAAATCAGCCACGATTGTATGAGGCTGAATTGTCCCACTCCTGCTCCTAACTCTTATATTCATATATAAACCCCAGCCCATATTTTCTTGTTTAGTGCTATTTGTATGACCTTTTATTCCCTTCTCATACACAGAACAAGAACAGTACCCCTCATAATTACCAAGTAATGGCTGACACCCTTGTTTGTATTACAAAATTATACCGTACAACTATTTATGCTGAAATTCATTTACCAATTACATGTTCAATCTGCAAGTTTTACTTTTTTTTTTGTAATTAATGCAGTCCTCTTCAAGATTGGCTATCTCTGCATTTGGTGTCATTGGTAAATCTAAAATTTGTAATTCCTGATTTCATTATTTAAATGAATGATCTGGCCATGGAACTCACCTTTCCACTTCTGCTGCTGTGAATTACTGTGAATTTGTCATCTGTACTCCCTGTTTTTGTCTTAAGCCAGCTAACTATCCATTCTGAGATAACAAGGTGTAGAGCTGGATGGACACAGCAGGCCAAGCAGCATCAGAGGAGGAAGAAAGTTGACTTTTCGGGTCTGGACCCTTCTTCCAGACCCGAACCGTCAGCCTTTCTGCTCCTCTGATGCTGCTTGGCCTGCTGTGTTCATCCAGCTCTACACCTTGTTATCTCAGATTCTCCAGCATTGGCAGTTCCTACTATCTCTAACTATCCATTCTGTTATTTGTACCCTGTCGCCACATGTTTTTACCATATCCATTTATCTAACACATGGCACCTTGTTTAGGGCTTTTGCAAAGCTAGATAAATTTACGTCCCCAGCACGACACCTCACAATGCTCAATTTACCTCTTTGTTGGACTCAATGAGGTGGAAATTCATATGAGCTAACCATTATTATAGTTTTGGTTTCTAGATGCATTTTTTCTGTTTTGTTGAGGTTTCATTATCATTCCTATCGCTGACGTTAAACTGACTGGTCTAGATTTCCAGTCTCCCTTCTTCAATTATTTTGCATCAAATTTAAATTTGCTTAAGCTTCTACATCATTGGCTATGAAGCACTTTGGAATGGTTCAGAATTGTGAAGTGCAAATCTTTCTTTTCCTTCAGTTTGATTTTGCCATAAACTGCAGAACACTTTATGAGAGTTTGAAGGGAATGTTTATACAGGGCAGAGTCCAATAAATAATGCATTAGGAGCTGTTTTATTGCAATTTGAGGAAAAGGTAATATGTTAGTTCATTACACACTGGTTTGTTATTTCCTCCTTGTACATGATAATTTAATTATAGTTCCAGTTGATAAAACAAGGGAAAAAATTAGGTTTTTCTGAAAATAAGCTGTGCTTGCAACCAAATACTCCATCATATGCAAAACCTGATGTCAACAGTCTCACTTTTGCAGACTAGTGATCGTCAGGTGCACTGATGAGGCAGCAAAAATAAGTTTTTCAATTCAGACCTTTTGCAAATTATATTGATGATGTGGAGGTACCTGTATTGGACTGGGGTGGATGAAGTCAGTCCTCTTTACACTAATAAAACCTTTAGTTCTCTCAGGACCATGACTTGAAAGGAATTCGGGGATTTACATATAAACGTTGAAGTTGGTTGTCTCGCCGAGCTGGTTTGTTGTTTCACAGACGTTTCGTTACCGTGCTGGGTAACATCATTAGTGCAGCCTCCGATGAAGCGTCGGTTTGTTTTCCCACTGGTTTTTTAAACTCTGGGGTCCGTTGAGATGGATTGCTTCACTTCCAGTTTTCCTTCGTACTGGAGTGTATATGGGGATGTTCCTACATCAGGAGCACTTCGGAACTAACCACAAGGCACCTACAACCGCTGGACATCAGAGTGGCACACAAACCCACGTCAACCCTATGACAACTGCTCACCTGAACTAAAGACCCACTCACCGCCATGGTAGATGTCAATGTCATCTACAAGATCCCCTGCAGAGACTGCGAGAAACACTACATCGGACAAACAGGAAGGAAACTAACAACAAGAGTACATGAGCACCAACTGGCCACAAAAAGACACGACCAATATTCACTCATCTCAATCCGCATGGACAAGGAGAACCACCAATTCGACTGAGACAACACCAAGATCCTGGGACAGGCTGGGCAGAGACAAGCACGAGAATTCCTGGAAGCATGGCATTCCACAAAGAAAGCCATCAATAAACACATAGAACTCGACCCCATATACACTCCACTATGAAGGATTTGCATATACATATTAATCAATTAAAACTTTCCAACTGATTAAAGATTAAACAGCATTTTAGGTTTGATTAGTACATCCTCATCAATGTTGTGAGCCTTGATCTTTTACTTATAAATTCGGTGTCAGATACCACCTCTCTCACTAACACCTGAAGAAAGACTGAGGTTCTGAAAGCTTGTGTTTGCAAATTATATTGATCTGAGTTGGTCTCTTAAATCATCTTTCTTCATCTAATGTGAGTATTGGAATGGTGCATGTTTGGGATGAGCTGCCAGAGGATTTGCTGGAGGCTGGTACAATTACAACATTTAAAAGGCATCTGGATGGGTGTATGAATAAGAAGGGTTTATATGGATATGGGCCAAATGCTGGCAAATGGGACTAGATTAATTTAAGATATCTGGTTGGCATGGACAAGTTGGAACAAAGGGTCTGTTTCCGTGTTGTACATCTCTATAACTTTATGACTCTATAAAGTCAGGATGTTACAAGACAGAACTTGGTTCTCATTTTCCTTTTAAACCCTGAAATGGGATAGGACCAACTTCAGGGAAATAGTTCCCAAATTTGAAAGTTTCTAAAACCTGTCTGCCCCCTTGACTAGGCT
Source organism: Ginglymostoma cirratum (assembly GCA_024137785.1). NCBI lineage: Eukaryota > Metazoa > Chordata > Chondrichthyes > Orectolobiformes > Ginglymostomatidae > Ginglymostoma > Ginglymostoma cirratum. The sequence goes on from JAHRHZ010000020.1 coordinate 6,164,933, forward strand.
AATGAGCAGCCTCATGATGATGGGTAGAATGGCCTCCTTCTGCATCATAATGATTCTGTCATTGATTATAACAAAATATTAATGGGCACTACCAACAGTTATGAGACAAATTCAACGAGAAAAATAATGTGTCCTTCCACAAAAAGTCTTTACTCTGAAGACTATTTCCAATCACACTGCATAGATTTGCCTATAAGTGGTATTGAATGTTAAAATAATCTATTTACCTGACTCCCCCCACCTCCGGAGGATAAATGGTCTAGATCAGCAATTGTGGCATTTAGCCCTTGATGTGTTTCAAATGCGCCATGAGGTCATTGAATCATAGAGTTGTACAGCACGGAAACAGGCCTTGCGGTCCAACTTGCCTGTGCTGACCAGACATCCTATATAAATCTAGTCCCATCTGCCAGCATTTGGCCCATATCTGTCTGAATGCTTCCTCTTCATGAACCCATCCAGATGCCTTTTAAATGTTGTAATTGTACCAACCTCCACCAACTCCTCTGGCAGATCATTCCATACATGCACCACTCTGTGCATGAAAAAGTTGCCTTTTACGTCCCTTTTAAATCTTCCCTCACATCTTGAAACAATGCCCTTTAGTTTTGGACTCTCCCGCCCTGGGAAAAAGGCCATGGCTATTCATCAATCCATGCCCCTCATGATTTTACAAACCTTTATAAAGTCACCCTTCAGCTCCTGATGCTCCAGGGAAAATAGCCCCAGCCTACTCAGTCTCTCCCTCTAGTTCAAACCCTCTAACCCTGGCAACATCCTTGTAAGTCTTTTCTGCACTCTTTCAAGTTTAACAACATCTTTCCTCTAGCGAGGAGACCAGAATTGAATTCAATATTCCAAAAGTGGCCAAACCAATGTCCTGTACAGCTGCAACATGACTCCCTAACACCTATAGTCAATGCACTGACCAATAAAGGCAAGTATGCCAAATGCTTTCTTCACTATCTTGTCTACCTGCGACTCTACTTTCAAGGAATCATGAGCCTGCACACTAAGGTCTCTTCATTCAGTAACAACATCCAGGACACGACCATTAAGTGTATAAGTCCTGTCCTTCTAACTAAGACATGCCAAATGTTTTACATAATGGCATTGTGCTCAATGTGCCATATTTGTTGTATCCTCTTCAGACGTTCTGATGACATGACCTTTCTACAGTTGCTGCATTTCTTGAGTTATTGAAAAAAAATTTGGGGGACAACCTATGAATGAAGCTGATCGATGATATGAGCAGGCAGTATTCTTTACTATACAATAATGAATTGCAAGCAAGAACCTGCAGACCCATTGCCTCCTTATCTATCCTAAACTGGCTATCACTTACCTGGCACCAGACCCACCTTGCACCCTTCCCACTTGGCATCCTAACCCCACCGTTACTGGATTGGTTAGGAACATATTCACCAGAGTTTAGAAGAATGATATGGAGATCTCATAGGAACTTATAAAATTCTAACAGGACTAGACAGGTAGAAATTTCTTCACCCAGTGAGTGGGGAGCCTGTGACCTCTGCCTCAGGGAGAGCAGGAACAGGGGACTGAGTTGGATGATCAGCCATGATAATGTCAAATGGCAGACTAGGTTCAAAGGGCCAAATGGCCCACTCCTGATCTTAATTCCTACATTTCCATGTCTCCATATCATTGGATAGCAAACATTGGAGCAAACTAAAGCATTAGTTGGAAAATTGAAGAAAATATTGAAAAGAACATGAAGTAAGGAGAAGCAGGAATCTGCATCCTGGATAACTGCAGTGCTGAAGACCATTTTCACCATAATGTGTTTCCCTCTTGACTGCCACCCTCCTGATTGTTCCCCCATCTTTTCCATGGACCATGCCTCTTTTGGCAACATATTGCTTCAATCCCTAAGTGTCAAAGCAAATCTTCTACCTCATCATTTGTATCACTGATTAGATGAAAGAAGTTATGATTTTATATCTAGTGTCACAAAAACTGAAGTAGAACGAGTTATTTGTGAAGTAATATATCATATTTTGAAGAAAAATCAAAACATATGAGGCAAAATGGCACACTTTAAAATGCAAATTGAATTGCTAAGGAAAGCATTAAGGGTAACAAGACAGAAATAGAATTGAGTATTCTGCTGTTGGTTTGTTTGTTAGTTTAAAAAAAAATGCAGCGCATCAATTTTGGAAGCCGGTAAGGAGCCATAATGAAATAGTGCAACTTTCATTGAACCCCTACAGTGTGGAAACAGGCCATTCGGCCCATGGAGTCCACCGTGACCCTCGGAAGAGCATCCCATCCAGACCCACCTCCCTACCTCATCCCTGTAACCCTGTATTTCCCATGGCCAATCCAGCTAGTCTGCACATCTTTTTCTGTGGGAGGAAGCCCACGCAGACATAGGGATAATGTGCAAACTCCGCACAGACAGTCGCCTGATGGTGAAATCAAACTCAGATCCCTGGCACTGTGAGACAGCAGTGCTAACTGCTGAGCCACCATGCTGCCCTTTCCATTGAGGAACTGAAGGCAGTAATGGTCCCTCATAAACTCAGGATGGGCTGATGGGGGATCAGGAAAACATTCGACCAGTCTATTGAATTATCCCATAGGTAACCTCATAATGAACCCCTAGACTTTGGGACAAATGTAAAGGACCGGATTTTCCGATGTTCAAACTAGTGTTTCTGCAGTTCAGATAGGAGTTGCACATTAGGACGTGGCAGAATTTGAAGGAATGGGCCAGGAGATTGGAGACTTTGACGGGCAATTCCCCTGTGCCTCCCCCAAGCCCCCTCCCACCCCTGACCTCTGACAGTCATGCCTTCCTTGATCAGACCCTTCTGTCCAACATGATTCTAAACCCCAACTTTGTTGGGACCTGACCCTTCTCCACATTGGCCCAGACAATCCACTCCTCTGCCACTGAATCTGACACCACCACTTCGTCCTGACCTATCCAAAATCCAAAGCACTTCTCTGGCACCCTACCAACCTGGGACCCCACCCACTTGGCACCCTAACCCCACACTTACCTTACATACTTACCCTTTCACAGGAGATGCCACAGGGGCTGTTTGTATTACTGGACATTTATATTCACAGAATACGGTAAAAACTGTCATGTGAAAGGGGACTTGCTTTGATTTCCCTGACTAGCCTGCACAATGAGAGTTCTCTTAAAGTCCAGATACGTTCCACATTCCTGAAGGAACCACGATCAGAGTCTCCTGCCAGAATTGCGGATACCTGTTTTAGTGGGAAAGAGAATTTGAAGTGGAGCAGCGATTGGAGAGTGATTTCTAATCCTCAAAACATTCGGAAACATGTGGAAGAATTTCTAGCCTTTGATGTCGTGAAGAGGTTGACATTTTCTGAAGTAGTACAAAAGCTGGTCCCATCTGCACTGAATATTTTAAAACAAATCTTGGGAGCAAATAAATCCATTAATGGAAATGAAATGGCTACAATCTTAATAGCAATAATGTATTTTCTCAGGAGAGCTAGATTCTATGTAATATCATAGAATTCCTACAGTGCGGAAGCAGGCCATTTGGCCCATCAAGTCCATACTGACCCTCTGAAGATCATCCCACCCAGACACACCCCATACCCTAACCCTGAAATCCTGCATTCCCCATGGCTAACCCACCTAACCTACAAATCCCTGGACACTATGGGCAATTTAGCGCGGCCAGTCTACCCTAACCTGTACATCTTTAGACCATGGGAATATTTGTGGAGGCTCCTCCTCCAGTGATCTGCTTTAAGGCAAGTAGGCCTGTTTTGAAACTTCACCAGTTTGACACCTCGTTTCCAGGTGTTGTAGGGAGAAATATCAAAGAGAAGACTTAAGTCGTGTGTTCCTTAGCACAAGGGATTTTTATTCAGAGCTCAATTACCACATAAGTGGGAGAGGCCAGACCCTACCCCAAATCTGGCCTTCACATAGGGTGCACTTAGCTTCTTAATTCCAGGTTAGATTGAAGGTCAGTAATACCTCTTCACTCTGATAAAAGTATATGTCAGGGGACCTCAAGTGATTAATTCATTTTCTTCGTTGAATTGAATCATTGTAGAACCCCTACAGTGTGGAAACAGGCCCTTTGGCCCAACAAGTCCACACTGCCTCTCAAAGCATCCCACCCCGACCCATCCCCTGATTACCCACCTAATCTACACATCCCTGAGCACTACAGGCAATTTTAGCATGGCCAATCCGCTTAGCCTGCACATCTTTGGACTGTGGGAGGAAACCCACACAGACACGGGGAGAATGTGCAAACTCCACACAGACAGTCACCCGAGGGTGGAATCAAACCCAGGTCCCTGTCCCTGTTTCACAGTAGTGAGACAGCAGTGCTAACCACTGAGCCACCGTGCTGTCTAGCGATAAGTGCAATCTGATAATTTATTTATAATATTTGAAGGCTGGCCTGGAGGCAGTAATCTTAATTTTATCTTTGGGTTGGAGGCCAACAAGTGGTCTTAACGGCAAGTGCCATTTTGGCTCCAACTTCTCGGAGTGAGGCTCCAGGCCATTTTATCTTGATAAGGTTCAGCAAATAAAATATTGTTGATTAAAATTACCAGAGGCCAGCAGGCAGGAACTGGCCAGTGTAGTAGGAGAAACGTGCAGGACCATCGATGAGTTAAGAAGATAGGAGAAGCGTGAGATTGAGAGTGAGGTTGAGGGGTCATGGCACTGCCTGACAAGATACAACATTTTTCCCTTGAACTGCAGTGTTGTAAAGATTCTATTTAACTTTCATCTCATTTTCTGTTGGCCGGATCTTGCTCTGTATGATTACCCCTCTAAGAGAAAGAAAAGAGAATTAACTTGCATTTCTCTAGCACCTCAGGTTCTCCTATAACTTTTAAAATCAATGAAGGAATTTTGAAGAACAGCTTTGAAACATGGAAGCCTGATTTGTTGCCGCAAACTTCCACATCCAGCAGTGAGATAATGACCAGAAATGTACTTGAAAGGTAGGTAATGTCTTGTGAAATCTTGAGAATGTGATGAGTGCCATTCTTACAGTGTTGATATCCTTTCATAGAAAAGATCGACTATTTCATCAAAATCAAAAAGATTCTGAAAATGTTTGACAGAGTAAACACTGGGATCGTTTCCTCGGCTGATGAATTTACAACATTGGGGGACAATCTCAGGATAAGAACAAATGAGATTCAGATGTGGAAAATTATCCTGTCACAGAGCAATGCTTCTTTGTATAATAAAAGCCGCTGCAGTTCAAATATTGATTCATTAACATTCTGTATATTCAAATAAGTGCACATTAGCAAATATGTTTCTTGTAATTTCCAATGTTAGCTTTACAATTAGTTAATAATTGCTTCTCTACAGATTAAGACTATCACTTATTCTGAGTTTTTGCCAAGTGATTGCGTGAATTTGTGTAAATAAATGCTAACCGAGCCTATCTAAAGTTGACACTTCAGAAAACTATGGTATTATTTCTACCGTTCATATGAAAACTTTTATTGAAAGTTCTTTGACTCATGAACTACATGCGATTTTACGATGACAATGTTGTTTTTTTTGAAGGTTGTGATTGGCAGTAGGCAGTATGGCGGCCTGTTAGAGCGCTGTGGGATTTTTCACTGAACAGACTGCATTCGGGTCATGCGGGAAACTGCTGTGCTGTCGTATCCATGTACTCTCAAATAGAACCCGACTACATTTCATGTTAATTCTTATACTTTGTGTGAGGCAGCAGGATGCCTTGAAATGCCAATTTGCAGAATATATCGGCATTTGCTATCAGTTAGAATTTGTGTTTCTTGTCTCCTAGTTACTGCCCCAGGGGCTCAGACATGTAAATCTAAAAAGCTTAGAGAATTGTCTACACAGGATGTACAATGTTTTCCTTTGGAAAAGGTGAGGAGACTATCATACAAATCTTGATTTGCAACTGAATAATGTACTAACTTAGATTCACATACAAACCATCAAAGTGGAATGTTATACACCATTTATAGTTCACTTGGCTAACAATCACTAAGTTAATTACAGCTTTTGATTAGAATCGTGTCATATGAACACTGAAATAACTCCACAAAGGCTGACATCCCATCACCAAGTCACCCTTTACTTACATGTGCAAAGTCCATGACCCTGTGAATTTAGAGCTAGTAAGGACTGCAGATGCTGGAAGCTAGAGTCAAAAAATGTGAACTGGATAAGAAGAGCAGGTCAGACAGCATCCGAGGAGCAGGGAAGTCAAAGTTTCACGGTTGAAACCCTTCTTCAGGACTGAGTCCATCTTGAGTCCTGAAGAGGGGTTCCAACCCAAAATTTTGACTTTCCTGCTCTTCAGATGCTATCTCATCTGCTGTGATTTTACAGCTTCACATTTTTTGACTCTGTTAGCTCAGAGGTGGCTCCTAGAGTGAGCAGAGCCTCTGACACTCCTGTTTATATCTGCTAGCCAGGGCTCCCTGGTCGGACCAGGTTGACAGCCCCAATGAGGGAACTCATATTCTAAGAGGTCCACCTAGCTGACCTTGTTCTAATCACTACAAACACAATAATAAGTAGGAACAGATATCGGCCACTTGGCAATTCAAGCCTGTTCCACCATCCAATAGGATCATGCTTGAGATGTTTAGGTTTCGAATTCTACAATACCACCTGCCCCACTGTCTCCCAATAACAGCTGACAGCAACAGCAATCTCTCCACCTCTGCCTTTAAGATATTCGCTACCTTCTGAGACAGAGAGTTCCAAAGTGACAGAATCCAGTGCGACAACCCAGCATCTCTGTCCTAAAAGTGTGACACATACCCCACCTCCAATTTTTAAACCGTGTCTTCTGGTTCTGAGATAGTAGGACGAATCCACCATATTTCGGCGTCTACCTTTTCAAGACAATTCAGGATCTTATAAACTTATAAAGGGCGAAGCAACTAGACTGTTAATCCAGAGACCAAGGTAATATTCTGGATACACAGGTTCAAATCCTCCTGTGGCAGGTGGTGAACTTTGAATTTTAAAAAATCTGGAATTAAGAGTCTAACGATGACCACAAATCAATCATTGGGAAAAGCCCATTTGGTTCACCAGTGTCCTTTAGGGAAGGAAACTGCCGTCCTTAACTGGTCTAGCCTACATGTGACTCCAGGCCTACAACAATGTCATTGACTCTTAACTGCTTCTGGGCAATTAAGGGTGGACAATAAATACTGGCCAGAGATGCCCTCAACCCATGAATAAGTGAAAAAACACTCTTCATTCTTCCGAACTCTGATGGAAAGAAGCCTGTCCAATTATTCCTCATAAGACAAACCCATTCATTCCTGTTATCAACTGGGTATGTTTCAGTTGTTAGCCTCAGTAAGAACATGTTTAGAATAACAGCCTCTGTCCTGACAGGAGATGTAGCCTTGGGTGTCCCAATTGTTCAGTTGTCACAAAAGCAACTTTATGCCCATTAATGTCTCACAATTCTTTCCTTCAAAGTAAATACAGCAGTTATTTAAAAAGGAGGAAAGAACAAAGCATCAGCATGCTATAAACTTACTTTACCTATGAGTGGTCACACTGACTATTATTGTGTTTGTAGCTGACGCAGAAGTCTTTCAGCTGAAACAAAACGTCTCTGGTTTGTGATGGCACTTTGTCATAGGCGCTGAATATACATTGCAATTTTTTCGAATGGAGCAATATACTCAAATCTTCTGTTATCTGCATGTTGTCCTGAGTGTTTAAATTAAAAGAAATTGTTCAAACCCTGGTGAAGGTGACTGGCAGAGCAATAATCAGTCAACTCAACACTAAGTCACAATTCCCTCCCCAGAACCAATATATTGTGACTTTGGTGTTATGGGGTGCCTATCATCTGTTTATTATGGTATTTAAATAGTGCCTTTTATTACCATAATGCATGTGAATAGAATCAAACTGAGAAGTCATAATCAGTAAATATAACCTGTTTGAAGGTTTATGCGTGTTTATGTGCTTTTTGTCTGCTGTGACTCAGTTGGGAGCAATCTCATCTCTGAATCACAGCTCTCTGGCTTCAGGACCTGCTGCAGGTCCTGAGCTCAAAAATTCAGGCTGACATTCCAGTGGTGTACCGAGGGACAAGGTGCCTTGCAGATAAACCCAAATGCCTGCTCAGGTGGATGAAACAAGGTCCCATGGCAGGAGGGATCTTTTGAATGAGAGAATTGTTCCTGGCAGCTGGACTGACACTTATTAACATTATCAAAAGTAGATTGATTCTGTTTCATTATCTCATTGTTGTTTGTGGCACAGAAATGTGTTTGACTCTTATCTGCCCTCTGAGCAATTAGGGATGGACAATAAATGCTGGCCGAGCCAGCGATGCCCACAAACTGTGAACAAATAAAAAGAAAGGGTTGTACTTCCCTAATAAACATATACATATAAAATTATGAAGGGAACAGATAAGATAGGAGCAGGCAAGTTGTTTCCACTGACAGGTTAAACTAGAACTAGGGGGCATAGCCTCAAAATAAGGGGGAGCAGGTTGAGGACTGAGTTGAGGAGGAACTTCTTCACCCAAAGTGTTGTGAATCTGTGGAATTCCCTGCCCAGTGAAGCAGTTGTGGCTACTTCATTGAATGTTTTTAAGGCAAATTTAGACATTTGAACAGCAAAAGGAATCAAAGGTTATGGTGAGCGGGCAGGTAAGTGGAGCTGAGTCCATGGAAAGATCAGCCATGATCTTATTGAATGGTGGAGTGGCCTGGAGGGGCGGTGCAGATGGCCTACTCCTGCTCCTGATTCTTATGTTCTTATGTAATCCAGCAACCTCTGTGTCCTAGCACCCTCAGTACTTTGAGTCCTCCGTTAGTGGCTGTATAATCATCTTTATCTATATTACATTTTGTTACACTTTATCCAATCCTGTTTTTGGTGTCCAGTTGGAAAATGATTCATTCATTTATCAAGAGTGTGATTGTTACCAGTCAAGGTGACGTCTTTACATTTAAAGTGCTCTCACATTGAATATGCTTGATATTTTTGATGGCTTATAAAGTTCCATCAAGACCTCAGTGACGATGTCACTGAAGTGATTAACGTGCAGTTAAATAACGATTATATTGACCCTGACATGTGTTTCCCCAAAGTCTGGCACATTCTCTCGCCCAGAAAAGGCCCAATGCCGAGTTTGCTGTATGAAGGAGGTAGAACCTGTAGTTTGCTGTGTGCATTAATGATCGTTTTGACCCTGTCATATGCTTCATCTGTTATAGCTGGCCCCACTTTATAAAGCACTTCATTGACCAGAATGTGCATTGAGATGTCCAGTGGATGTGAGAAGTGCAATATAAATGCAAGTGTCCCTTTTCTGTATCACTATTATTTCTTTAGCTGTGATTGACAAAAGGTAAACCTTGTTACAGGTAATTTCTAAATGCAGAATAGATTTGTGATTCTGCAACCAAGATTTGAGAAAAGCTAATTACGATTGATAGTGAACAAACTTAATTGAATTCTAATATTTGATGTACAGGCGACTAGTCCGGTTATAAGAATTTGCAGTAATTGAAGACAACACAGTTTCACAAGATCAAACAGAAAGCAGGTTTATTCCTTCCAGCCTGCTTCACCTTTCAATAAGATCATGCTGATTTGGTTATGGCCTTAAGTCCACTTTTCTGCCTGATATCTTAACTCTTGACACCCTTAAAGACCAAAACTTGTTGATCTCACCTTGAACATTTTCAATGTTACAGCCTCCATTGCTCTTTGTTGAAGAGTATTTCAAAGAGTAATGATCCTCAGAGAATAAATTCCTCCTCATCTCCATCAAAACGAAGGATCCCTTATTTTTTAAACTATTCCCCCTTGTTCTAGACCTCCTCATGGAGGGAAACATTCTCTCAGCATCCGCTATAGCAATCTCCTTAGAATCTTATACAGTTCAACAATCTCAAGTGTTAAGCTTCAAGGAGTCAAGGATTTATCTTTCCTCATCTGACCTACCCTTTAGCCCCAGGTGTCAATCTAGGGGACCTTGACTGATATGTTTCCAATGTATGTATATTCTTCCTTAATGAAGGAAGGCAAAAATTGTAGAGAGTACGCTAGTGAGGTCTCACCAAGGCCTTGTAAAGTTGTTACAAGTCCTCCCTATTTTTTGCTGCATTCCCTTTGCAAGAAAGGCCAATATTCCATTTGCCTTCCTAATTACTTGCTGTCCCAACATGTTAACGTTTGGTGCTACATGTATCAGGGCAGTTAGATTAATCTGTGCTGCAACATTTTGCAGTACCTCTCTATTTAATTGATATTCTGCTTTTCTATTCTTCCTGCCAATGTGGACAGCCTCACATTTTTCCACACTATAATCCACCAGCCAACCCTTTTGCCCACTTGATGAACCTACCAAAAATGTTTTTGCGAACATTTTGTTTACTCCTCTTATCGATTGTAAAGAGTTGATGCCTCAGCACTGATTCCTGTGGCACATCACTTGTTGTAACTTGCCAGTTTGAAAATGATCCATTTATCTCAATTCTTTTTGAGTTCTAAAAAGATGTAAAATACTGTAGACACTGGAAATCTGAAACAAACACAGAGTGCGTTGGAGAAACACAGCAGGTCTGGCAATATCGGTGGAGAGAGAAACAGTGTTAAAATTTCGAGCCTGGTATGAATTCTATTCTGAGAAGAGTCGTACCAGACTCAATACATTCATTCAATTTCTCTTGCCACAGACCTGCTGAGTTTCTGTAGCACACCCTGTGTTTGTTTCTTTTATCTATTAACTAATTCTCTGTCCGTGTTCATGTATCACGCCAAACACTTTGATTTCTTATCTTGCAGAGTATGGTCTTACGACGTACCTCACTGAAAGTCTTTTGGAAATTCAAATACTTCTCATCTAGTGGTTCCCCTTTATCCATCCTCCATGTTATATTCTCAAAGAATTTCAAAGTTAATAATACCAAGCTGTATTACTATAACTGGTGTAGATGCATGCTCTAAATTTTGTTTGTTGAAATTATTGCGTGAATACCTTAATTTATGCTCTGTACATCATGATATATTCTCACAGTAAAAGGAATTGAGAATAACTCTTTTTATTAATAGACAAATAAAGTTTATGTGATTTATACCCATAAGAAACAGAAACGCCTTGATAATTCTGAATGTAATGTATCTATTAGCATCTTCATAAGACATAGAAAGGAGAATTGGGAAGCCCTTTCCATTTTGGATTATTTGAATAAACTGCAGAATTATTGAATGCATTGTTGTAAGTGTTAAAACTTTACAAAAAATTAAAGGAACGTTTGGTACTGGTCTCAAATCTTTCACCATCTTCTGCAGAATCATAGAATCATACAGGACAGAAAAGGCCTTTTGGTCTATCAGGTGTGTACCTTCAAAATGTACTGCTACCTACACGAGTCCCATTCATCCCCACCTCCCCCCAACCCCCAGGCCCATAGCCTTGAATTTTATGATACTTCAAGTGCTCATTCTAGTACTTTTTAAAAGTTGTGATGTTTTCCACCTCAATGACCCTTCCATGCAATGCGTTCCAGACCCCAACCACTCTGTGGGTGAAAATGCTTTTCCTGAAATCCCCTCTAAACCCCTAACTTCAAATTAATGCTTCCTTGTTATTGACCCTTCAACTAAGGAGAAACAGCTGCTTTCTATCCCATAATCTTGTAAGATCTATAATCTTGTATACCTCTATCAGGACCCTCTCAACATTCTCTGCTGTAGGCAATAAGTATTCGGCTGAACATCTTTTGTTATTAAATTAGTTGAATTATCTTTAAATGCTGTTGTACTCGATCTGGTTTATCTGTGCTTTTCACTAATTGAGTTTGTACTGTTACAATTTGTATTTATTCTGCAGCTCCTGGTTCTTTGCAGAGCTACTATTGTTTTTGAAATGCTCTTAGATTGATAGACTTTGTGTCTATCTTCCTTCCCCTCGGCAGGTGATGGAGAACACTATATTGCAGAGATTAAAGAGCTAGGGATGCTGGAGATCTGAAAGTGAAATTGCTGGAGAAACTCAGCAAGTCTGGCAGCATCGGTGGAGAAAGAAACTGAGTTAAATTTCAAGTCCAGTGACCCCTCTTCAGAACAGATGGTAGTTGGAAAAAAAGTGTTATTTATGCTGATGACAGGAGGTAGGAGGGGCAAGGGAATGAGTAGAGAGGTAGAAATGGATCCCAGAGAGAGACAAAGAAAGTTAGGTAGACAAAGGAATCATTGATAATGGGTTGCTATCCCAGAGATTGCTTGTCGACAAGACCATAAGACCATAAGGTCATAAGATCATAAGCTATAGTAGTAGAATTAGGCCATTCAGCCCATCGAGTCTGCTTCACCATTTGATCATGGCTGATATGTTTCTCAACCCCATTGTCCTGCCTGCTCCCAGTAACCCTTCATCTCCTTACTAATCAAGAACCTTTCTATCTCTGTCTTAAATACACTCAATGGCTTGGCCTCCACAGGTCTCTGCAACAATGAGTTCCACAGATTCACCACTCTCTGGCTGAAAACATTCCTCCCCATCTCTGATTTAAAGGGTTTGTCCCTTCACTCTGAGGATGTGCTCTTGGGTCCTAGTCTCTCCTACAAGTGGAAACATCTTCTCCATGTCCACTCTATTCAGGCTTCTCAGTATTCTGTAAATTTCAAACAGACACCCCTCATCCTTCTAAACCGTATCAAGTTTATCAGAACCAGAGTCCTCAACCACTCCTTATATGCAAAGCCCTTTATCCTCAGGATCATTCTTTTACACCTCATCTGGACTCCTTCCTAGGCCAGCATATCCTTCCTTAGATAGAGACCCAAAACTGCTCACAATATTCCAAATGTCGTCAAAACATAACCTTTATGGTGGCTCAGTGGTTAGCACTGCTGCCTCATAGTGCTAGGGACCCAGGTTCAATCCCACCTTTGGGCAACTGTTAGTGTGGAGTTTTCACATTGTCACTGTGTCTGTGTGGGTTTCCTCTCACAGTCCAAAGATGTGCAGGTTAGCTGGATTGGCCATGCTAAATTGCCCATAGTGTTCAGGGATTCCTAGATTAGGTGGGTTATAGGGGGATGGGTCTGGGTGGGTTGCTCTTAGGGTTTATTGGTCTGAAGGGCCTGTTTCCACACTGTAGGGATTCTATGATTCTTATACAGCCTCAGGAGTACACCTCTGCTCTTGTTTTCTAGCCCTCTTGAAATGAATGCTAACATTGCATTTGCCTTCCTAACAGCCAACTGAACCTGCATGTTAATCTTAAGAGAATCCTGAATTAGAACTCCCTTTGTGCTTCAGATTTCTGAAGTCTTTCCTCATTTAGAAAATAGCCTGTGCTTCATTTCTTCCTACCAAAATGCATAACCTCACACAGATGTAGTCCATCTGTCACTTGTTTGCTCACTTTCCTAGCCTGTCCATATCTTTCTGCAGTCTTCTCGCTTCCTCAACATGACCTGTCCTTCCACCTATCTACAAACCTTCAGCAAAATTGCTCGCAGTTCTTTCATCCAAATCATTAATAACTGTGGTCCCAGCACTAACCCCTATGGCAGTCCACTTGTCATTGGCTGCCATCCCGAAAAATAACTTTATATTCACACTTTCTTCCTTCTGCCAGTCAGCCAATCCTCTATCCATGGCCAGTACTTTCCCCTAAACATCACGGTCTCTTTATTTAATTTAATAGTCTCCTGTGCAGCACCTTGTCAAAAGCCTTCTGAAATCCAAAAAGATCACATCCGCTGGCTCTCCTTTGTCTAAATTGCTCGTTATCTCTTCAAATAATTCTAGCAGGTTTGTCAGGCATGACCTCTCCTTGACAAAGCTGTGCTGACTCATCCCTATTTTACCATGAACTTCCAAGTACTCTGCAATCTCATCCTTAATAATGGACTCTAAAATCTTACCAACGATAGAGGTCAGGCTAACCACTCTATAATTTTCCATCTTTTGTCTCCCTCTCTACTTAATATTCACCACAAGTGTATGCTTTTTCTGTTTCTTTTCTGCTGTCCCTGACTTCTCTTGTCAGCCATGGCTGCTTGATCCTACCCTTAGTATGTTTCCTGAACTAGGACTCCCTTTATGCTTAAGATTTCTGATGCCTTTCCTCATTTAGATTCTTCCTACCAAAGTGCATAACCTCACACTTTCCCACATTGTATTCCTTCTGCAACTTCTTTTTCTCTTAGTCTTCGTGCACCTCCCTGCTTCCTCAAAACTGCATACCCTTCCACCTATCTTTCTGTCATTGTAAACCTAGCAACAATGCCCTCAGTTCCTTTGTTCAGATTGTTAACATATATAGGAACACAGGAATTAGGAACAGGAGTAGGTAATTCAGCCCTTCGAGCCAACACCACCATTTAGCATGATAATGGCTAATCTTATCCTGGTCTCAACTCCACTTTGCTGCCTGCTCCCCGTAGTCTTTTACCCAGCTTTACATCAGAAGCATATCTATTTTCTGAACGTGTAAATTGGTTCTGCCTCCACTGCACTGTGGGACAGTGAGTTCCACAGATTCACAACCACCTGAGAGAAGTAGTTTCTTCTTATCTCAGTTTTGAACCTCCCTCCTCTCTCTCTATATCTATGCCCTCTGGTTCGAGACTGTCCCACAAGGGGGAATATCTGTTCCACACCCACCTTATCAATCCCCCTTTCATATTTTATATACCTCAGTCAGATCCCGCCTCTTTCTTCTGAACTCCAACGGGTACAAGCCCCAGCTATTCAATCACTCCTCAGATGACAGTCCATTCATCCCTGGAATCAACCTGGTGAACCTCCTCTGAATTGCTTCCAGTACCACCACATCTTTCCTCTCATAAGGAGACTAAACTGGACACAGTATTCCAGATGTGGCCTCACCAACACCTTATATAATTGTAACAACATTTCTTTACTTTTATAATCTAGTCCTTTTGCAATAAACGCCAGGATTCCATTTGCCTTCCCTGTTCTATGCTATACCTGCATACCCGCTTTCTGTGATCCATGCTCAAAGGCACCCAGATCCCTCTGCACTGAAGCACTTTGATTCCCATTGAAATAATCATTTGGCCTTTTATTTTTCCTGGTGAAAATGGACATACCCATACTTATCCACTTTAAACCCCATCTTCCAGATTCTGGCCCATTCTCCAAGTCTATCGATATCCATTTGTAAACTTTTTATTTCCTCATCACAGCCTTCTTTCCCATCTATTTCAGTATCATCTGCAAATGTTGCTGTGTTACACTCTATCCCTGCTTGCAGATCATTTATATAGGTTGTAAGTAGGTGAGGTCCTGCAGCACCCGCTAGTTACATTTCGCCATCCAGAGAAGGACCCATTTATTACAACCCTCTGCTTTCTGACAATCAGTCAGTGAATCCTCTATCCAAGCTAATACCCTACCACTAACCCCCGTGTTCTAACCTTCTGGATCAGTCTTTTATGCAGCATCTTGTCAAATGCCAAATGCCTTCTGGAAGCTTGACTTTCCTGATACTTTTCCCTTGACAGTCTATATTCAAGTCACATAAAGGAGCATCTGAATGTATGGGGAATGTCGTGGAATTTACAAAAGTTTACTTGATCAAAAGATATTGTGGAAACATGGGAACAGAGGGGACCATTTAGCTCCTTGAGTATGTTCCATCATTTAATAAGATCATAGTTGATCTGTGACCTAACTCTTGTACATGGCTTTTAACTATTTAATGAAAAGCAAAAGAACTGCGGACGCTGTAAATCAGGAACAAAGACAGAAGTAACTGCAAAAGCTCAGCTGGCCTGGCAGCATCTGTGAAGAAAAAAAATCAGAGTTAAAGTTTCAGGTCCAGTGACCCTTCCTCAAAATCATTCTTACTTTTAGGCTAGAAAGCAAGTTAACATCAATTACTTATTTGCCAGAGAGCATTCCAACCCTCTTCACTTTTTAAACAATGAGGTGTTTCCAAATTTTAAATTTAAAACTTAAAATTTTTCAAACTTCCCTCCTGAAAGATCTGGCCCTGATTTTTAAACGATACCCTCGTGTAAAACTTGCCAACTAACAGAAATAGTTTCTCCCAAAATACTTTATTTGTTTCCCCCAAATATCCTATTAATTCCTTAATTCCACAAAAATCAAATCAGTTTTTTTAGGAACTGCTCAGTCGTGGCACACAACTGTATGAAACACCAGGCTGATGTCATTAAAATTTGCAGATAAACAATACTATCCATTTCTTTGCACAGAAGGGACCACTGGGGAAAATTAAAAGTTCCTCAAATAATTCATTAAAATTTCTTACAATCAAAATGTAACTGCTGAGAATTCACAGTTATCCCTCAGTTAGTGACATAACAAAGTTTATTGATGATGGGACAGCCATTCTGTTGTGATGGAGATTTTCAGGCTCTTAGCTACATCTTCTCAATAATAAAAATTGTGTTCTGATACTGTTTTAAATAGTCAAAACATAGAATCTACATGTTTTAAAGTGACACGGTCACCTTGAAATTCACCTGCAGTCTGAAGCTTGTTCAATGATAGACCTGGTTCAGCAAATGTGTCAGCCTTATGTTTCATTATATTCATTCATTATGTTGGTGGAATGTATCTTCTGTCGGTCTACTAAAGGTATCAATAGCCTGAAAATTACTCTTGGCAAAGTTAGTGATCAAATACTTGACTCACTTGATGACCCAGGAACAGGAGTAGGCCATTCAGCCTGTTCTACCATTCAATTGGATCAAGATTGATCTGTGGCCGAACTCCATACACCTGCATTTGGCGTAATTTATCAATCTTGGATTTAAAATTAACAACTACTCCTGCAGCAACTGCAATTTATGGAAGAGGGCTCCAAATCTTTGTGTATAGAAGTTCTTCCTAACATTTCTCCTGAACGGTCTGGCCTCTAGATCTCTGACTATGCCCTTAGTTCTACAATCCCCAACCATTTGGAAATAGTTTATCTTTATCTAACCTGCCCTTTCCTGTTAATATCTTGACTTCAATCAGATCACCTGTATGACAACTTTGTCCATTTTCAGTACTGATGTTCATTTTTTTTTGAAGTGGATAAGGTCTCCACAAAAACAGTGCACAAGCACAAGCTTCTGTGCGTATGTAAAACCTGTCTTTGCAAATATTGCTAGCTGTAATTTGCAGTGTAAAGATTTGACCTACAAACTTTTTCTCTTTTGTTGGTGAATAAAATAAATTCTAGAATGAGCATCAGTAACAGAGAGACTGAAGCATTTCCAGATTATAAAAATAACAAGAGGCATTGGGCTTGAATGAGATAATGATGTTGAGTTAGAAGAACTACACTGATCTAGGCGAATGATGGAGCAGGCTTGAGGAGCCGAATGGCCCACTAATTATGCTTTCCACCTATTTATCTGAGAGGGAACCCCACTGCCCAGTTATGTAGAAGATGTATCTACAGCAACGATAATGGGGAGCTCTGGGTCATGGTACCTTAAAACCAAACCCTATCAAATCTCAGAGATAAAAGGTACTGCAGATGCTGGAGAATCCGAGATAACAAGCATGGGGCTGGATGAACACAGCAGGTCAAGCAGCATCATAGGAGCAGGAAAACTTGACGTTTCGGGCCTAAACCCTTCATCAGAAATCAGGGTTTAGGCCCGAAACGTCAAGTTTTCCTGCTCCTATGATGCTGCTTGACCGGCTGTGTTCATCCAGCCCCACGCTTGTTACCCCTATCAAATCTCTTCAATTTTCTCTGGGCATCTCTGTTATTCTTCCTGCTAGGACCATGTATTGTCCTTTAGTAACATTTAATGGAGTGGTTCATTGGTGACGGCTAGTTTGGCTAGAAATTTTTCTGACTTGGTTAATTATATCAATAATTCTTGAGAGGAACTAGAAACCTCTTGAATGCTTTTGTTTTCCATTGATTAACTCTAACACTGGATGCTTCCAGAATATGCCCAAACGACTTTGCAGTCAGCTGTGAGAATTTACATCTGTGGCTAGTAATAAGTCCTGCCCCCATAGGTATTGCAGCACAGCCCACACTTGAGTGTTACTTTTATCTGAGTGAGTCCATGGATCAGAACATCATCCACATGACACATGACTCTATCCAGTCCTTTTAGGATGCTTGACATTGTCCTTGGAAGATTTCTGGTGCTGATGAGGTATTGAATGGTAACCTCTTGAAAGAAAAGCCTCCGAATTGGTGTAATGAAGATTGTGAGCAACTTAGACTCTTCATTGAGGTGTTATTAAAACAAAACTCTCTATCTTTGCGAAGGTTGTGCTTTTCCAAATTTTTCTAGGCTCTCCTCCACAGTTGAAATTGGATAAACCTCCTGCTCAATTGCTTTGTTTAGATGTTTACATTCCACAAAATACTGACAGATCCATGGACCTTCCAACTGGGACCATCCCCGAGCCCCAGTTTATTGGTTCTAGCACAGCTAAAATAATGTCTTGCTTTAACAAAGAATCAATGTCTTTCTTTACTTTTGGAAAGAGTGGATGAGAAGCAGTTTTGGGTCATGACAGGATTCGTTTTCGTACATAGAGCATTGGGGTATGCTGTTGTTAGCTTTTCTAGTCCAATAAACTGCTGTGTGAATTCAGCTCTGAAGTTTTTGGGCTGAATTCCTTAGCTTTCCCAATCCTCTACTTTGTAAATTATATGCAGACCTTCCTGGTTAATAGTGAGCAATTCTGCTTTGGAATCACAAACACTGTTTCTCAAATTGTTCTTTCTCAATATTGGAAGTTAGCCTTCAGTTCTTCTGTGACCTTATGTTTTATTTATCCTTGTTAGTACAATTTATTGTGTAATGGCTGAAGAGATCTTCTCTCAAACCATGATTCAGCGTCAAAAAAAATGGAACTATCATTCTTTAGGGTGGTCAGCTCTCCATTTAGTTCCTGCATCTCTCCATGATATTCTGGATATCATCTACTGCATTGACCTTGCCACCTTCCAAAGGTTCTCACTATGCTGTACTTCTCACATGGCTTGGAAGTAGCCCACCTTTCTGCATTAATAGCAATTGGTTCCTTTAGTAGCGTAGTCTGCCTGTGTTTTATCCCACCAGACAAATTATACTTAGCTGTGCTGTATTTATTTTGAGATGCCAACTTCTGGCATTATATGGAAGGGGCGATTAGCTGCCACCATCTGAATCTTAGTTCAGATCTTGTTCTTATTTCAAACAAGACGTAGTTTCTTACAAATACACAGACGAGGAATAAGAACAGGCCATTCAGCCCATTCAGCCTGTCCCGCCATTCCATATGATCATGGCTGATCTGATCCTGGTCTCAATTCTACGTTACTGTGCAGCTCTGGAAATCTTTCATCTCCTTGGCCTGATAGCAAAATAAGTTACATTCATAAAATAAACATAGAGTCATACAGCATGGAAACAGACCCTTAAGTCCAACCAGCCCATCCTGATTGTTATCCCGAACGTTATCCCAAACTAACCTAATCACGCCTGCCTGCTCCTGACCCATATGCCTCCAATTTTTTCCTATTCATGCACTTATCCAAATGTTTTTTAAATGTTGTAATTGTCCCCACATCCACCAATCCCTCAGGAATTTTTTTCCACACGTGAACCACCGTCCGTATAAAAAATTTGCCCCTCATGTCTTTTATAAATCTCTCTCCTCTCACCTTAAAAATATGGCCCCGGGTCTTGAAATTCTCCCATTTTAAGGAAAAGACAACTACCATTAAGTCTAGCTATACACCTTATTGTTTTATAAACTTCTTTCAGGTCGCCTCTCAACTTCCTACACTCCAGTGAAAGCCTATATAGCCTTTCTTTATAACTCAAATCTTGTTACTAATCCTATGAGGTTATCTGTTGATATAGATCTGTCCTCCACAAAGTTGTTAGATTGTTATCTCCATCTAAGCCTGTGTCACATTACCAAACTAGATGGATTGTAATCTCGTCTCCATATTTAAACTGTACAAAACCATTATTACCTTATATAAGTATCCTCAGCTGTTGATCAATTCTCTTCCTCTTAATTTTTTATTTATGACGAATTCTCGGCTTTAAAATTTGACTACCCTACGCTGTCAACTTCTTTTTGAATAGTGTCCTCCCTGTCAGCTCTGGCTACCCTCAGCTGTCTGGGCAGTTGGATTTCTTTTGCAAACCTTCAATCATCTCTTGATTGCAAGTGGTCGAACGACACATCTTTGGACAGTCCCATGGCAAATCGTCCTCTGATCAGTTCATTTTCTCATGCTGCTATTCCTATAGTCCTATTTAAGTTGCAGGCCATATATGAAAGCATCAATATTTTCCCCTTGACATTGAATGTATTTGTCAAATCTAACCTGCTTAACAATGGTATTCATTCTCAGCTTGAAGTATATATCGGTCACTCTGATACTTCAACAAATGTGGCTTACTCGTTATCGATTCTCTGTGTGACATAATCTGCAAAGTCACTCAATACACATTACAGTGCACTGAGCTGCTCACTGTTTCTTTCACAACGAACCCGGATGTGATTGCTGGCAAAGGGTGGCACGGTGGCTCAGCATTTAGCACTGCTGCCTCACAGCTCCAGGGACCTGGCTTCGATTCCATCCTTGGGTGACTGTCTGTGTGGAGTTTGCACGTTCTCTGTGTTGGTTTCCTCCAGGTGCTCCGGTTTCCTCTCACAATCCAAAGATGTTCAGGCTAGGTGGATTGGCCATGATAAATTGCCTGTAGTGTTCAGGGATGTGCAGATTAGGTGGGTTATAGGGGGCTGGGTCTTTGGAGGGGTGGTGTGGACTTGTTGGGCTGAAGGGCCTGTTTCCACATTGTGGGGATTCTATGAAATCTCCCATACCAACTCAGCCATGGTTCAGCTTAGTTAGGGCCTGTGACTCTCTCAAAGTCATCTGACAATGATAGAGACCTCTCTGTGACAGTGCTTTTGCATGCTGCCACCATATAATACAATTGGTATTGTTCAACCAATGCAGAATACTTACTGGGTCTGCAGAAATCGGTGATACAAGGGGAGATATTGCTTTGACCGAATTTTGCACAAAGCTGCTTGAATAGGAGTGTGAATGAAGTGATGCAAAACTTCCAGTGAACAAAGAGACTGTGGGGTGCAGGTACGTAGTTCCTTAAAAGTGGAGTCACAGGTAGACAAGATAGTGAAAAAAACATTCAGTATGCCTGCCTTCATTGTTCAGTGCATTGAGTATAGGAGTTGGGAGGTCATGTTGCAGCTGTTACAGGACATTGGTTAGGCCACTTTGGGAATACTGTGTTCACTTCTGGTCTCCCTGCTGTAGGAAAGATGATGTTAAACTTCAAAGGATTCAGAAAGGATTTATAGAGATGTTGCCAGGTTTGGGGGTTTTGAGCTATGGGGAGTGGCTGAATATCCTTGGGGCTATTTTCCCTGCAGCGTCAGAGGTTGAGGGGTGACCTTAAAGAGGTTTATAAAATCATGAGGGGCATGGATAGCGTAAATAGTCAAGGTCTTTTCCCCCGGGTGGGGGAGTCTAAAACGAGGGGGCAAAGGTTTAAGGTGAGAGGGAAAAGACTTGAAAGGGACCTAAGGGGCAGCCTTTTCATGCAGAGGGTGGTGTGTGTATGGAATGAGCTGCCAGAGGAAGTGTTGCAGCTGGGTCACAACACTTAAAAGGCACCTGGATGGGTAAATGAATAGAGTCGTAGAATCAAACAGCACAGAAACACACCCTTGGCTCCAACTTGTCCATGCTCACAAATTTTCCCAAACTGAACTAGTCCCACTTGACTGCATTTGGCCCTTATCCCTCTAAACCTTTCCTATTCCTGTGCCTGTCCGAATGTCTTTTAAATGTTGTAAATGTACTTGCATCTAACAGATCCTCTGGCAGTTCATCCTACACATGAACGACCATCTGGGTGAAAAAGCTACCCCTCAGGTCCCTTTTAAATCCTTCTCCTCTCACCTTAAAATTATGCCCTCTAGTTTTGAACTCCCCCACCCTAGGGAAAAGACCCTTGCTATTCACCTTATCTATGCCCCTAATGATTTTATAAATCTCTGTAAAGTCATCCCTCAAGCTCCTAAGCTTTAGTAAAGAAACTCCCAGACTATTCAGCTTCTCCTTGTGACCCAAACCCTTCAGTCTTGACAACATCCATGTAAATCTTTTCTGAAACCTTGCCAGTTTAATTATATCCTTCCTTTAACAGGACAACCAGAACTGTACACAATACTCCAGAAGATGCCTCACCAACATCCTATATATGTGCAACATGACAGCCCAACTCCAAAACTTAATGATCTGAGCTCTGAAAGCAAGCATGCTAAATGGCTTCTTACCTACCCTGTCTACCTGTGACACAACTTTCAAAGAATAATGTACCTGAAACCATTCGTGTTAGGGCCCTTGCTGTTTGTGGTTTACATTAATGATTTGGACTTAGAACATAGAACATAGAACATAGAACATTACAGCGCAGTACAGGCCCTTCGGCCCTCGATGTTGCGCTGACCTGTGAAACTAATCTGAAGCCCATCCAACATACACTATTCCATTATCATCCATATGTTTATCCAACGACTATTTAAATGCCCTTAAAGTTGGCGAGTCTAAATGGAGGAGTCTAACTTGAATGGAGGAATGTCGACCAGTAAGTTTACAGGCAATAAAATAATTGGTGAAGTGCTAAACACTCAGGAGTATAGTATTAGACGACAAGCGAATATAGATGGGCTGATCAGTGGCAAGTGGAATTCAATCTGGATAACAGTGAAGTGATGCACTTGGGCAGGACAAACAAGGTGCAATGAACTGTCAGATGCTGGAAAACATAAAGTAGTGCACGTACACCAGTCTTTTAAGGTATCAGGACAGGTCAATAAAATTGTTAAGAAGGATACGGTGTTCTTGCCTCCATTAGTCAAGCATAGAGTATAAGAGTAGGGAGATTAAACTGATTAAAATGTTGGGTAGGCTGCTAGAGTCTTACAAGAAACCACATTAGTCCTATAGTGTGCTAGCAATGGGGAGGGAGCAGAGGAGATTGCCAGGACGTTGCCTGTGTTGGAGAGTTCCAATAATGAAGAGAGATTAAATAGGCTGGGGTTGTTTTCCTTAGAGCACAGGAGATTGAGAGGGGACATGATTTAAGATGTATAAAATTCTGGGGGGCATAGATCACGTAGACAAGAATAAGAAGGGTTTGGAGGGATATGGGCTAAATGCTGGCACATGGGACTAAATTGATGCAGAATATCTGGTCGGCATGGACAAGTTGGACTGAAGGGTCTATTTCCATGTCATATATCTCTATGACTCTATGTAACCAACTAATTAGCATATTAGACCTTTAGATTTAATCCAGTACACCACAGTGCAATGGGTGGGAGGTTCTGACAAGGGTAGAGACATGAAAATGTGCATCAAAGGAACAATTGGGTTTGGGAAAGTTGAGCTTGAGAGGGTGGGGGAGGGAGAAGTTGAAAGGCAGGGAGGTGAGATTGAGGGAAGCGGTTGAGAGAGTAATTGAATGAGAGTGTTGATGGAAATAGAGCATTAAGAGAGAGTAAATTGTTTAAACAAATACTTTCCACTATAAATGTGAACATAGGAGTTTACAATGAGGGTACAAATTAAGAACAGAATTTATAATCTTAAAATGAAGCTTGAATCACCTTTGTGCAACCTTAAGCCATCACAACAGCTGTTTCCATTTCTTTACGTATTTTCTAACTAACCAGTTCAGCAATGTTAAGGTACACCTCTGGAGCTGATGAGATTTGAGCCCAGACCTCCTAGCCCAAAGATAGAGACACTATCCTTTCTTCAGCTGCTGTTTTGAGCATGAAAACTGGCTATGTCAACATAACGCCTGTAATTACATCTCCCTCTAGTGGAGTCACCACAGCATCACAACTGACAGGAGGCTGACGATGTTATGGAAGCACTTCCCATTATAAATGAGAGCAAATTACTTTACAATGAAAATATAAAGGCACAGCTTTAAAGAAGCCTGGATGTTTCAGTCCAATTTTTACAGCTCCATCCCATTCTCCAGATATATTCCAAATGATTTTAGAACTCTGCCCTTTTCTGCATTTAGTTTAACCTGCGTAATCCGCAGTCGTTGGATTAGGACATTGACATTTGTTACATGCTCACTGCTGACAGGATGACGTTTTAATTTCTGTTAAAGCACAATTTTGCTTGTGTTTCCATTGGAGATTTATACACACCATGTGGTACAATTATTTACTTCATGGTAAACCATTTTCTAATAAGTAGTCATTTCAGTACTGTTCCAGTATATTACACTCATCTCCATATCAGCAAAGCTTCAGCTTTTATTTCATAATGCTCACCTGGTTATCACTTAAGCTAACATTCTTGCTTTTGACATTGGACAGTTTGTTAAAACAGGCAGGCCTTGAAAAACACAATGATTAATTTTAAACAAACATTAGTCAAGTCTTTTGCAATAGATGTGGAATTGTCTCATTTTGTTCAGTGTGTTCAGGACATTGAAAAACAATATGTTACGAGAAGCGGAGAGAATTGCCAACTGTTGAGTCTGCAGGATTTGCTGAATACACACAGACACAGACACACAGACACACACTCAAACAGACACACACACAACGGACACATACACACACACATGCACACGCACATACGCACACACGCACACACGCAGACACACATACACACAGACAGACACACACACTCACACACAGACACAAAGACGCACACACATACACACACATAGACACACATAGACAAACACACAGACACACACACATACATATACACACACATACACAAACACACATACACGCACACAGACACACATACACAAATACATACACACGTGCAAACACATGCACACAGACATACACATACACACAAACACAAAAACACACACATAGACATACACATACACACACACTCACATAGACATACACATACACACACACACAAAAACACACACACACGCACACGCAGACATACACATACACACATACATACACATACACACATACATACACACACACATACGTATATACCCACACACAGACACACACATATACACACACATAGACACAAACACACATACACAAATACACACACACGCACAAGCACACACACACAGACATACACATACACGCACACACGCACATGCAGACATACACATACACACATACATACACACACACATACATATATACCCACACACAAACACACACATATACACACACATACAGACACAAGCACACACACACATGCACAGACACACATACACAAACTCACACAGACACACACACACACTCAGACACAAAGACACACACACATACACACACATAGACACACATAGACAAACACACAGACACACACACACATACACACATACATACACACGCAGACACACATACACACACACATACACATACATATACACACTATTACACAAACACACATACACATACACAGACACACATACACAAATACACACACACGCGCAAACACATGCACACAGACATACACATACACACACACACACAAAAACACACACACACACGCAGACATACACATACACACATACATACACACACACATACATATATACCCACACAGAGACACACACATATACACACATACAGACACAAACACACATACACACATGCACGCACTCATGCACACACTAACACAGACACATAAACACATACATGCACACCCGCACACACAAACACAGACATGCACACACACACATACATCTATGCCTTTTACACACAAATACATGCACACTTGCAGAAATGCACGCACATGTACACACACACATGCACACACACTCACTTGCATATACGCACACAATTGCACATACACATAACTTGCACACACAAACACATGCACGCTCTTACACATGAACAGTCTTGCACACACACACACCACCGAAGTGTAGGATAGTCAGGTGTTCTTAGTATTGAAATTAATGGCTTCTCTAGGTACATGTTTCGAAGTAGGAATGTCATTTAATTTTGTTGGATACCATGGCCAATGTTAACTTCTTTCTTTTATTAGAATTATACCAGGGCAGGAAGACGTCACATCCCATGACCAGTTAAGACCCTTAAGAGGCTAATGAATTCAGGATGTGACCCCTTAAAGCCTCATCCTGCTGTTGCTGGCATTGATGCAGTGGTGGGCAGCTTATCAACAGATGACAGGAGCTTGCTTCTAGCTTCCATGGAGGGGCTGATGGGAGACACAGTGGCTGATCAAGAGATTGGGCTGAGGGATGGGGGTATTGGGGAGGGAGAGAACCTACTGATTGCCCCTTCTGTCAACCAGTGACCCCAGCTTCTGAAACCTCTCTAGCCTGGTTGGCAGTGTCAGGCACAAGATTATGACCTGATTCATAATCAGCCTTGTCGAAAAGCAGAAAGTCCAGGAATGGGACACAAAGATAGGAAAGTATTTTGCAAAGATGATCGAACAAGGTTGTGAATTGATATAGATGAAAGAAGTGGGAAAAATCTGCAATATTAAAAACAAGTCATTAAGAGCTTTCTGGGTGAGCCCAACACAACAGAAATATAGCTACAAAGCTGAGGGTTAATAAGGTGTGGTATTAATCCTCCAAATGTCATGTATTTGGGTTTAGTTTTCTGCACCAGCTGCTTATTTCCTGCTGTCATTTTTATCTGTTCGTATGATAAATTCAAACCGAAAGAATTGCGGACGCTGGAAATCGGGACCAAAAGCAGAAGTTGGTGGAAAAGCCCAGCAGGCCTGGTGGCACCTGTGAAGAAAAAAAATCAGAGGTGCATATGATAAATTAGTCAGGATGTTTCATTCACCACAATTTACTTGTTTATATTCATAAGAAGAGAAATTCCCTCTATTTTGTTTCTATTCTTTTAAAAATATGCAATCCACTGGAACATTGGACTGCTGCTAACTTCTGTATGGGATCAGTTGGCTATTTTGACAATCCTCAAGTGAGGAGCTAGGCACAGATCAGCCATTATCTCTGTAAATGGCAGAAACGGCTCGAGAAACTGAATGGCCTACCCCTGTTCCTATGTTCCCACACAAGCATGTCCTTTCAGTGATCTGGTTACCTTTAACATTTGTGGCGTCAGTAGATTCTTTATTTAATTTCACCTTTGGGGCTCAACTCAGCTTTCAAATAATGGAAAACTAAGGGTTAATTTTTGGGGGCTTTGTTGTGAGAAGGTGCCACATAAATGGGTTAATGCATAAAGGAGGACCTCGTGGTGAAGGGGGATTGTAGATTGGCTGGCTGATGGAAAACAGAGAGTATGCATTAATGGGTTCTTTGGTTCTGAAGAAGGGTTAATGGACCTGAAATGTTAACTCTGCTTTCTCTCCACTGATACTACCAGACCGGCTGAGTTTTTACAGCAATTTCTGTTTTCTGAGAGTTTGCAGGGAGTAAGACAGCTACAGCATTTCTTACATTACTTATGTATCAGATATATTTCACAGGCTGTACTAACATTGTCTGAGATGTGCTGTCTGCATGAAAGGCACTATGCAAATAAAAGCATTTTTTCTTTTTCATCATCCATCTCCAAGTGAGTCAATGTGGAAAAGCAATAATTCTAATTACCTTAGATAAATAGATTAGAAAGAAATTATAGAAACAAGGGAAAGATTTATGGAGCCCACAAGAAATGTGGTGTGTGAGATAACTCAAATAGGTGAAATGCAAACTTTTAATTTCCCAACAGTGAGTTAAAACGCAGAACCAATTTTCCAATTTTAGCTTGAGTTCAGATCTTGCCCTTTGAATCAGAGTTGGGCTTGAAATCTCATCTCTAGCACTCATACAATGTGACTTTTCATCGTAATTATTTAGTAAAGCATTAAACCTTATCTTTAATTACTCCTGTTTAATTGTTTTAATTAACAATAATTTAACTGCCAGCAAAGTTCAACAGAGAAAACTTGTCCCTATTTTCAGTGTTGCTTGGGATGGAATCCAAAAATCAATTACCGCCTACAACTATAAAGGGATTCAGTTTGGAATTTCATGTGCCATCCTCGGTGTACTTTGAGTTGGACAAAAAACAGAAGCTATTATGCTTCATCCTTCCTGTGCCAGTCTCAGTGAAGAATTCAACACACCGCTGTAAGAATAAGGGGTAAGCCATTCAGGCCTTAGATGAGGAAGAAATTCTTCACTCAGAGAGCTGTGAACCTGGGGAATTCTCTCCCACAGAAAGCTGTTGGGGGCCAGTTCATTAGATATATTCCGGATGGAACTGGATGTGGCTCTTGTGGCTAAAGGGATCAAGGGGTACGGGGAGAAAGCGGGAGTGAGAAACTGAGATTGCATGATCAGCCATGATCATATTGAATGGTGGCGCAGGCTTGAAGGGCCGAATGGCCGACTCCTGCACCTATGTTTCTATACTTTTGTCCAGCCTTCAAAAAAGTGGACATGGAAAATTTCCCAGAAATGTTAGGGAACCGAGGGTCAAGTGAGAGGATGGAATCAAAAAAAATCAGTATTAGTTTAAAAGAAAAAGGAGATTGAGAAATTAATTGGGTTAAAAGCTGACAAATCACCAGGGTTTGATAATCTCCATCCTCGCGTACTGAAGGAAGTGGCCCTGGAAATTTTGGATACATACCTGATGATCGTCTTCCAAAACTCTCTAGCATCTGGAGCAGTTGCTATGGATTGGAGGGAGGCAGCTGTAGCTTGTTGCTGGGCTAGTAATCCACAGGCCTCTGTTCACGCTGTGAGCATGGTTGCCAATCCCACAAAGGCAGGCGGTGAAATATGAATCAATGAAAATCTGTGAGAGTGGTGAAGAACAGCCAGCTCATGTAACCACAGTGAATTGTTGTAAAAACACATCTGGTTCACCAAACATCTTTTAGGGATGTAAGTCTGCTGTCCTTACCGGATCTGACCCACAGCAACATTGTTGATTTTTCATTGCCCCCTAGCCTAGCCAGTGATATCCACACATCAAAACAATTTCCAGTATGTGGAGTGTTTTGATTTTGTAACAGAGTTTAGTTGTCTTGATGGAATTTACTGGGCTCAGATTCATGGATTGAATGGGTTGGACACTCTTGTCTTTTGCGACACTGATTGTTCATTTGGTGGCATTCAGAGGCAACGTCAATACATCTTTGAAAATTCAGATCTTTATTCTTTTATCCTGTGGAGCTGTGCCACTCAAACAGTACAATGATGTTACACAAGATTGTTGTTTCTTGACAGTTCAAAGACACACGTTCAGTTAAAAGGAAAATAATTGAAGCTTGAGTTTCAGGTTTTCATTTATGTTGAGACAACAATTGCGGGAGATCCTGTACCACACAATATGCCATGGTGATGGCTACTTTTAACTATAATTCACCACGGCTAGTCAGATAAGAATAATTCCTTTTTAAAAAGAAACTAAGGCCATGCTGATATAAAAAAACTCTCTTTTTTTTGTTTCTTCTGGCTTTCTTTCCTGTATTTAACCTTCACTTGCCTGGATGGGTGCAGCTCCAATAAGCTTGATACTATCCAGGACAAAGTAGCCCATTTACAAACATCCACTCCCCCCACCACTGATGCCCAGTGATGGCAGTGTGTACCGTCTACAAGATGCAGTGCAGAAATTCACCAAGGGTCCTACGACAGAACCTTCCAAACTCACAACCACTTCCATAGAGAAGGACAAGGGCAACACATTCATGGGAACATCACCCCCTGCAGGTTCCTCTCCAAACCACTCACCATCCTGAGTTGGAAATATATTGCCGGTCCTTCACTGTGACTGGCACTCCTTCTTGCGTCAACAGAGAGCTGTTTATGGAGACATAGAGATGTACAGCATGGAAACAGACCTTTAGGTCCACCTCATCCACATTGACCAGGTAAC
Source organism: Ginglymostoma cirratum (assembly GCA_024137785.1). NCBI lineage: Eukaryota > Metazoa > Chordata > Chondrichthyes > Orectolobiformes > Ginglymostomatidae > Ginglymostoma > Ginglymostoma cirratum. Next base: position 6,194,815 of record JAHRHZ010000020.1, read on the forward strand.
CAAAACGAGCATTTGGATTGCCAGCATTTGGCCCATATCCCTCTAAACCCTTCCTATCCATTTACCCATCCAGATGTCTTTTAAATGTCGTAATTGTACCCGCCTCCAACACTTTCTCTGGTAGCTCATTCCATACACACACTGCCCCCTGTGTGAAAGAGTTGCCCCTGGGACCCTTTTAAATTTTTCCCCTCTCACTTTAAACCGATGCCCTCTAGCTCCACCTCAGGGAAAAAGACCTTGGCTATTCACCCTATCCATTCCCCTCATGGTTTTATAAACCTCTATAACATCATCCCTCAGCGTCCTGACATATTTCTAGTAACTGGGTGCCATCTCTATTTTCTTGGTTATTTGCCTTTTCCCACGTGCTTACAATCAAAATCCTACGTGCCAGTGACGTACAGGCAAAACTGTAACCTCGTGGTGAAGATGTTTTCACTGACACTGCTCTACCTATAGGCAGATTATGAAAGAGCTTCCTGTTCAAAGAGGACTTTGCTCTTGCCTGCCAGACCTTCCATCACACCTCTGCCCACTTGGAACCCACCCTCTGTCCAGGGTCCCCTACCCTCCATTGGACCTTCTGTTCACCCAAACATCAAACCTTCAACACCCACCAGCTTTTGCAAAAGGATCCAGCCAGAAACTTGGTTACATTCATCACCACTGCAACATACAGTGAGGTGCCTGTATTCTTTAAACGATCATGAAATGCTGCCACAAGATGCTTGTGCTCTACTGACTTTAGCTAAAAGGTAGGATTGATCAAAAAATTCATGCCATTAAATATTCACAGCATGGAAATGTATTTTATGGAGAAATGTGCAACAAGCCAGTATCATTTTTGACATGCTGCAGAGTTGCCACCGACTTTCTCACTACATCAGAACTTGCCATTGAAAAATTGAAAATTTGCTTCCCTGCCTAATTAAGCCACTTACCACCCCCAATGTTATATTTCTTGTTCCTGTATAATTAGAATTATTCAGGACAGTCGAAAGCCCATTAATTTGTGCTGCCTCTTTGAAAGTTAGCTGACAGTGTGCTACACCTCTTCTCTAATCTTAGAACCCCAAAATATTTTCCTTTTCTAGTGGATGTCCAATTCCCTTTCAAAAGGGAAATCCAGGTGTTCCCAATGAAAGATATATGCAAGGTCCATTTATATAAGCGGATGAAAAATCATGGGTGGTGTCATCTTGATTTTTAAATAATCAACTGCTGGAGATGGACTGTAGTTGTTACAATTGTTTTATTCAAACGATGCAAGGAAAGATCTGCCCTGGATACTAGGCCAAAGCCAACTCTGGAAGATACAGAAAATTAATTCTCTTTATATGTTAGCATCTAATTATCTACATTCCAATCATACATAGCAAATAAAATAAAAACGTCCCTTCTATGTCTCAGGTTAATGTGTTAAAGTCTCCTTCACCAGCCAGAGTAAACAACCAATCTCACCCCAAATGTTGCGGTCTCTTTCTTTGTCAATGTCTGTCATACTCTGTCTCCTCCCAAGGCCTTACAGTCAAAGTCATAGAGTGCAGAAAAAGACCTTTTGGCCCATCAAGTCTGCATCAGTCAAAACAAGCACCGAAATATTTTAAAACAATAATAAAAAACAGAAATTGCTGGAGAAACTCAGCAGGTCTCTCAGTATTTGTGGAGAGAAAGCAGAGTTAATGTTTTGGGTTCAGTGACCCTTTATCAGAAAACCATTCTGAGGTCGGGTCACTGGACCTGAAATGTTAACTTTGATTTCTTTCCATGGATGCTGCAAGACTGGCTGATTTTTTTCTAGCAATCTCTGTTTTTGTTTCTGATTTACAGCATCCACAGTCCCTTCAGTTTTTCTGTGGCATTTTGATACGTTGAATTGCACATGAAATGGCAGGTAACTCCATCCTGAGCATTTCTGAGGTTCATTCTCTTACTGTAAACTTAAAATTCCCTTTACTTCTCACAATTATTGTATTTCTGTGCTCGTTTCTGTGAGTTATAATTATCCTTTCATGTTGTCACCTGCGATTGGTAGTGAAACGGCCTCACCACTTTGTTAACACTGTGTCCGCTATTTTCAGTGGTAATGTTGATATCTTCCTTTGTGATTTCCGAGGAAACTTTTTGGTGCTTCCGACATTTGTTCTAGCAGACTGTCTATAAATCTAATTCACATCAAAACTGGAAATCTGTCCATATTAGACTCCAGCATTTATCTACTATTGATGTTAGGCCAACTGGTCTGTAATTAAATCTTTGAACGATTAAATTAAAATTTAAAGTATATTATTAAATTATCAAAAGTAAAAATTCACGATAAAGGATGAATTAAGTGAGGGATTTCATAAGATACCATGCAAATGTGGGGATAACTGTAACAGAGAAACCAAAGGCAAAAGAGGGGGTAAGGTGATTGGAACCAGGTGGATCTTATTCATTATGTGATCCTTAATTGGGGTTGTTAACCTGGGACAATCAGGGAGCCCTGGCTGACTGATATAAACAAGGGATTCAGAATCTCCTCACTTCAGGGACTGACTCCCAGCTGGCTGGCCACGGCCAGTATAATGTGCACATGTAAATAAAGGGTACTTGGAGATAGGATACTGGCCTCTGTGCAGTTATTGAAGTGGGATAAAGTGATGAGGAGAGATTATATAAATTAGGGCTGTTATTTCTCACATTTAGAAGGTTAAGAGGTGACCTGATCGAATTCCTCAAGATTTTAACAGGAAAAGACAGGGTAGATAAATATAAACTATTCCCACTGATAGGGGATTCTAGAACTAGGGGCACAGCCTGAGAATTAGGACCAGACCATTCAGGAGGGATGTTATGAAGAATTTCTACACGTAATAGATGGTATTACTCTCTTCCACAAATTCCAGTGGATGCTGGATCAGTTGTTAATTTTAAATCTGAGAGAAATAAATTTTTGTTAAGCAAAGATATTAAGGGATAAGGGCTAAAGCCAGGTGTATGGAGTTAGGCCACAGAACAGCCACAATCTCATTGGATGGTTGTGTTGGTTTAAAGCATAAATGTTAACCAGACCACTGAGAATTTCCTTGTTCATCTTTAAACATGAACTGGTCGTCTTATCTTAGATGTACTGACATTAGAGGCAGCCTGGAGGAGGTTCACTAGGTTAATCCCAGGAATGGAGGGACTGTCTGATGAGAAGAAATCCTTAAGGAGTGTGACACAGGAGATACCAAGAGTAGGAACAGAGGGCACAAGCTCAGAGTAATGAGCTGTCCAGTTAGGGCAGCTTAAGAGCAATTTATTATCTCAGAAGGGAAGTAAATCTGTACTGTAGAAGTCTGTCAAGGCTAGGTCGTTACGCATATTTAAAGATGAGATAGACAGATTTTAGTCAGTAAGGGGAATCAAGGGCTTTGGGAAAAAGATAAGAAAGTGGAGTTGAGGATTATCAGGTCAGCCATGATCTCACTGAATGGCAGAGCAGATTTGATGGGCTGAATGGCCTACTTTGACTCTTATGAATTATGGTCTTGAGAAAAGATCCTTTACATTTACCTCACAGGGCAGATAGGGACTTACTTCATAATCCTCAAACGAATAGCTCAGACAATGCTGTCTTCTATCAATACTGCACTGGAGGGTCAGTCTAGACTCCTGAGGAAGGGTCACCGGACCTGAAACGTTAACTCTGTTTTCTCCTTCACAGATGCTGCCAGACCTGCTGAGCTTTTCCAGCAACTTCTGTTTTTGTTCCTGATTTACAGCATCTGCAGTTCTTTTGTTTTTTTTAAGTCTAGACTCCTTATTCTTGTGGAGTGGGGCTTGAACCCCGAAGGACAAATGCTGAATTTGATTGTATGGTTATTATGGTACTGGAAGTTTAAACGTTCAAAACTCAATATTGTGCGACTTCAGTAAAGGTTATGAATGACAAATTAGCACAACAACTCTGTATGTGCTTTAAAACTGCTGTTTTGTGGTGACTACCTGATTGAATCATTAATAGTCCTTCATGGATAGATGACATTACTGTTACCTGGCCTGAAACTCCCTTCAAAGTCTACAGTGGATCCTCTTGCCTCTGAAGTGGCCAGCACAGATACTTAATCATGCAGACAATGAATACAAAGAGAGCCCATCATTTTGCAGGGCAACTAGTCATGAGAAAGTTTGACGTTTCGGGCCTAGACCCTTCATCAGAAATGGGGGAGGGGAAGAGGGTTCTGAAATAAATAGGGAGAGAGGGGGAGGCGGATAGAGGATGGATCTAGGCCCGAAACGTCAAGTTTTCCTGCTCCTATGATGCTGCTTGACCTGCTGTGTTCATCCAGCCCCACGCTTGTTATCTCGGATTCTCCAGCATCTGCAGTACCTTTTAACTCAGTCATGAGAAAGTTATTTGGTTTTGCTAACTTTGCCCTCATTCCGAGAACAATGATAAAAGAAAATTTTCTGCTTTATTGCTCTCATTTAAATTGTGCAAACCCAGCCAAATTAATCCATTAGTTTTATTAGGGGAAATCAATGTTTGTGAATGAAAATCTCCAGATTTGTGAAAATTCTATTCCAATCAATTGGCATCAATGCAAACCTACAGCTTTAAAATTACAAGAGGCTCAGTTTGGAAAACAGAGGAAGAGCAATGGATCAAAACAGTATAAGAATAAGACAAAGAGCTGTCTTGTGACTTTGAATATTAACTCTAATTGAGGATTAGATGTAAACACCATCCTCTTACATCTGAAACATTATGTAACATCTTTCCGTCTAATTAGTGTTTAGTTATAATGCGATCTGCAAGGAATTATTTGTCATTGATTTGATGTCGTGCAAAATGTTCTGAGACTATTAACTGGAGCAATTAGAAACAATCATGTCAAAACCTTCAGAGAATTGTGAAGTTTGGAAAACAATCACACAATGACTGGAGTGCAAATTTTGAAGGTTACCATGTACTTTGAAGTAACAAAATCTTTCCTACTGTGACAATCTTTCTTTGGAGTTTGAGACCTTTCACAGTCAGACTTAATTACTAAGGACCAAAAGGTGCTTCCATAATGTGAATCAAATCCAGGATCTGCTGTTTATTTTTTGTCAATACCAGCGTGATTGCAATTATGAACTTTCTTCTAATGGGGTGAAAATCCATAAGGCATGGTTGCATAATAAAAATGCATTCATTTTAATCCAGTGACCGTTGGATTACAATCACATTTGCTTTATCTGAGACTGAAAAGGTCTAGACATTCCTTTTGCACTTGGCTGAATGGTTTCATGATGCTATCAGGACACCAGCATAAACGACTCTCAAATGTGTGACTTCTCACACAATCATTGTAAAATTCCTTGCCTTCCCATTTTAGGATTTCCTCACTTCTGCTTTTTCCCGGGTCATGATAAGTGGCACCAGCAGTGCTGCAATTTTAACCTAGTACCCCGTCCCCAGTCAAAAACAGATGGGATCCGTTGCAATTCTGTTTTTGTAGTTCATCCAATGTTATGCTCTAGTGAAGGTCCATCTTCTGGTTTCCCAGCTGGTGAGCTGACCTTCAGGCTGCTAATGCTAGCTTTTGTAGAGGAGATGGGGACAGGAAGCAGAAATACTGACTTTGTCATCAGGGCTGGACGCTCCGTTTGGAGTGGTATTCAGGAAGGACTGCAGCATATGCCTCATGTGAAGGGAAACACAAAGTTGCCCTTGGCGGAATATGTGTTTTGTTAGGGTGCAGCATGTTCTCATGATCCTGAAGTTACTGACAAGTTTTATCCTGCAATCATTGGTGATTATTAGCTTACAATGTTTGATACACACCGTCAAAATACCACTCATCTATTCATGTCTGATGCTAGCTGTCAGAATTACTTGTGGGATTGTCCCATAAATGATCATATTGGGCAATACATTTACTTCCTACCATTCTTGACAATCAATAAGGCCTTGAAAAATTAATGTCAAGCCCTCAACTAATTAACTTTTTTTTATTCACTCAGGTGATGTGGCCATTTATTGCCTATGTCTAGCTGCCCTTCAGAAGGCTGTGGTGAGCTGCCTTCTTGAACTGCTGCTGTCTATTTACTGAGGGTAGACCCACAATGCCGTTATGGAGAGAATTCCAGGATTTAGACCCAGCGACAGTGAAGGAACAGAGATACAGGATGGTGAGTAGCTTGGAGGGGAACCCGTAGATGGTGCCGTTCTCATGTGTCTGCAGGTCTTGTCCTTCTAGTGGTCATAGGTTTGGAAGGTGCTGTTTGCAGAGATCTGGTGAATTTCTACAGTGTGTCTTGGAGATGGTGCACACTGCAGTTACTGAGCTTTGGTGGGGGAGGGAGTGAATGTTTGTGAATGTGATGCTAATCAAGCAGACTCTCTGTCCTGGATGGCGTCAAGCTACTTGAAAGTTGTTGGAGCCGCACTCATTGAGGCAAGTGGTAGTACTTCCATTACTGCATAATCATTCAACTAATTACGTGATATTTACAATCACACTGAGTGATGACTGGGAAATCATAGGTATTATGGTTTTGAGCTCAGTATTCAGATCAAATCAAGCCTGCAAATTCAGATACTCATTGCAGTAAGTAATTCTCATGCATACTTTTCTTAGCCCTGATAAATGACAATTGCTTGTCTCCATACTATAGCGTAATACCAAAAAGGTAAACATTGTTCTGTATTAAGAACAAATTAATAAGGAACCAAATCTATACTAATAACAAGATGCACATCTATTGTTCTTCAAATTAGTTCTTTTTCTGTTACGGTAATGAGAATCAAGAAGGAGAAGATGATCATAGAATACCTACAGTGCAGAAGCAGGCCATTCGACTCATCGAGTTTACACTGATCTTCTGACCAGCATTCCACCCAGACTTATCCCTGCATTTTCCATGGCTAACCCGCCTGACCTGCACATCTTTGGACCAATGGATGAAATTGGTGCACCCAGCAACAATCCACACAGACACGGGGAGAATGTGCAAACTCTACACAGACAGTTGCCCAAAGTTGAAATCAAGCCTAGATCCCTGGTGCTGTGAGGTAGAAGTGCTAACGACTGAGCCACCATGCTGCCCAGGCTTGAGGTAATATTTGGCAAGTAATAGTCACACCACACGGCAGATTTGAGAGGAAAGTTCTAGGTCATAGAATTAAAAGGTCAGTAGCAACATGGATACAAAATTGGCTGAGTGATAAGGAACAGATTTATTGTGATTGGATATGTTTCTGGCTGAAGGAAGGTTTGCAGTGGAGTTCCCCAGAGGTCAGTATTGGGACCCTTCAATTTCCGGATATATATTAATCAGCTCGATAGAATCATTATAGTACAGAAAAAGCCCTTTGGCCCATCTAGCTTGCACTGACAGATCTTGGTGTGCAGGAGGCAGTTTCAAAGTTTGCAGATAATACAATGTTTGGAAGAATTGTTAATTGTGACAGTGTGGATCTCCCAAAGGATATTGACAAGTTGGTGAGTGGACAGATAGGTGGCAGATAAGGTTCAACACAGAGAAGTGTGAGGGGTTGCAATGTTGTCAGAAGAGCATTGAAAAACAATTTAAAATAGGAGTACAATTCTAGATGGGGTGCAGGAGCAAGATGGGCCTGGGAGTATTTGCGCAGAGATCATTGAAAGTGTGACAGAGCAGGTGGAGAGAACAGTTAATCAAGCATATAGTGTCCTTGGCTTTATTAATAGGGGCAGGGAGTAGAAGAGCAAGGAAGTGATAGTTAACTTGTACGAGTAACTTGTTAGATCCCAGCTGGAGTATTGTGTACAGTTGTGGGTAGCACATTATAAGAAAAACACGAATGCATTAGAGAGAGTACTGAAGTGATTTACAAGAATGGTTCCAGGAATGAGAAACTTCGGTGATGAGGATAGATTGAAAAGGTTGTTCTCCTTGTGACAGAAGAAGGCTGAGGAGAGATTTGATAGTGGTTTTCAAACTCATGAGCGGGCGCATAGATAGGTAGATAGATTAGATGGATTAGATAGATAGATAGATTAGACAGGGAGAAACTTTTCCTGATTGCAAAAAGGAACAAGAATCAGAGGGTAAAGATTTAAAGTGATTTGCAAAAGAAGCAAGGGTGATATAAGAAAAGACTTTCTTACTCAGTGACTAGTTAGGGTCTGGAAATGCACTGCCTGAAAACATAAGGAGGCAGGTTCAATTGAGGCATTCAAGAGGGCATTGGCTAATTATTTGGATTGAAATAGTATGTAGGGTATAGGGAAGAGGCAGGAGATTGGTACTAGGCAATGATGTTCATTTGAAGAGCCAGTGCAAGCATGACAGGCCAGATGGCTTCCTCCTGTACCATAAAAATTCTGAGATTCTAATTCTGTCCTCTGCTCATTAACTTATAAAATAGGTCAAAAGGTAACTTCACTAACCATAAGTGTAAACAACTGAGAGAAACCAATAATCTACTGGATGAACAATTAAGTTTTGAATACCATGGATTTAACTGAGTTTATTCATTGATATTAACTCAAGTAAAACCCATTCAATTTGAGGTAAAAAGTTGGATCACCCCCCCGAAGAATTTGATTTCTAGCTTCGTGGACCTCTCGATCTCAGTGGTGAAAGGTAGACGAGCCTCTGCAGATACTTGTACAGATCTGCACTTGCTGATATTATTGACAGACTATTAATCCAGAGACCCAGGCAATATTCTAGGGACCTGGTTTGGAATCCAGCCATTGCAGATGGTGGGCTTTGAATTCAGTTAAAACAAAATCTGGAATTAAGAGTCAAATGATGATCATGAAACTGTTGCCAATTGTTGGAAAAGCCCATTTAAGTCACTAATGTGCTTCGGGAAAAGACAGCTGATCTGTTTGCCTGGTCTGGCCTATGTGTGACTCCAGGCCCAGAGCAATGCCTGGTGGGCAATTATGAGGGGCATGGATAGGGTGAATAGCCAAGGTCTTTTTCCTAGGGTAGGGGAGTCCAAAACACTTCATGTCAGCTCTGATGAAGTAATCTAGACTTGAAATGTTAGCTTGCTTTCTCTCCATGGATGATGCCCGACCTGCTGTAACCTCCAGCACTTTTTGTTTCCAAAACTAGAGAACATAGATTTGAGGTGAGAGGGGAAAGATATAAAAGGGACCTAAGGGGCAAATGCTTCATGCAGAGGGTGGTGTGTGTATGGAATGAGCTGCCAGAGAAAGCGGTGGAAGCTGGTACAATTAGAACATCTAAGAGGCATCTGGATGGGTACATGAATAGGAAGGGTTTAGAGAGATATAGCCCAAATGCTGGCAAATGGGACTAGATTAATTTAAGATATCTGGTCGGTATGGACGAGTTGGATTGAAGGGTCTGTTACTATGCATTACAGCTCTCGGACTCCAATAAATACTAGTCTAGTCAGTGATGTCTATATGCTATGAAATTTTTTTTAAAAATGTACTCATAAAATTGAGCCTTTAATTATAAAAACAAAATGGTTTGACAACATATTTCTATATACTGAAATTAAGCATGAGAATTCAGAGCAATGGAATCAAAGGGAGAATATTTGACTCCTTTCTGACCTCAGCATCTCCCAGAGCAGTTACTGGAGCAGCAAACACTTTGGAAATACAGTCACAGCTGTCATGTCAAACAACCTGGCTGTCAGTCATTCTGTGCACAGAGAGGTTTCGCAAACAACTTATAGGTCACCAGATGGTGCATTAAATTCCAGCCCCGATCTTAAGGATCATGAGAGAAGTGAATTTCATTTACTGGTTAAATTGTACCAAACGGCAAGATTCATTCAAAGAAATCAGGAGCTTGGTTGCTGTGAAACAGAAACAATTCTGAGCAATGCAATATCTCATGTTTGGCAGAGATCATTAAAGCGCCGATATCAGCAACAGCCTTCAGTAAGGAGAGGCAATGGCCTGGTGGTATTATCGCTGGACTGTTAATCCAGAGACCCAAATAATGTTCTGGGGGACCAGGGTTTGAATTCCACTATGGCAGATGATGGGATTTGAATTCAATAAATATCTGGAATTAAGAATCTAATGATGACCGTGAATCCATTGTCAATTGTCGGGGAAAAGCCCATCTGGTTACTGATGCCCTTTAGGCAAGGAAATTGCCATCCTTACCTGGTCTGGCCTACGTGTGACTCCAGACCCACAGCAATGTAGTTGACTCTTAACTGCCCTCTGGGCAATAAATGCTGCCTGGCCAGTGATGCCTTCATCCTGTGAATGAATAGAGAAAAGTAAAATGCATGTTACATTTCGTCCTTGGCATCCCAACATTACAGGATGTATCTCACAGTTGTAGAATTGAGATAGCCAGAGTGGGGCCTTTGTTTACACAAATAAACCACTTTATTGAATCTTGAGAGGGTTCAGAAAAGATTTACAAGGTTGATGCTGGGACTGGGGGGGTTGCAGCCATAGGGAGAGATTGAATAGGCTGGGGCTTTTATCGTTGGAGGCTGAGGGGTGACTTTATAGAGGTTTATAAAATTGTGAAGGGCGTGGATAGGATGAATAGACAAAATCTTTTTCCCAGGGTGGGAGAGTCCAAAACTAACGGGCACAGGTTTAAGGTGAGAGAGGAAAAATTTAAAAAGAACATAAGGGGTAACTTTTTCACGCAAAAGGTGGTGCGTGTATGGAATAAGCTGCCAGAGGAAGTGGTGGAGGTGGGTACAATTACAACATTTAAAAGGCACCTGGATAAATATATGAATAGGAAGGGTTTAGAGGGATATGGGTCGAATGTTGGCAAATGGGATTAGGTCAGATTGGGATTTTGGTTGGTGTGGAATAGTTTGTCCGAAGGGTCTGTTTCCGTGCTGTATAACCCTATGACTATAAACCCGTGGTTTACGATTAAGCATATCCTCAGGAGCTGGTTGATTGAGGTGGAGGAGATGTATGACCCTCTGAGAGAAGACATTCCTCTTCCTCATCCCACTCTTAAATTGGTGCCCCTTTATTCTGAGACGATGCCCTCCGGTCCTAGACTCTCACATGTTGGGAAACATCCTCTCAGCATTTACCCGTCAAGCCCCTTGAGAATCCTATGTGTTCCAATGAGATCACCTCTTATTCTTCTAAACTCCAGTGAGTAGATTCCCAAACTGCTTAGCATTTACTCATAACACAATCCCTCCATGATAGGGATCATCGTAGTGAACCTTCTCTGAACTTCCTCCAATTAGACGGTTATTCCTGTGCATCATTGATTCAGGAATGCTAGATTACTAGCCCAATAACATAGCCACTACCCTGGATAGCAGTGATGGCCAGGCATATCAACTAACAGCAGAATAGATCAATGGAAGCCGTGCAAGAGGCCATAATTGAAAGGGTGCAGAGATACCAGAAGGTGGAAAAGGTTGCAGGGCTAAGGAGAGACAAAGTCGCAGGTTTGAAAACACGGATATGAATGTGAAACAGGAATTCACAAAGCAATGAAAATAAAACAAGATACTGTGTACAGTTTTTAACTGACCACTAGAGGAAGCTAAAGTCCTCTTTAAACATTCTGTACTCTGACCTCAAATTGTTCTGTTTGACAAAGAAGTGAAAACAGCTGAAAAGTTCCTTACACCACATTTTGAATGTCATATATGTTTTGAGAAAGGAGATGTGATTTTTAATGGCCAGTTGCACAATGACATTTGTGCTGATGGAGCTTGATAGCTTTGGTCATCTTTCTGTCTAGACAGTGTTGAAGAATTGAGCACTCCAGGTTCGACGCCATTCAAAACATCTCAATCTAAAGCACCATTCAGTCTAACGGCTCCACAAAATGTACCAGAAGGAGAAAAAAATAATTGGCATCTGGTTTGAAATGTAGAAATGCAGAAAATAGGAGCAGGAGTAGGCCATTCAGCCCTTCTAGCCTGCTCTGCCGTTCAATATGGTCATAGCTGATCATCCAACTCAGTCCCCTGATTTGTCTCCAATCCCTTTGATTCATAAGAACTATACCTCACTCCTTCTCGATAACATTTAATGTTTAGACCTCAATTGCTTTGTTTGGCAAAGATTGAGAATGGCATTGAATGGGAAAAGAGTATTGTTTGGAAACTGAGAAGCCAGGGATTGGGGATCTATTCCTCCAGACACTCCCCTATGATTTTAACGACGTTGTTTTGTTGGCTATTGTCAAGCAAAACAAAATGGTTCCTGCTCCATTCTGCCGCACTCAATTTAACTGTGGATGCTGATAAGAGACAACAGGTGCACAAGTAGACCATTCAACCCTTCAAGCTAGTCCCGCCCTTCATTAAGATTGAGATCTGATTTTTTTTCAAATTCAGCATTCCCATCGAACCGCCCGATACCCTTGTCAAACAAAAATCTATCTACCTTGCCTTAAAAAATCTTCAACCATCCGCAGAGGCAGGGAGCCCCAAAGATCACACAACCCTCTGAGACAAAACTCATCCCTCATCCATGCCCTGAAAGAATGTCAGAAATCACATGAAACCAGGTTATAGTCCAACAGGTTTATTTGAAGACGCAAGCTTTCGGAGTCTTACCCCTTCTTCAGGCGTTAGTGAGAGTCGAAGTATTGGACACAGAATTTATAAGTAAAAGATCAAAGGGTCAAACCACTGATGAGGATGTATTAAACAAACCTAAGATGCCGCTAAATCTTTAATCAGTTAGAATGTTTTAATTGATTAATACATATATATATGTAACTCTCCAAATTCCTTTCGAGTCACTGTCCTGCGAGAAGTAAAGGTTTTATCAGTGTAAAGAAGAGGTGACATTTTAGATCAGACAATGCATGTTCGGTGTGAGGCCTTGTTTAGAATCTGTTTGTGTTTTGGCTTGGAGTCAGACTGGTTTTATTTCTCAAGTAGGAATTTACAAAACGCCACATTGACTGGCTGTCTATAAATTGTATGCTTTTTGAATAGAGTAGAATGATCTGCAAATTTAAATTCACTCCAATCATTCACATTTGCGTGTGTGTGCATGTGTGCAATGGAGAGTGAGTGCATCTGTGTGTGTGTGTGTGTGTGTGTGTGTGTCTGTGTGTGTGTGTGTGTGTGTGTGTCTATGTGTGTGTGTGTGTGTGTGTGTGTCTGTGTGTGTGTGTGTGTGTGTGTGTGTGTCTATGTGTGTGTGTGTGTAAGTGAGAATGTGACTGTGGATGCCTATAAGAGATGTCAAGGCCTCTCTATTGAACGTCTTCTGTATATCTGATAACAGCTCTGATGATTGGAAATGTAAATTGCTGACACAACTAGAATTTCAATCCCATTGGTTGGGCTAGTAAACCGTCAACAGTCCCTTTCAGAATCATAAACCAGATTAAAAATGTGGATCTTTGTAATTTTTCCACATTTAGCTTGAGTTCTTGGGAAATCACTTCTCATGGGGTTTAGGTTTCCACTTTTCTTTAATTCATGGGATAGGGGCGTCGCTGGCAAGGCCAACATTTATTGCTCATTCCTAATTGATAAATAAACAGTTAAAGGTCAACCACATTGCTGTGGGTTTGGAGTCACATGTAGACCAGACAAGGATGGCAGTTTCCTTCCCCAAAGGGCATCAGTGAACCTGATGGATTTTTCTCTCAATGATGAACGGTTTCACGGCCATTAGACTCTTAACTCTAGATTTTTATTGAATTCAAGTTCCACCAGCTGCCATAACAAGGTGTGGGGCTGGATGAACACAGCAGGCCCAGCAGCATCGTAGGAGCAGGAAAGCTTGACGTTTCGGGCCGAGACCCTTCATCAGAAATGGGGGAGGGGAATAGGGTTCTGAAATAAATAGGGAGAAAGGGGGAGGAGGACAGAGGAGAAGATAGGTGGAGAGGTGACAGACAAGTCAAAGAGGCGGGGATGGAGCCAGTAAAGGTGAGTGTAGGTGGGGAGGTAGGGAGGAGACAGGTCAGTCCAGGGAGGACGGACAGGTCAAGGGGGTGGGATGAGGTTAGTACGTAGAAAATGGGTGTGCAGCTTGAGGTGGGAGGAGGGGATAGGTGAGAGGAAGGACAGGTTAGGGAGGCAGGGACGAGCTGGGCTGGTTTTGGGATGTGGTAGTGGGAGGGGAGATTTTGAAGCTTGTGAAATCCACATTGATACCATTGGGCTGCAGGGTTCCCAAGCGGAATATGAGTTGCTGTTCCTGCAGCCTTCGGGTGGCATCATTGTGGCACTGCAGGAGGCCCAGGATGGACATGTCGTCTGAGGAATGGGAGGGGGAGTTGAAATGGTTCGCGACTGGGAGGTGCAGTTGTTTATTGCGAACTGAGCGCAGGTGTTCTGCAAAGCGGTCCCCAAACCTCTGCTTGGTTTCCCCGATGTAGAGGAGGCCACAACGGGTAGAGCGGATGCAGTATACCACATTGGCAGATGTGCAGGTGAACATCTGCCTGATGTGGAAAGTCTTCTTGGGGCCTGGGAAGGGGGTGAGGGAGGAGGTGTGGGGGAAGGTGTAGCACTTCCTGCAGTTGCAGGGAAAAGTGCTGGGTTTGGTGGGGCTGGAGGGGAGTGTGGAGTGGACAAGGGAGTCAAGGAGAGAGTGGTCCCTCTGGAAAGCAGACAAGGGTGGGGAGGGAAAA
>JAHRHZ010000020.1:6209761-6222317 GCA_024137785.1 Ginglymostoma cirratum
CACAGCAGGCCAAGCAGCATCATAGGAGCAGGAAAGCTGCTTGGCCTGCTGTGTTCATCCAGCCCCACAACTTGTTATCCCCAGATGCATCTATTAGATTAGTAGCCCAGTGATAATACCAGCAGATCATCACTACATCCCAGTTCAGGACAGATAGCGAATGAAGGAGACATAAGCTGCTGTGTTTAAACTGGCTGCTCAAACACAGAGAAACAATGAACTCACATCAACAGCTCCCACACTCTTTCTCTGGCTGAGCCATAGACTCCTTTCCCTGGTCGGGTTGAAACTCCCGGAGGAAAGGTCCCAGAAGCAAATTCTGCAGCAGCTACAAAATAAAATTTTCTTTTTGAACTGCAGATGCATCTTGGCAGTGGGTTCAGTGATATAGGGAGGAATTTGCATTTTGGGGCTCAAATGGGCTCACGAAGCTGTACTATGTGAGACATAGTTGCCTGGCAGTGAGTACATCCCAGAATTAACCAGACATCTGAAGACTAGGTCACTATCCAATGGGATCATAGAATTCCTCCAACATGGATGCAGGCCATTCAGCCCAACCCTCCAGAGAGCAACCCTCACAGACCCACACCCATACCCTCTAACCCTGCATTTACCCACGGCTCATCCACCTGGCCTGCACATCCCTGGAGACTATGGGCAATTTAGCATGGCTAATCCACCTAACCTGTGCATCTTTGGTAAAAATCAAAAGAACTGAGGAAGGGTCACCAGACCCAAAACATTAACTCTAATTTCTCTTCACAGATGCTACCAGACCTGCTGAACTTTTCCAGTAATTTCTGTTCATGTTCCTGCACATTGTTGGACTGTGGGAGGAAACCCACACAGACACAGGGAGAATGTGCAAACTCCACACAGACAGTTGCCCAAGGGTGGCATTGAACCTGGGCCCCTAGTGTTGTAAGGCGGTAGTAATAACCAATGAGCCACCGTGCTCACCACCATGATGGCCGCTGAGCTCTCAAAATTGGAGAACCAATGGATGACACTACAGCATGATCTGTGCTTCAGAGAGAGAGGGGGGAGGAGGGGGAAAAGGGTGGAGGGAGTGAGAAGGGGGGAGGGGGGAGAGACAAGTGGGAGGAGAGAAGGCGGAAGGTGGGGGAGGAAAGACTGGGAGGGGAGAGGTGGGGGAGAGGGAAGGGGGAGGGGGTGGAGAGAGATAGAGAGAGAGAGATAGGGTGGAGAGAGGGAGATAGATAGAGAGAGAGAGAGGGAGGATGGAGAGAGATAGACAGAGAGCAAGAGATAGGGTGGAGAGAGAGAGAGGGGGGGGAGAGGGAGGGGGGAGAGAGATAGAGAGAGGGAGAGAGGTGGGGAAGGGGGGGAGAGAGAGGGTGTGAAGAGGGGAGAGAGAGAGAGTAGCAAGAGGGGGTAAGGGGGGGAGGGGGAGGGGGAAGTGGGGGAGAGAGAAAGAGAGAGAGAGTGGCAAGGTAGAGAGAGGCGGAGAGAGGGGGGAGAGGGAAAGAGACGGGGGAGAGGGAGAGAAAGGGGGAATCAGGAGCGAGAGGGAGAGAGAAGGCGGAGAGGGAGGGAGAGGTGTGAGAGGGAGAGATAGGGGGAAGGAGGGTGGGGAGAGGGTGGAGAGAGAGAGAGGGGGCAGAGGGAGAGAGGGGGGGAAGGGGAGGGGGGAGGGGGAAGAGAGGGGGAGAGGGAATTCCTCCATCTTGAGTAGCTTCCTCTGCAAGTTTTAATCAGTTAGATTTTGATCCCACAGGCAGCCATTAATTAATTATAATCATTAGTTGAGCCACCATTGGAAAGGGTTAGCCCCTCCACAGGGTGGTGTCTGTTCAGAGCTGTGGTTGGGCAGCATTCCACCTCCCTTCTCTACCCTGGGTCTGCGGGCAGGGAGTCTCCAGGCAGTTCACTTAGTCCTGATGACTCAGGAGGCAGCAGAGTGAGGCATTGACTGTCTGGATTTCATTTCTCTCTTGGCACTGGTACTGAATTGGCCATTTTTCCTGCTTTATCGGCTACTCACAAAAGCTAAGATGAGCTGAGAAATTCCAACCCATCTTCCCGATATAACCCTGGAGTGGGATGGCAATACCGGAATGCTGGTGTGTGGTGGGGATTTTCACATCTGCCTGGGTCCATATTCACCTTCTTAAAGGTAGCAGAAATCCTGTCAACTATTCATTGCAAAGAGATTGTCACCAAGAATTGTCATGGATTCCCGATGAGAAATTGGAGCAGTGTCCAGAGAGACCACAGCAAAACCTCGATGCTTGCAGGTTCTCATGTGAACATGTGCATTAGAAGCACCAGCAGCCTGCTTCATTATTCAATAAAGATCACAACTGATCTGATTGGGGGCCGAACTCCACTTTCCTACCGACTGCAGATCATCCTCAATGCCCTCGTAGATCTAAAATGTTTCTACCTTTACCTCCCCTATGATGTGGGCAAGTGATCTAGCCTCCCCTGGTGGCCAGGGAAGAGAGTTCAAGAGGTTCATGATCCCATGAAAAGAAAATGCCCTCCTCATCTCCATCTTCAATGGAAGACGCCTCATTAAAAAAAAAATCTGTTGGCTTTCTAGCTACATGAATGAAGGAAATCAGGAGATCCTTTCAAGTGTAAATACATAGATGGCATTACTGAGGTGGGCTGGTTTGAGATTATTTTTCCTTCGGCCAACTTGTGCAGAGATGTTACTATGCACTCTCGAACAGGTCAGACCTGAACCTGGGCCTCCAGGCTCAGGGGTAGGGACACTACTATTGCTGATTATATTGCTTTTGGAACCCTTCCTTTCCCATTTCATCTTGAAATGTTAAATGTGTGAAGGCAGACACCCATTAATCGATATCTTATCCTTAATCCGCACTTAAATAATTTTGTCAAAATAGCATTCGCTATCTGTTCCTCCCTTTGTGCAAATAATACATATTTTTGCATCCTTTTGGAAATCTGCAGGAAGTCATTCGTGAAAAACGTAATGGGACATTTTAGGTCAGACAATGAATGCTAGGCGTGAGACGTTGTTTAGAATCTGTTTGGGTTTTAGCTTTAGAATGCCAGCGCTGTGTTGGTCAATAGCGAGCACAAGACAGCCATGATTAACGTAGGAGTTGATGATTGACATGTCTCTGAGAGGAAAGCTCAGGGTTGTTGAGAGCGGATCATAAAGAAAACCATGACACATTCATCTAAAAGAGTAAGAGTTCAGAGGAAACAGGTGTAGCTTCACAGTGGGGAGTTTGTTTCTCTCAATGATGGAACACCCCACAAACAATACTGAACATTTTCCCTCCATCAGTCTTTAAGATTGAGGTCAGCTAAGCTCATGAGCATCTACTGCAACTCTTATCCATGACCAAGGCAAAAAGACCAGTTCGAGGGAAGCTTAGCACTCCCCAAGAGGAGACATCATTACCTCCTAGCAGATTTCAATGCAAGGGTGGCCACAAATCAAGGGTGGCATGGTGGCTCAGTGGTTAGCATATCTGCCTCACAGTGCTGCAGACCTGGGTTCAGTGATAGCCTGTGTGGAGTTTGCACATTCTCCCTGTGTCAGTGTGGATTTTCTCTAGGTGTTCTGCCTTTTTTTTCCTTACAGCCCAAAGGTGGGCAGGTTAGGTGGATTGGCCATGCTAAATAGAGGGTTACGGTGATAGGGTAGGGGGCTGGGTCTAGATGGGAAGCTCTTTGGAGGGTTGGTGCAGACTCAATGGGTCAAATGGCCTCTTTCTGCACTGGAGCCATTGCAGGCTTTGATCGGATTGGTTTGGCTCAGCTTGGTGTGGCTCAGCCCAGCTTGTGACATGGAGGCTCAATGGTTAGGCTTGCTGCCTCACAGGATTAGGGATACAGGTTCAATCCCAGCTTCAGATGATTGCCAGTGTGGAGGTTGTGTATCTTCCCATGTCTGTGTGCGTTTCCTCAGGGTACTCTGGTTACCTTCCACACTCTGATGATGTGCAGGTTAGGTGGATTGGCTGTGGGGAATACAGGGTTGTGTGGGTGGGATGCTCTTTGGAGGGTCAGTGTGGACTGAATGGCCTGTTCCACAGTGTGCAGGGATTCTATTTTTTTAAAACATGTTTAACATTTCGTGCTTAAGCTTTAAAAAATTAATACATGCTCTTTGAAATTTAAACTAAAATTGACATTAAAAAACATATATTCAATTGTTAAACACATTAAGTGTGGCAAATTTCCTTGAAATTCACACAGGATATGTTAAGAATCACATATTGCTGTTTAACTTGATAACAGTGTTAACCTTGGCGTCACAAGAAGCTATTTAAAGCCCACCATTGTTCTATTACTCAAAGACAAAATGGATGAGCTTATAACAGGCCTGGAGTCATTAATTAATTAGTTTAGGCAGGGATATCATTATTCATTATAATGGAGAACTTACTGCGTCCCATATACAATTTATTTTTTAATTTAATGAACATACACAGCATTCTAGTCTGGAGGAAAGTGAAGAGATCTAGATGACTGCATTTTGGGAAGACCAGAATTCATTACAGATTATTTGCCAGTGCTGTGACATGCTTAATTAATTTTACTCAATCACACGAACAAAGATAGAGGCTCGTATCAGACATGACTTTATTTTAAGAAAATGAGAGATAATGATGTGCTTCATGAGTTATTGGGCAGCTGACAGTGTCAATGAGATTGGTTGCAGTCTGATTTCAGTGAATGAGAGTTTTAACAGGTCAATGCAATGCATCCACGTGTGAGAGACTAGACAGAGCAGGCTTTCTGCTTTTATATGATGGTTTGCTTCCTATTAGCAGCCCACGCTGCTGGCTGGCTGCAATGTGAGAAAGAGAGCCCGATAAGTAAGTCTCTTTCTGTCAGTACACAGAGACTAGCTCCATGATGTTCAGAGTAATGCAAGAGAGTTGAAGGCTGGGTTATTAGGGTGGAACCCTGCGAACACGTGGAGTGGAGGCTGAAGGTAGATTGATGTCTACAAACGTCCATTCCAAGCAATACCAAACATAATGTCTGACATCCCTATGGAGTAAACAGGGGAGGCTCAGAGGAGCATCCTAACAGCCCAGGAATTCACCCTGGAGAGTGTTCTTTTGCAGAACATTAACACAACAAGGGTCACAGTGGATACAAATGATGAGATAACTCAAGTAGTGCAGGGAATGGGTGCAACAGCCTGCCTCTGATGGTGTGGGAGACCATCACTGGCCAGTCACTGTCTGGTAACATGCTGATCGGCCACAGTCCATCTGCCTCCATGGGTACTTGGAGCTTAGGATCTCTGCTCATAATTGGTTAGATCTATTGCACCAAATGTCCAATAGCAAATGAATACCCATTCTTCAACTGGCAAGCAGGAAGTGGAGGTGCTGGTGTTGGACTGGGGTGGATAAAGTCAGAAATCAAATGGCACCAACAGGTTTATTTGAAAACACAAGCTTTCAAAGCCTCAGTCCTCCTTCAGGTGTTAGTGAGAGAGGTAGTATCCGACACAGAATTTATATGTAAAAGATCAAAGGGTCAAACCATTGATGAGGATGTACTAAACAAACCAAGATGTTGTGAAATCTTTAGTCAGTCAGAAGGTTTTAATTGATTAATACGTATATGTAAATCCCTGAATTCCTTTTGAGTCACAGTCCTGAGAGAACTAAAGGTTTTATCAGTGTAAAGAAGAGGTGACATTTTAGGTCAGACAATGAATGCTAGGCGTGAGACGTTTAGAATCTGTTTGGGTTTTAGCTTTAGAATGCCAGCGCTGTGTTGGTCAATAGTGAGCACAAGACAGCCATGATTAACGTAGGAGTTGATGATTGACATGTCTCTGAGAGGAAAGCTCAGGGTTGTTGAGAGTGGATCATAAAGAAAACCACGACACATTCATCTAAAAGAGTAAGAGTTCAGAGGAAACAGGTGTAGCTTCACAGTGGGGAGTTTGTTTCTCTCAATGATGGAACATCCCACAAACAATACTGAACATTTTCCTTCCATCAGCCTTTAAGATTGAGGTCAGTTAAGCTCATGAGCATCTACTGCAACTCTTATCCATGACCAAGGCAAAAAGACCAGTTCTAGGGAAGCTTAGCACTCCCCAAGAGGAGACATCATTACCTCCTAGCAGATTTCAATGCAAGGGTGGCATGGTGGCTCAGTGGTTAGCATATCTGCCTCACAGTGCTGCAGACCTGGGTTCAATCCCAGCCTTGGGTGATAGTCTGTGTGGAGTTTGCACATTCTCTCTGTGTCAGTGTGGATTTTCTTCAGGTGTTCTGCCTTTTTTTCCTTACAGTCCCAAGGTGGGCAGGTTAGGTGGATTGGCCGTGCTAAATGGAAGGTTACGGTGATAGGGTAGAGGGCTGGGTCTAGATGGGATGCTCTTTGGCGGGTTGGTGCAGATTCAATGGGCCAAATGGCCTCTTTCTGCACTGTAGAGTTTACATGAGGCATTGTTTGGCAAAGATAAATGCAAATGGACAGAGAATGCATGAGCTTTGCTGTTACTACAAGCTTTGTAATAACCAATAGCTTCTTTCAGAACAAGCTAAACCACATTTTATCCTGGAGGCATTCAAGATCAGGGCATTTGAACTTTCTGGTTCCAATAGGCTCCAGCCTGACTCTCGGAACCGCATTCACAATGCATGCAGTTACCACAATGCCATGACCCAGATTATTCTCTAGTGTACACCATTGTTAGAAGAATGAAAGGAGACCTTACTGAACCATCTAAGATTTGTAGGTTACTTGACCGGGTCATTTAACCAGTCTGGAGAAGAGTCATGGCAGAATCAAAATGATAATTCTGTTTCTCTCTCTCCATAGCTGCTGCCAGACCTGTTGAGCGCCCCCAGCATTCTGTGTGTTTGTTTCAGATGTCCAGCATTTGTAGTAATTTGCTTTTATTCTGTAGGAACTGTTACTCATGGAGGTTGCTGCTACCGTCCTTTTAGTGTAGGAAGCTACAGGACCTGCTTGGTCCAATGTGGTAGAAGGAAACCACATCCTGTTTTAATTAGAACAGTCGCTAATAGATAACAAGACAGAGTTTATTGTGCATTCGCAACTAATTACAGGTTGTATTGATACCTCTGCCACAAAAAGCAGTTAAAACCAAAATATTGAATGTTTTCCAATGGAGTTTGATATAGTTCTTGAGGCTGAGGGATCAAAGGGGATGGGGGAGAAAGCAGGAGAAGGGGACTGAGTTGGATGATCAGCCATGATTATATTGAACGGTGGAGCGGGCTCAAAGGGTCGAATGGCCTACTCATACTCCTATTTTCTGTGCTTCTCTTGGATTGTTACAGAGACTATGAGAGGGACATAGTGTCACTTCTTGGAGCTGTTCCACTCACATGTTCATTAGATATCATCATAGTGAATGTTGTTTGTGGATCGTCCTCATTATTCACATCTCAGACCTGTATAATAAAACCCACACTTCCTTACAGGCTGAGAGTTCAGCAGTACTTGCTTGATCTGAACAGCCAAGACAAAGGCTGTCCCCAGTGCTGCTCTGATGACACTACACACAAAAGATTGTGTATGGATTTGGTCTCCAGATCTAAGAGAGGAGATGCTTAACTTAGAGGACATTGCAACAAAAGTCCGCTTGATGGGCTTATAAGATGAAATAACTGCCCTGAGGAGAGATTTGAGGAGAGTAGACTTCTTACCACCTGGAGTTCAAAAGAACAAGAGATGAACATATTGCAGCATGTAAGATTCTGAGAGGGGTTGTCAGGATAGATGGGGACAGACTTTCTCTTGGTTTGAGATTCTCGAACTGGATTGATCTCCTCCAGATAGAGGGCCAAGGTGTCAACAGAAGTGCTTGGGTAGTGAGGCTGGCAAGAAGAACCTCCATTTCCAGGGAGATTAATAATCAATATCAGGTCCTCAAGCTTTCACTCCTCAACATCAACCTTTCCCATTCCATGAGCCCTCAAATCCCCCTTAAAACTTTAAGCTGCTCATATCATATAACTCACCAACATCCCTCCATAGCCCCTACACATCACCACTCACCCAGTTTCCACTATGGTCAGAACTCAAGAGTCATGTAATATCAATGGGAAGGATTTGAAATGGATATGAAAGTAATAATCAGACAATAATTTCTAATAATCAAATAGAGCTGTCACTCAAAGGCACATTTCATACTGAAATAAATAAGATTTCCAGAGACTTGCAAGGATGTTAAATTCTCTGAAGTGGTCAATCTATTGTAAAACAAAATCTATTCAGTAACCATGTCAAGAGCAAAATAAAATTCTTTTAATAAACCTTTTAAAACTATCAAACTGTCCATAACTCTTGAGATAAATGCTTCACGGGATTTTGAAACAGAACCAAGCTTTTATGATGGCTTCAGCCTTCAAAACAAACTTTTGGACCTGCAGACTACAAAATAGTTGAAACTGGAAGGAAAGAATTTTTATTTTAACTGAACTAGCCAAGATGGACTGTAACTTAAAACAATTTAGAGCAAGTTGCTGGTGTTTTTCTTTTCCTCATCTAAGTGAAATCTATGGCTTTTCTTTTCCAGATGTGAAGCACTGCAGACATTTAAGATCACTTCAGATCAAAATATTGTTTTCCCTACACTTTTATTGCCAATTATGGTGTAAAACAGCACTTTTTCCAATGAGAAAAGTACTTCAATACATCTCAGCCCTTACACCCTGTTGATCAATGTAATGGTTAATTTACCTTTGGAAGACAAAGGCCATTAATCAATCACTGCAGTAAAACCATGTTGAAATTACAGCATCCATCCACTGAAACTGAAAGGAGAGGTTTTATGTTTAACTATGTTTCAAACTATGTGGCCTGCCAAATAATTCCAGGAGTGCATGGCTTTTTTTTTTAAAAATGATTTTGCCATTTGTGATGTGGATTCCTTCATTGTTGATGCCTCCTCTGAGGCACGTCCATTTATAGAAGGAAACTGACTCCACAAAAGGGGCTATGCCAACTTGGAATGCCAACTTTCAGAATGAGACTGACAAGGGCAGGAGTGCAGAGTGTGGGTGGATTACTTCCATCCTTATCCAAGTCAAAACTCTCTGCTCTAGGACAAAAGGTGAATCCTAGAAAAGGGCTCCCTTTTCCACTTTTAAAGAACTCTTGAGTTTGCTTGAATTGGAGAAAACCAGACTTATGTGTTTCAGGTGATTGCAGTAGAACTCGTAACATTGGGTCACAAAGGCAAGAGTTTACCAATGGTAGAAAATTATTTGTATGAAAACAAAGAGTATATACGTTTCTTATGACTGAAAAAATGGATTTGAAAATCTTCAGACTGAACAATGTGGACTATTTAAGACAGGATTACAATTATTACAGTGTAGAAGGAGGCCATTTGGTCCATCATTTCTGCACTGGTTTTATTATCTAGTGCCAATCTCATGCCTGTTCCTCATATCCCTGCACACTATAACTATCCAAAAATCCATTCAAAACCGAAAGCCTCACTTGAATCTGCCTCCGCTACATTTTCAGGCAGTGCATTCCATATCGTAACTACTTGCAGTGTGATAAGGTTTTTTCTCACATCACCGTTGCTTCGTTTACACATCACTTTAAATGTATGTCTCTTGTTCTGGTTCCTTTTACAAGCAGAAACAGCTTTACCCCAGCTACTTTGTCCAGCCCACTCAGGATTTGAAAACCTCAATCAAATCTCCTCTCAGCTTTCTTCTCTCCAAGGATGACAGCCTCAAATTCTTCAATCTATTCTCACAGATAAAGTTTGTCTTTTTTTACATTAATTCACAGGACTTGGGCATCATTGGCTTGACCAGCCCATGTTACCCATTCCTAATTTAAGGATCAACCACATTGCTGTAGGTTTGGAGTCATGCATAGGCCAGACCAAGTAAAGATGGTTTCCTTCCCTAAAGGCCATTAATGAACCAGATGGGTTTTTCTCCTGACAATTGCCATTGGGTTTATGGTCATCATTAGATTCGTAATTCGAAGTCCATCATCGCCATGGCAGAATTTGAACCCAGATGTCAGGATCATTATCTGTGTCTCTGTCTTACTATTCAATTGACAATATCACTAAGCCACACTCTCTCCAATGGCTCCCAAGGGCCTCCCCACCATGAAACATCCTCGTAAGTCACTTTTGCAATCTCTCTAATGCCTTCACCCCTTTTCTATAATGCGACACCCAAACTGTACACAATACTCCAATCTAACAAGTGTCTTGTACGTGTCCAACATTACCTCCTACATCCAGCAGTAAGGCCAAAGGCACTATTTTGTTAACTGCACTTCCACCTTCCTTACCAGCTTCAATGATCTGTGCACATTTACATACAACCACCACCCCCCCCAACACCAGGCCCCTCTGCTCATACACCCTGTAACCACTACTTTTATGCTATTTTTCAGTGCACCTCCCACCAAAATGCAAATGCAAAGTGAACTGAAACATGAGCTATTCGCATAAATTAATAATTCCATCATAATTGATTATGTAAATATATCAGTGCGGATGTTTCTTTGTTGGTTGCCAATATTTCAACAGTAAAAGAAACTCTCAGCAGGAGAAAACTAGGCCAAAGAACCAGCCATGATAGATTTCTCGCATTTTCCCGTTGCATTCTTTGTCTAAGCTTGCTGTGTTCTGTTGCACTATAAAACTATCTCGCTAACAGGGTACAACTTGTCAGGGATACCTTGAAATCAGTTAAGAAGCCAATATATTTTCCATCACTTTTTTTTTACTTCACATTATATTCGGCAAAAAAAGGTGACTGGTGCTGACATTGTCACAGGTTTTGAATGGTCTGATGATAATGAACAATTCAGACTTGTTATTTTTGGATCAAGTGTGGTTCTCGTGAGAGCACTCCACAGACAAGCCGTCTGTTCCCTAGCGTGAGATGCAGCAAAGTGGTCTGCTCCTGGCTTCGCTTACAAAGCAATTTCGTTGAGAATAACTGGGTTGATGTGTTTTGCTGACAGTTTTGTGTTTGCATTTTAAACTGGAAGTTGCCAGAAATATCTGTTTTAAAATCCCAAACTACACTTCATCAAACTGAAGAAAGCAAATTATGCTTTTGATAACTTCTGTTGAATTTAAACTGATCAATCTGTTTCTTTTGTGATATTTAAGGAAAGATAGACTGACCTTGGAAATAGTCTACAGAAGGATCACTCAGCTGATCCCAGGTATTGAGGGACTGTGTTTTGAGAAGAGGTTGATTGGGTTGGGCCTGTATTCATTGGAGTTTTGAAGAATGAGAGGCAATCTTATTGAAATATTAGGGAGCTTGTCAGGGTAGATGCAGAAATGTTGTTTCTTTTGTGAGAGATTCTAGGCCCAGAAGATGTAATCTCAGAATGACAGGCTGCATATTTAAGACAAAGATGAGGAGGAATTTCTTCTCTCAGAGGGGAATGAATCTGTGGAGTCCTTTACAGCTGATGACTGTTGAGGCTGGTTCATTAAGTCTATTCAAGGCTGATTAATACAGAATTTTATTCAGTTAAAGAATCAAAGGTTGTGGGGGAGAAAGGATATCAGAGAGAGAGTCATAAAATCATACAGCATGGAAATAGGGTCCAACTCATCCACTCTGAGCAGACATCCCAACCTGATCTATTCCCATTGGTCAGCGTTTGGCCAATATCCCTCATAAACCCATCCAGGTATCTTTTTTGAACGTTGTAATTGTACCAACCTCTACCACTTCCTCTGGCAGCTCAGTTCATACTTCTCACTTCAGCTAAGGGTCTAATTGAATGCCAGACCTTGGTGGGCTGAATGGCCTACTTCTGCCCTTACATCATATGGTCTTACACTTTAAATACAAATTGCTACTGTGATGAAATCCAGGTGTCAAATTTTTAGAAAGATATCTCACTCTCAATTGGTGAGAGTACTGTCTGAATATGTCATAATTGTACATGGGCTCAAATTTACATGAGAAGGATTTACACAAGCTGAGACTGCATTCCTCTGAATTTAAAAGGTTGAGTGGTTATTTTCTTCAATGTTTTCAAAATGTTATAGGGAACTGGTAGGGTAGATACTGAGAACATCTTTCTTCATTGCAGACAAAAGTTGCATTGGATTTAAAACATTATTTCTCTCTCCAGAAGTTCTACCAGACCTGCTGAGTATTTCCACTGCTTTATTACTGTTCCTGCTTTTTTTGGGAATTATCGAGGATAGAGTCTAAAACAGTGCCAGATCTTTCAGGAGGGAAATTAAGAAATATTTCTCCATACAAAGGGTGGTAGAAATTTGGAATTTTCTTCCACAAACACCAATTGATGCCTTGATTCAATTGTTCATTTTGAATCCAAAGATTCAGTCTTGTTGCTAATTAAAGGTATTTGTGGATTTGTGGCAATGGGAGGGGATTAGATTGTAGATCTCAATGAATGATGGAACAAGCCTGAGGGGCAAAATGACACATTGCTAGCAAATAGAAAAGAACTGTTGATAAGCATGGGGCTGGATGAACACAGCAGGTCAAGCAGCATCATAGGAGCAGGAAAACTTGACGTTTCGGGCCTAAACCCTGAAACGTCAAGTTTTCCTGCTCCT
>JAHRHZ010000020.1:6222717-6237639 GCA_024137785.1 Ginglymostoma cirratum
GAAACGTCAAGTTTTCCTGCTCCTATGATGCTGCTTGGCCTGCTGTGTTCATCCAGCCCCATGCTTGTTATCTCGGATTCTCCAGCATCTGCAGTACCTTTTATCTCAGAAAAGAACTGTTATTTGTTTCAATCAATCAAAATGTTCATCATCAATTGATTTAAAAATCTCACACAGGCCAGAAAGTGATTTAGTTCTGTATAGACTCTGTAAGCCCATTCCTCCAACCTGAGAGTTTGTACCCAGCTTTCAAGTATTTACATTATTAAACTGTTTATCTGCAGTTGGTGTGCATTTTATGAAATTGCTGAAAACTCCAAAATATCAACGTTACTCTATTTTAAAGATGTGAGAAAATCCAATACAAATAATATTATAAAGATCTTTCTAACAATACGAGACAACACACAGCTTTATGATTCCCGTTGCACTGAGCCTTCGGTCTTGTGTGTTACTGGGCAAGAGATGTCTCGTTCCTGCTCCTATGATGCTGCTTGACCTGCTGTGTTCATCCAGCCCCACGCTTGTTATCTCGTTGTATTCCTTTTGTTCATTCCAGTTACTTGTCATTTATTTTATTGCTTTTCATTTTAAGCCACTGAAATTGGTTGTTTTCAGTTCTGGTCCGTTTGTAGAATCTTATCAGGCAATGCATATTTGACATGGGAGTAAGTATGCTGTTTTTTTAAAATCTGGGGGCATTGACATAAAATTATAGAAACATAGGAAATAGGAGCAGGAGTAGGCTATTCAGCCTTTCAAACCTGCTCTGTCATTCAATATGCTCACGGCCGATCATCTAACTCAGTAACTGTTTCCGCTTTCCCCAATACTCTGATTTCTTTAGCCCAAAGGACATAAAAAATGGGAGTAGGC
This sequence comes from Ginglymostoma cirratum, assembly GCA_024137785.1. NCBI lineage: Eukaryota > Metazoa > Chordata > Chondrichthyes > Orectolobiformes > Ginglymostomatidae > Ginglymostoma > Ginglymostoma cirratum. Next base: position 6,223,594 of record JAHRHZ010000020.1, read on the forward strand.
CCCTAGCCTATCAAGCCTACTTCACCATTCATTAAGATCATGGCTGATCTTTTCATGGACTCAGCTCCACTTACCCGCCCACTCACCATAACCCTTAATTCCTTTTCTGTTCAAAATCTATCTTTCTTTGCCTAAAAAAACATTCAATGAGGTAGCTTTCACTACTTCACTGGGCAGGGAATTCCACAGAATCACAATCCTTTGGGTGAAGAAGTTCCTTCTCAACTCTGCTCCCCCTCAATTTTGAGGCTATGCCCCCTAGTTCAAGGTTCACCCGCCAGTGGAAACAATCCCTCTGCTTCTATCTTACCTATTCCCTTCATTATTTCACATGTTTCTATAAGGTCCCCCCTCATTCTTCTAAGTTCCAATGCGTGTAGTCCCAGTCCACTCAATCTGTCCTCATAAGCCAACCCTCTAAATTCTGGAATCAACCTAGTGCACGACCTCCGCGCCACCTCTAGTGCCAGTACACCCTTTCTCAAATAAGGAGACCAAAACTGCACACAGCACTCCAGTTATCTAACTCCTTCCTGAAAACATTCAACGTTTTGGCCTCGACTGCTCTCTGTGACAGAGAATTCCACAGGCTCACCAATCTCTGGGTGAAGAAACTTATTCTCCTGAGTCCTAAATAGCCCACCCTGTTTCCTTAGATGGTGACCCCTGCTTCCAAATATTCTTGCTCATTGAGAACATCCATTCTGTGTTAGTTCTGTCTTGTCCTGTCAGAATTTTATTAGGGAGGCAATGGCCTCGTGGTATTATCACTGGACTGTTAATGAACCCAGGTAATATTCTGGAGACCTGGGTTTGAATCCTGCCGTGGCAAATGGTGGAATTTGAATCCAATAAATATGAGGAATTAAGAGTCTAATGATGACTGTGAATCCATTGTCGGAAAAGATCATCTGGTTCTCTAATGTCCTTTAAGGAAGGAAACTGCCATCCATACCTGGCCTGGCCTACATGTGACTCCAGACTCACAGCAATGTGGTTGACTGATAACTGCCCTCTGGGCAATAAGGGATGAGAAATTAATGCTGGCCTAGCCAGTGACACCCTCATCCTGTGAATGAATAAAAAAAAATAATTTCTTCTAAACTCCAGTGAATATCGTCCTAGCCAATCTAATCTCTCTTCATAGGGCAGTCCTGCCGTTCCAGAGATCAGATTGGCAAACTTCTCTTGCACTACCTTCATTGCCAGAACATCTTTCTTCAGGAAATTAAAACAGTGCACAGTACTCCAGATGTGGTCTCGTTAAGGCCACGTACAATTGCAACAAGACATTCCTCCTCCTGTACACTACCACTGTGACATATGATCCTAGGTCTGCTTTAGCTAATGTCCAGCATCACATTTCCTCAATTTGCTTTGCAAAATCTTTACCATTTGATTCTGGCTGGAAAACAAGTAATAACTGACTTGGCAGCACAGTCTACACCTAATCCAGGTGTGTGATTGGGCATTGCTAATTTTAGTAGAGCTTTTCTATTTAAGCTTGCAATGAGCAATGGCTGCAGTAAATTCTTAAAATCAGTCCTGCAGTTGATTGAGGGGTAACTTGGTATTTTGACTGTGACTGTGCCTAACCTCATGGCCCATCAGCTTTGTCCAAATTCCTTCCAGTGAATTCCTCTTGAAAGAGCAGGGATGGCTCCATCAGGAGCATGCAGCAAGTCACCTGTCGGATTTCTGTGGCTGTTTATGAGTTCTACCTTTGATTTTTCTGACAACTGATTAGTCACGCTGGAGAGATGATGTTTGAGAAATCCTGGAGATTCTCACAGGATTGTTTTGGGTCTGTGACATGAGCAGAGGGGATAGCTACAGCAGGACAGATGTGGAAAATATGTTTCCACAAGCAGGAGAGACGAGGGCCTGAGGGCACAGCCTCAGAGTGAAGGGACAGTCTTTTAGAACTGAGACGAGGAGGAATTCCTTCAGCTAGAGGGTGGTGAATCTGTGGATTGACCACCTAGGGTCAGCAGGAATGTGGATTTGAGGCGACAATCAGAATAACCATCAAGGGGCTGAATGGCTTACTCCTGCTCTTCATTCCTATGTTGGCATGTTCCTCAGTTCAGAAAGTAAAACAAGGCTGGGTCACAGTGGCTAAAGTCAAGGGACTTGCAATCCAGAACTCCTGGCCAATGTTCTAGGGATATGGGTTCAAAATCCCACCATGGCAGGTAGTGAAATTGGAATCTAATAAAATGTTAGGCAAATGGACACAATGTCACCTCTGCCTATTGTTATAAAAACCCATCTGGCCCACTGATGCCCATTGTGGAAGGAGCTTTACACTCCTCACCTGGTCTGGCCTACTTGTGACTCCAGACCCACAGCAATGTGGTTGACTTTTAAATGATAAATGCTGGCCTGGCCGGCAATTCCCGCTTCTCATGAAGTGAGAAAAAAGGGAAATAAAATGGGAGAAAATAAACTTGCACCCTAAGGTGTGCCTCCAGAGCAACATATTATTCATAAAGCCTACAGTATTAACCACTCCAAGCTGCACCTATGGTATGGTTAATACTAACTGTGAGAATCCTTCATGCCAGTGAATGTACCTATTCATACACCTGGTTGACCACATCTTTGAGATGGGTTAGTGGAATTAGCCATGGTAAATATGGGGTTACAAGGATAGGGTAGAGGCCTGGGACTGGGTGGGATGCTGTTTGGAGGGTTAGTGCAGACTGGATGGGCCGAATGGCTTCTTTCCGCACTGTGGGTCCTCTATAATTCTCCATGAAGTGTGTTTTCACAAAGTGAGGGACTGGCCTCTATCTTGAAAAGGCAAATGGGCTGAGCCCGTGTCTGAAACACTCATATCAAAACTGGCATCTGCACTACCTTCCAGCCAAGTGGTTGTGGGTACAGGCTTAGGGGGCTATTGTTTGGATAGACTGATTCCAATGCAGAGTTTAAGAACTTTGTCAGTCTGTGCTGTTCAAAACAACCAGTGGCAGCGCTGTAAACTGACACTCTGGAATTCACTCATTGGCGGGTGACATTTGACCATAAGACCACAAGATGTAGTGACAGAAGTAGGCCATTTGGTCCATTCGTATAAATCTATCTGTACTGAATATATTTAATGTTCCAGCTCCAGAAAACTAACGAAACTTGCAAATGCCAAACACGACTTCATTAATTGTGAAGTATACAATATGCTCACTGCTGAATAGTGCCAGTTTTCTCTCTCACCAATTGTTAGGTCTGTGTCCAGTAGGTCCCACAGGGGTCAGTGTCGGTATTTGTGGTTTACATAACTTCTTTAGACTTGAATGTAGGGGGCTTGATCAGTAGGTTCACAGATGATACCAACATTGGTGGGGTGGTTAATAGGAAGGAGGAAAGCCTTAGATTACAGATGAGCTGGTCAGATGGGCTGATGGCAAATGGGACTTAATCTGGATAACTGAGGTGATATATTTGTTTAGGACAAACAAGACAAGGGGATACATGTTGAACAGTAGTTTGAAAGAAAGAACTGAAAATCAGTGGGAGCTCGATGTACATGTTGACTGCTCCCTTAAGGTATCAGTGCAGATGGATAAAGTGGCTAAGAAGGCGTATGGTATACTTGTCTTCATTAGCTGAGGCATAGAGTTTAAGGGAAATGAGGTTCTGTTGGATTGTGTAAAATGTTGGTGAGGCCACACCTAGAGAATTGTGTATATTTCTGGAATCCACATTATAGGAGGGATGTGATTGCACTGGGGATAGTGCAGAGGAAATTTACCGAAGGTGTTGCCTGGGCTGGAGAGTTTGGTTATGAAGAGAGATTGGACAGACTGGGATTGTTTTCCTTAGAGCAGAGGAGATTTAGAGGGGACATGATTAAGGTGAATAAAATTGTGAGGACCTAGATAGGGTAGACAGGAGAAACTTTCCCCGTTGATGGAGGGATCGATGACCATAAGGGGTAAAGGGCAGAAAGTTTAGTGGAGATGTGAAGAAAAACTTTTTCATCCAATGGGTGGTGGGAACCTGGAACTCACTGTCTGTAATGGTGGGAAAGGCAGAAACCCTCATAATATTGAAGAGGAATTTAAACTTGCATTTGAGATGCCAAGCCATACATGGCTGTGGGCCTAGTGATGGAAAGTGGGATTAGAATAGTTAGGTGGATATTTTTGATTGGTGTGGGTGGAAGGGCCTTTTATATCTGTGCTGTCGAGCTGTATGATTTTATAACTGTTTCTGCTTGATGGTATACCTCAGAACTTCGACATTAACACTGTTCCTCTTGACAAATGGTGTCTAACTTGCTGAGTATTTCCATTCCAGTATACTTTTTAAACAATCAGGTTTCTAGCAGCCACAATATTATCCTCTCCTGGTTTATTCATTCATTCTCTGCTCAATGAACTGCTGCAATAACACTGATCTGCCTCTTGTGGCGCTGTTTAGCCATGGAGTTGAAGAAATCTGTGTAGGAGCAAATTACTGCAGATGCTGGAAACTCAACTGAAAATAACAAATGCTGGAGATCACAGCGGGTCAGGCAACATCCACGGGGAGAGAGCAAGCTAATGTTTCCAGTCTAGATGGCTCTGATGAAGAGCAACATGCCTTAATGACTGCCACCCAGAGACTCTGACCTCCATCAAATCATGAAGTGCTTCGGAGAGGCTGGTCATGGCCCACATCAACTTTAACCTCCCAGCCTGCCTCAATCCTCTGCAGTTTGCATATTGACAATAAACAGGTCCACAGCAGATGCCATTTCCTAACTTTGTACTCATTCCTGGAACATCTGGACAACAAGGACACTTACGTCAGACTCCTGCTCATTGACTACAGCTCCATCTTCAACACCATTATACCCTCCAGACTGATCACAAAACTCTGAGACCTTGGTCTCAGCTCTGCCCTCTGCAACTGGACCCTCACCTTTCTGACCCACAGCGAGGATAGGCAACTGCATCTCCTCCACAATTACACTCACATTGGAGTCCTTCAAGGATGCGGTCTCAGCCCCCTACTGCACTCCCCGTACACCCACAACTGTGTAGCCAAATTCCAAACAAATGCCATCTGCAAGTTTGCTGATGACACTACCATGGTAGAATGGATGTCAGACAAGGATGAGTAGGAATACAGAAAGGAGATAGAGGGCTTAGTGTAATGATAACAACCTCTCTCTAAAGAACTGATTATTGACTTCAGAAAGAAAGAAGAACACACCCCCATCTATTTCAAGTTCCTTGGACTGAAGTTAACCAACAACATATCCTGGGCTTCCCACGTAGATGTAACAGTCAAGAAGGCACAACAATACCTCTTCTTCCTCAGGTTGCTCAGGAAATTTGGCACATCCACAAGGTCCCTCACCAACTTCTACAGATGCACCATTGAAAGCATACTGTCTGGGTGCATGATGGCCTGGTGTGGCAACTGCTCTGCCCAGGACTGTAGGAAACTATAGAAAGTGGTGTGCACAGCCTGGACCATCATAGAAGCCAACCTTCCATCCACGGGCTCTATTTACATGGCTCGCTGCTGCAGAAAGGTGGTCAACATCATCAAAGACCCAATGCACCCTGGTAATGATCTCCTACAACCTCTTCCATCAGGCAGAAGATACAGAAGCCTGAACACATGCACAAGCAGGTTCAAGAACAGCTTATTTCCTGCAGTTGTTTGACTGATGAATGGACTCTCTAACTTCAAATAATGCTGGTCTTGTTAATGTTGATCTTGCCTCATGCACATCCTGTGCCGTGTAACCTATATGGCTCAGCCTGTCCACAACTTTTCCACCCTATGATCTGTATGTCCTTGCTTACTCTGACCTGCCTGTACTGCTCACAAACAAAGCTTTTCACTGTACTTAGTTACATGTAACAATAAATCAAATCAGATCAAATCTAGACACGAAAACATTATCTTGCTCTTTCTCCGTGGATGATACCTGACCTGCTGTGATCTCCAGCATTTGTTGTTTTCAGTGAAGAAATCTTTGTTTTGCATCACAGGTCTTTTGACTTTTTCCTAACTAAAACCATGACCACCTCTCCATATTCTAAGAAGGTTGGTGCTTGGCCTTGGTAGATGATTGCTTCCACTTCCAGAGTACCACTCAGAGCATCCTGTCAAGACAAAGCATTAATACTAGTAGAGGTTTAATGTTCCCTATCAGGTTTGGCCCCATCAGAACTCTAGACTTTGGAAACATAGAAACATGGAAGGAAGGAGCAGGAGGAGGCCGTTCAGCCCTTCGAGCCTGCTCCACCATTCTTCACAATTCTGGCTGATTGTCCAACTCAATAGCCTAATCCTGCTTTCTCCCCATGACCTTTGGTCCCATTCACCCCAAGTGCTAAATCTAGTCACCTCTTGAATACATTCAATGTTTTGGCATCAACTACTTCCTGTGGTAATGAATTCCACAGGCTCATCACTCTTTGGGTGAAGAAATGTCTCCTCATCTCCATACTAAATGCTCTAACCTGAATCCTCATACTGTGACCCGTGGTTCTGGACACACCCACCATCGGGAACACCCTCCCTGCATCTACCCTGTCCAGTCCTGTTAGAATTTAAGAGATTTACATTCCAGCTAAATTTCTGGAATCATACAACATGGAAAGACAACTTTGACCCACTGTGTTTGTGTCAGATTTTTGACAGAGTTAGTCTCACTCATTTTTCTTTCCAAATCCATATTCAGATCTGAGATCTCTGCTTATCCTTTCCCCTAGTGATACCAATCTCACTATTCCGTGTCCTGGCGAACGTATCCTGGAAATTCTCTTTGTAAAATTAACATAGACCCTTAAAGCCTTCACTTCTTTGTCTGCCTGCTCTTTTATCAGACATTTATACGAGTGAAAATAAAGATGATAAAGTGAAGTCTCAAAAATGCAGTCAGTCTTATCATCTCATCACATATCTTTCCCATGCCTCGTCAACTTCTTATCCCGCCCTTAGTGCGCCTTTTCAGATGCCTTCTGCACATTGCTGATGGTCGGTCCTTTAGCTCCATTGTCTCCTTCTCACCAACGTGTCCCTTCCACACCCCCTTGCCTCAGCAGAATAGGTTCCCACCCCTTCTGCTTGTCTTTGAAATTAACCAGAATGATCCACCCCACTGTTACTGCTTCTGAGTTCCTGGTAAACCCATGACAAATAATAGATCCCTGGACCATACTAATCAGACACCTAACACATGTTTCAGGACCCCAAGCCATATTGCAAACCACTGAGATTTCTTCAGTTACTCCATGTCTCAACTCTGCCACTAGTGGTGAATCAGTGATATTGTACTGATCCCAAACATGCCATGCTCAATTTTTCCCAGGTCTATAATTAATGTGGTTTCATGGGTCAAACACCATTGCCAGTGTGATTTGGTCCAAATGCTTCCCTATCTGTCAGCTCTTGTAATGTATAATAGAAAGACTGTATTCTCGCTGAGGCAGATGTCTTAAAGTTTATTAACAACACCCAATTTCCCAATTATCAACATCCTGAGGTTTACCATAGACCGGAAACTCAACTGGATTTGTCGTATAAACACAGGGACCACAAGAACAGATCAGAGGCTAGGAATACTGTGTCTGACTCCCCAAAGCCTGTCCACCATGTAAAAGGCACAAGTCAGGAGTATGATGGAATACCTCAACCTGGCCTGGACGGGTGCAGCTCTAACAACATTCAAGAAGGTTGATAAAAACCGAAAGAACTGCCGATGCTGTAAATCAGGAACAAAAAACAAAGTTTCTGGAAAAACTCAGCAGGTCTAGCAGCATCTGTGAAGGAAAATAAAGAGTTAACATTTCAGTTCCAGTGACCTTTCCTCAGAACTGCAAGTAGTTCTGAAGAACAGTCATCGGACCTGAAACATGGACTCTTTTTTTCCCTTCACAGATGGTGCCAGACCTGCTGAGCTTTTCCAGCAACAATGTTTTTGTTCAAGAAGCTTGACACCATCCAGGACAAAGCAAACCACTTGATTAGTGCCACATCCACAAACTAATTCAATAAACACAAGGTATTGCAAAGAAACTTTGTTTGAAATGGGGTTGATCAAACATTAAAAAAAATTTTCTGTAATGGAGATATCATAAAGTTTAGCACAGCTTCAGCTTTGCCTTTTTTTTCTGATGGAAAACAAAGAATAAACTGAGTTCAAGACAAAGAGGAGAATCTATAAGAGCTAATGTAGAAAGGGATTCCGAAACTAGTAGAATCTTTCCATTACTGGGGAGGCCAATATCTTGGTAAATGGGTTCTGAGAGGTACATAATTACTTGCTCACAGTAATGGCAATGATTTCAAGCAGAGCAGCTGTCAGTGACGGCATTCCAGCCCTGAATGATCAGGCTGGAAGAAACAGAAACTTTTAGTATGTTGCTTGGCGGTCATCAGATAAATGAATATGGTCTTGGGAGTTACGAACCTCGAGGTGCAGTGCATACTGCAAGTCTGAAATCAAAAGAATAAATGCTGCAATTACACCAAAGGTCATGCATGTTGTTGCTGGTTCTTTCCAAATGCAGCATGTTTTCCTAGTCATGTTGATGCTTTTCAAAGCTGTCACAGCATTATGTTGGAACCTACTCAAAACACAATCCTCGTTTGTCTGCCCCAGTTTTTCTCAATGTCACAAGCGTCGTGTTGTAATCATATAATTACCTGATTAATTAAGTACAACGGAGGGAGGATATGAGATATAAAAATAGACTGGGATTTTTTTTCACTGGCGCCTAGGAGATTGGGGGTGACCTTATTGAGGTTTATAAAATCATGAGGAGCATAGATAAGGAGAATGACAAGGGTCTTTTCCCTAAGGTGGGGGATTTCAAAACCAGGTGCATATTGTTAAGGTGAGGGGAGAAAGATTTAGAAAAGGACATGAGGGTCAACTTTTCTTACATGGAGAGTGGTTTGTCCATGGAATGAGGCACAAGAGAAAGTGGTAGATATAAGTGCAGTCATAATATTTAAAAAATATTTTGATAAATTCATGAATAGGGAAGGTTTGGAGGGATATGGGCCAAGCACAGGCAGGTGGGACTATTTTGGTTTGGTAACATGGTTGGTGAGGACTGGTTGGATTGAGGGTCTGTTTCTATGCTGTATGACTTTCTGACTCTATGACACAAGAAAGGAAACCTTGACTGAAATGAGGTTGGGCAAACGTCAATGAAAAGTTCTGTAAGGAAGATAGTTTCATAAAGTTGAGCATAACTTGAGCCTTTTCTTGAGAGAGAAATGAAGGATAGGAGTAGTTTGAAACATAAGGGAAAGCCCATGAGAGGCTATTATAGAAAGAGATTCCTGAACGACTATGCTAGTAGAATCTTTCCATTACCATGAAGGCAAATATCTTGATAAATGGATTCTGGGAGATGCATAATTACTTACTCCCGAGCTATGAATGCTTGCTCTGTCTTAACTCAATCTAGGAGACTGCTCAGCAACTGTTGCCATTATTGAAAATCATCTCATTTTGCCATGTTGTCCAGTGATCAGGGATTTTAGAGTAGATTTGTAGCTCAGGTTGTGGATGTTGTGGTTGGTTGTCTCGCCAATCTGGTTCGTTGTTCTGCAGATGTTTCACTACCCTGCTGGGTAACATCATCAGTGCAGCCTCTGATGAAACACCGTTGTGTTTTCCCACCTGTTATTTGAACTCTGGGGTCTGTTGAGCTGGATTACCTCACTTCTGGTTTTCCTTCACAATGGAGTGTATATGGGGTCTAGCTCTATGCGTTTATTGATGGCTTTCTTAGCGGAGAACCAGGCTTCTAGAAATTCCCATGCTTGTCTCTGCTTGGCCTGTCCCAGGATCCTGGTGTTGTCCCGATCAAATTGGTGGTTTTTCTTATCTATATGGATGGAGATGAGTGAGTATTGGTCGTGTCCTTCTGTAGCCAGTTGACGTTTGTGTACTCTTGTGGTTAATTTCTTTCCTGTCTGGCCAACGTATTGTTTGTCACAACCTTTGCAGGGAATCTTGTATATGGACAGGACGAATGTCATAGTGGGTATTGGGTCTTTAGTTCGCGTTAGCAGTTGTCGTAGGGTTTCTGTGAGTTTGTGTGCAACTCTGATGCCCAGTGGTTGTAGGAGCCTTGTGGTCAGTTCAGACGTGTTCCTGATGTAAGGTAGCATGATGAGTGTATTGGAGCGTACAGTATCTTCCTGATGTTGTTCAAGTAATAGGTATTGTCTGACCCAGTTTTTTGGGTTTTCGATGACTTTGAATACCTGGAAGAGGTACTCTTCTTCTTTTTGGTGCAGCTCTGTGCTTCTGCAGTGTGTTGTTGCCTGTTTAAATAATGTTCTCACTTCATTTGTGTGTGTTAGGGTGGTTGATGTTGAAATTCAGTACTTAGTGTGCGTGGCTTTCCTGTGTACATTTGTTAGGAATTCCCCATTGGTCCTGCATTCCACCAGGACATCCAGGAATGGGAGCGGTTTGTTCTTTTCCTCTTCTCTGGTGAATCTGATCCCGGCGAGTGAATACGTATTTTTTAAATGAAAGCAGCAAGTCAGTACTGGCTTTCACAGAACGAGCAAATTAGTTACCAGAGTACATCACCACCCTGCTAAGGGTGACTGGTGGGAGCTTGGGCTGGAGGGAAGCCCTACATGAGGCTATGCATAGAAGGTTCAGAGATGGGAGAGGCAATCTCTCTGAAACCTTTAATAAATAACTCTTAATAAAAATGGGCTTCAGCTCCCTGGCTGCTAATGTCGGAGGGGGAGCTCACCCACAAATCCCTCCTGGCCTGAAACAGCAGCTATATCTTGGTCAACATAGACAGGTTCAAGATTATCCCGGAGTCCTGCACCCCTAATCCTAGTAAACTATGGAAGCCACTGACTGGCACAAATCTAACCAACTGTTTAAGCGACCTTTTATTTACTGTAAATAGTATGTGATAGACTAATGGTATCCAAGTAATCTTCTGGACATCCAGGTTCAAGTTGCATTTTGGCCAAGATCTGGACAATACCCACTCCTGGGACAATAAGTGGCAATTAAAATTCACGCCACATAAATGCCAGGTAAAGATCAAAAAATAGGCCATGGTAGCAGAGGTAGTAGGAACTGCAAATGCTGGAGAATCTGAGATATCAAGGTGTAGAGCTGGATGAACACAGCAGGCCAAACAGCATCAGAGGAGCAGGAAGGCTGACGTTTCAGGTCCAGACCCTTCTTCAGAAATGGGGGAGGGGAAGGGGATTCTGAAATAAATAGAGAGAAAGGGGGAGGCTGATAGGAGATGGATAAAGGAGAAGATAGGTGGAGAGGAGACGGACAGGCCAAGGAGGCGGGGATGAGGCTGGCAGGTAGGAGGTGGGGGAGGGGGGTTGATCAGTGAGGTGGTAGGAGCGGATAGTCCCTATGTACTTGCATTCCCCATGCAGATGGCCTAAAGGCCCTCCGTTTCTTCCTGTCCCTCAGGCCCAACCAGTACCCCTCCACTGACACCCTTATCCGCTTAGCCGAACTCGGCCTCACCCTCAACAACTTCTCTTTCTATTCCTCCCACTTCCTACAGACAAAAGGGGTGGCCATGGGTACCCGCATGGGCCCAAGCTATGCCTGCCTTTTTGGAGGTTACGCAGAACAATCCCTCTTCCAAAGCTACACTGGCCCCAAACCCCACCTCTTCCTCCGTTACATCGATGACTGTATTGGCACCGCCTTGTGCTCCCATGAGGAGCTGAACAGTTCATCCACTTTACTAACACCTTTCACCCCAACCTTAAGTTCACCTGCTCCATCTCTGATACCTCTATCTCCTTCCTGGTCCTCTCTGTTTCCATCTCTGGCAACCACCTGGAAACTGATATCTATTTCAAGCCCACCGACTCCCACAGCTACCTAGAATACACCTCCTCTCATCCTCCTTCCTGCAAAAAGGCTAATCCCAATTCCTTTACCTCTGCTCCCGAGATGAGGCATTCCACTCCCGGACATCCCAGTTGTCCTTATTTTTCAAGGACCGTACCTTCCCCTTCACAGTGATCAAAAACGCCCTCAACCGCATCTCTCGTGTTTCCCGCAACTCATCCCTCACACCCCCTCCCCGCAATAACAACCAAAACAGAATTCCCCTTGTCTTCACATATGACCCCATCAACCTCCGGATCCAACGCATCATCCTCCGCCACTTCCGCCATCTGCAATCTGACCCCACTACCAAGGACCTCCCTACCCATATCTGCCTTCCGGAGGGACCACTCTCTCCGTGACTCCCTTGTCCACTCCACACTCCCAACCAGCCCCACCACCCCCAGCACTTTTCCCTGCAACTGCAGGAAGTGCTACACCTGCCCCTACACCTCACCCCTCACCCCCATCCCAGGCCCAAAGAAAACCTTCCACATTAAACAGATGTTCACCTGCACATCTGCTAATGTGGTATACTGTATCCGCTGTTCCCGATGTGGCCGCCTCTACATCAGTGAGACCAAGCAGAGGCTCGGAGACCACTTTGTGGAACACCTACGCTTGATTCGTGACAAACAACAACACCTCCCAGTCGTGAACCACTTCAACTCCCCCTCCCATTCCTCAGATGACATGTTCATCCTGGGCCTCCTCCAGTGCCACAATGATGCCCCCCAAAGGTTGCAGGAACAGCACCTCATATTTCGCTTGGGAACCATGCAACCCAATGGTCTCAATGTGGACTTCACAAGCTTCAAAGTCTCCCCGCCCCTGACTGCATCCCAAAACCAGCCCAGCTCATCTCCTTGACCTGTCAGTCTTTTCTCCCACTATCCGCTCCTCCCACCTCACTGACCAACCCCTACCATCACCTCTTACCTACCAGCCTCATCCCCGCCTCCTTGACCTGTCCATCTTCCCTTGATTGACCAACCCCATTCTAACTCCCTGCCTACACTCACTTTTATTGGCTCCATCCCCGCTTCCTTGACCTGTCCGTTTCCTCTCCACCTATCCGCTCCTTTCTCCATCTTCTATCTGCCTCCCTCTCTCTCTCTATTTATTTCAGAATCCCCTTCCCCTCCCCCATTTCTGAAGAAGGGTTCAGACCCGAAACGTCAGCTTTCCTGCTCCTTTGATGCTGCTTGGCCTGCTGTGTTCATCCAGCTCTACACTTTGATATCTCATGATAGCAGAATTTGAATTCAATAAAAATCTAGAATTAGAAAGTTAAATGATGACATTGTCAATTGTTGGAAAGAGCCATTTGGCCACAAATGTCCTTTATGGAAGGAAACTGTCATCCTTACCCGGCCTGGCCGACGTGTGACTCTAGATCCACAGTGGTGTGGTTGACTCTCGGATGAACAATAAATGCTGACCTAACCACTGACACCCATCTCATGCGGGTGAATAACAAAAAAAAAGAAATCTGCTTGTCTCCCTTGGCGAAAGGATGGTGATGACAAACTGATCTTGCCAGTTGACAATGTGAAATTATGTGCATGCCTCCCTCAATTCCTGCTCCCATTGGTCTCTCAAAACTCTGTGTCAAGTTTCAACAGGTCACAAACACCAAAATGTGTTGCTGTTGCTAGAACACAATGCTTCTCTGATACTAACACATCGTAACCCAACTCATTTGGCCCTTCGAGCCTGCTCCTCCATTCAACATGACCATGTTTGATCATCCAACTCAACACCTTTTCCCACTTTCTCCCCAGAGCTTTTGATCCCTTTACTGCTAAAAACAATATCTATCACCTTCTTGAACGTGTTCAATGTTTTGGCCTCAACTGCTTACTGTGGCAGAGAATTCAACCACTCTCAGGGTGAAGAAATTTCTCCTCAGCTTAATCCTCAATGGCCTAACCTGTATCCTTAGACTCTGACCCTTGGTTCTGGATTTTGCTGTCATCAGGTGGGTGGGGGTGGGGTTTGTGGGGTGTGAGTTCACAATTGCATGATAGAAATGAAGAAAGAATTTGCATTCCCATAGTGCCAGTCACAGTTCAGGATGCTCTAAAACATTTTATAACCATTGACGTACATTTGTGATAACAAGGTGTAGAGCTGGATGAACCCAGCAGGCCAAGCAGCGTCAGAGGAGCAGGAAA
>JAHRHZ010000020.1:6237739-6266797 GCA_024137785.1 Ginglymostoma cirratum
CAGCATCAGAGGAGCAGGAAATCTGACGTTTCAAGCCTAGACCCTTCCGAAACATCAGCCTTCCTGCTCCTATGATGCTGCTTGGCCTGCTGTGTCCATCCAGCTCTACACCTTGTTATCTCAGATTCTCCAGCATCTGCAGTTCCTACTATCTCTGAGGTACATTTGTGTGTATGTTTTTTTTCCCCTTTATTCATTCACAGGGCAAGGGTGTCGCTGGCTAGGCACTATTTATTGCCCATTCCTAATTGCCCAGAGGGCAGTTAAGAGTCAATCACATTGCTGTGGGTCTGGAGTCACATGTAGGCCAGACCAGGTAAGGATGTTAGTTTCCTTCCCTTAAGGACATTAGTGAACCAGATGGGTTTTCCTGACAATCGACAATGGATTCATGGTCATCATTAGATTCTTAATTCCAGATATTTATTGAATTCAAATTCCACCAACTGCCATGGTGGGATTCAATCCCAGGTCCCCAGAACGTGATCTGTATCTCTGGATTAACAGTCCAGCGATAACACCACTAGGCCATCGCCTCGCCTGCTGCAGTTAATTTGTGAATAGCCAGCTCCTCCTCGCACCTGTAAAATACTAACCCGATAACTCACCTGTAATGACATTGTTTGAGTAGGAAATAATGTCTGGAATTCCCTACTGTTCTTTGGTGAGTGCCACGAGGTCTTGGCATTCATTTGATTGAAAAATGGCCTCTTAAACCAGCCAGCACTCCTTCAGACCTCACATGTCAGCCTGTTTTAGGAGTCCAAGATTGAAATCAATTGCATTTAATTAAACATATTTTCATTGTGTTTCTTGAGCAAAGGTTTTGAACAGTTGCAGTTGCTATGTAAACAAACAGCAGCCAAAAAATCAGGAACAAGTTTGTCGTTTTGAAGGTGAATCACTCTGGAGATGTTAAAGGCACCACAAAACAGCAAGTTGTTGTTGATTGAGGGAAGGTTGGCCAGAGCACGAGGGAATTCCCATGTTCTTCTTCCTCTGGGACTGTGGCATTTTGCTCTATTATAAAGACAGATGGGGACGGTTGACCATTAGGCTCAAAGTGCAAAATCTGCCGGGCTGCTGTATTCATAGACCCTCTGCAGCCAAGTGCCAGGCTAAGGGCAAAGATAGAAGTTAGAGTCTCCTGACACAAGTGAGAATGCTATTAAAGGAACAAGGCTGACACCAGCAACATTTCTGTGCACACTGCTCCATTTCATTTACAAAGGCCACTCAAATCTGAAGAGGACCGTAACGCTTATGAATAATTTTAAAACAACCCAACCTAATCGTGCCTCCAATTAAAAAGCAGAGCTGGAGTCTGTGCTGTTACAGTCTGTCTCACACAAGATTTTGATTGTTTTAAAGCGCAAATGCAAAATGCATATTGGGTTACTTCTAACACAGAGTTGTCAGA
Source organism: Ginglymostoma cirratum (assembly GCA_024137785.1). Lineage (NCBI taxonomy): Eukaryota > Metazoa > Chordata > Chondrichthyes > Orectolobiformes > Ginglymostomatidae > Ginglymostoma > Ginglymostoma cirratum. Next base: position 6,239,160 of record JAHRHZ010000020.1, read on the forward strand.
TTACAGATACTAAGGTTGTGTTGATGCACATTTTACAAATGCTGACAAGTTCTGATAACAGGAAAATCTTTCCGATATCCAAGAATAGTGCTGTGTAGATGAACACTAGTACTGTATTCTCGACCATTAATCATTTAATTGGGTGGAGGGTAAAGCAAGAACGAAGGAAGTTTGGTGGCATTTAACTACCTCTCGCTGTACCAATATTGGTAGAGGTGGCAGATACCATAAAGTGTCAGCAGCTGTCATTTGGAAAAATGCTACAATTACAAATAATATTAAAGACAAATTTCCCAATGTTTTTGTGATGTTCACACAGTGTATTTGACAACAGAACATTATCAACACCATCACAGTCATAATACAGAAATAAGTGGTCTTGGCTTCTAACTTTACAGGCATGCAATTTATTTCACAGAATTAGACTTCTAAACATGCAATATAAGAGATGATGGCCTAGTGGTGTTATCACTAACCTATTAATCAGATGCCTCAGTAATGTTCTCAGGCCCTGGGTTCAAATCCTCCTGCAATAGACAAGGTGGTTAGCTCTTAACGGCTGTCTGAAAGTTAGGGATGGCTAATAAATGCTGGCCTACCCAGTGTCATTAGAACCACCTCAAGTATTGGGGCTACAAGGGCAGATCAGAAAGTAGGAATTCTGTAGTGAGTAAAATCACTATCATTCTACAGAGCCAAAGCCTGCTCTCTCATGGCAGTTTAAGCTGGGTGTCACTGCGCCTCAGATGAGGTTGAGAAGGTGGGTCCTGCATGGTCACCTCGGCCAGTGCAGGAACTTAACCACTGCTGGCCTACCCAACAATGCTTATATCCCACAAATAATGTTTTTGTTTTTTTAAAAAATCTGACTTCTGTTCAAAGTTAAATGCCTGTAATTTGAGCTAAAGTACTCAAGTTCCAAGATTGTAATGCTGATTTGATTGAGCCTGTCAGTGAGAATGGTTCTTTGTTTACTTATTTGTTCATTGGGTACAAATATCAGTGGCAAGGACAACTCTTACTGACCATCCTCAATTACCATACAGAGCGCAGCAATAAGCTTCCTTCTTGAACCACTGCAGTCCATGGGAGGTGGTTCTAACTACACTGTTGTAGGAGCCCTACTCATGTAGGCCACTGGAAAGTATTTGTTCACATTCCTGACTTGTGCCTTGTTGATGGGGAGACAGAAGGTGGTGACTCATCTCAAGGGTTGGTTAGCTTATTTGGCTGGACAGCTGGCTAACGATACCAACAGTGCGGGTTAAGTTCCTGCACTGGCCGAGGTGACCATGCAGGACCCACCTTCTCAACCTCATCTGAGGCGCAGTGACACCCAGCTTAAACTGCCATGAGAGAGCAGGTTTTGGCTCTGTAGAATGATAGTGATTTTACTCACCACAGAATTCCTACTTTCTGATCTGCCCTTGTAGCCCCAATACTCATACAGCTAATCCAGTTCAGTTTCTGATCAGTGGTAACCCACAAGACATCATTAGTGGGTGCATCAGCAATGGTGGTGCCATTAGATATCATGGGAAATACTTAAAATCTTTTACTGTTGGAGATGATCACTGTATCGCATTTCCATGGTCCAAAGAGTACTTGGCACTTACCTGGCCAAGTCTGAATATTATCCGCAACTTGCCACATTTGGAAACAGACTTCTGCTTCCAAGAAGTTGTGAATAATGCTGAGCATTGTCCAAAACATCACAAAGCATCCCCATTTCTGGCCTATTTATGGAAGGAGAGTCATTAATGAAGTGTATTTCCTTCGAGGAACTCCTGCAGAGATACCTGACCTCTAACAAGCACAATCACCTTTCTTTGTGCCAGGTACGACTGTATCTATCCATGCTCTTGGTACCTTTCCAACTACATTCATCACCATGAACCATAGATTTTGAGCAGGAGCTCAGAAAAATGCACATTTCTGAATAATTCTCTTCCTGCATGAAGTAGAAACAAAAACAGGAGAGAATCTGAATCTGCCAGAGTCCTGTTGGATCAATCTGTTTGGATATGTCTAGCACAATGGAAACTTGTTCTTTGTGGAAAGAAGTTGCCAACAGCCATGACTATTTGGTCCTCATTACTAACTTCTTATAAGTTGCCAATTAAGTGAAATAATGGTTAACTTCTGTCACCAGTGCATTTCAGATCACAATGCAAGTGGGGCACATCTCTCTTGTTCTGAGGCTTTGGCCTGAAAATGGCAACAGCGTCAAATTCCTATCCCGAAGAACAAGAACTTTCCAAAGGTATAAACTACTCATGCACTAAGCAAGTTTAAATGCTGCATTCTTCATTCTTGAGTCTCACACTCACAAAGGATCATCTTTTACATCACACTACAACTGACCTTTTTGAAGGGGATGGTGATCAGTGACTAGTTAAAGCAAGCAATCAGGAAGCTTGCTTAACATGAGATTGTGCAGCTGCTGAGGATTTATAAAATGGCAGAACACATAATCACTTCTCATTACGGTGAATAGGTACAACTGTCAGATGGTATATTAGAGCAGATTAAATTAATGAGGATATATAGCGGAGCTTCTCCAAAGAACAGATAGTAACTGGGGTACCTTGAAAAGCCTCAGTTACTGACAGAGTGGTAGATTTAAATTCAATTCCTTCAAGAGGAAGGATATTAAAGTGAACAAAGGGTGCATTGTAATGCTTTTTTTTTTTGGCTATTTAAATCCATGTCTGTTTTCTAGCGTCTGAGAAGCCTTACCAAATTAAATGTATTACTGCATTATAGATGTTTCATAGGCTTCAATGCATTAGCACATTTAAATCTATAACCCTCTCTCCATTTTTGCTCTGCGCTTTGGTGAGGACAAGAGAGAACATGCTTTCTGGAAGATTTTTCTTTACAATAGTCAACTTTCTCAGTTTTTTTTTGCATATTGTCCCCTTTCTCTGCTTCATTTGAGAATGATATGGTGATGCTGGTGTGGGACTGGAATGGACAAAGCCAGATGTCAGATGACTCTATTTTACAGTCCAACAGGTGCATTTGAAATCACAAGTTTTTGGAACACTGTTCCTTCACCTGACGAAGAAGCAGCCCTTCGATAACTTACGATTTCAAATAAACCTGTTAGAATACAACCTGGAACTGTGTGACTTCTGACTTCATTTGAGAATGTGCTTGTAAGATTTTGACCTTGCCTAGTTGTACTCTGATGAGATCCCACCGTTATGTTGTTGGGGTCCCATAGTCCATGAGTGAGACTCCCTGCTGGCAGGATGAATTCATAAATGGTTGTTGAGTTTGGGATTTCCAAAAACCACAATCCAAGCATTTGATAGCTCTCCTGGTGAACTCTATTGATGTTAAATGGGATAAATGCCCAAAACAGGAAGGGGATTTACACCTTTTATTGGGACAGTCAACGCCTCTAGTTTACACCCAAAACATCGGATTTCCTGCTCCTCTGATGCTGCCTGATATGCTGTGTTCCTCCAGCTCCACACTGTGTTGACTCTGACTCCAGCATCGGCAGTTCTTGCCGTCTCTGAATATAATCTTGCACAAGTTAAGGGATGCCAAATGTTTGTTTATTGGAATGGGTCAAATTCTCCATATGCTGTTGCATACAACCAAACCATTTTAGTATCTAAATAAAAACTGAAAGAATTGTGAATGCTGTAAATCAGAAACAGAAATAGAAATTGAACATAGAACATAGAACAGTACAGTACAGGCTCTTCAGCCCATGATGTTGTGCCGAACTTCTACCCTCAAACATAATGTCTATCTAACCTCCACCCCCACCTTATACTATCATCCATACGCCTATCTAAAAGACGCTTAAATGCCCCTAATGAGGCCGACTCCACTACCCTCTCTGGCAATGCATTCCATGCCCCGACCACTCTCTGAGTAAAGAATCTACATCTGACATCTCCCCTATATCTACCTCCACTCACTTTAAAACTATGCCCCCTTGTAATAGCTACCTCCACCCTAGGAAAAAGTCTCTGGCTGTCCATTCTAACTATACCTCCGATCATTTTGTGCACCTCTGTCAAGTCACCTCTCATCCTTCGTCGTTCTAAGGAGAAAAGCCCTAGCTCTCTCAATCTTTCCTCGTAAGACTTTCCCTCCATTCCAGGCAACATCCTGGTAAATCTCCTCTGCACCTTTTCCAACGCTTCCACCTCTTTCCTGTAATGAGGCAACCAGAACTGGGCACAATACTCCAGATGTGGCTGAACCAGGCTTTTGTATCGCTGGAGCATAAATTCACGGCTCTTGAATGCAATCCCTCTATTAATGAAAGCTAACACACCATACGCCTTCTTAACAACTCTATCCACCTGGGTGGCAGCTTTCAGGGAACTGTGGACATGAACCCCAAGATCCCTCTGCTCCTCCACCCTGCCAAGAATCTTTCCATTAACCCTATATTCTGCTTTCAAGTTTGTCCTTCCAAAACAGATCACACCACACTTTTCAGGATTAACCTCCGTTTGCCACTTCTCAGCCCAATTCTGCATCCTATCAATGTCCCTTTGTAACCTAGAACAGCCCTCCGCACTATCCACAACTCAGCCCACCTTTGTATCGTCTGCGAACTTACTAATCCACACCTCACTCTTACCTCCAAATCATTTACAAAAATCACAAATAGAAGAGGACCCAGAACAGATCCTTGTGGTACACCACTCGTAACTGAGCACCATGTTGAATATTTTCTGTCCATTACCACCCTTTTTCTTCTAAGGGTCAGCCAACTCTGAATTCAATCTGCCACATTTCCCCCCTATCCCATGCCGACTTACTTTCTGCATGAGCCTACCATGGGGAAACTTATCAAATGCCCTACTTAAATCCATGTATACCACATCCACTGCTCTACCTTCATCAGCGTGTTTGGTCACCTCTTCAAAGAATTCAATAAGGTTTGTGAGGCATGATGTATCCCTCATAAATCCATGCTGACTATCACAAATCAAACTGTCTCTCAGAGCCCTTTCCAATAATTTGCCCACCGCTGACGTAAGACTAACTGGCCTATAATTTCCGGGGTTATCCCTATTCTCTTTTTTGAACAAGGGAATGACGTTTGCCTCTCTCCAATCTTCCAGCACTATACCCGTGGACAGTGAGGATGAAAAGATCATCGCCAAAGGCCCTGCGATCTCTTCCCTCGCTTCCCATAGAATCCTTGGATAAATCCCATCAGGCCTTAGGGACTTATCTACCTTCAAGTTCCTCAAAATTCCTAGTATATTTTCCTTACTAACATCAACCTCCTTTAGCCTACGAGCCTGTTTCACACTGTCCTCCTCTACAACCATGTCCGTCTCAGTTGTGAATACTGAAGAAAAGTATTCATTAAGGACCCCTCCTATCTCTTTAGGCTCCGTGCACAAATTCCCTTTACAATCCTTGATCGGCCCTACCCTTACTCTGGCCATTCTCGTATTCTTCATGTACATGTAAAAAACCTTGGAGTTTTCCTTGATCCTATCTGCCAAGGTTTTCTCATGCCCCCTTACAGCTCTCCTAAGCCCTTTCTTCAGATCCTTCCTGGCTAACTTGTATCCTTCTAGAGCCTTTTCCGATCCTTGTTTCCTAAACTTTATATAAGCATCATTTTCCCTCTTAACCAGTCGTTCGACCTGTCTTGAGAACCAAGGCTCCCTCACTTGACCGCAGCAGGTCAAGCAGCATCATAGGAGCAGGAAAATTTGATGTTTCGGGCCGAAACCCTTTCTGATGAAGGGTTTCAGCCCAAAACGTCAAGTTTTCCTGCTCCTATGATGCTGCTTGACGTGCTGTGTTCATCCAGCCCCATGCTTGTTATCTTGGATTCTCCAGCATCTGCAGTACCTTTTATCTCTCACTTGACCACGTCTTCCCTTCCTGCTAGGGACAAATATATCGAGTACACGCAGTATGCATTCCTTAAACAATCTCCACATTTCTATAATGCTCTTCCCTGACAGCATCTGCTCCCATTTTATGTTACGCAGTTCTTGCCTAACTGAATTATAATTCCCCTTTCCCCAGTTATAAACCTTACCCGGCTGTATGTACGTATCCTTTTCCATGACTATTGTAAAAGTAACAGAGTTATGGTCACTACCGCCAAAATGCTGTCCTACCAATAGGTATCACACTTAGCCCGGTTCATTGCCAAGCAACAATTCCAAAGTGGCCTCTCCTCGTGTTGGTCTAACTACATACTACATCAAGAATCCCTCCTGAACACACTGGACAAAATCCGCTCCATCTAAACTATTACAACTAAAAAGTTTCCAATCAATATTTGGAAAGTTGAAGTCACCCATGACTACAACCCTGTGACTTCTGCACCTTTCCAGTATCTGCCTCCCAATCCGCTCCTCCACTTCTCTGCAACTATTAGGGGGTCTGTAAAAAAACCCCAACAAAGTGACTGCTCCTTTCTTGTTCCTAACCTCAACCCAAACTGGCTCTGTAGATATATCATTCTCGAAAAATTGCTGGAAAAGCTCAGCAAGTCTGGTAGCAGAACTGAGGAAGGGTCACTCAACCCGAAGCGTTAACTCTGATTTCTCTCCACAGATGCTGCCAGACCTGCTGACCTTTTCCAGTAATTTCTATTTTTGCTTCAGTAACTATGTATGTACTTCTTTTTAATGAATAAAGGTTTAGTTAACTCAGCCACATTAGGGGCATTTAAACAGTCCTTGGATAAGCATATGGATGATGATAGGATAGTGTAGGGGGATGGGCTTAGATTAGTTCACAGGGTGGCGCAACATCGAGGGCCGAAGGGCCTGTTCTGCGCTGTATTGTTCTATGTTCTATATTCTATATTTTTGAAAAATAAAGAAGGCAACGTAAACGTGAAGCCCTAATTAAGCGTGAGCGTGTAATTGGCAAATAAATGTGCAAATGCAGTAATTTGATGAAACTAACAGTGTTGTTGATAGCAGGTTAACATTTTCACAGATCTCATGTGGGGAGCAACATCTCCCAACAAACTATGACTTCTTCACAATTTATGGAATATCTCTTCCTTGTCATAAATTTCAGTGTGGTTCAAATATCATAATAACAGCAAATGTTATTACACTGACAGTTCTTCTGGCACCAAAATCCGGGCCAATGGCTTCATAATAGTCAGTGTAAATTGCAAGAAAATGGTTGCCAAAAAGTGTCAGTCACGAGCATCTCTTGACAGCTCCACTGATGATGGTACATTTTACAGCATCATGGTAATTCAAGCTGAGGCATCAGAACAGGAATTTATAATGAGAATCTTTATCTGGTGTGCACTTTCAACCTTCTTCCAAACAAAGCTGCCTTAAAACTCGATTTATTCACCACTATCGTACATAATACTCAATAACTCAGAAAGGGTAGCTCCAGGACTCAGTCTGACTGGCTCACTCTTTAACTAATTCTACAGCCTAGTTCCAACTGGTATTTGCTATTGGCTAAATATGACAGATGTTAGGTATTTTACTTTCGTTGAACGCGTGCAAAACCAGGGTGGACATCCTACGGGGCAGTGATAGTACAGTGTCCCTGTCTTTAGGCCTGGAAACGCAGGTTTAGTCCCACCTGCTCTAAAAGTGTGTCAGCATGCATCCAAAAATGTTGGTTAAATATAACTCTCAGCCTAGCAAAGGACCTTTATGGTGTCATGGTAGTGTCCCTACCTCTGAGCTAGCAGACCTGGATTCAAGTCCCACCTACTCCAGAAGTATGTAACAACATCTCAGAACAGGCAGGAAAAACCTAGGGGGCTTTTGTGGTAGTGTCTTTACCTCAAGACCTGGCTCCATGTTTCACATGCTCCAGAAGTGTGTCTTCACATATCTGAACAGGTTGGTTAAAAATGTCTACAAACACAACCTATTGCCCATTTATATTTTATACTGTACAGTGGCAACAATTAACACAACACTTATTCGTGCCATTTGTTGTTCAATGAGCTTCAAATGCCATGTTTTTACTGGCTCATGGGATGTGGCCATTGCTGCCTTGAGTAGAATTCACTGTCTATCCCTAATTAGCCTGGTGGTGGTGAGCTGCCTTCTTGAACCACGGTACTTCTTGTGGTGGTAGAGTGCAGTGCTGTTTGGAAGAGATTACGAGGAATTCGGCCTAGCGACAGTGAAAGAATGACAATAAGAGTTCCAAATCACGATGTTGTGTGACCTGGACGGAAGTTTGCTGTTTGTGGTGTACCCACACATCTTCTGCCCTGTCGTTCTAGCTGGTAGAAGTCGTGGGTTTGGGTCACTGCACTTGTAGCTGGCACACACTGCTGCCATTGTATGTTGGCGCTGAAAGGGATGCACGTTGAAGATAGTGGATGGGTTGCCAATCAAGCAGGTTAATTTGTCCTGGACGGTGTCAAGTTTCTTGCGTGTTGTTGGAGTTGCATCCTTCTTTGCACATGGAAGGTATTCCATTACATTCCTGATCTGTCCCTTCTAGACAGTGGACAGGCTTTGGAGATCTGGTGGTGAGTGGATTTGTGGGATGCCTAGCCTCTGACTTACCATTGTATTTATATGGCCAGTCTAATTCAGTTTCTTGTCAATGATTTCCTGTCAAAAATGTTGATATTGGGGAATTCAACAATGGTAGTGCTATTAAATCACAAGGGGGTAATAGTCAGATTGTCTCTCATTGGTGATGGTCATAGCCTGGCATTTGTGTGATGCAAATGTTAGTTGCCACTTGTGAGCCCAAGCCTGGATATTGTCCAGGTCTTGTCACATTTGACGCAGACTGCTTCAGTAAGTGAGGAGTTGGGAATGTTGCTGAACATTGTGCAATCATCGGTAATCAGCATGAAGCTACCTTGCACATGTTTGATTTAATAAGATGAGACTCTGTGGTCAATGTTGAGGAACTCCCAGGACAGCTCCCTCTGGATTGTATACCTCTGTGTTGCCACCACTACAGAGCCTGTCCCGCTGATGGCACAGGGCACATTCAAGAATGGTGTCTTGAATGTAGCCTTCAAAGAATAAATCTATGAGTATAACTGTGTGTGTCGGGACAGCTCTCCCAATTTTGGTATAAGCCTCTAGATGTTCATAAGGAGGACTTTGCAACAGCATGGTTGGTTTTATTGATGTCCTTTCCGGTTCCCAGGTTGATGTTATGTGGACCATGCAATTTCATTCCTTTCTTTAGCTTTGACTAATGGTTTTGATAAATCTCAGAGAGGTATGTTAAGGGGTAGCTGCATACCTATGGGCCTAGATAAACTGTGCCTCAAGATCCAGAATGGCAATGGTGGGGTACCAGTGCTGTGTTCGAGCTCCTGGTCTGGGCTTTATCTGCCTCCATCTGCTTCCTTTGTTTCTTTTTTATTGTTTTTGCCTTTTTTCCCTCTCTTTTCTTTGTTAGGCCTTTTAAGGCAGTGTCAGCAGGAGAGAGCAGGGCCCCACAGCACATACAGGAGAGCGAGCCAGCTATTCAAGATGGCGGTACCGGCACGGGAGGCCTGAGCACTCCAGGCCAGCCACGTTCTTTTTTCTCTTCTCTCCCCTTCTCATCTTTTTTTTTTTTAACTGACCTTCCGGAGAGAGAGGCAGCAGCGGCGATGGCCTCGCGGAGAGCATGGCAGCGGGCATGGGACCCGAGCAGTGTTAGCTGGAGGTCCGGTGCTGGGAAGTGCCTTTGGGCCTGAACCTGACATCGTTGGAGCGAGCCTGAAAAGTCGGTCCCCCAGCATCTGCAACGACAAGAGCAAGAAACCCGAGGTTTCCGGGAGAGTGGGCCAAAGCAGAGGAGACCAAGCCCTTGCAGGGAGGACACTTATGAAAGATTTGTTCGTCATTTTTCCACTTAATAGTCGGCAGGACCGTAATGTTAACTTCTAACTTTATTTCTTTCTTTTTCTACTTACACGAAGAGCAATGGTAATGCTTTCTTCTAACTTTGTTGCGCTATGTTACCACTTGTGCTTGGGTACCTTTGTATCTAAAATGTGAAGGCATTATACACTTTTCGCTGTACTCCCGTACTTCTGACTGGAGTATATGTGACAATAAAGCTTAAATCGAATTGAGTCGCATGTAAGCCAGATGCAGTATAGACCATAAAGTTCTATCCATAAAGACTATGAGTAAACCAAGTGGGTTTTTAATGACAAACACCATTCAAGTCTTCTTGAGACCCAGGCTTTCTCTATTAATTGAACTCAAATTTCAACACCTAATGGGACATTAGCCTGGGGTTCTGGATTACCTGTCTGGTGACAGTACGATGATACCATCACCGCCTTTCCTCCAAATGTCGCCGAGTTCTACCTCCAGTAGAGTGGTTAGCATAATAAAGGTGGAGATTCCACCCTGAAAAGTCAGAGGTGATACACATTGGAGGGAATAATTGGACAGGAAAGCATTCAATGAGCAGCATGACGCGAGGAAGTTGTGTGGAACAAGGGGACTTTGACATGTTTGCCCGGAGATCTCTGATGGCACAAGGGTGTGTCAGTTGGGCAGAGCAAAAGGCAAATGAGACACTTGCCTTTACCAATCGTGACATAGCTTACGAAAGTAGGGATGTCATATTGGAATTGTACATAACTTTGGCTAGGCCACATTTGACGTTCTGTGAGCAGTTACTGTCACTACATTACAGGAAGGATGTGATTGCACTGGAGGGGGTGTGGAGCAGATTCACCAGGATGCCACCTGGGGTGGAAAAGTTAAGTTCTGAGGAAAGGTTGGATGGGCTTGGGTTGTTTTGGTCAAAGCAGAGAAGACCAAGAAGTGATCTAATTGAGGCGTACAAGGATATGAGGGGCATGGACAAGGAGCTGCTGATCCCTTTAGTTAAAGGTCAGTCATGAGGGGACATGGGTTCACGGTGAGGGACAGGAGGTTTAGAGGGGATGTGTGGAAAACCTTTTTTTACCCAGAGGGTGGTGGCAGTTTGGAATGTGCTGCTGGGAAGGGTGGTAGAGGAGGGCGACCTCACATCCTTTATAAAGTACCTGAATGAGCATTGGCCACATCAAAACTATGGGCCAAATGCTGATAAATAGGGTTAGATTGAAGGTCAGGTATTTTTCACGAGTCAGTGCAGACTCAATGGGCTGAAGGGCCTCTTCTGCACTGTATAATTCTGTGGAGTAAATGGAGAAAATTGCAGAAATGCATTTAAGGGAAAATCTGGATAAGGGAGAAAGCAATTAAATGATACATTGATACGGTTAGGTCATACAGTCATAGAATCATAGAGCAATACAGCATGGAACCAAGCCCTTCGGCCTCAACCTGCTCCATGCTGACCATGGTGCCCACTCAGCTAGTTCCAATTGTCCACAGTAGGTCCATATCCCTCTCAAACCTTTCCCATCCATGTACCTAGCCAAACTTTTTTAGATGTTGCTAATGTACCTGCCTCAACAACTTTCTCCAGTAGCCCAGTCAAAATCCACACCACTCTGTGTGTAAAGAAGTTGCCCCTCAGGTCCTTCTTAAATCTGTTCCCTCTCACCTTAAACTTATGCCCCTCTAGTTTTCAACTCCCCATCCCTGGGAAAAAGACTATATGCATTTGTCCTATCTATGCCCCTCATGACTTTATACACCTCAATAAGGTCACCCCTCATTCTCCCACATTCCAAGGAATAAAGTCCTATCCTGGCCAACCTCTCCCTATAAATCAGACCTACTAGTCCTGGCAACATCCCTGTAAATCTTCTTTGCACACTTTCCAGTTTAACTATGTCTTTCCTACAACAGAGTGAGCAAAACTGTACACAATACTCCAAGTGCGGCCTCACCAACCACCTATACAACTGTAACATAACGTCCCAACTCCTATACTCAATGCCTTGACCGATGAAGGCCAGCAAGCTAGATACCTTCTTCACCACACTGTCCACCTGTGACACTGCTTTCAACAAATTATGTACTTGTACTCCTCGGTCCCTCTGTTCCACAGCACTCCTCATGACCTTACCATTCACTGTATAAGTCCTACCTTGGTTTGACTTTCCAAAGTACAACACCTCACACTTATCTGTATTGAATTGCATTTGCCAATCCTCAGCCCACTTCCCCATCTGATCAAGATTCCTCTATAATTTTTCATAACCTTCCTCACTATCAACAATACCTCCTAATTTTGTATCATCTACAAACTTTCTAATCATACCTTGTACATTCACATCCAGATCATTTGTGTAAATAACAAATAACAAAGGTCCCAGCACCGACCAATGTGGCACACCATTAGACACAGACTATCCAGTCTGAGAAATGACCTTCAACCAACACTCTCTGCATCCTGCCTTTGAGCCAATTTTGAATCCAATTAGCTAGCTCTCCCTGGATCCCAGGCGAGCTAACTTTCATGGTTAGCCTGCCATGTGGGACCTTGGCAAAGGACTTAGTAAAGTCCATATAGACAACATCCACTGTCCTTCCCTCATGTATCCTCTTTGCTACCTCTTCAAAAAACTCTAAAAGATTTCTCAGACATGACTTCCTGCGCACAAATCCATGCTAACTATCCCTAATCAGACCTTGACTATCCAAGTGTTGGTTGATCCTGTCCCTCAGTATCCTCTCCAATAACTCGCCTACCACTAATGTCAGGCTCACTGGCCTGTAGTTCCCTGGCTTGTCTTTGCTACCTTTCTTAAACAATGGAACTACATTAGCCACCCTCCAGTCTTCTGGAAATTCAGCAGTGACTAAAGATGAAATCAAAATCTCCGCAAACACCTCTGCAATTTTTTCCCTCACCTCCCACAATGTCCGAGGATGGACTTGATCTGGCCCAGGGGATTTATGCACCTTAATGCGTTTTAAGGCTGCAAATACCTCCACGTAGTATGTATGCGATCCAAAACATCCCCACTTGTTTCCCTTATTTCCTTAGCATCCATGATTCTCTCCTCAGTAAACACGAGGAGAAATACTCACTAAAATTCTCCTCCATCTCCTGTGGCTCCACACATTGATGGCCATGCTGATCTTTAAGGGGATCTATTCTTTCCCCAGCCACCTCTTTACTCTTAATATAACTATAGAACCTCTTGGGATTATCTTTAACCTTATCTGCCAGATCCATCTCATAGCCTCTTGTTGCTTTTCTGATTTCACTCGAGTGTGCTCCTACACTTTTTATAGTCATCTACGGATTCACTTGAGCCCGATAGCTTAAAACCAATGTATGCCTTCTTCTTTTTCCTGACCAGAACCTCAATATCCCTTGTCAGCCAGGGATCCCTAAACCTGCCAGCTTTTCCCTTCACCCTAACAGGGACGTACTGTCCCTGGACTCTTGATATCACACTTTTAAAACCCTCCCATTTGCCAGTCGTTCCTTTTCCTACAAACAGACTCAGCCAATCGACCTCTGCTAGATCTTGCCTAATGGCCCCAAAATTGTCCCTGCTCCAGTTTAGCACCTTAACCTGTGGACCTGTCCTACTTTTTCCCATAACTATGTTAAAACTAAGAGAGTTGTGGTCGCTGGACCCAAAGTGCTCTCTGACACTTCGGTCACTTGCCCGGTCTTGTTTCCTAAGAGGAGGTTCAGTGTTGCACCCTCCCGAGTAGGACCCTCTACATATTGATTTAGGGAACTTGGATACATTTGAGAATGTATCCAAATGTATCCAAGAATGTATCCTTGGATACATTTGAGAAATTCCACCCTGTCCAGGCCTTTTACACTCTGTGTGGTCCAGTCAATACAAGAGTAATTAAAATCTCCAACCAATACTACTCTATTATTCCTACAGGTATCTGCAATCTCTCTACACATCTGCTCCTCTTGTACCCGTTGGCTATTTGGGGGTCTATAATACACTCCCAACAGAGTGACAATCGCCTTGTTTTGAAATTCTAAGCATATGGCCTCATTTGATGACCCCCTAAGAACATCCTCTCTAAGCACTGGTGTTATGTCCTCCCTTATCCAAAGGGTAACACCCCTTCCTCGCTTACTTGTATTTCTGTCACACCTGTAGCTTCTGTATCCTGGAATACTGAGCTGCCAGTCCTGCCCTTCTCTCAGCTATGCTTCGGTTATGGCTATAATATCCCAGTCCCCAGAGACAGTCCATACTCTGAGCTCATCTGCCTTACCAGTAAGGCCTTGTGCATTGAAATAAATGCATATTAAAACAGAAGTCTTTTCTGTCCCTTTACTGTGCCCCTGGCTATCCTGAATAGTAAACTTGCTCTCAATGGCTAATGTATTTACCCCTGATTTCTCAATGGCCCCTCCCTTATTCAGAGTCCTACATCAATGCCAAAGTAGTTTAAACCCTCCCGAGTAACATGAGTAAATCTCCCCGTGAGGATATTGGACCCCCTCCAGTTCAAGTGCAACCCCTCCCTCTTGTACAGGCCACCTCTATCCCAGAAATATCTTAATGATCCAAGAACTGAAAACCTTGCCCCCTACACCAGATCCTCAGACACGCATTGGTCTGGCCTATCTTTCTATTTCTATCCTCACTGGGAGTAATCCGGAGATCTCTACCCTTGAGGTCCTGCTTTTTAACTTCTTACTTAACTCCCTATACTCATTTTGCATCCCTTTGTCTACTATGTCATTTCTACTGATGTGCAGAAGAAGAACATAAGAAATAGGAGCAGGAGAAGGCCATCTGGTCCCTCGAGCCTGCTCTGCCATTCAATCAGATCATAGCTGACCTTTTCATGGACTCAGTTCCATTTAATCTGAGGAAGGGTCACCGGACCCGAAATGTTAACTCTGTTTTTTCCTTCACAGATGCTGCCAGACCTGCTGAACTTTTCCAGCAACTTCTGTTTTTGTTCCACTTACCCGCCTGCTCACCATAACCTTTAATTCCTTTACTGTTCAAAAATCTATCTACCTTTGCCTTAAAAACATTCAATGCAGAAGCCTCCACTGCTTCACTGGATAGGGAATTCCACAGAGTCACAACCCTTTGGGTGAAGAACTTCCTCCTCAACTCAGTCCTAAATCTGCTCCCTGTTATTTTGAGGCTATGCCCCCTAGTTCTAGTTTAACCTGTCAGTGGAAACAGCCTCCCTGCTTCTATCTTATCTGTTCCCTTCATAATTTTATATGTTTTTGCAATATCACCCTCTGTTCTTCTAAATTTCAATGAGTATAGTCCCAGTCTAATCAATCTGTCCCCATAAGCCATTCCTGTCAATTCTGGAATCAACCTGGTGAACCTCCTCTGCACCCCCTCCAGCGCCAGTACATCCTTAGTCAAGTGAGACCGAAACTATACACAGTACTCCAGATATGGCCTCACCAGCACCCTGTACAGCTGCAGCATGACCTCCCTAGCTTTAAACTCTGAGCAGGAGGAGTAATAGTTTGTAATCAAACTTGAACACAATTGCCAGGTTATTTTCCAATCTCATTGTAATGTATATCAGTTGACCATGGAAATGAATTTGCTTTAAACAGTGTAGAAAACTACAGAAAAATCTAATTTGGAAAGCATTAAAACATTAACAATCAGAAATTAGATGTTAATTATATTTCACAAGTGAAGAATTATCTGCCATTCCTTTTCAAGGTAAAACGTACCTGCAGCAGGTTTGTTGGTAACCAGAGAATATTGATTTAAAATAATTGACCAAAGAAACAAAAGGGAGATGAGAGGACTTTTGTTTATTGCGTAATAAATTGTCATGGTATGGAATGCACTGCGTGAAATTGTGGTGATCGCAGCTTCAAACTTGCAAAAGGGAATCAAACATAAACTTGAGGAAGAAAATTGGCAGGGTATTGGGCAAAAGAGTGGGACTTCTTCAGCAGCTTTCAGAGTTACGCTGGCACAGCAGTGCAGTTGAGAGATTGCTGCTCCTATGATGCTGCTTGACCTGCTGTGTTCATCCAGCCCCATGCTTGTTATCTCGGAATCTCCAGCATCTGCAGTACCTTTTATCTCTGATATCAGTTGAGAGATTTATTGCTTTCGGGCAGTGATTCTCCATTAGTTGCATAACACAGAGATAAAGAACTGGACTCAGATGAAATTAATTGTTCCAATAAACAATCTCTGTCGGAACACTGCGAATTGTTGAATGAGATCAGTTTACGCAAATGAAGGCAAGATATGTAAAAGACAATAAATGTGAATTCTGGAAATTCGAAATTAAAAACACAGAAAATGCTGCTTCATCTAACATGTGGCAAAAATGGGTCAATATTTCAGGTAGAAATCTACAATAAATCATTCTTCTATATTTATGTGTTTTTTTTCAGTTTCTTAGTAGAAACATTCATATGTATCATAGAATCCCTACAGTGTGGAAACAGGCCCTTCGGCCCAACAAGTCCACACTGACCCTCAGAACATTCCACCCAGACCCATCCCCCTATAACCCACCTAATCTACACCTCCCTGAACACTATGGGCAATTTTGCACAGCCAATCCACCTAGCCTGCACATCTTTAGACTGTGGGAGGAAACTGGAGCACCAGAGAAAACCCACACGGACACAAGGAGAATGTACAAACTCCACATAGACAGTTGCCTGAGGGTGAGAATTGACCCAGGTCCCTGGCGCTATGAGGCAGCAGTGCTAACCACTGAGCCACTGTGCCGCCCTAGTTTTCCTTTGTGTTCCAAATGAATGTGAATGTCAGCAGAAACAAATTGCTCTGCTTCCAATTTGATTTTGTTGTTTCTGGTAAATTAGCAGTCACCCTTCCTTCTTTGCCAATACATAGAATATTGTGATGGTTGTCATGTAAGAGGCCGATGGCAATGAAATATATAAACACAACCATGGGAGCCAATCTGGGGCTAAAGTTTTTTTTTGTTTACGCAAATAGCTTTCATTAAGAGATCATGTTTACAAAGGGATGTTTGGAAACATGTCAGGACTTTGAACTCTGAAGAATTTAAATGAACTACATGATTAGGCAAGAGGCTTTGGCTTTTTTTTTAAAGAAAGCAACTCGCATTTATTTTTCCTTTCTAGACATTTTGTGAAATGAGTGTGCAGACGATTAACACAGGCTGATGGGGACAGCAGTAAAAATAACACAAGGCACAGCTCTCAAAAGAACGATCCCGAATGAGTGGCAGGACAGATTTCTCAATAATTATAAATCAAGAAGACCTCCTGGAACATAACAGACTGACAGATCTGGCACAACATCAATCACTGTAGAATATTCTCTTGGTCTCCACAGAAGACCAATAATATTCGAATGGACAGACAAACAAACTGGACATGTCTGGACATGTTCGGCTCATTTGTAAGTAGGTCAGTCCATGCACTTTCATTGTCCTAAGGTGAAAAATAATCAAGGGAATCACTATTTGAAAATTACTTGCCAACCACCAACTCTTCAAAGACATTTGTTTAGTGAAATACACAGCTGATCAGCACATAGATTAGTTCATTTGCTTTTTTTTACAAAGAGTGCTCATTGAGAAAACTGATCTAATTAAGTTACATGATGAAAGGGTTTGACAGGTTAGATGTAGAAGAGATTTTTTCCAATTGCAGGAGTCTAAAAGTATGGTCCACATATTTGAACTATAATCGTTTAATCCATTAGGTGGTGTCCAAGAGAAACCGCTTTTAAGAGTATGGTTAAACCCACCACCACAGTGACTTGTTCAAGTGAATGATATACTTCCATTTCACGGGAAACTTGATAAGTTCATGAATGGAATAGGAAGCTACACTGATAGGGTTAGATAAAATGGTCTGCGAGGAAACTCTGGTAGAGCATAAGCACCAACATGATAAGTTGAGCTAACAAACACAGAGAATGCTGGAGAATCTCAGCACATCTGGCAGCATCTGTGGAGAGACGAACAGTGTTAACATTTCGAGTCTGATATTAGTCTGCTTCAGAATTGAAGCTCTGAAGAACAGTCAACTGGACTTGAAACATTAACTCTGTTTCTCTCTCCACAGATGCTGCCAGACCTGCTGAGATTCCCCAGCAATTCACTGAGTTTGCTTCAGATTTCCAGCATTCACAGTATTCTGCTTTGATGACAAGTTGAGCTGATTGGTCCCATCTTGTACTGTAATAATAACGTAACAGTTTTTGCTGGTTGCATTTTGACTTTAAGATTTCTGTGTCTGATTACAGCTTGTGTCACTGGTCTGTAAACATGCTTAGTTTCGACCTATTTTGTGAAGGTGATTTTAACAAAACCGGGAAGAAATTGGGTGGTTGTGCATTTAAAATGCCATAACACACCATCTCTTCAACATTGTCACCCCTTCCTGGAGCTACTGGGAAGCTGATGTTTTCAACATGTTTTTATAGAATCCTAATTAAGCCATTAGGACCCAACAGCAACTTTTGCAAGAACACATCTGAGGGATACAGTGCAGAGTTTCTCATTGTCAGGCTTGCCTGGCAAGGAGCTGGAATGGAAACAGTAGAGACCCAAAGGTTTGGGTACATGGTTTATATGTTTCTTTCTGAAGTTAGGAGGAATTGGAGATTGTCTCAATGGATGAGGCAATTTCTAACCCTTGGCAGGTGGTTGCTTCCCATTGACAGTCAACAGTAAAAACAAGAATTAAAATATCTTGCGCCTCAGCTTTCCTCAGGAAAACTGATATCACTCACTCACCCAGCGCCCGCAACCCCCCAATTAACATACAGACCATTTTTGTAACATTCCCTCTACTGTTAGTCTCAGGAAACTGTTTTATTCAATGGAAATAATTTGACTTTGGAAAGTTCCGGCATAGGACTAATCTCCTTCTCTGCAAATGGATGAGAATATCAAGTTTTTGGTGTAATTTATGTAGGATTTTTAAGCACAATCAATTCTGTCTTCAAAATTACACAGAGAAAAAGAAGTAAGCATGTGAATATCAAAGTATGACTGGGTGAATATACTTTCAAAATTGCCATTTGAGACTGTTCTGTCTCACCCAACTTTATAATGAGCAAGCGAATGGAAGTTTTAATATGAAGTATTTGAGGAACTTCTAGAATGACATAAAACTTTTTCTGCTTGCCAAGTTCTAAGAAAAGTAATATTGATCCCCAGATGCATTTGTTTTTGATCTGTGCCTCATACCGTTGGCTCAGCTGTGTCTGTGTATAAAGCCTAGGGGAGCAGAATTGCACTGAGGTCAATGCTTTTAACCGTACTCGTGCTCTGCATGCTTGTCAAAGATAAGGAATGGTATTCCCTCTTCTCCAGTGAGACTCTATGGGCAAAACTGAATGTACGTCACAAGAGGTCTGTTTCACCTGTTGACTGGAGAGCAGCTCAACCTGGGCATTGGCTAAGCCTTTCCCTGGGCCAAGGTTGCTGATAGCTGATGTCCCAATTGCCTGACAGCTGCTGATGAATCAGAGCCTTTGAGACAACAAGATGTGGAGCTGGATGAACACAGCAGGCCAAGCAGCATCATAGGAGCAGGAAAGCTTGACGTTTCGGGCCTAGACCCTTCATCAGAAATGGGGGAGGGGAAGAGGGTTCTGAAATAAATAGGGAGAGAGGGGGAGGCGGATAGAAGATGGATAGAGGAGGGGATAGGTGGAGAGGAGGCAGACAAGTCAAAGAGGCGGGGATGGAGCCAATAAAGGTGAGTGTAGGTGTGGGAGTAGGGAGGAGATAGGTCAGTCCAGGGAGGGCGGACAGGTCAAGGGGGCGGGATGAGGTTAGTAGATAGGAGATGGGTGTGGGGCTTGAGGTGGAAGGAGGGGATAGGTGAGAGGAAGAACAGGTTAGGGAGGCGGGGACGAGCTGGGCTGGTCTTGGGATGCGGTTGGGGGAGGGGAGATTTTGAAGCTTGTGAAATCCATATTGATACCATTCCCCCTCTCTCCCTATATATTTCAGAACCCTCTTCCCCTCCCCCATTTCTGATGAAGGGTCTAGGCCCGAAATGTCAAGCTTTCCTGCTCCTATGATGCTGCTTGGCCTGCTGTGTTCATCCAGCTCCACACCTTGTTGTCTTGGATTGTCCAGCATCTGCAGTACCTATTATCTCTGATACAATCAGAGCCTTTCATTGCTCAACAGCACCACTGCAGAGGTATTGATCATTGCTGGTAATACACCAACCCCAGGTTCAGTGGCACTAAGGGTCAAATAAGGTGAAGGCAGGTGGGGGATCGCAAAGTTGGGGTCATTGCGAATGAGAGTGGGATCAGCAGCAAGTGTAAGGCTCTCATTCCCAGGCACCCTGTCATCTTCCTGATACTAAGTCCCTCGAACTGAACACCTTCGTGTGAGAATACCCCAGTCCCAACATCACCACCAGAAATGTGAGAGGGATTTTTGCATGTGCCAAATTCCCTTTGCCCACGCTGGCTGAGTATTGGCAGCAATGGAATGAGGTCATAAAATGGGTCTGAAATGCCCTGGTTGACAATTGGCATTGGGTTGGTCAAAAGCCATTCTTCCCTGGCACAGACCAAATGTAAGTCCCTCACAGTCAGAAACAGGGGAATGTATGAGGAACAAACAAATGGCATGCAATTAAATACACACTTTGTTTCTGTGTTCACAAAGGAGGACACAAATAACATACCAGAAATGCTGGGGAACACAGGGTTTAGTGAGAGGGAGGAACTGAAGGAAATCAGTCTGATTAGGGAAACGGTATTGGGGACACTGATGAGATTGAAGGCCAATAAATCCCCATGGCCTGATAATGCACATTCCGGTGTATTTAAGGAAGTGGCCCTAGAAAAAGTGGATGCATTAATGGTCATTTTCCAGGATTCTTTAGACTCTGGAACAGTTCTTCCATATTGGTTGGTAGTTAATGTAACTCCATGGTTTAAAAAGGGGATTTCGAGGGGAAAAGCAGGGAATTATAGACAAGTGAGTCTGATATTGATAATGAGGAAGATGCTTGTGTTCATTATGAAGGTTTCTACAGCAAAGCACTGAGAAAACAGTAATAGAATCAGACAAAGCATGGATTTATGAAAGGGAAATCATACTTGAGAAACTTACTGCAATTGTTCGAAGATGTAACTAGAAGAGTTGATAAAGTGGAGTCAGAGATTGTGGTCTATTTGGACTTTCAGAAGGACTTCGGGCAAAGATGTATTTGTGGGATTAGCATATAAAATTAAAAGCATATGGGATTAGTGTATCAAAATGAATAGAAAACTGGTTGACAGACAGGAAACAAAGAGAAGGAATAAAAGGGTCTTTTTCTGTATGGCTGGCAGTGACAGTGGGGTACTGCAGGGATTAGAGCTAGGAGTCCAGCTATTCATAATATATATTAATGATTAAGATGTGGGAACTAATTGTAATATTTCCAAATTTGCAGAGGACACAAAGCTAGATGGGATGGTCAGCTGTGAGGAGATGCAGAGACGCTTTAATGTGGTTTAGACAGGCTGAGTGAGTAGGGAAATGCATGGCAGATGCAGCATAATGTGGATAAATATGATGTTTTGCACTTTGGGAGCAAAAACGGGAAGGTGGATTAACATCTGAATGGCTATAAATTGAGAGATGGGAATGTTCAACAAGACCTGGGTGTCCTTGTACACTGGATACTTAAAGCACGCTGGTGCAGCAGGCAGTGAAGAAGGCAAATGGTTGTGTTAGCCTTCAGAATGAGGGGAGCTGAGTACTAGGACATGGCATCTTGCTATAATTATACGGGACTTTGGTGAGACCACACCTGGGATATTGTGTGCGGCTTTTCTATCCTTATCTGAGGAAGGATGGTCCTGCCATAAAAGCAGTGCAGCGAAGGTTTACCAAAACTGATTCCTCAGATTTAGAACTGACCATATGAGGAGAGGTTGAATCAGTTAATTTTATATTTGCTGGAGTTCAGAAGAATGATAGAACCTGATAGAAGCCTATAAAATCCTATCAGTACTGGACAGGGTAGATGCGTGAAGAATGTTCTCGATGATGGGGGACGTACAGATGCAGAAGTTACAGTCTAAGGACATGGGGTAAACCATTTAGGATGGAGAGGAGGAGAAATTTCTTCACTCAGAGGGTGGTTAGCCTGTGGAATTCTCTGCTGCTCTCCATGACAGAGGGCAAAACATTATATGATTTCAAGGAGGAGTTGGATATTACTTGGGGCTAAAGGGATCGAAGGATATGTGGGAAAAGCAGGAACAAAATTATTGAGCTGGATGATCAGCCGTGATCATAGTGAATGGAAGAGCAGGCTCCAAGCGCTGAATGGCCTACTCCTGCTCCTATTATTTATGCTTCTAAATCAGAGCAGGGAGTAGGGTGAAAGATTACCAGGGATATGCTGGAATGTAGAGTTAAAGTTAAAAATAAGTTCATCCATGATCTGATAGAATTGGAATTCTTATGGCCAAAGGGATCAAAGGGTATGGGGGAGAAAGCAGGAACAGGGGACTGATGTGGATAATCTGCCATGATCATATTGAATGGTGGGGTAGACTTGGAGGGCGGAATGGACTACTGCTATGTTTCTATGAAGTTATTGAATGGCGGAGCAGGCTTGAAGGGCTGAGTGGTCTACTCTTGTGCCTAGGTCTGTATGTAGGCAGTATCCACCTATCATCTTCCCACCTGATTAAATGCCCCCTCCACCACCAAGCTGACCATGGGCTGGACATTAACCTCTGCCTGAGGAGTGCAGCTAAGTGGCATCTAACAGAGGGTAAAATAGAGGCAAATGTGAGGAAGGCTTCTTTTTGTCTGATTTTGTATTTCCAATAATTCAGCATAATTCTGTTTTAAATCTACAATTTCGAGAACCGGATATTACAAACTAAGACAATGAATATCAAAGGGCATTTTGGATATTATACATTTTATACAATAATATCGCTAAGATAATGGTAACAAAGATAAATATCTCCTACAGTGAGCTGATACTACAAAATACTACATTTACAGTCCTTTATATTTTTCTTAAATATATCAGTACAAACCAATTGCTTCACATTCAAAGTAAACACTGTGTTCTACCATCCATTTTTAGATTTGAAATAAATTCTTTAATTAAATAATTTCATTTAAAAGTTTATAAATAGTAATTTATTCCATAATGTATTATCGATCTTTTTAATGATTATTTAATTTATTTTCACAATCCCACCTCTTTTCCTGTTCTATTAAGTTAGGCAGAACGGTCTATTCCGGCAGCATCAACGCTATTCTATGGCTGTAAGCACGGAGAGGTAATGTCTGAACTTTTGAGAAAAGAAATAACTGGAGAGTTTTCTTTTAACATGTCCCTAGAGAGTCTTGTAGCTGAGGCTGAGCTGATGAAGCTTATACCGTTGGGAATGACAAACATCAGTACCTTCTGAGGCTGAAATTTTGGATGGCATTTTCTGACTGCAAAGTCTGATATTTTACTGGGTCATTGAATTGAAATCCTCCAGTCTCAGGATTTCAGTACATAGACTTCAATATTCTTGTCAATGAACCAGCGATCTTAATGCTGGTAACCCTTCCATTTTATTAAAGCTACAATGATTTAGCAACTGTCATCATTGCAACTTTCCAATCCTCTACCCGTGGGATAAATTAATGTGTTACCCAGTACTGCACATATTAGAAATGTGGGCAATGCTTGAAATCATTGTACAAAAAGTTTAATTTATACTCTACCATACAAATAAATGTAGGCCCCTACTCAATGTTTGTACAGCAGTGAGAAGATAAATGATGCAGTACATGTTTACTGTCATCAGGCTGGTCTGAATGATTGTTTGTCTTTGGAATTTTTAAAAATGTAATTTGCAGTAAGGTCCATGACAAATTGAATATTGTAACAGTGTACTGAGTTTTTGTGGCAAAGATTAATCTTTTTACATAGCTTCATTAGTTATTAGAGCAAAATTAGCATTGCATGTTATCTGCCGGTGCATATGAAGTGGATGCAAGACCATTAATGAGGCTTCATTGTACTCTTGGCTTCTAAGGATTGAGTAAAACATCACTAGGCTTATTCCAAAACATTGAGACCTTCAAAAGGGCTATGTCAACTTGACAGAAGGCTTGTAAACATCGGCATAGACATTCCTGTAAAACAACTTCACCATGGCATCTCACCTGTGTGTCAAGTTCATTTTGTTTCAATTTATTTATAACTTATGACAAGCAAAACATCCAGGATAATAATGCAGAATTCAGAAAGTAGAGCAGCATGTACTTCTGCTCTTATGAAGGATCCAAGAATGAAGTAGATTTGTAAAACCTCTCTCCAAGGTGACATAGCCCGATTGACATTAAAGAAGCAGAACTGTCCTTCAGTCCAGCTTTCATCTTTCCACAAGCAGGATTCACCATAAATGCCAATGTTGAGAGGCAGCCGATTCTTTCAGTTTTCTGAGGATCACCAAACCTGAAGAGTTAACTCTGATTTTTTTCTTCACAGATGCTGCCAGACCTGCTGAGCTTTTCCAGCAACTTCTGTTTGTGTTCCTGATTTACAGCGTCTGCGGTTCTTTCGATTCTTTCATTGTGTCTAATTGGAAGCAATCTAACTTCTGACAAAACCACATCCATGACATTTGGATTATGCCTCGATTAGCTTATCTGAGAACACAGAACTGATAGCGTCAATGTCGGCTTTACCTCTTTTGCCCCTCAGGATATTTTCAGCCACAGTGTGATTGGTGGGGTGCAGTTTCATTTTCCCGTTCTGACCTTTCAAAGGCTCCTTGACTGGCTCCAGGAAAACCACCCGCTTGCAAGTGCTGGCTTTCCTCTCCGCACTGGCAGCTTCATGGAAGGGAGTGGTGCTCAGGATCGAAGAGTGGGCGCTGTTTCCGCTCGGCTTTCTGTGCTTCTGCTTGGATTTACACCAACAGCGGCAAGGCGTCAAATAAAGGTAGATCAGGACCAAAATAATGCTGGCGAGGCAGGAAGAGAGTGTGGTAAAGGCAGTGTTAAAGGTTTGCAAGCGCTGCCCAGCTTGTGTAAAATTATGCACCCTCAGTGTTACCTCTATCGACTCGTTTAACATTCGTTTGCTGTTAATTGCTATACAGGAATAGGTGCCTGCATCTTCAGGTTGGACCTGTTGAATCTCAAGGCTTCCGTTCAATAATACCCGCAGATCCTGATCTTGAATGCCTGGCTGCAGTGTGTTATTCCTTGGTGTGACCCATAGAACATTTGTATTTGGATCCAGTATCTTGCTGTCACAGTTTATCACTAGTCTTTCCCCCAAGTGAGCCTCGTAAAGCAGCCCCAAAGCGTGAAAGGAGCCATTGACAGTACTGTTAGAGCAATTCAAAAGATCATCATGGATCAGCAGAATACTAACACTTCTCGTGGAGTCAAGTTGAAAATAACACCTATAATCATTTTTAAAATCCACCGCAGACTTAAAGCGCCTGTTATACCAGTAAGTGACCATTGTGTAGAAAGAACAATCACAAGTAAATGGGTTTGCATGCAGATACAAACTGCTCTGCAGCCTAACAGACAGTGCAGTTACCTGCAAGACCGGCACAGAGGTTAATTTGTTAAAGGACAGATCTAAGAGTTCGAGTAGTGGAAGTCTGGACTGCCCTTTATACAAGTGCAAGGGGAAGTGGGCGATTAGGTTCTGACTGAGATACAACTTCCGAAGTTTGTACAAGCCTTCAAAAGTGCCAGTACTGAGCTGGGCCACCTGATTATTGTAAAGCAGGAGGGTTTCCAGGAAGTTTAAACCTTGAAACGATGAGTTTTGCAATGTTTTCAGCTTATTGGAGGACAGGTCTAGATATCGCAGCTGTGGAGTAGAAGCAAAGGCCCCTCTGGAGAGGAAATCAATACTGTTGTGATTGAGAATGAGGGTCTTCAGTCTGTCTAAAATAGTAGGGGCCCAGTTGAAGTCAAGTAGGCTGATGCAATTATAGCTAACATCCAGGCTGGTCACAACTTTATGCAGCGTCCTTGGCACAGTGGTCAGGTTCTTGTTGGTGCAAGTGATGATGTCACTTGCACAAATGCAGACTGGAGGGCAGGTTACAGAAGCATTGCCCACCGTACAGGCACAAAGCAGCAGCAGCAGCACAAATCTTTGGGATTGGAAGGTGAGACCTCCGAGGACAGAGGAGAAGACTGGGCGGTGTGAGCACGTCATAGCCATCTCTCAACCGTCTTCCAGTGGTCCTTGATGTAGGATGCACATGGAGTCATTCCCCTAGGATCGGGGTGTTACCCTGGGGAAAACAAACATCACCAAGTTCATCCCAGCTATGATAAATTGAAATAGTCAAGCAGATTAAAATTAGTAAAACATCTATTTCACATACTTAGCAAAAACCTACAGTAGTTTGTTGCGCAAACCGTCTTGATCATTCTTTGCAGGACCAATTTAATAATTGTTTGTCATTATCAAGTTGTTATATCTGAGATTCACCTATCTTTTTAGCCTTGTCACAGCAGATGGAAAATACTTTTAAGATTGCATGTAGAGCCTTCTACTCATTTCGATTCCTTTTCAAAAATTACTTTTAAGACTTTAGCCAAATTTTAACTCACTGAGGTGATGAATTGGTAAAGAGGTTGTTAAGATTTAACTTGCAACGGCAACAATAACAGGAAAAAAAAGTTAGGGGACAGATACAAATCATATTGAACATTTATACATAAAAGTACCTTCAATCTGAAGAGACGGGAAAATTCGCTGTTAGATCCCGACGATGTTTGATTGTAGATTAGAAAAACTGAATGTTTGGACCAATGTACACTCCCCTTGGTGCTGTTAGGAGCTGGCCATCGGTCTGTTTCTCCCCCATTTTCTGAACTTTCAAACTACAGGCGCAGAGTAGACTCTGCCTGGCGTCTGTCTCTCTACCGTATTCCATTTTACAAACCAGGCTGCTGTATGGAGCACCAGGGAGAGAAAGCGAGGAGCCAGCGACTGACGAGCGCCTGTCATCAGCTCACCGAGATTGGCTGAACACGCCAGGGTTGGGAGCCTGTGAAAGATTACAGATGCAGATAGAGAGGGAGGGGAGGAGCTCTACCTGTCACATTATGCTGGTTGGCAGAAAGTACTGGAGTTCCACACCTTCACGTTAACTATTTTATTGTCGCAGGCGTTCATTTCGCCGCTGCTTCTCCCTTTCTGACTACGCTGCAAGCTATTGCATGCAGAAGCAATGGAGCTGAGCAAAGTCGGCTTTACACTAAGCCTTTTGTTTAAAGGCACAGAGGATGCTCATTGCGAGTAGCAGCAAGTGATTGAGAGTGATGACGAGGGGTAAGGGTTTAATTAACACGTTTACGTGCCATCCTTTGGTCACAACAACCAGCTCTTGTTGCTAAGATTCTGAATTGTCAAGTGCAGGAAGTATTGGTTTTCACTGCGTTCGGGAACTGATGGTCTTTTCCCTTCACGTACTTCGTCGTGAAATGACTTAATTGGCAAACGCCAGATATTTAGAATGGTACAAATTATTCTTTTTAAAGAAACCGAGTACCCGACTAGTGACAGTCGTCAGTCCCTAAAAAAAAAGCAAATTGTAAAAAGCAGTTATCGTTGCTGTTCAGAAGAAATATTACGATATAAACTAAAAGGGAATCCAAAGAGAGGAGAAAACGTCATTTATTTCAGCAATGCCAGTTCCTCAAACATTTATGGTTCTTTCAGACAATTCCTGCAATCATCAAATCTGTTCTTACATCAGCAAATTTAACAAACAGAAACAGAATGATCAACAGACATTTTGGTAAAAAGTTTTAGAGATAAAAGGTGCTGCAGATGCTGGA
>JAHRHZ010000020.1:6267197-6293522 GCA_024137785.1 Ginglymostoma cirratum
AAACCCTTCATCAGAAAATGATGAAGGGTTTTCTGATAAAGGGTTTAGGCCTGAAACGTCAAGTTTTCCTGCTCCTATGATGCTGCTTGACCTGCTGTGTTCATCCAGCCCCATGCTTGTTATCTTGGTAAAAAGTTTTAGCCTTTTCTAAACTTGTGACCGTATAATTTTGGAAATGCACACAGTTACGTTACTAACAATGTGAAGGAAAGAATAAGTTATTCAGATCTGGAATATACATATATATATATAATATATACCAGAATAATTGATTAGATTCAGCAGCATCCAGATGCCAGATACTCAATCAGGACAAGTTTGTTTTAGCTCAGGTATAAGTGTCTAGTTTGAGGTTTGACTTTTTCATAACTTGCAATGCTTTTTCACATATTACCTTGGTGCTGTTTCTTGCTAGAGGATCTGCAAACATGAAACTGCTCTGAATGGTATTTTAAATCCCACATATCTAGAAAGAGATAAATCAGCGGACATTAAAGGAAAATCTGTACAGGGCACAGAGAATAATGATGGGATTTAACCTTTGTAACTTAGCTTCTTATTTTTGTGTGTGATTTTATACCACTCTATCATCATTTTTGTGTTGCTTTTAACCTTTCTGTTAATGACTCCCTCTCTTTGGCTGTTTTCTCTTTATTGTGGGGAAGCTGTATCATTTCTGTCAGTCTCTGCTTTTCTCTCTTTTCCCTTTGCCTTTTCCTCCCTCTATTCCATTTCTGTTCTTGTATTTTTTTTTAAATTCTCTTTTTTTCATGTTTGCATTTGCTTCCTATCCAGTTTAGTATACCCTCTCCAGTGCTTGCCTGAGATTAAAGAGGGGATCATTCAGAGTTCAGCTCTCATCATTGACACAAATGGTAACTGTATCCATTAACCATTACCATCGAAATTA
Source organism: Ginglymostoma cirratum (assembly GCA_024137785.1). Taxonomy (NCBI): domain Eukaryota; kingdom Metazoa; phylum Chordata; class Chondrichthyes; order Orectolobiformes; family Ginglymostomatidae; genus Ginglymostoma; species Ginglymostoma cirratum. Next base: position 6,268,108 of record JAHRHZ010000020.1, read on the forward strand.
CTGTACTGCCTCGAAACTCTCCAATGGCCATTTTAACAGTTAGAGTGTAAATAGGAACACAAACCCCAAATTATTCATTTAGGATATGGAATCTTGCCAAAATCAGATTTCCTGCTTTTCTTTCACATTTGCAGGATGTGCAGTGTTTTGCTGTTTGAATGCAATGTTTAATTCAGTGCAGTTTCACTTCGAGGGATATCCAGCTTGAAGAGGTTCTAGCTGTCTGTTTGATGTGATTTCCATTTAACTCTTCTTCATACGTCACCTTCAGTGCTGTCTTTTTCCTTTCTTGACTATAATCTGATATTTGTTAAGACCCACTTTCATAGCTCCTGTTTCAAGTTACACCATAAGATGTAAGAGCAGAAGTAGGCCATTCAGTCTGCACTGCTATTCAGTGAGACCGTGGCTAATCTCATAATTTACAACTCCACTTTCTTGCCTTTTACCCCATAACCCTTGATTCCCTTACTGATTACAAATCTATTTTAGCCTTGAATATATTTAACAACACACAGCCATGACAGCCCTCTGCGGTAAAAATTCCACGGATTCACTACCTCAGAAGAAATTCCTCCTCGTCTCTGTCTTAAATAGGTGATCCTTTATTCTGACATTATTGCCTCTCCACAAGGGGAAATGACCTTTCTGAGTCTACCCTGTCAGGTCCCTTGAGAATCTTACATGTTTCAAAAAGGTCACCTCTCATTCTTCTAAATTGCGATGAGTACAGCCCAGCCTACTCAAATCTCTCCTCCTAAGAGAGTCCCTTCATTCCTGGGATCAGCCAAACAAACCTTCTCTGGACTGCCTCCGTATCTATCTGCTTTTCCGAACAGACGAAGAGGATTCTGAAGAACAGTCATACCAGATTCAAATCATTAACTCTGTTCTTCTCTCCACAGATGCTGCCAGACCTGCTGAGATTCTCCAGCACTCTCTGTTTCTCTGTCAGATCTCCAGCATCTGCAGTATTTTGCTTGGACTGTTCCCCAGTCTATGTTTTATGAGTTTGTTTTGAATGATTTACAAAAAGTCTATTTATAATTTGATCAGATCACAACCAGAAATAAATGGAATTGATGTTTTTACTACACAAGGACTAATAATTCTATCTAAAGCGTTTGTTGATGTTGGTATTAATGCCTTAAAAAATTAAGCAAGTTACAGGCCACTATGAATTTTGCTTGCAAACAATACTACAATTTTTTACAAGTATTTCAGTTGTCTTTATGGTGAGTCTTGAAGAACTTAGTGTGATAAAGCTGCCCTTTGTACGTTGCTATAGTGATAATCACAACTAGGCCTCACAGCAATTATACCAATATGAGGTTTTAAAACCCATGGAACCAGCTAATATATGCGCATGTAAAGGAAACCTCTCAAACGAAATACCAAATGAAAGTAGCACAGAACAAAACCCAACTGGATCAAGGTGTATTTCACACTCATTGTAAATTTCAATCTGAGTGTATCTCTAATGTTGTAGAATCACTGAATGTTACAGAAACTGCCTGACTTTTATCATCATCTAAATTAATTCTATTTGAATTGATGTGGTGTTGATAATGGGCAGCAGTCCACAGCAGTTTAATGTTCGGGTGGCAAATTGACAATTCAGCCTGTTCTTTTTAATGCAACTCTAAAACAGTACTGCAGTCCTATTTCCGAATGTTAGAGAGAGCTTTTCGTGCACCAAAACCTCACCGATATGACCGTTGTAAATCGAGAGTCTTGGAGATGGCAGGCTCAAACAATAAAACAGAAAGTGTTGGAAAAATCTCGACAGCATCTGCAGAGAGAAAAGCCGTGTCCTTTTCGAGTTAAATATTATTCTTCTTCAGAACTGAAGGAAGGCAGGGCTTTATGTTTCTGAATGTGGGAGGGGAGAGAAACAAAAGGGAAGGACTGGGATAGGATACAGAATGGGAGAGATTAAATGACAAAAGTATCAGAACAAAGATTGAATAGGATGCTGTCTGGACTGGAAGGTTTGAGTTACAAGGAGAGGCTGGATAGGTTGGGGCATTATTCCCTGGAGCACAGGAGACTGAGGGGTGACCTCAATAAAATTATGAGAGGCATAGATAAGCTAGGTATCCAACAGCTTATCTCCATGGTAGGGAAATCTAAAACTAGAGGTTTAAGGTGAGAGGGGAGAGATACAAAAGGGTCCAGATGGGCAATTTTTTCATGCAGAGGGAGGGGAGTGTCTGGCATGGGCTGCCAGGTGTGGAGGCGCGTACAATTTTCTCATTTAAGAAACATTTGGACAGGTATGTGGATGGGATGAGTATGGAGAAATGTGGGCCAAACGCAGGCAAATGGGACTGGATTGTGGAAACTGGGTGGCATGGACAAGTTGGCCTGAAGGGCCTGTTTCCATGCTGTAGATCTCTGTGACTCTAAAGGCAAAGAGAGTGGTAATGGTCATAGCAAAGAAACTAAGCATTTGTCCAGAGTGAGTGTGAATGACAGGAGATTGAACAACTCTGAAGAGAAGTCAAAATAGACATATTCTCATGTTGAAATTTACAATGAATGTGTGAAATACACCTTAATCCAGTTGGGTTTTGTTCTGGGCTACTTCCATTTGGTATTTCATTTGAGAGGTTTCCTTTACATACATTAGCTTGTTCCATGTGTTTCAAAACCTCATATTGGTATAATTGCTGTGAGGCCTAGCTGTGATTACTACTTTGGGCCAACTGCTGGAGAATGAGATTAGAATAGTTAGCTTACTGTTTGGACTCAAAAGGGTTTTTTTTCTGTGCTGTAGACATCTATGACTCTATCCCAGACTCAAAGCATTGACTCTGGTTTTCTCTCTCCTCAGATGCCTTAGACCTGCTGAGTTTCTCCACCATTCAGTGTTTGTTTCAAATTTCCAGCATCCAGCAGTATTTTCTTAATATGTTGATGATCAGCTCTGTCCTAAAACGAAAAACTTGACAAACAAAATTCAGAACTTTTCAAGGCCCAGCCAGTAACGCCCACATTCCATGAGTGAATTAAAAGAAAGACCAGCACATAGCAATAGAAAAATCAAAATGGGGTTCTGAGTTCATGGTGTGAGATTGTGAAAAATGCAATGTTTAGCCTAGGTGAGTGTGAAGTGAATAACTGGAAGATACACTGCTATTCTTTGAGCAACTGTTGGTCCTCACAGGAGCAATGCAGCAAATCGAGGACAGAAACGTGAGTGTGACAAGACAGCAAAATGAAAATTTAGTGGGAGGCTGTACCTGAAAGAAACATTTGGGCACCAGACAATACACAAGATGAATGAAAAGGGTAGTTATTGCACCTCTTGTGGTTGTGTGGACTGGTGCCGTGGGGAGATGAGAAGGTGTCGGACGTGACTGAGGAGCAGACCAGGGTCTCCTGGAGGAACTATCCCTTCCGAATGCTGATAGAGGAGCAAAGGGTATGATACGTTTGGTGGAAATACAAAAGCATGATTTAGAAGCAGGAGTAGGCCCTGTCCTCCCTTGAACCTACTCCACCGTTCAATAAGATCACAGCAGATCTAATTACTCCACATCCCTGTCAACCCCAATAACCTTTCATCCTCTTGCTTAGCAAGAATCAACCTCTGCCTTATAAATATTCAAAGGCTGTGTCTCCATCACCTTTACATAGAATCTGTACAGTGTGGAAGCAGGCCCATCAAGTGCACACTGACCTTCTGAAGGGCACCCCATCCCTCTAACTCTGCCCTTCCCCATGGGGGGGATCCACCCAGCCTACACAACCCGCACATCTTGGGACTGTGGGAGGAAACCAGAGCACCTAGAAGAAATCCATGCAGACAGTATGCAAACTTCACACAGGCAGTTGCCCAGGGCTGGAACTGAACCTGGGTCCTTAACACTGTGAGGTAGCAGTGCTAACCACTGAGCCACTGTGCTGCTTTTTGTGAAGACAGTTCCAAAGTCTTTCAATCCTCTGAGAAAATAACAGCCTCCTTATCTCTGTCTCACATAAGCAAACCCTTATTTTGGAACAGTGACTCTGAGTGTTAGATTATTCTACAGGAAGAAACATATCTTTCACATCCATCCTGTTAACACCCCTCATGGTATGTTTCAATCAAGTTGCCTTTTATGCTTCTAAACTCCAGTGGATACGAGGCTAGCCTCCTAAAATAACTCACTCATTCCAGGTATTAGTCTGATAAACCTTCTCTGAACTGCTTCCAACATATTGACATACTTCCATATATGAGGAGGCCAATGTTATACATTGTACTCCAGATGTGGTCTTACCAATGCCCTGTAATAACCGAAGCATAACCTTATTACTTATGTATTCAATTTCCCTTCCAATTTTGTAAAATCCATTCACAGGATAAGGGCATCACTGGCTAGGTCAACATTTATTGCCCATCCCTAATTGCCCACAGGGCGTTTAATAGTCAACCACATTGCTGTGGGTCTAGAGTCACATGTAGACCAGACAAGGTAAGGATGGCAGTTTCCTTCTCTAAAGGACATTATTGAAGCAGATACATTTTTTTCTGATTGTCAATTCATGGTCATCATTGGATTCTTAATTCCAGATTTTAGAAAAAAATTGAATTCAAATTCTGCTATGTGCCATGCCAGGATTTGAACCCAGGTCCCAGAACATTCCTGGACCTAGGGATTAACAGGCCATCACTTCCCTCGAAGCTATAACTAGATTATAATTTTTTTTCCATTTCTTGTTGTACCTGCATACTACACATTAGCGTCTTGCAATTCATGCGTAAGGATATCTAGAAGCCTCCACATCTGAGAGCTCTGCAGCCTCTATGTTTAGAAAATAATGTTTCTTATTTATTCTTCCTGCCAAAATGGATAAGATCACATTATTGCATTTTGTATTCTATTTGCCAGATTTTTGCCTGCTCACTTAACTTACCTATAGCCTTTTGTAGCCTCTTTATGTCCTCTTCACAACTTACTTGCCTGTCTATCTATGTGCCATCAGCAAATTTCACACCCATACCTGTCATCTCCTCATCCAAGGTCATTTGTAAATGTTGTAAAAAGTTGACCCCTGTGGGTCACCAGTCGATTCATTGTGTCAAGAAAATGACCCATTAAAAGAAGTTGATCCTTCGAATATGGAGAACGGTGAGGTGGCAAGTGTTGGGAGGGTGGGAAAGGGTGCAAGCAGAAATCTGGAAAATGGGTTGGATTTGGTTGAGTTGTGAGGTGGGGGTCAGGATCATTGGTTGAGGAAAAAGGAAGATAGATGAGGAACAGCACTGTTGTGCATACTTCTATCACTGGATCAGATGTGATGGAGATGGAAAATCTAGAAGATTGGAAGAAGCAGAGTTGTATACCTCCATCACACTCCCCCCAAACCCCTATTCAAGAGGGTCTAAGAGCTTGTGATTGTTCCTTGAATAGATATAGGAAGTAAGTCCAGCACATTCTATTTTTGTTTCAGATTTCCAGCATCCACAGCATCTTGCTTTTATTTTAGTGTTTGCACTCTGTCTGATTTAGGATGGAGATTACAGCTGAATCTTATGCTGTTATCAGCAGATACCCAGAGAGTTGCATTTTGAAGCAGAGTGACAATGAAGAGTGGGAACTTTGTCTGATTTTTCTTCACCCTCTCTTCAGCCTTGTGAAATTTACTTTTGGGTTGGTCAAACGTCCTTCAGAGTACCATGATCGGGTCCGTGCCACATTGAGAGGAGCACAGTGCAATCAACTTCTTCATTGTATTTCGGAAGCTCTTTGGACATTATATCACATATTCCCAACTAAATTCTCAGAACTGTTTCTGTTTTACCTGCTGATTACATTGTGGACTTACACCTTTGCTTTCTCTTTAAGAAAATAGGAATCTATTTATTTTGTGCAAAAAAATCGTGAAAGTAGCTTTATAATTTTTCCAACAAACTATTGGAAGATAATTTCCAGAAGTAATGTAGAACATAAACTGTTTCCTTTCCAGCTTGGTTATTAAATGTGTTTATGCTTCATCATTGATGTTCCACCAATTTCACTGATTAAAATGTTTCAGCTGCTGTATTTCAGTCACTCGCTAATGAATGATTTATTAGTGCCTGCTCTCTTGGGAACTATTGGTTTGGAGGTAGAATAAATAATGAAAATTTGCTAAACCCACCATTAAGTAACAAAGAATGATCACAAAACATTTTGCTCAAAAAAAGCATTGCAGAGATATACTTCTGACCCGATAAGAAGATCTAACTCTTTTATATTCAAACTTGCTCAGTTGGTGGTAACAAAGATTTAAATTGTCTTTAGTGTGGTGTTGTATCTTTCCCCAATAAAAAAAATGTACTTAACTATTTACACTGTAAGAAATAAGGAGCCAATCACAAGGTTTCTTGATGTAAAGAAAGGATATATTCACTATGGAGGGAGTAAAGCGTAGGTTTACAAGAACGATACCTGGACTTCACGGTTATGTAATAAGACCAGAAGAGAAAGGAACAGGCCATTCAGACTTCAAGCCGGCTCCATCATTCAAGACCATCATGGCTGATCCAACATTTCCCATATGTACTTTCTTGCCCTTTCTCCACTGAAAATAATTCCACAGAGACCAGTATCCCATCACCAAGTCACCCTTTATTTACATGTGGAGAGTCCTCAACGCTGGTCCAGCTCCTTCAGAGCCAGCTCTCAGAATGACAGGCTTTCTGACACTCCTGTTTATATCTGTCAGCCAGGGCTCCCTGACTAGACCAGATTAAATTTGCCCCAATTAGAGAAATCATAACCTATGAGGTCCACCTAGCTGACCTCGTTATAATCACTACACCTGTAACATTTAATTCCCCTCCTGATAAAGAATCTGTCTCAGCCTTAAAGTACATAAGGACTTTGCTCCCACAGGTCTCTGTGGCAAGGAGTCCAAAGATTCACAACCCTCTGAGAGAAGAAATTCCTCTTCATCTCAGTCTTAAATGGGCACTCCTTTATTCTGAGACTATGCCCTCTGGTCACAGACTCTCCCATGAGGGGAAACATCCTCTCACAATTTATCTTGTTAGGATCCTGAAGAATCCTTTATGTTTCAATGAGATCATCTCTCATTCTCGTAAATTCCTAGAGTCCCAAACTGTTTAACCTTTGCTCAACAGACATCCTTCTATACGAGGGATCATCCTGGTGTTCCTTCTCTGAACTGCCTCCAATGAAATAATATCTTTCCTTAATTAAGGGGACCAAAACTGCTCACAGCACTCCAGACATGCACCTTATACAGTTGCAGTAAGAACATAGAACATAGAACGGTACAGCCACAGTACTGGCCCTTCAGCCCGCAATGTTGTGCTGACCTATTATCCTACTCTACGATCAAACTACCCTGCATACCCTACATTATACAATCGTCCATGTGCCTATCCAAGAGTCACTTCAATGTCCCTAATCTATCTAACTCTACTACCACCACTGGCAGTGCATTCATGTATCCACCACTCTCTGTGTAAAGAACCTACCTCTGACATCTCGCTTCCTCCAATCACCTTAAAATTATGCCAACTCGTGATAGTCATTTTCGCCCTGGGAAAAAGTCTCTGGGTATCCACTGTATCTATCATCATCTTGTACACCTCTATCAATTCACCTCTCATCCTTCTTCGCTCCAATGAGAAAAGCCCCAGCTCCCTCAACCTTTCCTGATAAGACCTGCCCTCCAGTCCAAGCAGCATCCTGGTAAATCTCCTCTGCACCTTCTCTAAAGTTTCCACATCTTTCCTATAATGAGGCAACCAGAACTGAACACAATATTCCAAGTGTGGTCTTACCAGGGTTTTATAGAGCTACAGCATAACCTCGCAGCTCTTAAACTCAATTCCCCTGCCGATGAAAGCCAACACACCATATGCCTTCTTTACAACTCTAAGGTTTTGGAGTAGATTTGTAGCCGGGTTGTAGGTGTTGAGGTTGGTTGGCTCGCTGAGCTGGTTTGTTGTTTCACAGACGTTTCGTTACCGTGCTTGGTAACATCCTCAGTGCAGCCTCCGATGAAGCGTCATTGTGTTTTCCTGCCTGGTTTTTAAACTCTGGGGTTTGTTGAGATGGATTGCCTCACTTCCGGGTTTCCTCCATAGTGGAATGTATATGAGGTCGAGTTCAATGTGTTTATTAATAGGCTGCTTCGTGGAGTGCCATGCTTCTCGGAATTCTTGTGCCTGTCTCTGCCTAGTCTGTCCCAGGATCTTGGTGTTGTCCCAGTCGAAGTCATGGTTTTCCTTGTCCATGTGGATTGAGATGAGTGAGTATTGGTCGTGTCTTTTTCTAGCCGGTTGGTGGTCATGTAGTCTTGTTGTTAGTTTCCTTCCTGTTTGTCCGATGTAGTGTTTCTCACAGTCTCTGCAGGGAATCTTGTAGATTCTTTACGACCCTATCAACTTGGGTAGCAACTTTGAGGGATCTATGGACATGGACCCCAAGATCTCTCAGTTCCTCCACACTGCCAAGAATCCTGCTATTAACCCTGCATTCTGCCTTCCAAAATGAACATTTTTTGCCCAGTCACTTCTTTGCCCAGCTCTGCATCCTGTCAATGTCCCGTTGCAACCTACAACAGCTGTCCATGCTGTCCACAGCTCCACCAACCTTTGTGTCATTGGCAAACGTAATAACCCACCCTTCCACTTCCTCATCCAAGTCATTGATAAAGATCACAAAGAGCAGGGGTCCCAGACAGATCCCTGCAGAACACCACTGGTCACCGAGCTCCAGGCTGAATACTGTCCATTTACTACCATCCTCTGTCTTCTCGTGGACAGCCAGTTTTGTATCCAGACAGCCAAATTTCCCTGAATCCAATGCCTCCTTACTTTCTGAGTGAGCCTACCATGGGGAACCTTATCAAATGACTTGCTAAAATCCATATACACCACATTCACTGCTCTACCTTCAATGTGTTTTGTCACATCCTCAAAAAATTCAATAAGGCTTGTGAGGCATGATCTGCCCCTCACAATGCCATGCTGACTATTTCTAATCAAACTATGCTTTTCCAAATAATCATAAATACTATATTTCAGAATGCTCTCCAATAATTTGCCCACCATAGAAATAAGACTGACAGGTCTGTAATTCTCATGATTATCCCTATTCCCTTTCTTGAACAAGGGAATGACATTTGCCATCCTCCAATCATCTGATGCTACTCCAGTGGACAGTGAGGACCTAAAGATCATTGTCAATGGGGCAGCAATCGCTTCCCTTGCTTCCTGCAGTAACCTTGGGTATATCCTGTCTGGTCCAGGTGACTTATCTATCCTCATGTTTTTCAAAATTTCTAGCACGTCCTCCTTCCTAATATCAACCTGTTCAAGCATATCTGCCTGTTTCATGCTGTCCTCACAAACGTCAAAGTCCCTTTCACTGGTGAATACTGGAGCAAAGTATTCATTAAGGACCTCCCCTACCTCCTCCGACTCCAGGCACAAGTTCCCTCCGCTATCCCTGATTTGCCTTTCAGGCCTTGGGGTTTTCCTTAATCCTACCTGCCAAGGCATTTTCATGCTCCCTTCTAGCTCTCCTAAGTCCATTCTTCAGTTCCTTCCTGGCTACCTTGTAGACCTGTAGAGCTCGGTTCAATCCTTGCTTCCTCAACCTTAAGTAAGCTTCCTTCTTCCTCTTGACTAGATGTTCCACATGTCTAGTCATCCAAGGTTCCTTCACCTTACCATCCCTTCCTTGCCTCATTGGGACAAACCTATCGAGCACCTGCCCTGCTCTCGCCGCCGCTGCATGACCGGCCCAGCTCTCGCCACCAATGTTGCTCGAATTACTACAGAGAGGAGAGAGAGAAGAAGAAGAAGATAAAAGAAAGGAAAAGGAAAGGGAACTGGCGAGCAGAGCGGAGCGTCTTACCCTGCCGCCATCTTGCCAAGCTGGGCCTCTAAAATGCAGGCTGGGACTATTTTCCCTGGAGTGTTGGTGGCTGAGGGGTGACCTTACAGAGGTTCATTAAATCATGAGGGGCATAGATAAGGTAAATAGGCAAGGTCCTTTCCCCAGGATGGGGGAGTCCAAAACCGGAGGGCATGGGTTTAAGGTGTGAGGGAAAAGATTGAAAAGGGAGCTAAGGGACAATGTTTTCACACAGAGGGTGGTGCGTGTATGGAATGAGCTGCCAGAGGAAGTGGTGGAGGTTGATACAATTACATTTAAAAGGCATGAGGATGGGTTTATGAATAGGAAGGATTTAGAGGAATATGTGCCATAGGCTGGCAAATGGGACCAGATTAATTTAGGATATCTGTTCAGCATGGATGAATTGGACTGAAGGGTCTGTTTCTGTGCTGTACGCCCCCAGGACTATTTTCACTTATAGCAACTGCTCCCTAAACAACCTCCACATTTCCCTGAGAACATCTATCCCCAATTTATGCTCTCCACTTCCTGCCTAATAATATTGTAATGTCCCCTCCCCCAATTAAATACTTTCCCATACCGTCTGCTCCTATCCCTCTCCATGACTATAGTAAAGGTCAGGGAGTTGTGATCACTATCACCAAAATGCTCTCCCACCGAGAGATCTGACACCTGACCTGGTTCGTTGCCAAGCACCAAATCCAATATGGCCTCCCCTCTAGTCGGCCTATCTACATATTGAGCCAGAAATCCTTCCTGGACACACCTGACAAAATCTTCTCCATCAAAACAATTTGCACTTAGGAGGTTCCAGTCTATATGAGGGAAGTTGAAGTCGCCGATGACAACAACCCTATTACTTCTGCACCTTTCCACAATCTGTTTCCCAATCTGTTCCTCAGTGTCCCTGTTGCTATTGGGGGGTCTATAGAAAACTCCCAATGAAGTGACTGCTCCTTTCCTGTTTCCGACTTCCACCCATACTGACTCAGTGGAGAAACCCTCCTCCACGACCTCCCTTTCTGCAGCTGTGATACCATCCCTGATTAACAACGCCATTCCCCCACCTCTTTTATCTCCCTCCCTATTTCTTTTGAAACATCTATACCCCGGAACATCCAAACAACCATTCCTGTCCCTGCGTTATCCAAATCTCTGTAATGGCCACAGCATTGTAGTTCCAAGTACTGACCCATGCTCTAAGTTTGTCACCCTTATTCCTGACAGTTCTTGCATTAAAATAAACACGCTTCAGTCCATCACACTAACTGCAACTTTGCCCAATCAACTGCTTATTCTTCCTCACAGATTCTCTGCATACTGTATCTGCCTGCACACCAGCTACTCCATTCCCTGACCCGTAGCTCCGGTTCCCATCCTCCTGTCAAACTAGTTTAAACTCTCTTGAAGAGCTCTAGCAAACTTCCTGCCCAGCATATTGGTGCCCCCCCACCCCAGTTCAGGTGCAACCTGTCCTACTTGTACAGGTCCCACGTTCCCCAGAAGCTGTTATCCCCCATTTCTGACAAAAGAGTCCTTTTGTCGAGTTAAGGATGAAATACTTTCTTTTGAAAGAGTGATGAAAGAACATCTTAAGGTTGTATTTCCTGACCCAGCTGTATCTGAAAGACTTCAAAGACAACAGTATATGATGAGTGGCATGACAGCACCTAAAAGAGGAACAGCCTCCAGGACATCCTACTCTTTATTCTTTTGCCTTCAAGAATAATCAATTGGCTAAGTATTTTATTTCACAAGGCCAATCACTGCACAGTGATCTGTTTTTTATTTTCCTTATGAATATATGTGTGCGTGCGCGCCGCATGTGTGTGTGTGTGTGTGTGTGTGTGTGTGTGATCAGACTGGGGGGTGTGTGTGTGTGTGTGTGTGAGAGAGAGAGAGAGAGAGATTTTCGGGGATATTTTAGAGAGATAGCCATTTATTCTTCCAAGTTACTGACTCTGTTAACCAATTGTTACATCTTTATTGAATAAGCTTTGTTTTAATTTTTTTTAAATGTTGTGTTTTTTTTAAGAAGCCTGGGTGATAGATCTCGTAGTTTAAAACCAGATATTCACAAGGTAAATAATTGCTTGGGACTATAATTAACAATGGTAACATTCCTGTCTCTGAGCCAGGAAACTTGGATTCAAGTCCCAACATCTCTGAACAGGTTGATTAGAAAATATCAGCACAGGGGATGGTTAATTACGGTGTTTATTTTAGAATCACATCATGTTTGACAGAGACATGCTGGGCTGAAGGGCCTGTTCCTGTGTTGTACTGTTCTATGTTCTATGGAGTCCAAACCTGGAATAGAGGGTAACATAAACCAACTGGTGACAGCTGAGAGACTCCATCAAAGGATTTGTGAACAGCATGTGGTTTGCAAACATTGCAGAGCCTTTGCAAGCTTATAAAGACATATGATTTGAAGAGGTGACTGGAAAAGCGAGGGGTTGAATGGCCTTCTTCTCTGCCATTACACTTACGTGATTCAGAAAACCGCAAAGGAAGGGTGTTTATGGACCGACTAAACTAAAACAAAGAACTACATTCTGGAAATCGGAAGCAGAAACAGAACGTGCTGGAGAAACCCCATAGGCCTAACAGCATCTATGGAGATTAAAACAGAGTTAACGTTTCAAATCCAGTCACCCTTCATCAGAGCTCTCACCCCAAACTGGGGTTACCAATTATTTATAAGGTCATTTTTCTCCTGTACGGTGGCTCAGTGGTTAGCACTGCTGCCTCACAGCACCAGGAACGTGAGTTCAATTCCACCCTCAGGCGACTGTCTGTGTGGAGTTTACACGTTCTCCCTGTGTCTGTGTGGGTTTCCTCTGGGTGCTCTGTTGTCCTCCCACAGTCCAAAAATGTGCCAGTTAGGTGGATTGGCCATGCTAAATTGCCTGTAGTATTCAGGGATGTGTGGTCTGGATGGGATGTTCTGAGGGTCAGTCTGGGCTTATTGGGTCAAAAGGCCTGTTTCCACACTGTAGGGATTCTATGAGTTCCTGTCTATAGGTGATGTCTTCTTTCCATCCTTACACCTTTTTCTTTACATAGTAAGTGGTTAAGTTCAGAAATACATCGCCTGAAAACAAATCTATTTTTACCTCTGAAAAGGACGAGGATAAAGCAAGATAACAAGGTGTGGAGCTGGATGAACACAGCAGGCCAAGCAGCATTATAGGAGCAGGAAAGCTTGACGCTTCGGGCCTAGACCCTTCATCAGAAATGGGGGAGGGGAAGAGGGTTCTGAAATAAATAGGGGGAGAGGGGGAGGCGGATAGAGGATGGATACAGGAGAGGATAGGTGGAGAGGAGGCAGACAAGTCAAAGAGGTGGGGATGGAGCCAGTAAAGGTGAGTGTAGGTGGGGGGGGAGGGGGATGTAGGGAGGAGATAGGTCAGTCCAGGGAGGATGGACAGGTCAAGGGGGCGGGATGAGGTTAGTAGATAGGAGATGGGGTGGGGTAAAGCAATAGTGTTTTACTGTGCCATGTGGAATAAACAGGGCAGTGGGACTATTATCCCTTTCCAAAGCGTTGATACACTTGCGAGGTTAAAAGGCCACCTCTGATGCTCTAATATTCTATATGTCGATTTTATGTCTGTTTTGTGTGTGATATTACAGACTATAATTGGGTATTAACAGACTTGGATTTGGGAATGGTCTGATCATACTGTATAAAACATCAATTAGTCTACAACGAGAGTATTGTGTGTAGTTCTGGAATCCACATTGTGGGATAGATGTGATTGTGCTGGAGAAGATGTTTACCAGAATGTTTCAGTTATAAGAGAGATTGGATAGGCTAAGGTTGTTTTCCTTAGAGCAGAGGAGATTAGGAGGGGACATGTATAAAATGATGACAGACATAAATAGGGTAGACAGAAATAAACTTTTCCCTTGATGAAGGGATCAATGACCAGGGATTTAAGGTAAGGGATAGAAGGTTTAGAGGAGATGTGAGGAAAACCTTTGCACCCAGAGGGTAGTGGGAATCTGGAACTCACTGCTCGAAAAGGTGGGAAAGACAGAAACCGTCATAACATTTAAGATGTATTTAGATGTGCACTTGTGATGCCAAGGTCAAAAATCACACGACACCAGGTTATAGTCCAACAGGTTGATTTGAAGACACAAGCTTTCGGAGTCTTACTCCTTCTTCAGATGTCAATGAGAGAGGTAGCATCAGACACAGAATTTATAAGCAAAAGATCAAAAGGTCACAGAACAGATGCAAATTTATTGAACAAATCTGAGGTGGCTGTTAAATCTTTAATCAGTTAGAAAGGATTAATATGCAAATCCCAGAATTTCTTCCAAGTCACTTTTCCGAGATAACTGAAGGCTTTATAAGTATACCAGAGGTGACATCTCAGGTCAGACAATGCATTTTAGGTGTGAGGAGGTGTGTATGTGTATGTATGTGAGGGGGAGAGAGGGAGAGAGTGTGTGTGTGTGTGTGTGCACGTGTGGCGTGTACGTATGTGAATGTGTGTGAGAGAGAGAGTGTGTATGAAAAATGGTCTGTGTGAGTGAGTGTGTGTGTGAGAGAGAGTGTGTGTATATGTGCATGTATGAGAGAGAGTATGTGTATGAGACACGGTCTGTGTGAGTGTGTGAGTATGTGTGAATGTATTTGTGTGAGAGAGAGTGCGTGTACGTGTGCGTGTGTGTGAGTGTCAAGGCTTACAAGGCTGTGGCCCGAGGGCTGGGAAGTGGGGTTAGAATAGTTAGGTGGTTGTTTTTGACTGGCACAGATGCAGTTTGCCAAAGTGCATTTTTTTTTGTCCTACAGACCTCGATGACTCTGACTCTGTGACTTTGTGCCAGCTGCTTCAACAATGTTTGTGGAGCTTTCAGTGGATTCCTGGAATGTAATTTTGTTTTTCACCCTAACAAAGGCTCAACCTAAAAACTGAAAGTACTGTGTGTTACTATGGTAATAATCTGCTGACAAAGAATACTTTCACATCATCCAGTGAAACATTAAATCAGATGAGTTAGTTTTGCAGCCTATCATTCATGTTCGCACAGTAAGCTGAAATTAATGAAATGATGTTTAAACATATTCTGCATACAGCCAAAAGGCAAACAAATTAGACCCAATTTAGACGTAACTACAAATGTTAAATAATTCTCAGGTACTGTTTAGGGCAGTGTGAATGAATAGCAGAAGGCTGCTATGACTTTCAGAATATTTCATTACACATACAAGAGGGAAGCACCATGAAATAAAACAGGAATGCCTGGAAATGAATGTGCTGGAGCTCCATTTTGAGGCATACAAGTCAGACCAGTGTGTCTTATTTACAAGTTTGACTGTTTTGTTTAGTTTTGTTATACGTGGATCTGAAGGCTTAGGCCTTGACTGCTAGCTTAGGTGAAAACAAAGGTACCCATGACATAATTTTAAGGGGAGGGGGGCTCCCTGATCCCCAGTGTCCTGATGCCCTGATCAATATTTCTCCCCTCAACAACATATGACAACGAAAGGATGAGAAATAGGGACTGGAGTAGGTTGTTCGGCCCCTTGAGGCTGCTCCACCATTCAATTAGGTCATCTGATCTGACACTCCTTGTGTCCACCTTCCTGCCCTTTC
Source organism: Ginglymostoma cirratum (assembly GCA_024137785.1). NCBI lineage: Eukaryota > Metazoa > Chordata > Chondrichthyes > Orectolobiformes > Ginglymostomatidae > Ginglymostoma > Ginglymostoma cirratum. Next base: position 6,283,595 of record JAHRHZ010000020.1, read on the forward strand.
CTCATAACCCTTGATTCCCTGACTGATAAGAACATCACAAAAACTGCTTTACAAAATAAAATAGTCTTTATCATTCCGCTGCCTGATGGGAGCTTGCGGAAGCAGGTTGACTGCAGCACCTCTGACATTCTAACAGTTTGTCAATGACAATCGGCATAGCCTAGTAGCATCATTGATCGACTATCAATCTAGACGACCCAGGTAATGTTCTGGGGGACTTGGGTTGGAATCCTGCTACAGCAGTTGGTGGAATTTGAATTCAATAAAAATTTGGAATTAAGAATTTAATGGTGACAATGAATCCATTGGTCGATTGTCAGAACAAAAGAACATCTGGTGCACTAACTTAGGCAAGGATATCTGCTGACCTTACCTGGTCTGGTCTGACTCCAGACCCACAGCAATGTGGTTGACCCTAAGTGTCTTCTGGGCACTTCGGGATGGGCATTAAATGAATAAAAAGAAACACCTCAAAAGTATTTCATGGGCACTTTTGGAAGTCCTGAGCTCAAGGGAGACATCATCTAATTACACTGGTTCAGGAAAATGTGAGAGAGTGATGGCTACCTACGTTGAATGTTGTAGGATACTCACCTTTCCGGATCCTGAAACGTTTTTACAGCATCACATTTAGTTCACTCCTTTCCCAGCTACTCACTGCTCCTGTTATTTGCAGCCACACTTGCTTGATGAAGTTGGCTTGCGTCCTGTCTTCAGGAAACAGGATTTCTCTTCATACTTTAAGTGGATCCATCATGCCACTCCACCACCTTTCTCAACCTATTCCAATTTCTGCATTGTCAGATTGCATCTCCAATGGCCATTCTGCGGTCTGCTCCAGAACATCCTACCCTCTGTGAACACTGGCCACATTAAATGACAAATCCCAGCCCCTGACTCCATTCCCCTTCCCTACATCATGTCAGAATGCGTAGAATTCACATAGAATCCCTAAAGTGCAGAAACAGGCCCTTCGGCCCAACAAGTCCACACCAACCCACAGAGCATCCCACCCAGACCCATCCCCCTGTAACCCACCTAATCTACACATACCTGAACACTATGGGCAATTTAACATGGCCAGTCCACCTAGCCTGCACATCTTTGGACTGTGGGAGGAAACCCATGCAGACACGAGGAGAACGTACAAACTCCACACAGAAAGTCACCCGAGGGTGGAATCAAACCCAGGTCCCTGGCACTGTGAGGCAGCAATGCTAACCACTGAGCCACCGTGCCGCCCCTAATTTTAGAAGGGGCACTCGGTTATGAGCAGGGGGCCTCTTGATGTGTCATGTTGAAACAGACTGCATCCTTGAAATCTGGAAGTAAGTTTCTCATTGTCATACCCAACAACAGGATAGCAAAACTGGAGATAGGGGCCTGGTGGTATTATCACTAGATTATTGATCTGGAGACCCTGAGAATATTCAGGGGACCTGAGTTTGAATCATGGCTTGGTGAAATTTGGATTTAATAAAAAACTGGAATTTGAGAGGTGTAATGATGATCATAAAACAGTTCTTTGGTGGAGAAGCTCATCTGGTTCATCAGGTCCTTTAGGGCAGGAAATCTGCTGGCTCCAGATCCACAGCAATGTGGTTAACCCTTAACTGCCCTCTGGACAGTAAGGGATGGGCAGTAAGTTCTGGCCTGGTCAGCAATGCCTACATGGCTGTAAATTGGGAGAGGGGACTGTGCAGTGGGACCTGGGTGTCCTTGTGCACCAGTCACTGAAGGTAAGCTTGCAGGTGCAGCAAAGAAGGCAAATGGTATGTTGGCCCTCATTGTGAGAGGTTGAGAGTACAGGAGCAGAGATGTGTTGTTGCAGTTGTGCAGGGCCTTGGTGAGGCCACATCTGGAATATTGTGTGCAGTTTTGGTCTCCTTTTCTGAGGAAGGATGCTCCTGCTCTCGAGGGACTGCAGCGAAGGTTTACAGGGCTGATTCCAGGGATGGCAGGTCTGATATATGAGGAGAGATTGACTAGATTGGGATTGTTTTTTCTCGAGCTCAGACGAATGAGGGAGGATCTCAGAGACTTATAAAATTCTAACAGGACTGGACAGGGTAGATGCAGGGAGGATGTTCCCAATGGTGGGTGTGTCCAGAACCAGGGGTCACAGTATGAGGATTCAGGATAGACCATTTAGGACGGAGATGAGGAGACGTTTCTTCACCCAAAGAGTGACGAACCTGTGGAATTCATTACCATAGGAAGTAGTTGATGCCAAAACATTGCATGTATTCAAGAGGCAACTAGATATAGCACTTGGGCCGAATGGGATCAATGGTTATGGGGAGAAAGCAGGAGTAGGCTTTTGAGTTGGATGATCAGTCATGCTCATGAGGAATGGCGGAACAGGCCTGAAGGGCCAAAAGACCTCCCTATGCTCCTATCCTCTATGTTTCTATGTTTCTATCCTGTGAGTAAGTTAAAAAAATGATATGCTTTAATTCAGTGACAGCATCCACTCTGACCTCAACTCCCTAGACTTGATTGTTTATGTGATTTTCTGGATGATTCAGATCTTTCACCTTCCAAAATTGTCAGCTCCTCAGAAACTGTGCATATTCTATCATACAACACTCATTCACCACACACAATATCAGAAATTGCTGGAATAACTGAGCAGGTCTGCCAGCATCTGTGGCCAGAAAGCAGAGTTAAATAGCAGAGAGAAAACAGAAAGCAGAAAGTTCTGAGGAAGGGTCACCAGACCCGAAACGTTAACTCTGATTTTTTCCTTCATGGATGCTGCCGGACTTGCTGAACTTTTCCAGCATCTTCCGTCTCGTTCCTGCATCTTGATTATCCTTATACCCCAGTCTCTCATTTTCCAAGTACCTCGGGCTGAATTTTCATGTTCAGGGGGTTGTTGATAGCCTGCACTCAATATCAGTTAATACATAACACAAGCGTGGCACGGTGGCTCAGTGGTTAGCACTGCTGCCTCACAGCACCAGGGACCTGGGTCTGATTGTAACCTTGGGTGACTGTCTGTGTGGAATTTGCACAGGTTTCCTCTGGGTGCTCCGGACTCCTCCCAGAGTCCAAAGACGTGCACGTTAGATGGATTGGCCATGGGAAATGCAGGGCTTCAGGGATGGGGTGGGTCTGGGTGAGATGCTCTTCAGAGATTTGGTGTGGAATTGATGGGTCGAGTGGCCTGTTTCCACACTGTAGGGATTTTATGATTTTAATAATGTCAGCTGTAGTTGACAGAGCTAGAAATATTGCTAATCATATCTCGGGCAGGGATTGGAGGACGCTGGTGGGCCTGGAATTTATTTTCAATCCTGCTGTTACTGCATAAATATTCTCAACAGTACTAACGAGAGTTTTGGAACAGGCCTCAAATTTCTGAACAGGTGGGCATTGCTTTTTAACAAGAAATGCAGCAAATGTGGAGATTTTCCTAATCAGCCTGTTTGGAGATATTATTAGACACATCTGTAGCAAGGGGACTTGAAACTGGACCTCCTGCCTCAGAGATATGGGCACTACCACTGCACCACATTTACAAATCACTCTAAGTTTAGTTTTTCTTTGTTTTTTTTTTAAGTCAACCATCTCAGACATGTTATGATACACTTTTAGAGCTGTTAGTATTTGAACTCAGGCCTACTAGCTCAGAGATAGGGATATTACCACCACACCTCAAGAAACTAACCTACAGTGGAACTTGGCCCTACAACAAAATGCCTTTTATTCTTTTCCCTTTTTTTTTTAAGCTTTTGTTGTTCTTTGTTGCTAAAACAAACTTTAATGTATATCTGGAAGTGCTCTTACACTCATCAGAATGCTGTTTTCCACATCACCTGTGGTGTTCTTTTTGATTCATCTATTAATCACCACCAGTAAATCACCCGTGTTTCTGATTGAATAATTTACAAGCAAAGCCCATTAAGGGCAGTGCAAACTTTCAAAGGTGAGAGAGAGTTAGGAATCTAAATCAAAATGGAATCAGAGCTGCATCAAGCTTAGTTTATTCCAACAACGGTCAATGTTTAATTCCATCCATTTACTGGATTCAAATTTTAACCACCTGCCAAAGCAGGATTTGGACACACATTGCCATAGGTCCTTGTTCAATTAATCTAGTGATCGTGTCACTACACCACCACCCCTTACAGCCTGCAATAAGCTGAAAACTAGTGATTAATTAACCATTGCTGTAGGTAATTAAACATTTAAGTACCTAACAAAAGCACAGTTCCTCTCATAGTCCAGCACTGTTCTAAAGCTTAAATTTTAAAACACTGTTTTTACAAGAACTTGGCGTGATGAATGAACAATGGTCAAAAAGGCTGTTGTAAAAATGCAAGTATATTTGAGTCCATTACTTTTCTGTGTAACATTCAAGCATTTAAACTCATCATTTAGGTTAGTATATACCAATTGTTACTCCATACCAATAATGTTGATCTTGCTTTGTGCACCTCCTGTGCAGCCATAACCTTGTGTTCCGCGCTCTGTCTATGATCTGTATGTCCTTCTTTGCTACAATCTACCTGTACTGCTCCCAAAACAAAGCTTTTCACTGTTCTTATGTACATGTGACTGCAATTAATCAATTCAAAATCAAATTAATTCTGCTCTGCACTTGTGTTTTTGATCCTGGTTTGTATTCTGCTGTGAACCTCCACTTTTCTGCTTATCTCCCTGCCATATATCAAGCGAGTAAACTCAATTTAGAGATCTGTGTTTGATCTATCAACCCTTACAGAATCCAAATAATCTAAATTTCGTTATGCTGCTGTATTAATAGCTAATTGTTTATAATCCCACTGTTATTTGGACATCTTACACTGAGTGCACAGGGAAAGCTGAATCGATTTGTAAATTAATTCATAACATATCGATGTGCGGATTTTCTCAGACATTTTCTGCTTTCTGTCAAAAATCAAAATCAAGTAACGATGAGTTTGTTGTACCAGAGTCATTTTTTTTTATTCTCAAGGCACAGCCAATGCTGGAAAGAATGCATTTGTTGCCTAAATTTATTTCACTAGTGATAGAGTGGCACAAGCACTCATTGCCTCAAGGAAAAAAATAAAAAGTAATTACATAAAGTATGCACATCCAGTTCAGTGGCTGGATGATTGGCTCACAATGTAAAGTGACATTAATACTGTGAGTTCAATTCCTGCATATGCTGAGGTTACGATAAACTTCTGCCATCTCAATTTCACACCTTATCTGAGGTGTGGTGACCCTCTGGTTAAACTTACCACCAGTTACCTCTCTCTGATGAGGCAGTAGGACTGTGGTATTTTTATTAAGCATCATAGAGTCATAGAGATGTACAGCACAGAAGCAGACCCTTTGGTCCAACTCGTCCAAGCCGACCAGATATCCTAAATTAATCTAGTCCCATTTGCCAGCATTTGGGCCCATATCCCTCTAAACCGTTCCTATACATGTATCCATCCAGATGCCTTTTAAATGTTGTTATTGTAGCCAAATCTACCACTTCTTCTGGCAGCTCATTTCATACACACACCACCTTTTGTGTGAAAATGTTACCTCTTAGGTCCCTTTTATATCTTTCCCCACTCCCCTTAAACCTATGTCCTCTAGTTTTGGACTCCCCTACCTTGGGAAAAAAACCTTGGTTATTCACCATATCCAAGCCCCTCATGATTTTATAAACCTCTATCAGGTCACCCCTCAACCTCTGACACTCCAGGGAAAATAGCCTCAGACTATTCAGCTTCTCAGCTCAAACCCTGGCAGCATCCCCCTGTAAATCTTTTCTGCACCCTTTCACGTTTAACTACATCTTTCCAGCAGCAGGGAGACTGGAATTGAGTGCAATATTCCAGAAGTAGCATAAGCAATGTCCTGTACAGCCGCAGCATGACATCCCAACCATAATACTCAATGCATTGACCAATAAAGGCAAGCATGCCAAATGCTTTCTTCACTACCCAATTCACCTGTGACTCCACTATCAAGGAACCTGCTCTCTAAGGTCTCTTTGTTCCCCAGGACCTTACTGTTAAGTGTATAAGTCCTGAGTAGACCAGCAGGCCAAATTGGTTTATTCTCCATAAAGGCCTCCTCATCTGCCTTTCCAACCAACCCTAACAACAAAATTATCTCCTTGCTGAGCTTATCCTCCCCTTAACTTCACTAAACTATTCTTCCTGGTAATAGGTGTCACATTCTCACTGGTCTTTGATTAACGAGACTTCCCTTGAATTCTGTGTTTGATTTAGCAAATTTATAGCTTCTAGTTTCAGATGCACACAGAAACGATTCCTCAATGTCTACCCTTCAAACATTTCTATAGCTTTAGAACCATTTATAAGGTCACCCGGAGGTCACCTCTTTTCTTGGGAGAAAACAGCCCCAGTTTTTCAAACTTCTCTGGAAAGTATATTCTCTCAGTTTCTCTCAGAGCCTTGTAAATCTTCTTCTACCTTCTCCTGAGTCTCTATATCCTTTTTATAATATGCAGAAATATGTACAGTGCTCCCAAGCAAAACTTGCTTCCATTTATTAACCTGCATCATAATTATTATATTTCCATTCCTCTAAGTATAGATTGCTATGATCAGGTGAAGAAGGGGAATCATCTCTACTCTTTTTATCCCTTTACAACAAATATTTTTAGTAATTTTTAGTACACAGCTATCACAACTCTCTGGCGATAGTGCATTATAAATCAACCCCACTGATCTGGGTCGTCACAAAAGGTTAAAAATGCATTCATACTATCTAAGGTCCCCAATTTACCAGCTGGGTGAACTCAGGTTAAAATGAAACACTCAGCAGGTTTCTGTACTTGGCAAAGAAATCAGTTATTTATTGCAATTGAATTGTTTTTAACCAATGTTTTCCTGACTTATAACTCTTGATATCTTAAACTTTACCCCTTTTAAATCCCTGCTTTCATGTACAGACACACACAAAGATTAATAAGACATGGATATTAAGATGGAAAAAAGAAATTGGGGAAACATAGTTCGATGGCACCAGTCAGGAGCACAGGAATTAGTAAGTTATGATGAAGTTACTGAATTTGAAACATTAACTCTTCTTTCTTCCCATAGATGCTGCCAGACTTGCTGAGTTTCACCAGTAATTTTTCATTTTTCTTTCAAATCTCCAGCATCTGCAGTTTTTTGTTTTATTTTATTATATATAGGATTCACTAAGGTGTTGTCTTTCAGTTTTTTTCCAATTCCTTTGCCGATGAGACGAAGCTGATGCACACCGATGCTGTCTGTCATTCACTGATTCTGTGTCTCTGAAGGTGAGTCTCCCTTTTTTCTTTCAACAAGGTAATTGGCAGAGAGAGTAGTTTACAGAGGAAAAAGTAAGAAAGAACCGTTATCAGGAGACTTTTTGTTGCTATTCTTCACAAGAGGAAAGAAAGAAATTTCTTCTTTGCAGGCTGGAAGGTTTTGCACCATTGCTTGCGCACACAGACTATGTCAACTCTCCAAGAACCAATCAAAATCCTGTTGTTAGGCAGTTGTCCCTTACTTCAGAAACCCACTGGGACTGCACTGTCTGATTTCTCCTTTGTTGCTCCAGGAAAGAATGATATTGTGTATATAACTCACAAAGCTCTAAGAAATGTGATTTTTAAAACAGCAAGCAATTCTTTACAGAGTCTCCTTGGTTTAAAGCAGGATTGTTTACAATTTATAGTCCACAGTTTAAAAATAAAAGTGATCATTACTTTGAGCAAAGATGATGGCCTAGTAGCATTATTGCTGGATGATTAATCTAGAGACCCAGGTATTGTTTGATAATGTTCAGATCCCACCAGGACAGATACTGGCATTTTATTGACCTATTACTGTCACATGTACTAAGATACAGTGAAGAGTATTGTTTTGAGTGCTATTCAGGCAAATCATACCGTATGTAAGTACATTAAGGCAATAGAGCAGAATGCAGATCATTACAAATCTGGAAGTAAAAGTCTAATGCTGATTGTTGGTGGGGGATGGGGAAAAACCATTTGGTTCACTAATGTCCTTTGGGAGAGGAAATTGCCATCCTTACCTGTTCTGGCCTACATGTGACTCCAGTCCCACAGCAATGTGCTGACTCATAACTGTCTTCTGGTCAATAAATATTGTGCTAGCCGGTGACACGCACATCCTGTAAACTGATTTTAAGAAATGCAATTATCAAAACCAAAGTGAAAGAGCCAAATTACAAAACTTATTGAAAGAGAAATCTTATTGCCTCCCAACTGGAAAAGAATAATAAATCTTTGACTTCAAGCACATACATAAACAAAGGTAATAAGTTTAAACAGAAGGAGGGAAGGCTGTCTATTATAGACTGTAATGTAAAAGCAATTGCAATAAACACTGAGAATGGTGGAGAATCTGAGCAGGTCTGGCAGCATCTGTGCAGAGAGAGTTAACATATTTTTTCCACCATGGAGGGAGTCCAACTCTAGAGGACATAGGCTTAAGTTGAGCGGAGAAAGATTTAAACTGGACCTTATGGGAACTTTTTCACACAGAGGGTGGTGCATGTATGGAATGAACTGCCAGAGGAGGTGGTGGAAGCTGGTACAATTACAACATTTAAAAGGCATCTGGATGGGTTTATGAATAGGAAGGGTTTAGAGGAATATGGGCCAAATGCTGGCAAATGGGAGTAAATTAATTTAAAATATCTGGTCAGCATGGACGAGTTGGACCGAAAGGTCTCTTTCCGTTCTGTACCTCTCTTTGACTCTTATGTTCTATGAGTGTAAGTCTGAGTCAAAACTGGAATATTGTGTTTTTCAAGTAAAGGTCAGAAGAACAGTCATACTGGACTCAAAACGCTAACTGTTTCTCTCTCCACAGATGCTGCCAGACCTGCTGAGTTCCTCCAGCACTCTCTGCATTTGTCTCAAATTTCCAGCATCTATAGTATTTTTGCTTTTATTAAGACCAAATGCTGTTTAAATTTCTTAGCATCCCTGAGTTGTGAGAAGGATCTGAGTCTTGGCTGTTTGGCTTGTGTCTTGTTTCTTCAGCAGTGGCAATGGTTGCAGAAAACTTTGAATTCTAAGTGAACGGTTGCTCTCCCAAGTTGCTTTCCAACTGGGCACTGATTTCCAGGTTGAGAGAGACAGGAGGAGAGAGGCTTCCAGTTATTATCAATATGCATTTATTTTATTCTCTCTCTTTTACTGCTATTGCCTGAAATGAGCCATTTTAGGTCAGTAGTTGTTGTTTTTAAAAGTTACTTCTTAAGTTTAAAATCAGATGGTTGATGTTGAATATCGATAGTCCATGTTTACCCATTATCGTAACAAAGTCCAGGGTGAATCACATTCTCTCACAATTTATTTCTCTTTCAGGTATCATCTCAGTCAAGTTTCTCTATATTTGTACATCATAACACACACTCAAGATTTACAACTCAATATTTTATTTTCGTACTAACCTATGTTTTTAAGAGAGTTTAATTGATTCAACACTGAATCTGTTTCACAAATATGCTGTACAAACCATATTAAAATTAATAATCATATTTTTAGCTCTGTTTTTATGAAGCAGGCTAAATACTTTGTTGGCATCTACTGTAACCAGTTTTTTTTTTTGAGGACCTGCATTGTGTTTCTTTCAGCCGTGTGTTAATGGTCATTTAGGAACACTAAGTTCTGAAACTACTTTGTCTCTCTTTAATCGATATTTTGATCCTAAATGATGTAATTACTGGACAAGTCAGATCCTAAACTGAAATCAGGCGTGATATATCATTGCTTTTTTTATTTTAGTTTTAAGGAGGTGTTCTGGCACTGAGACAGAAGAAAGTAGCAGATTTTGCTTTCAAAATAAAGTTTATTAAGCAAAAGAACTCATTAAAATAAGTTATAAATTAGTTTGAGATAACAAGGTGTAGAGCTGGACGAACACAGCAGACCAAGCAGCATCAGAGGAGCAGGAAGGCTGAAGTT
>JAHRHZ010000020.1:6304972-6329216 GCA_024137785.1 Ginglymostoma cirratum
CTTCGACTTGTCTGCCTCCTCTCCACCTATCCTCTCCTCTATCCATCCTCTATCCACCTCCCCCTCTCTCCCTATTTATTTCAGAACCCTCTTCCCCTCCCCCATTTCTGATGAAGGGTCTAGGCCCGAAACGTCAAGTTTTCCTGCTCCTCTGATGCTGCTTGACCTGCTGTGTTCATCCAGCCCCACAACTTGTTATCTCGTAATCTCCCTGCATCTGGGTTGGAAGATTTATGTTCAAGTTCCAATGAGGGCTTGATGAGGCAGTCATAATATGGACAAGCCGTTTTAGTTTTCATCTGAAAAGCTTTTCAACACAAGCCTATGGTAAACTGTAAGAGTTGGCATAGTATGGAATTGGAAACTCTATCTTCACTAACCACAATTCCAGTATCAAAGTTCATTTTAACACACCTACATAGGCTCCTTGCAGGGTGTATGTAGTGGCTATATGGCTAGTATGACCGCATGAAATTGGAGCAGAAGTAGGCCTTTCAGCCGTTTCCACCATTCAACAAGATCATGTCTGAATCCTTACAGTGTGGAAACAGGCTGTTTGGCCCAGCACGTCCTCACTGAAAAACATCCCCCCCAGACTCCCCCACCACACTGCATTTCCTGTGGATAATCTACAAGTTCCTGGACACTTTGGGCAATTGAGCATGGCCATTCTACCCAGCCTGCACATCTTTGGACTGTTGGGGAGTTGGGGGGGTGTGGAAAACCTGAATCACATATAGGGAACCCACTCAGACACAGGGAGAACATGCAAACTTCACACAGACAGTTGCCTGAGGCCGGAATTGAACACAAGACCCTGGCGCTATGGGGCTGCTGTGCTAACCACTGAGCCACCCCACTCCACTCTCTTGCTTTATCCCCACAACCCTTGGTTCCCTTACTGGTTAAAAATCTGTCTCAGTCTTAAATATACTTAACAACCCATCCTTAAAAATCCTCTGCAATAAAAAACTTGCACATTCACTACTCTCTGAGAAAAGAAATATCTCCTTTCTGCCTCAAATGGGTGGCTCCTTATTCTGAGATTATGCCCTCTGATCCCAGACACTCCCACGAGAGGAAACAATCTCTCCACTTACTCCGTGAAATCCTCTAAGAACCTTGTATATTTCAAAAGGTCGCCTCTCATTCTTCTAAATTCCAATTTGTAGAGATCCCACCAACCCAATCTCTCCCATAAGACTGTTCCTCCAGCCTAGTGAACTTGCTCCTCCATACCTCCAATGTCAGTGTATCTTTCGTTACATAAGTGGCTCCAAATGGTTCACAATACTTCACTCCTGAGTGGTGCTTTGTATAGTTTTAGTAAAATGTGGATCCGATCGGTGCTGACAACATACTGTTCAATCTTCATTCTGGCCTTGCTGAATTTGGGACCTGTTTTCGGGCAGAGAATGGAAATTGTAGAGGACAAACATTAACCAGCCAATGACAAACGCGTTTACATTACATAAAGATAAAATAACTGCAGATGCTGGCACTCTGAGAAAGAAGATGAAGAAGGCTGGATAAACTCAGCAGGTCTGGCAGCATCTGTGGAGAGAATATCAAATAGTTCTGAAGATAAACCATACTGGACTCGAAATGTTAACTTTGTTTCTAAGTTTTAGATTTACCTCTCTTTGCTTGGCAAATGGTATGGCATGTTAATGACAAAACAAACTTTAGAACCTTGTGGTTATAACTGATGGTCTTGCAAATAGCTGGGTTGCAACTTACCTTAGTAACTGAAGAAAGTACTGAAGGATTTTGTAATTAACTCATGACTGTAATAGCTACAGATCCAGGTTGATGGTCTGGACTGCAAAACATCATTTTCTTCATTGCCTCCATTTAGTAAAGTTAGACATTGTTTGAAATAGTAGACAGAACTGGACAGCATTGGCTTGCAGCAAAAGATGATATTCACTTTTTCTGCCGTTTGTATTCTTGTGGATAACGTACTGGAGGTGTCTTACTTCTCCTTGACAGAATGTGCTGACGCTTCGCAAAAGCATCAATGACAACCATCTCATAAATCCATTTGCTAACCTCTTTTGAAGAGATGGCGATGGATGCAATCCGCCTTATGTTAGTTGACACTGATCTTCGAGTGGAGCTGATTCTATTTGTTCATACAAAGAAAAAAAGAACAAAGAACATTGCAATACAGGAACAGACCCTTTGACCTATCAAGACTTTTGTCTCCGTACATTCCCTGGCTATTCATGCGTCTGCCGAGATGACTTTTAAATGTTGCTATTGTATTCACCTTCAGCACCTCCTCTGGCAGCACAGTCCAGGCACTTACCACCCTCTGTGTAAAAAATTTGCCTCTCAATTCTCCTTTAAACTTACCTCTGTTTTACCTTAAACCTATGTTCCCTTGTAATTAGTAGTAATTAATTTACCCTGGGGAAAACACTCTGTCTATCCATTTCATCCATGCACCTCATAATTTTGTAAACATCTATCATCCTTCGATGTTTAGGAGAAAACAAACCAAGTTTGTCCAATCTCTGCTCATAGCTAATGCCCTCCAAACCAGGTAACATTCTGGTAGACCATTTCTGTACCTTCTCCAAAGTCTCCACCTCCTGGTAGTGTGCTGACCAGAACTGTATACAATATTTGAAATGTTGCCTGTGACTAAAGTTCTATACAGCTGCAACATAACTTGTCACTTTTTATATTCATAGAACACCTACAGTGCGAAAGGAGGACATTCAGCTCATCGGGACCATACAGATCATCCGAAGAGCATCCCATCCAGACCAAACCCCCTACCATGCCCCGTAACTCCACATTTACCATAGTTAATTCACCTAGCCTACACATCCCTGGATGCTATGGGCAATTTAGTATGACCAATCCACCCTAATGTGCACATTTTTGGACTGTGGGAGGAAATCAAAGCACCTGACAGAAACTCAGGCAGACACGTAGAGAATGTACAAACTCAACGCAGTCACCCGAGTCTGGAATCAAATCTGGTTCTCTGGCGCTGTGACACAGCAGTGTTAACCACTGAGCCACCATATTCCATGCCCTTTCTGATAAAAACAAGCATGCCATATGCCTTCTTGGCCACATTATCCACTTGTGTTGCTACTGTTAAGGGAACTGTGGACCTGTGCCCCTGGATCCCTATGTATTTTGATGCTACTAAGGGTTCTGCCATTTACTGTGTACATTTTAGATCTTCCAAAATGCATCACCTTGTATTTGGCCTGTTTAAATTCCATCTGACATTTCTCTGCCCAAGTTTCCAGCCTATCTATATCTTCCTGTATCCTCTGGCAATCCTCCTGGTTATCAGCAGTTCCCCCAATCATTGTGTTGTCCTCAAACTTATTAATCAGGCCACATCTACATTTTCCTCCCATCATATCTATATATTACAAAGAACAGCGGTCCCAGCATTGATCCCTGCGGAACATCACTGTTACAGATCTCATCAGATAAACACCCACCTACTGCTACTCTATATCTTCTTTGACCGCCTAGTTCCGTAACCATTTTACCAGCTCAGATCCCATGTGACCTCACATTGTGTATCAGCCTGCCATGAGGGGCCTAGTCAAGGGCCTTGCTAGAGCCCATGTGGACAACTTCTACTGTTCTGCCCTCAGCAATTATTTTTGTCACTTCCTCAAAAAACTCAATCAAGTTTATGAGACACTACCTCTGCCGCACAAAGCCATGCTGCCTATCGCTAATAAGTCCATTTCTTTCCAAACTTGAGGAAATCTTATTCCTAAGAATCTTCTCCAATAACTTCCCTACCACTGACGTCAGGCTCACTGGCCTGTAATATTCTGGGTTCAACCTGCTGCTTTTCTTTAATAAAGGATCATTAGATTATTTTATGAATATTATTGCTAATATTAATGGATTATTATTATCCATTGGTTATTTTTCTTCTAAATGATATCAGTCATTTATGCTGTTCAAATGCCAGTGAGACATGTCCAGCTCTTAAAATCTTACCTTCATTTTTGGTGAGTTCACAGAAGGGGATCCGGACATGGAGACATTCCTCAGCCAACAACAGGAGCATTGGCGCTACCTGAAAGTGGCATTTTCTAGGTTAACCAATATTGAAGTGGACAATGACCTACAAGAACGATGACATGTAGTGCAGTGAAAAAGTGGCAACAAACAAAGACTGAGAAACTGCAGAGCATGGCCATACTCATTTTCCACGTCCTGTACTTAGGGATTCAGATCTTCCCATGAATTTGTGCACTGTGTTTTATTACGGTAGGATCCTGCGCTGCACCATTGTCCTTACATGATACATTGGCTGTTTAAATAGGCAGCACAATGCTGCAACGTCCACTGCCCTATAACATATAAAGGATTCTGCTGACTATATTTCCTTGCAGTTAGAGGGATTCAATGCAGGTTTAGAAGGATGATACCTGGGCTTCAGGATTTATAAAGTTGTAGAAGCATACAGCACGGAAATAGACCCTCCAGTCCGACCAGTCTGCCTCGACCATAATCCCAAACTAAACTAGTCCTACCTGCCTGATCTTGGCCCATATCCCTCCAAACATTTTCTATTCACGTACTTATCTAAATATCTCTTAAATGTTGTAACTAAACCTGGATCCACCACTTCCTCCGGAAGTTCATTTCAAACATGAACCACCCTCCATATAAAAACAATTGCCCTTCATATCCTTTCTAAATCTTTCTCCTCTCACCTTAAAAGAATATGCCCCCAGTCATGAAATCCCCCACCTTAAGGAAAAGACACCTGCCATCCACCTTATCTACACCCCTCTTGACTTTATAAACCTCTACAAGATCACCCCTCAGCCTTCAACACTCCAGTGAAAAACATCTCAGCCTATACAGCCTCTTCTTACAACTCAGACCTTCCATTCCCAGCAACATCCTGGTAAATCTCTTCTGAACCCTCTCCAGCTGAGCAATAATCTTCCTATAACAGGGGGATCAGAAACCAGTATACTTAAGGAAGTAGTTCTCGAAATAATGGATTCATTAGTGGTCATCTTCCAGGATTCTATATAATCTGGAACAGTCCCTGGAGATTGAAGGGTGGCTAATGTCACTCCAATATTCAAAAGGAGAGGTAGAGAGAAAGCAGGGAATTATAGACCATAAGCCTAACATTGGTAGTGGGGAAAATTCTCGAATCCATTGTCAAGGATTTTATATCAGAGTATTTAGAAAGCAGTGGCAGGATCAGATAAAGTCAGCATGGATTTATGAAGGGGAAATCATGCTTGACAAATCTGTTGGAATATAATGAAGATGTAATGAATAGAGTTGACAGGGGGTGCCAGTCGATGTAATATATTTGGACTTTCAGAAAGCGTTTAACAAAATCCACAGAGATTAATGTGCAAGTTCAAAGTGTATGGGATCGGGGGAAGTGTATCGAGATGGAAACTAGTTGGCAGAGAGGAAAAAAAGAGTAGGAATTAATGGGTCCTTTTCAAATTGGCAGGCAGTAATTAGTGGGGTGCCACAGGGTTCGGTGCTGGGACCCCAGCTATTCACAATATATATTAATGATTTGGGTGGGAGAGCAAAATGTAACATCTCCAAGTTTGCAGATGATACCAAGTTGGGTGGGAGAGTGAACTGAGGATGCAGAGATTGGGTGAGCAGGAAAATCAATGGCAAGTGTGGTATAATTTGGATAAATATGAGGTATTCACTTCAGAAGCAAAAACAAGAAGGCAGATTACTACCTGAATGGCTGTAAATTGGGAGAGGGGAGTGTACAGTGGGACCTGGGTGTCCTTGTGCACCAGTCACTGAAGGTAAGCTTGCAGGTGCAGCAGGTGGTAAAGAAGGAAAATGGTATGTTGGCCTTCATTGCGAGAGTTTCGAGTACAGGAGCAGGGATGTGTTGTTGCAGTTGTACGGGGCCTTGGTGAGGCCACGCCTGGAATATTGTGAGCAGTTTTGGTCTCCTTTCCTGAGGAAGGATGCTCTTGCTCTCAAGGAAGTGCAGCAAAGGTTTATCAGGCTGATTCTGGGGATGGCAAGTCTGACATATGAGGAGAGATTGACTAAGTTGGGATTGCTTTCACTGCAGTTCAGATAAATGAGGGAGGATCTCATAGAGACTTATAAAATTCTAACAGGACTGGAGAGGGTAGATGCAGGGAGGATGTTCCTGATGTTGGGTGTGTCCGGAACCAGGTGCCACAGTCTGAAGATTCGGGTAGAAGATTTAGGACAGGGATGAGGAGACATTTCTTCACCCAAAGAGTAGTGAGCCTGTGGAATTCATTACCGCAGGAAATAGTTGATGCCAAAACATTGGAAGTATTCAAGATGTGACTAGATATAGCAATCAGGGTGAATGGGATCAAAGATTATGGGGAGAAAGCAGGATTAGGCTATTGAGTTGGACAATCAGCCATGATCGTGAAGAATGGTGGAGCAGGCTCAAAGGGCTGAATGGCCTCCTCCTGCTCCTATCTTCTATGTTTCTATGAACGCAATACTCCAGAAGATGCCTCACCAAAGTCCTGTAAAACCTCAACATAAGCTATGAGGAGAAATTAAGACAAATTAGCTTTTATACTCTTGAATTTCGAACATTATGGAATGATTCTAATTGAGGTTTTCAGTATATTAATAGGAAAGGCAGCGTAGATAAAGATAAACCCTTTCAATTGGTTGAAGATTCTAGAACCGGGGGTATAGACTAATAATTGGGGCTACGCCATTCAAGAAAGATAAAAAACGAAAGAACTGTGGATGCTGTGAATCAGAAACAAAAACAGAAGTTGCCAGAAAAGCTCAGCAGGTTTGGCAGCATCTGTGAAGAGAAATCAGAGTTAACGTTTCAGATCCGTTGACCCTTCCTCAGGACTGTTAATAGCGAGGAAATTGGTGGGTTATATGCAGAAGATAGAGTTGGGGTAAGGAGTAAATGATAGGTGGGGATAGAGCCTAAAGAGAAAGAAGAACAGTTGGACTGATAAAGGAGTTGATAGCAATCTGGCTCGGAGGGTGAATAGCTGTTAGCAGAGACTGTTAGTGCCGAACAGTAGGTAGTATATAAAGGCAGGCTATGTGATAACAAAGCCGGTGTGTGGCCTAGGAATCTAGGATATGCAAGATTTTAGGCCCTAAAGTTATTGAACTCAATATTGAGTCTGGAAGGCTGCAGGATCCCCAAATGGAGAATGAGGTGTTCTTCCAACTTGCACTGAGTTTCACTGGAACACTGCAGTAAGCTGAGATGGAGATGTTAGCCAGGGAACAGGGTGGTGCATTAAAGTGGCAGACAACTGGAAGCTCAGGGATATTTTTGTGAGCAGAACATAGATATTCTGCAAAGCAGTCATCCAGTCTAGGCTTCGTTTCCCCGATGTAGAGGAGACCACATTGTGAGCAGCGAATGCAGTAGACTGGATTCTGGGAAGTGCAGGTGAAGTGCTACTTCACCTGGAAGGTATGCTTGGGCCCTTGGATAGTGGGGAAGGAGGAGGTAAATGGGCAGGTGTGACACTTTCATCGCTTGCAGACGAAGGTGCCGTGGGTCTTTGGGGAGGTGTTGGGAATGAAGGAAGAGTGGACTAGGGTATTCTGGAGGGAACGGTCCCTGTGGAAGGTGGACAAGGGAGGGGAGGGGAATATGTGTCTGGTGGTGGCATCTCGCTGGAGGTGGTGGAAATGGCGTCTGATGATCTTCTGGATGTGGATGCTGGTGGGATGGTAGGTAAAGACAAAGGGAACCCTATCGTTGTTGTGGGAGGGAAGAGAAGGGGGTGAAGGCAGAAGTGTGGGAGATGGGTCGAACTCAGTTGAGGACCCTGTTGACAAAGGTGGTGGGGAATCCTCGGCTGTGGAAGAAGGTGAACATTTTGGAGGCTCCCTTGTTGAAGTTGGCCTCATTGGAATACATGCAATGTAGATGGAGGAACTGGGAGAATGGAATGGAGTCTTCACAGGAAGCAAGATGCAGTCCAGGTAGCTGTGGGAGTCAGTGGGTTTATAGCGGATATTAGTGGCCAGTTTATCCCCAGAAATGGAAACAGAGATGAGAAGGAAGGAAGAGAGGAATCAGAGATAGACTAAGTAAAATTGAGGGCAGAGTGGAAATTGGAAGCAAAATCGACGAGCTTTTCCAATTCCGGACGAGAGAGGGAAGCAGCACCGAGGATATCATTAATACATCGGAGAAAGGATTGTGGGTGGAGGCCAGAATAGGACTGGAACAAGGAATGTTCCACATACCTCATGAAGAGTCAGGCATAACTAGGGCTCATACGGGTACCCATGGCCTTCAGGAGAGATGTTAGAAAGCACTTCTACACAAAGAGTATTGGAGGTTTGAGATTTCCTTCCTCAAATGGTGATCAATGCTAATTCAATTGTTAAATTTAAATCTGAGGTAGACAATCTTTTATCAAGCAATGATATCAAGGGATATAGGCCCAAGGCAGGCATATGGAGTTAGGCCAAAGGTCCACCATGATCTCATTGAATGGCAGAGCAGGCTCAAGGGCTGAATGGCCTACACCTGTTTGTATTGTTTTCCTCTACAGTCTGAGAAAATAGTTCAGAAGAGGCTTTCATGGTTTCTTTTTTGCCAGCTGGTATCTGTAGATAATTATACTTCACAATAAAAAAAATGAAGTTAACAGCTTAATGGAATAAGATTGTGAACGATGAGAGGGATGTCATAGAAACCTATACAATTCTAACAGGACTAAACAAGGTAAATGCAGGAAGGATATTTCCAGTAACCAGGAAGTTCAGAACCAGAGGTCACAGTCTAAGGATACATTTTAGGCCATTTAGGACTGAGGAGGAGAAATTTCTTCAACCAGAGAATAGTGAGCCTGTAAAATTCTTTTGTCATAGAAAACAGTCAAGGCAAAAACACTGGATGTTTTCAATAAGAAGTTAGATTCGTTTTGTTTCTTATTCGCTTCTGGGACGAGGGCATTGCTAGCTGGCCAGCATTTAATGCTCATCCCTTGCTGCCCTTGAGAAGGTGGTGGTGAGCTGCCTTCTTGAATCACTGCAGAATACATGCTGTGGGTTGACCCACAATGCCCTTAGGGTGGGAATTCCAGGATTTTGACCCAGTGACAGTGAAGGAACAGCGACATTTTTCCAAATCAGAATGGTGAGTGGCTTGGAGGGGATCTAGCAGTGGGTGGTGTTCCCATGTATCACACTACCACAGGTGCATTAAACAGGAGATTGTTTCCGTACCTGACGAACGCACACACAGAAATAACTAAGAACTGGGTGTACCATGTGTGATGTTTGCTCTCTGCGGGAGTTTGAGGGTGATGTCTTATAGTCACAAATCAGATAAACGTTATTCCCTTGGAACAAACCTCCTTCTGATCTTTTCACTTTGAAATTACTGTGGCTGTGGCCTTGGAGATTGAGATGATCAAATGTCTGTGATCTCTTGCATCTCTCCACTGGAGAATTGAGGTGACTTCAAAACATGAATGCCTCATACGTTGCTGTTGACATTTCGTTGGTGAAATGGATAAGGAGGCTGTTCTATCACTAAATAAAGCAATTACAAGCTTCTTGCCCTTCTACTAGATAGTATACCTTATGGTGCTGAACCCACACCTAGGCCCATGGCTCAGTACTTAAGAAGGACGGTAATGCTGAACTTTTAATAATATTTCTGTATTCTTCCACTACTGTACTCTACGTCTGGTTTGTTTCTGAATTTTAAGATGGCACCAGAGACTGGCGACATTAGTCAACCCTTTTCACAGTATTTGTAAAAATACACATGATAATAAATAAATCAATAAAAAACACTGTCTCCTCTGGTAGGCCTGGGAATGTGGGTATCAATGCGAACATCAGCTTTTTTCATTGTGAACACGGTTGCTGTTGAGTGTGTGTTGAGGGCGTAGAGATGATATTTTTGTGAATTTATGTTTGTTAATTGCCCTGATTTTCTTTTCCTAACAGCAGTGAACGGTGAAGTTTTTGCTTTCACCGGGGGCTGTAACAGCACCATAACGGAGAGGAAGATCCAACAAGTTGGTAACAAGGTGTACAGCTGTATGAACACAACAGGCCAGGCAGCATCAGAGGAGCTGGAAAGCTGACGTTTCGGGTCTGGACCCTTTTTCATATTCTGAAGGGTCCAGACCCGAAATGTCAGCTTTCCTGCTCCTCTGATGCTGCCAGGCCTGCTGTGTTCATCCAGCTCTACACTTTGTTATCTCAGGTTCTCCAGCATCAGCAGTTCCTACTATCTCTCAACAAGTTGGTAAGATACGTCCCAAAGAGAGTTCACTGAACCTGAGATGTTTACTCTTTTTCTCTCTCCACAAATGCTGCCAGACCTGCTGAGTTTCTCCAGCAATGACTGCATCTGGTTCAGTACGTGCTGCTTCACCTCTGAGTGCTAAATACAAACTTTCTGCGATTTCTCAGCTGCTGAGAGAGTCCAGAACTGACCACACAAGAAGTCGTCGGGTGCAAATGCATTCCCTTTGCAAAATCGCAGCTCGCTATAATTCTTCTTAAGCTGGAAACTTCAGTAAAGCATTGACCCAGATGAGAAAAATGAGTATTTACTCCACCAATTCGACAGAAAGTGCTGAAGGAGATTGTTAGAACTGCTTTCCTGTTTTATTTTGTTCTATTACTGCAGACATGAGACTACACTGGCTTCAGTTATAACCATCACAGAATCTGGTCTTTAATGAGCTCATCTTAAATTATTCAACATGAGCATTCATAAATTACAATGCACAATTGCAAAATGATTACACAAATGTCTGTTAAGCTGATCTCAGCTATATCACACTCCACAATTCAATTTGACTACAATATGCAGCAGTTTATGCCAAACTCTTATCAATTTTACCTTGATCTCTACATTTCATGCACACTGCCACTAAATCAGAACACATTATATGACCCAGAAAAGTGACGTCAGCTGAGCGTAAAGCCAAGAACATTCATGTAGCCCGTCTGAGTCTCTCCGAATCGCAATGTTCCCATGGATGTATTCAGCTCATTACTTACTTTATCACTATAAACAGCATTTTTTTACACCCAGACATGGATAAATGACCTTTTCATCTTTCTCTAGCTCCTAATACTTGCTTTCATAAAGCACTGCTCCTTCAGCTGAGGGCTGCTTTCAGTTGCCATGTGTTGATCCCACAGATGTTCCAAGTTATTGAAGTAGACAACAGTAATGTCAACCCAGATTCGCACACACACTGTGCCACCGTTACAGCTCACTTCCATGTCTGTCCTGCAAATGAACAGGAGTGTGATATAGAGATAAAAGGTACTGCAGATGCTGAGAATCCGAGATAACAAGGCGTGGGTCTGGATGAACACAGCAGGTCAAGCAGCATCATAGGACCAGAAAAACTTGACGTTTCGGGCCTAGACCCTTCATCAGAAATGGGGGAGGGGAAGAGGATTCTGAAATAAATAGGGAGAGAGGGGGAGGCGGATAGAGGATGGATAGAGGAGAGGATAGGTGGAGAGGAGGCAGACAAGTCGAAGAGGCGGGGATGGAGCCAGTAAAGGTGAGTGTAGGTAGGGGGGTAGGGAGGAGATAGGTCAGTCCAGGGAGGACGGACAGGTCAAGGGGGCGGGATGATGTTAGTAGATAGGAGATGGGGGTGTGGCTTGAGGTGAGAGGAAAAACAGGTTAGGGAGGTGGAGATGAGCTGGGCTGGTTTTGGAATGCGGTTGGGGGAGGGGAGATTTTGAACCTTGTGAAATCCACATTGATACCATTGGGCTGCAGGGTTCCCAGGCTGAATATGATTTGCTGTTCCTGCAGCCTTCAGGTGGCATCACTGTGGCATTGCAGGAGGCCCAGGATGGACATGTCGTCTGAGGAATGGGAGGGGGAGTTGAAATGGTTCGCGACTGGGAGGTGCAGTTGTTTGTTGCGAACTGAGCGCAGGTGTTCTGCAAAGCGGTCCCCAAGCCTCCGCTTGGTTTCCCCGATGTAGAGGAAGCCACAACGGGTACAGCGGGTGCAGTATACCACATTGGCAGATGTGCAGGTGAACATCTGCCTGATGTGGAAAGTCTTCTTGGGGCCTGGGATTGGGGTGAGGGAGGAGGTGTGGGGGTAGGTGTAGCACTTCCTGCGGTTGCAGGGAAAAGTGCTGGGTGTGGTGGGGCTGGAGGGGAGTGTGGAGCGGACAAAGGAGTCGCGGAGAGAGTGGTCCCTCTGGAAGGCAGAGAAAGGTGGGGAGGGAAAGATGTCTTTGGTGGTGGGGTCTGATTGCAGATGATGGAAGTGTCGGAGGATGATGCATTGGATCCGGAGGTTGGTGGGGTGGTACATGAGGACGAGGGGGATTCTTTTTTGGTTATTATTGCGGGGACGGGGCATGAGGGATGAGTTACGGGAAATGCGGGAGACACGGTCGAGGGCGTTCTTGACCACTGTGGGGGTGGGGGGAATTTGCGGTCCTTGAAGAACAGGGACATCTGAGATGTACGGGAGTGGAATGCCTCATCCTGGGAGCAGGTGCGGTGGAGGCGAAGGAATTGGGAATAGGGGATGGCATTTTTGCAGGAAGGTGGGTGGGAGGAGGTGTATTCCAGGTAGCTGTGGGAGTCAGTGGGCTTGAAATGGACATCGGTTTCTAGGTGGTTGCCCGAGATGGAGACAGAGAGGTCCAGGAAGGAGAGAGAAGTGTTGGAGATGGTCCAGGTGAACTTCAGGTTGGGGTGGAAGGTGTTGGTGAAGTGGATGAACTGTTTGAGCTCCTCGTGGAAGCACGAGGCGGCGCCGATGCAGTCATCAATGTAATGGAGGAAGAGGTGGGGTTTAGGGCCAGTGTCGGTACGGAAGAGGGATTGTTCCACGTAACTTACAAAGAGGCAGGCATAGCTTGGGCCCATGCGGGTACCCATGGCCACCCCCTTTGTCTGTAGGAAGTGGGAGGAATTGAAAGAGAAGTTGTTGAGGGTGAGGACAAGTTCGGCTAAGCGGATGAGGGTGTCGGTGGAGGGGGATTGGTCAGTTCTGCGGGACAGGAAGAAGCGGAGGGCCTTTAGGCCATCTGCATGGGGAATACAGGTGTATAGGGACTGGACGTCCATAGTCAAAATGAGGTGTTGGGGACCAGGGAATTGGAAGTTCTGGAGGAAGTGGAGGGCGTGGGTGGTGTCACGGACATAGGTAGGGAGTTCCTGGACCAAGGGGGTGAAAATGGAGTCTCGGTAGGTGGAGATGAGTTCGGTGGGGCAGGAGCAGGCGGAGACAATGGGTCGACCAGGGTATTCAGGTTTGTGGATTTTGGGAAGGAGATAGAAGCGGGCGGTGCGGGGTTGGGGAACGATGAGGTTGGAGGCAGTGGGTGGGAGGTCACCTGAGGTGATGAGGTTGTGGATGGTTGGGAGATGATGGTTTGGTGCTTGGGGGTGGGGTCATGATCCAGGGGGCGGTAGGAGGAGGTGTCAGAGAGTTGGTGCCTAGCCTCAGGAATGTCGAGGTCAGTGCGCCATACTACGACTGCCCCTCCCTTGTCCGCGGGCTTTATGGTGAGGTTGGGATTGGAGCGGAGGGAGCGGAGGGCTGCACGTTCTGCGGGGGAGACGTTGGAGTGTTTGAGAGGGGTAGAGAGGTTGTGGCGATTGATGTCTCGACGGCAGTTGGAGATGAAGAGGTCGAGGGAGGGTAGGAGGCCTTGGGGTGGTGTCCAGGAGGAGGGCTTGTGTTGGAGGCGGGAGAAGGGGTCAGTAGAGGGAGGGTTAGATTCACAGTTAGAGAAGTAAGCGTGGAGGCGGAGGCGGCGGAAAAACTGCTCAATATCCAAGCGTGAGCGGTATTCGTTGATATGTGGGTGGAGGGGGACAAAGGTGAGCCCTTTACTGAGGACTGACCGTTCGTCCTCAGTAAGGGGGAGGTCTGGGGGGATGGTGAAGACTCGGCAGGGCTCAGTGTTGCTGTCTCCTCTGGAGCTGCTGGCTGTGGAGGCGGTGGGCGGAGCGTTGTCGGCATCGGCACTGGGCAGAGTGTTGTGATATAGCTGAGATCGGCTTAATAGACATTTGTGTAATCATTTTGCAATTGTGCATTAAGATTTATGAATGCTTATGGTGAATAATTTAAGATGAGCTCATTAAAGACCAAATTCTGTGGTAGTTATAACTGATGGCTGTGTCGTCTCATGTCTGAAGTAATGGAACAAAATAGAAGAGGAAAAACAGCCCCCTGCACTTCGAATGCTGATTTGCAAATAAAAGGGAGTAACACCAGAAGGCCACAAGATAGGGAAAGAATTACAGGGCAATTCACAATCACAATAAAATCTGGAGAAAGGTTTCATGTGTACAATTGGTTACATTTGGAAACATTCACCAGCAAAGCTACTTTTACGCAGTCATTAGATACAACTAAAGAAATAAATTATATAAAACAAAATGACAAATAGATTATTATTTAGGAAATCGGGTGGCAGATTTAAAACAGAAATGAGGAGTGACTACTTTTTCAAAGGGTCATGAACCTGTGGAATTCATAAAGCCCAGAATGTGGTAGATACTGGAACATTGAGTAAACTTAAGGAGGGGATTGTCAGAGTTTTAATTAGGAATGGGTTGAAGTGTCATGGACAGCAGGCAGGAAAGTGGAGTTGAGGCCAAGATGAGATCAGCCATGATCATGTTTAAGTGTGGAACAAACTCACAGGGCTGACTTACCTACACCTGCTTTTAGTCCTTATGTTCTTATTACATGCGCTAACCAAAACATAAACCCAAACAGGGTGAAATTAGCAGGGTTTGTTAGAAACATCCCTAACCTAAAATAACACTATTTTAGCCAACCTATTCAAGATGTTAGTACACATCTCCAGAGCAGTTGGAACTTGAGTCCAGGCCTCATGGTTCAGAGGTAGGGACACTATTGTAAGAGCTCAACTTCAGGCACCTAAAATGGCAAATGCTGTTAAATTGAAATTGACTCAAAAATTCTTCCTGACCTGTATCACGTTAAAATCCTTGCAGTTAATAACAAGAGAAAAGATGGTTAAAGAAGGTCAGATTTCTTAATGCACGGTCCTGGCAGGGCAGTGCTAAGGCCAGATGAGAACATCATTGATAATGCTGCATGACTTTTCAATGATGGGAAAGTTGTCTTGCGTGATTGCAACATG
This sequence comes from Ginglymostoma cirratum, assembly GCA_024137785.1. Taxonomy (NCBI): domain Eukaryota; kingdom Metazoa; phylum Chordata; class Chondrichthyes; order Orectolobiformes; family Ginglymostomatidae; genus Ginglymostoma; species Ginglymostoma cirratum. Next base: position 6,320,110 of record JAHRHZ010000020.1, read on the forward strand.
CACCCTACACAAGCAAAGCAGTGCACGAGAAATGAGCATTCCATTTGTGACGTAGCTTTTACAGAACTAGAGGATTGTCAGTAGAAAACATGTAAACTGTCTTTTTTGTCTGTGTTCCTAATTCCACTTCAGTTGAGTGCATTTCAAGTCATTTCTGAGAAAAATTTTGATAGATTTCTCAGAATGACAAATAACACAGTGTTGAAATGTACTTTTGTGTCTGTTCAGTAACATTGGATCAACCTGAAGATTACAAGATCTCAGCTGTCGTCAAAACTTGATCAGAATTATTGAGAAATATGTCAAATAGAAATGCAACTAAAGTGCAGGGGTTAACTCCAGTGGACACGGAGCCTTGTTTCAGTCCGATGAACTCTATATACTCAGAGATGTCCCCCGCCTGATTACCAATGAGGGCCTCTTGGCATTTGATGCTGCTAATGCAGGTAAATTTTGCAAAGTGGAAAGGGGAGGAGGAGTAAGGAGGTTTATGAGGAGAATGTTCAGGAGGGGGCTGGAGTAACGATGTGGGGCTGGATCAAATAGTGATTAGGATACAGAGCAAGATAAGAATTGGTGGTTGTGACACATCAACCTCAGAATGTGAACACATTGCACTCATTATTGGATGCCTCGCAGTCCATTGGAAAATGGGCATGACATCATTTAATATCTAGATCACTCAGTGCTCAAATGTTGCTTTTTCTGGCTTGATGTTTTGTTTTTCTTGTTGTGTTGTACAGTCATCATGAACATTTTATCCAATTCCTTCCCCAATCCTGGTCTCATTGCAGTAAATATGCAGGTGCTCAATCCTAATGGAATTAATGAGTTCACCATTAAAATGCACATTTTTCTTTGGGGAAAGTTGCATGTTAAAAATAAATTCACAATGTATTCACCGTCTCACAGATCTCTCATTTCATTTCATCGAACAGCATGGCATGCTTCCAATTTTGTACACTTTTCCAGGAAGGAGAGAGAAGTTAAATATTATTGAAAACTAGGCTTGTTACAATGCCTGCAGGGGTGTCAGTCTCCCAGGCTTTTAAATGACCTCATCAGTGCAACTACATTAACCTGCTCTAGAGATAGTAGGCACTGAGATCTAAGAGCCCTACCCTGTCACACTTACCAACATTTCAAGGTCAGAAACTGTTATAATTATGTAACAATTCCTGTGGTGAAAATCTATAGCATTAATTAACTTTGTAAAGTACTGTCTAATACAAAAAAAAATCTCACTTGAAGAAAGGCTTAGGTTTGAAGTCTCACTTATTCCAGAGGTATGCCATTTCATCTCTGAACAGGTTCGTTAAAACTATTGACACTTACAATGCTGCAAGGATTGAATGGGACTGACTGGACACGAACCCAAAGATCCACATAGCCCCCTTTATGAGCTGTAAGTGTCTAAGGTTCTAAGAGATGACAGCCTTAAGTGAATCATTTCCACTGATAAAGATAATGGATTTGATCTCTGCTTCAGTAAGATTTGCAAAATCTAACCTCATGGAAAAACTGCCATTAGACATAGGATAAAAATGTTGACTACCATTTTGTTGATTTATTAACTATCTGTAATACCACCCTCTTCAAATCATAGGTAATGATCATTTCAAAACCTGTCCTGTAGGTAATTATTGTTTCCCCAACTCAGTAGCCTCCTGTGGTTGTGAATATTGCCCACAAGGTCAATGTAAGCTTCTAATGACTAAGAAACATGTTAAAACCCAACAAACTGTAAATGATTTGCAACAAGAACAAAGTTGCTGGAAAAGCCAGTTTGTAAATGATTTGCTGTGACTTCCAAACAAGAAAGGTGATATTTCCACTGGAGTGGATTTAGTTAGAAAAGGCATGAGTGAAGTCCCTTGAGTGAGAACAGTTGAAGACTAATGGATCCATTGGGTTTTCAAAGCATGGACAGTTCCGTGTTAGTGTTCTGCTAACTAGAAAGATAATTGAGTCTGTTATTAATCCCTTCTAATTATGTAATCCAGGGTAAATGTCCATATTTGGATCACTGCATTTTAATCTGGTTGTTCCAGGTCAGAGACAAAGCAAATTGCATATCTTTCTTTTCCAGTGAGGATGACAGTCAAAACGACAACCGAAAGTGTGGAAATAATCTTCAATCGGATCACTGATTTAATTTTTATTTGGGTTGATGATTTCTCTTAACAGCTTAGTGAGGGAATGGAAGGTCAGTTCATCATCAGCTAGTGTCACATACTGGGCTGAATTTCATCTACACCAGTAATTGTTTGGTGAAATTCACTGTGAATGGCATCCTGGGGAGCCTAAACCCGGAAAGAAATGCGATTAACCAGAGCTGGAGCAGTCATTGAGGCAGTCCACGATGAAGGAGACAGTACTGCAGCGTAAGACCATTGCTAGGCAACAGCATCATGTATCCAATAGGGCTTTCAGGTCGGTTTGCTCAAAAGTGACCCTATTGCTTTCTAACTCTTTATTGGACACAGCTTTCCAAAATCACTTGTTACTCTTGTAAAGAGAAAATAGACTAGAGTTTAATTTAACCATTTGATTTTGCAGTTTTAAACAAGCCAATGATAAGTCCTTTACAACTCAGTAATGTCCAAATGCTCATTTTGAACCTCCTCCTCCAGTGAGTTGTTTAAATATTTACCATCATTCATAACTGGATGTGGCAGGACTGCAGAGCTTAGATCTGATCCGTTGGTTGTGGGATTGCTTAGCTCTGTCTATCACTTGCTGCTTATGCTGTTTGGCATGTAAGTAGTCCTGTTTGGTAGCTTCACCAGGTTGACACATCATTTTTAGATATGCCTGGTACTGCTCTTGGCATGCCCTCCTGCACTCTCTATTGAGCCAGAGTTGATCCCCTGGCTTGATGGTAATGGTTGACTGGAGGATATATGGGGATGGAAATTGTGTTTGAGTAAAATTCTGCTGCTGCTAGCCCGCAGCACCTCATGGAAGCCCAGTTTTGAGGTGCTACATTTGTCCAAAGTCCATCCCATTTTGTATTGAAATGTGCTACGTAACACAGAGGAGGGCATCCTCAGTGTGCAGATTGGAATTCATTTCCTCAAGGAACTGTATGGTGATCAATCCTCCTGACTCTGGCACGGTTCAATGCATCTGCAGCTGGCAAATTGGTGAGGATGAGGTCAATTGTGCTTTTCCTTTTTATTGGTTTCCTCATCAAGGCAGACCCAGTCTAGCAGCAATACCCTTTAGGACCCGACCAGCTTGATCTGCAGTGCTATTGCCAAGCCACTCTTGGTGATGACATTGAAATCTCCCACCCAGAGTACATCTTGCACCCTTGCCATTCTCAGTAGTGTTCAACATGGAGGAGCACTGATGCATCGTCTAACAGGGGTGGGCATAGTACATGTTAATCAGCAGAAGGTTTCCTTTGCCAATTTTAACCTGACGCAATGAGATTTTATGGGGTCTAAAGTCAATGCTTGAGGAATCTAAGGATGAATGCCACCTCTGACTGTATATTGCCATGCTGTCACCTCTGATTGGTCTGTCTTTTTGGTGGGACAGGACATGTGCAGACATAGTGACAGAGGTGTCGTGTGCTCAGAATGATACCGTGCTAACAATGTCAAGCTGTTGCTTGATTCATCTGCAAATTGTCCTGATGATTACAAGACAAAAATCTTCAATAGAATGTGTTTTCTTTCCGCTGTGCTCAATGTTCATTTTCTCAACCGAAAGCATGTTTCCATTTAGCCTAACATATCTTGGTCCTTCAGATTTCGAGCATCTAGTTCTTGGGCCACATTTCTCGTGTATGTGCTTGAAACTTCCAAACACTCACACATTCATGTTACTTAATTTACTTATTTTCTCATTCCTTCTTTCACCATTTACCTTAACCTCCCTCCTGTTTTTATTAACATAATTCCATCCACTCCGACTTTGAGCTTACCAACTTCAGATTCCTTCTATTCCTCAATAAACCTACTTCTAACTCCTGCATTCATTCTAAGATTTGTCTCACTCTTTGCACCACTAATTTAGTTTCTCCTCCATTGCTTTAATTACCTTCTGTCTCAGAGTAATCAAGACCATAAGGCTGTAGAAATAGCAGCAACAGTAAGCTATTCTGCCCCTCAAGCCTGCTCTGCCATTTAAAAGGATCATGGTTGATCAACACCACTAATGTCCACCTTTTCACCTTTTGATTTTCCCGTCTGATCAAGAATCTATCTCAGCCTTAAAGATACACAATGACTCTGCCTCCACAGGTCTCTGTAACAAGGAGTTACAAAATCTTACATGCCTCTAAGAGAAGAAATTCTTCCACATCTCAGCACTAAACTGATGCCCCTTTTTTCAGTGCTCTCTGGTCCCAGACTCTCCCATGAAAGGAAATATCCTCTCAGGATTTACCCTGTCAAGCCCCTTAAGAATCCTATAAGTTTCAGTTGGTTCTATTTATGTGAAGTTGATTTTGTTTGAACCTGTTTCTCCAATCCCAGTCAGTGTGTTGAATTTAAACATACTTTTGAATGCCTAGCTGTGAAGTCTGGCGGCAACATACCTGCATTTCCTGAGTTCAGATTTACAAAACATTTACAGCACAATACAAGCTGCACTGTTTATGTTGTTGTCGAGCTGCAGCACAGAACCTTCACTGCATTCGATTCCATGAATATGGTGAATAAGAAGGCAGTTGAATGATTTAGTTGAATTTTCAATAACAAGTGGGGATAATCTTAAAATGAAGGCAGGAGATTTAAAAGGATATTGAGGAAAGAAATTATAACCCAGAGAGTGGTGGGAGCCTGGAAGGCACTGCCTGGGATGGTAGTTGAGGTGGGAAACCTCACAGCCTTTAAAAAGAGCTTGAATGAGCTCTTGAAATGTCATTACATTCAAGACTAAGGGCCGAATGCTGGAAAGTGGGACTGATGTAAATTTAGTGTAGTTTTGGTCGTAGACACTAGATGGGCCAAAGGGCCTCTTCTGTATTGCATGATTCTATGATTCTAAAAGACTCCACATGCAAGCCATCCACAGGCTCCTTAGTAAAAATCCTCCTCACTTTGAGGAACTTTGGAATTTTATTTTTGTGGAATGTGGCAGCGACTGGCTAGGCCAGCATTTATTACCGACCACTAATTGTTAACTACATCGCTGTGGATCTGGGGGTAACATGAAGGCCTGACCAGGTAAGGATGGCTGATCTCTGTCCCAAAAGAACATTATTAAGCAAGATATGCTGTATATGACAAATGATAATAGTCACATGGTTACAATTAGGCTGCGTTTTTGTTTATTAATTCCAAAACGTTCGTGAACTCAAATTTTAACATCTGTCACAGTGGGATTTGAACCCATGTGCCCAAATCTTTATATTTGAAATCTGGATTACTAACCCAGTGATATTACCATGATGACAAACTCCACTAATTACAGGAGAGACGTTGCTGTTTAGTGTGCACACAAGCATTTTGGAAATGCATATCAGGGCAGGACTTATACACTTAATGGTAAGGTCCTGGGGAGTATTACTGAAAAAAGAGCCCTTGGAGTACACGTTTACAGTTCCTTCAAAGTGGAGTCACAGATAGATAGGATATTGAAGAAAACATTTGATATCTTTTCTTTTATTGGACAGTGCATGAGGAGAGGAGTTGGGAGGTCAAGTTGCAGCTGTACAGGACATGTTAGGAATATGCATGCAATTCTGGTCTCCCTGCTATAGGAAGGATGTTGTGAAACTTGAAAGGGTTCAGAAAAGACTTACAAAGATGTTGCCGGGGTTGGAGGGTTTGAGCTATAAGGAGAGGCTGAACAGGCTGGGGCTATTTTCCTTGGAGCATCGAGGAAGAGGGGTGACCTTATAGAGGTTTATAATATAATGAATAGACAAGGTCTTTTCCCTGGGGTTGAGGAGCCTAAAACTAGAGGACATAGGTTTAAGGTGAAAGGGGAAAGATTTAAAAGGAACATAAGGGGCAACTTTTTTACACAGAGCGTGGTGCGTGTATGGAATGAGCTGCCAGAGGAAGTGGTGGAGGCTGGTACAATTACAAAATTTAAAAGGCGTCTGGATGGGTGTATAAATAGGAAGGGTTTAGAGGGATATGGACCAAATGCTGGCAAATGGGACTAGATTTATTTTGGATATCTGGTCAGCTTGGACAAATTGGACCAAAGGGCCTGTTTCTATGCTGTATATCTCTATGACTCTATGACTCTAAGCACTAGTGACAATTTGAAGTGCTTACTCGATACTGGATCGCTTCAAAATATTTTTCTTCTATTATCCATCAACTACTGAAATATTCCACTCACATAATGCCTTTAACATAATGAACTATCCCATGGCGACTAATGTACTACAAACTGAATGCTTTGGAATTATCTGGTCATTTCTTAAACTAAGACATGTTTTGTTTATGCCCACACTATAGATCTCACTGTAAATCAATGTCTTTTATCATTGATTTTAAAGTCAATACATTAGATTACATGTTTGATTCCCTGTTAAAGGGAGACTTCTGGTCAGTCAAGTGTAATATAATGTTGCTACCACCAGTAGAAAAGCACAAGGAAAATGAGCTGGTAGCTGGGCCTGAACATCAATCATGAAAGTCAACGTGTATGAAAGGGTAAATTTCAAAGACCTCATTCAATTTACCATGACGGCTGCATTACTATTCATGAGGGAAATTACAGACAGATGACACACGGAGAGTAAGAGAGGCTGAAAGTGGTCAATTAAACTGCGATGCTCACTCTGAAGTACAGATAGTGTTAGATCCCTTGAAGACTGAAAGGAGAGCCAATTGTATTTCTATTGAGTCACTGGTCTAGCATGCATTCTAAAAGATAACAGCACTCGATTGAGTATTGAAAAAGATTTTATTTTTGCAAATTAAGGAGAACAACTAGATCTAAATAATCATAATGGGGTAAACTTAGATATAAACTTGATATTATTTGGATTTCGGAAGAAACCTAAGATAATCCATGTCAATGGAAAAGTATTATATTGGATAATTCCAGTCAAGATTCTAATCAAGGGCAGAAAGTTTAGAGGAGATAGAATCATAGAGATGTACAACACAGAAACAGACTGTTCGGTCCAACATGTCCAGGCTGAGCAGGCCCATAGCTCTTTAACCCCTTCCTATTCATATACCGTTCCAGATGCCTTTTAAATGTTGTAATTGTACCCGCCTCCACCACTTCCTCTGGCACCACATGCATCACCCTCTGTTTGAAAAGGTTGCCGCTGAGGTCCCTTTTTGATCTTTCCCCTTTCACCTTAAACCTATGACCTCTAGTTTTGGACTCCCCTACTCTGGGGAAAAGACCTTGACTATTCACCCCAGCCATGTCCCTCATGATTTTATACACCTCTATAAGGTCATCGCTTAGCCTCTGAGTCTCCAGTCTGTGAGGAAAATCTTTTTCACCCAGAGGGAGATGGGAATCTGCAACCCACTGCCTGTAAGGATAGCAGAGGCAGAAACCCTCATAACATTGAAGAAATGTTTAGATATGCACTTATGACGCCAAGGCACACAGGGCTATGGGCCAAGTACTGGAAAATGGGATTAATATAGGTAGATGGTTGTTTTTAATTGCCATAGGTATGATTGGCTAAAGAACCTTTTTCTGTAGCGTGGATCTCTATGACTCTATGGTTTACAATATCCAGAAAATGATCAAATCAAATACGGTCACTATCAAATAATTCAACCGGCTGGACTTTATTACTCACTAGAACAGGGTACGTTTATAAAAGAGATTGCTGCTTAAGCTAACCCTGTTTGGAAAATCTATTTTCCTGGTGTTAAGACATGATTTTATGACCTATTATTAGGGATTTCCTGATCAACTTATTCAGAAATGTTAAAACACACCCAGGAGCAGGTGGGGCCAGAACCAGGGCCTTCTGGCCCAGAGATAACAAGGTGTAGAGCTGGATAAACACAGCAGGCCAGCAGCATCAGAGGAGCAGAAAAGCTGATGTTTTGGGTCTAGACCCTTCTTCTCCTGGCCCAGAGGTTAGGACACTACCACTGTATCACAAAAACTCTTCTAAGGAAATATATACTGGTACTGGAGGCAGTCCAGACAAGAATGGCTACGCATATTTCATGTGTTGAGGGACTGTCTTATGAGGAAAATTTGAATAGGTTGGGATTTTACTTATTGGAGTTTAGAAGGTTGAGAGGTTGCGTTATTGACACATATAAGATTCTTCGGGGGCTTAAAAGGGAGATGAAGAAAGAGATTTTCTCTCCTTGTGGGACACTCTGGGACCACAGCACATGATCTCAGCATAAAAGGTCACCCATTTAAGGCAGAAATGAGGAGAGTGGTGAATCCATGAAATTCCTTACCACAAGAAGCCTGTAAAGGCTGTGTCATTATGTATATTAGAAGCTGAGACAGACTAATTTTGAATCAATAGGGGAATCAAGAGTTATGGTATAATGCAGGAAAGTGGAGTTGAAGATTATCAGATCAGACGTGATCACATTGAATAGAGGAGAAACTGAATGGGTTGAATAGTCTACTTCTGCTCTTCTGTCTCATAATCCTATGGATTTTTTGTTATAGTATTGAGACACTGTGGTCAAGATCATCCAATCAGAGTTGGAAACTATATTTCCAACCTTTATTAGATGAAAAACACACACTTATCTTTTGAGGAAGACTCCATGTGAACTTAACTCAAGAACCTTCTCAGACCAGGAATCCGGAAACGAGTTGATGGGTCAAGCAATGGCATGAATCAGAACTAAGACCTTACTCATGGTGCTGTGCTTGGAGCCTGCATGTGGTATTTATGATGAAGGTATTGGGTAAGGGGCAGGATGATATGGAATTAACCAAACCCTATGTTTATTTATTAAATAAAAGGAGCAAATATTTCAAAGAAACACAGATATGGGCCATAATATGAGGCAAAATTTGGAAATGGCATTTCTTGTTCCAAAAGAGGTGATGATAGGCATCATATGAATGTTATTGGCGCTCTTACTGTTAGCAAAGAACGGGAGTCAACTTTGTAAAGTATACAGAGATAATAAGGTGTAGAGCTGGATGAACGCAGCAGGCCAAGCAGCATCAGAGGA
>JAHRHZ010000020.1:6329616-6347680 GCA_024137785.1 Ginglymostoma cirratum
TCCTCTGATGCTGCTTGGCCTGCTGCGTTCATCCAGCTCTACACCTTGTTATCTCAGATTCTCCAGCATCTGCAGTTCCTATTACCTCTTATAAAGTATACAGGCTGGAGTCCATTACAATGATTGAAGATATGGGTGAGACAAGCCATGTAGCCTGATTGAAATGATGACACAACGGTTGCACTTGATCCCACTTTCTGTACCTCACCGTTTGCCTGAGGTGTGGTGATCCTCAAGGTCATCGAATGGGAGAGCAACCAATGATCTGCTGACAGTATGGAAACCTTACCTCACTCGACATGGAGCTTTGAGCTTTGAAATAAACGACGTGACCTACAGATGGGGCGTGGTACGGTAACAAACTAGTCCAGCCTGTTGTTTTTTTGCTAGATAATAATTTCCCGAGCTGTGATATGAATTATGGCAGAAGTGAAGAAAGAACACTGTACCTTAAGGCAAAGGGAACTCTCACGTAACAACTGCTACAGTAAGTGTAACTTTGTCTGATTGTCCTATAACATCAGCATTGCTTCATCTGAGTCTGGGAGAAAGAAAAAGGCTCCTGGTTTCGATGGGGACAATAGTCCGTGTTTGATGTCATACACCTCACTTGTCACCGAAGCTGAAGTCATTTAATTCATGGCATTAGACCATTCCAAAAGCATATCATGCAGATGCTCCAAAATATAAAAATAGAAAGACAAGTTAAATAGAGTAGCCTTAAAACTGTAGGTGATCAGGAACCAGAGCCACTGACTGTAGAACTATAACCGTGAGCTTTATTCTTTCAAATGGAGTAAGTAACAATAGAAGACATAGAGCCAGTGACGAAAGGATGCAAGGATTACTCGAACACAGGAACTCTGCTGAGATTAAGCTGACTAACAAGGCAAAAAGATAAAGTGAAGCAGATTGATATGTCATGAGAATTATTCTGGCCTAGCAACTGTCAGACAAAGAGGTAGAGAGAGTTACATCAACCTAGCAACAGACAGTGTGTTCAAGAAAACCCCTTCAGTAAATCTTGAACTCCAAAAAAAGTAACAAGAGCTACCACATTGTTCATTAAGCACATTGAGGGCAGAGGTAGATTTTTAATCGCTAAGGGAACTAAGAGTAATGGGGAAAGGCAAGTTAAAGGCAGCACGGTAGCTCAGTGATTAACGTTGCTGCCTCACTGCTGCCTCGGCTCCACCCACTGAAATGTGATCCTCAGTTTTCTGACCCACAGGCCTTAATCAACGAGGATAGGTAACTGCACCTCCTCCACAATAACACTCAACACTGGAGCCCCCCAAGGATGCATCCTTAGCCCCCTACTGTGCTCCCTTTATACCTACAACAGTGTTACCAAATTCCAAATGAGTGCCAGCTACAAGTTCGCTGATGATACCACTGTAGGGGAACGGATATCTAACAATGACAAGTCAAACTACAGAAGGGAGATGGAGGGCTTGGTGACATGGTGCAATGAAAACAATCCATCTCTCAATGTCAGCAAAACTAAAGATTGACTTCAGAAAGAAAGAAGGAGAACACGCCCCTATCTACATCAACGGAACTGAGATTGTGAGAGTGAAGTGCATCAAGTTCCTCGGAGTGACGATAACCAATGACCTATCCTGGACTTCCCATATAGATGCAGCAGTCAAAAAGGCATGATAATGCCTTAGGCAGCTCCGGAAATTTGGCACAGCCACAAGGTCCCTCACCAACTTCTACAGATGCACCATTGAGAGCACACTGCCCGGGTGGTAATGGCCTGGTACAGCAATTGCTCTGCCCAGGTCTGTAAGAAACTACAGAGGGTGGTGTGCACAACCCAGACCATCACGAAAGGCAACCTTCTATCCATGGACTCCATTTACACGGCTCACTGCCGCGGAAAGGCAGACAAAATCATCAGAGACCCATTGCACTCTGGTAATGATCTCCAACAACCTCTTCCATCAGGCGGAAGATACAGAAGCTTGAACACACGCACAAGCAGGTTCAGGAACAACTTCTTCCCTACTGTTATTAGACTGATGAATTGACTCTCTAGCCTCAAATAATGTTGATCTTGCTAACGTTGATCTCGTCTAGCATAATCCCTGTGGAACGTAACCTGTATGCCTCTGTCTAAGTCTTTTTGACCTGTACGTCCTTTGCTTACAATGATTTGCCTGTACAGCGCGTAAACAAACTTTTCACTGTATTTCGGTGCAAGTCTTCAATAGAACATCTTCAAGAGAAATGAGAAAGCGTACATGATCGAGTATGATCTAACGGATAAAAACTTTTTTCTGCATGATAAACCTAAAATATGATGATTAAATCACTAGCCAATTTTGTCACTGCACATGATCAAAGAGGTTGCTTTATGCGACAGATTAGGAGATTATTCAATTAGTTCTGAGGGTGAACAGGAAGTTAACTTTGTTAAGCATGGTACATTTGCAGATTTAGAAGGATAAAGATAAATGTTCAGAGAATCAATTACTATATTTTGTCTTCTCAAAAGATCAAGATAAAAAGTTTATCTGAAGGCACAGCCTCAGAGTGAAGGGATGACGCTTTAGAACTGAGATAAGGAGGATTTTTCTTAGCCAGACTGTGGTGAATCTGTGGAAACATAAATATAGAAACATAGAAGATAGGAGCAGGTGGAGGCCATTCAGCCCTTCGAGCCTGCTCTGCCAACCTTCACAATCATGACTGATAGTCCAACTCAGTAGCCTAATCCAGCTTTGATCCCTTTCACCCTAAGTGCTATTTCTAGTCACCTCTTGAATACTTTCAATACTTTGGCATCAACTACTTCCTGTGGTAATGAATTCCACAAGCTCACCACTCTTTGTGTGAAGAAATGTCTCCTTATCTCCATCCTAAATCATCTACCCCTCATACTGTGAGGGGTCCTCATACAGTGACCCCTGGTTGCTGGACACACCCATCATCAGGAACATCCTCCCTGCATCTACCCTGTCCAGTCCTGTTAGAATTTTATGAGTCTCTATGAGATCCCCCCTCATTCATCTGAACTCTAGCAAAATCAATCTCAGCCTAGTCAATCTCTCCTCATATGTCAGACCTGCTATCCGCAGAATCAGCCTGGTAAACCTTCGCTGCGCTCCCTCGAGAACAAGAGCATCCTTCCACAGAAAAGGAGACCAAAACTGCACACATATTCCAGGTGTGGTCTTACCACGGCCCTGTACAACTGTAACAACACATCCCTGATCCTGTACTCGAAACGTCTCGCAATGAAGGCCAACATACCATTTACCTTTTTAGCCGCTGCATACATTGCTCATTGTCACAGAAGGACCCAAGTCATTGTGTGTCTTTAAGACAGAGATAAATTGGTTTTTGATCAGTAAAGGGCTTAAAGGTTACAGGGACAAGGCAGGGATTTGGGGTTGAGAAACATACCAGCCATGACCAAACAGCGGAGAAGACTCAATGGGCTGAATGACCTAATTCTGCTCCTTTGTCTCGTATTCTAATGGTCTCCTGGTTAAAACAGAGGGCACAAAGCTCAGACTCTTTCTTGTGTTCTGCCAGGTAGTATGACAATTGATAGAAGATCGTCTTCAGCTTAGGACATTGTAAATAAGTATTGGGCTTTGAGTTATAAAATAACATTAAAATAAATAATGCATGGTTTAAGAGAAAGGGAATCAAACAACGTGGAAAGACATCCAACAATGGAAGTATGGAAGTTTTAATCAAGATCATAGGAGATGGCAAGACTAAGGATATTGTCAAAGAAAAGTGATGAAAAGGACAATTGGAAGTGACCGTGGTAACTGATTGAGCTATGAGAAATGTTTAAAATAAAATGTGATTGACGAATTTAAAAAAAACATCAACAATTAATGATTTGGGTACAATCAAACTGTATCATCTGCACAGGGCCATGTAATGCCATGCTGTGCAGTGGGGATGGCCTAGTGGTATTAGTGCTGGACTATTAATCTAGAGACACACATAATGTTCTGGAGCTGGGAGTTCGAATCCCACCAGGGCAGATGGTGGAATTTGAATTCAATAAATATCTGGAATTAAGAGTCCAATGGTGACTGTGAATCCATTGTTGATTGTTGGGAAAAATCCATCTGGTTGACTAGTGCCCTTTAGGGATGGAAGCTGCCATCCTTACCTGGCCTGGCCTACATATGACTCCAGACCCAGAGCAATGTGGTTGACTCATAACAGCCCTCTGGGCAATAAATGCCGCCTACCCAGTGACACCCTCATCCTGTGAATGAATAAAAGGGAAAAAAAAGATCATTTCAAGATCCTCAGAAAGGCAACATAATTCATCTTCGTGCTGGGCCAAACCTGGTTAGGTGAAATGTGATATCCTACAGTAGTCATATATTTATCGATGAACTGGCAGCTGCTCCATGATACTGTTAGAATGAGAGACCAGATTTAAATCAGAGATGAGGAGGAGCTACTTCTTCTCAAAGAGCCGTAAAACTGTGGAATTCACTAGCTCAGAGTGTGTTGGATGCGGGGATATTGAGTAAATTTAAGGAGGAGATAGACAAATTTTCAATGAACGAGGGGTTACGGATAGCAGGCAGGAAAGTGGGGTTGAGACCAAGATGCCATTAGCCATGATTATATTAAACAGTGGATCAGGTGTGAGGGGCTGAATGGCCTACTCCTGCTCCTGGTTCTTATATTCTTACACATAGCCTGCAGTCATCGGCAGAGCATAGCATCTCAGGCTAATGTGTCTTCAAGGTCAGACAAGCATTCAACTGGGCAATCAAAAGCAAGTGCTGCAATTTTGAGGTGCAAGAGAATATTAACACCTTGTAACTTGTAGGCTCCCAAACCATTGAGATGCTGGTCACAAAAACTGGGTTCAGTATCAACTGTTATTTAAGCTCTAGTCTTGAGGGCTAAAATGGAGTTGAATGCTCTTGTTCCCTGGAACCCGTTGGATACAGTGTGAAAGAGTAGCAAGCAAATCATGATATCAGTCAGTGTGAAGCAAATGGCATTTTAGAGTCAATATTCCTGCTGTGCCCTTTTTAAACATATTAACCAGCAGAGAGGAACACTCTAACCACCACTGTTTAAAGGGATCACCAATTACTTACAGCTTAGTTATGAGGTATAATTTTTAAAAATGTTTGACACTTTTATATAATTCTTTGAAGTATGAAAGGTCTATGGGGAATGGTTTAGCAAGTGTTGATTTCAAACCTTCAATTGTTCCCAGGCGTGCATTCCCTTCGGAATTAAGCACGATCTGGTGAATGAATAGAGGCCACGTGGAGTAAGTCAAGGTGATTTGATATCAGCGAGAATGACGTTTTGGCTAGAAAATGTTATCCGTTCAGGAAACAATTCCTGAAACTCAACCTGCAACAGTGTGTGAGAGATGTCTGTTCTTGCTTATGGGACACACTCACTGAAATCTCCCAGCTCCTGCGGTGACAGCTCCAGTGTCAGAGCAAGCCAAAGATGGAATTACCAGTGACTGGGAAGGTGACTGTGTTTTTATGCATCGACATTTTCCAGAGACATTTGAAGCATCTCACAGTTTGCAATCCTTTGTTTTACTGAGGCTTGTCTTTTCAAAGCCATTCTAATCATTTACTCCTGCTAGAGATAAGGAGGCACAGCAAATACATGTGTTAGCTGGGATTGAAGGATCAGCTGTTGACTGCAACACCTCAGAAAGGGTGAGTTTATGTGAATTGGCCAACAGGCACTAACTAGGGCAAATTCAATGTGATGGGTGACGGGATGAAAGTTGGCATCTTGGGCTGGCAATTCAGTAATTCTCTTGCAATTTCAAAAAAAAACAAGGCTGTGAATAAAGGTCAAACAAATTATGCAAGGTTTTGAGATAACAAGGTGTAGAGCTGGATGAATACAGCAGGCCAAGCAGCATCAGAGGAGCAGGAAAGCTGACGTTTTGGGCCTAGACCCTTCTTCAGAAAAAAAGGTTTTGATAGGGTTACTCTGGAGAGAATGGTTCCTATTGTAGTGGCAAGTAACTTTCACTGCACACAGGTGCCAGGCAATGGCTGTCTCCAATAAGAGAGTATCTAAACATCACTTCTTGACATTCCATGACATTACCATCACTGAAAATCCCACTATCAGCATCCTGGGGGTTACCATTGACCAGAAACTCAACTGGACTCGCCACGTAAACGCAGTGGCTATAAGAGCAGGTGAGAAGCTCAGAATCCTGCAGACAGTAACTCATCTCCTGACTCCCAAAACCCTTTCCCTCATCCACAAGGCACAAGTCCAAAATGTGATGGAATACTCCCCACTTTCCTGGATGAGTCCAGCTTCAACAACACAGAAGAAGCTTGACACCATCCAGGACAAAGCAGCTCATATGATTGGCATTACATCCACAAGCATCCACTCCCTCCACCACCGAAGCGCAGTCGCAGCAGTGTGTACCATCTACAAGATGTACTGCAGAAATTCAACAAAGATCCCTAGACAGTACTTTCCAAATCCATAACCACTTCCATCTAGAAGGACTAGAGCAGCAGACACATGGGAATGTAACAACCTGCAATTTCCTGTTCAAGCCACTCACCATCCTGACTTGAAAATATATAAGCTGGCAGCATGAAGATAGCAGTTCTGAGGAAGTGCCACCGGACCCGAAACATTAACTCTGATTTCTCTTCATAGATGCTGCCAGACCTGCTGAGCTTTTCCAGCAATTTCTGTTTTTGTTCCTGATTTACAACATCCGCAGTTCTTTCGGTTTTTATGAAGATAGCACATTGCCCTACACTTTAATCAACAGGTTTATCACAGTCCCTGCCCATTTTGGGCATTTTCCAATATCTTCTTTCCAACTTCTTTCTTGTCATTTCCAAAATCTTTCTCTTACATCTGCAATGCAGTGTGATACTTGGAATATGCACACATTGGCGCAACACTTGTAGTACCCTGAAGTCCGTGATGCGTCACCTCATTGTTAAAGGTACATTCAGCAGTTTCAACCTGAGGCATTGCGTCTTCAGTTTTATTTTAAGGTTTGTGATCACGGAGCAAGTTAGATTGCATATTAACTCATTGCAAATTTAACAAAGAAAACTACTGAATCTACAAGCCAGCTCACTCTGAGCGCATGCTGCAGACAAATAACAAGTTAAAATGATGCTTCACTGTAAAGATGTGCTGATTAATTCAAAAACAGATTAGAAAAATTACTTTGAATGATGGAAAGAAGATGTTCAATTGATATCAACTTGGCTAAAGTGAGCTGATTGAGGATGAAGATGTCTCAAAGAAATTATCCCAAAGTATTGCATGAAATAAGAAAATATAAATTCACACGACACCAGATCTGAGGGACAGTCACCAGAGCCAAAATGTTAACTCTGATTTTTTCTTCATAGATGCTGCCAGACCTGCTGAGCTGTTCCAACAACTTCTGTTTTTGTTCATAAATTCATGCTTGCCATTTGGGAAGATACATTTTCTTGCCACAATAGAGATTAGTGAATTCAGAATTCTATATTAAATGGAATTAAACAAAATCTATTCCGGTAATACGTAAACAAATAGGATTTTAAAATAGCGCTCTTGTAATCCTGTCACTGTTAAATGTTCGCTAGCGGTATTTTGGAAGGAGCAAGGCTGTGTCCATATCTAAAGTATTAACTCAATAAAACAAGAGGAGAGTTAATGACAACCGAAGCTTTAAATGAAGGTAATATGAAGTCTTTTCTTTGTGGTTGAAAATAATTGACCTTTCCATTAAATTTGAATTAAACGATGCCAATGACTAGGAAAATAGCCCTCTACAGTTTGAAAAACAATGAAGTCTCAGATAATTAGAACGAATTAACTTTGAATGAAATATGTCGATTATATTAGAAAGGTGCTGGAAACAAATGTGTTCTTAAGCCAAAATGCGGACGTGCCAGTGTTGGACTGGGGTGGACAAAGTCAGAAGTCACACGACACCAGGCTATGGTCCAACAGGTTTATTTGGAATCGCACGAGCTTTCAGAATGCAGCCCCTTTGTCACTGCACCTGACAAAAGAGCAGAGCTCCAAAAGCTTGTGTGATTCCAAATAAACCTGTTGGACTATAACCTGGTGTTGCGTGATATCTGACTTTGTTCTTAAACCAAAGTTATCACACGTCCTGCCCAATGGAGATCACAGGAGGGAGGCCTGTTGAGTGGGCTGAGCTGATACTTGTTATTCCTAATGACAGGCCATATTACAATAGCATTACAAATTATTTGCTCAGGTTTTAATTGTTAAGGTGTCAACTGACAAAAGTGTTAACTAGAAACCATTCATTCGCCAATTCCTTATTGCCAAACAAACAATCGCACAATACAACTCAAATAACTCCCTTTACTGCAGTCATCTTCCGAAAGGTGAGTATTTACCGGCATTCTCACACAGGCCTGGAATTTCAGGAAAACACAGGGAATGTTAGAGAAACTCAGCAGGTCTGGCAACATGAATGCAGAGAAAATAAATTAAAAACTTCAAGTCCAGTATGACTCTTCTTCCGAACTGAAAGGTGTTGGAACATAAATTCTTTTTAATATATTTTTTACTGGAGTTTCATGCTTGTTCCGGTTTCATCACTGTAAACTTTTCAAATGTATGCTAGAAATGATCTTTTCTATAACTGATAAGTAATTTTTTAACAATGTTTCAGTAAATAATGAATATTCGGGTCTCATATATGTCTCATAAATAACACAAGGAAGGAGAGTATGCAGAAATATGACTCCCATACAGTGATGTAAAAGGCTGCATTACCTACAAGTTATATATATTTTTGGGGAAAAGTAGGTCATTTTTTTGCAATTCTGTTTAACAATTAGAACAAACATTGTGTCCCTGGTTAAGGAAAAAGACAGAACAGAAACCTGGAAACACAGGACAGTCAATCTAACATCAATAGTAAGGATAGTAATACAGGTCAAATAGGTGGAGGCAACGGCCTAGTAGCATTGTCACGAGATCATGAATCTAGAAACTCAGCTAACGTCTTGGGAACCTGGATTCAAATCCCCTCATGGTCGATGGTGGAATTTGAAGTCAGTAAAGAATCTGGAATGATGGGTCTACTGATAGCCATGAAATCATTGTAGATTAGAGATAACAAGGTGTAGAGCTGGATGAACACAGCAGGCCGAGCAGGAACGATGATGTTTCTGGTCTAGGCCCGAAACATCATCTTTCCTGCTCCTCTGATGCTGCTAGGCCTGCTGTGTTCATCCAGCTCTACACCTTGTTATCTCAGATTCTCTAGCATCTGCAGTTCCTACTATCTCTGAAACAATCATTGTAGATTGTTGGGGGTTGGGAAAACCCTCTGGTTCACTAATACCTATTAGGGAAGGACAGCTCACATTGATACCTGGTCTGGCCTACATGTGACTCCATACCCAAAGCAATGTGGTTGACTCTTCACTGTCCTCTGGGCAATAAATGTTAGCCATGCCAGTGAAGCCATCATCCCTTGGGAAAATGAAGAAAAATATTACCACGGAGAGAATATGGGTTAAAAAATGAAAACTAGCTAGGATTTTTTAAGGTGAAGTAGAATTAACTTAATTGAGTTCTTTGATGATGTATGGAGAGGTTTGATGAGAGTAGTACACTTTTGCTGTACACATACACAAATGGGGATTTGATAGCTGACGTTCAAGTGAGATCAATGATTGTTTTGCAATCACTACATCCATAACTTCCCTCCCAAATATTCTCGTACAGCGATACCATGAACAAGAAGTTTACCAAGCCTTTCCTGCCTGCCTTATTTAATATCAATCTTCGACTGGCAACTTTTTATGCCTTGGCAGGCAGGTAAAGGATCTGTAGGCAATTATATTTTCGATAAACAGAAACAGAAATTGCTAGGAAATCCCAATGGGTCTGGCAGCATCTGCAGACAGAAAACAAAGTTAATATTTTGCGTCCAGTGACCATCCTTCAGAACCAGATGCTGCCAAATCTGCTGAGTTTTCCCAGCAATTTTATGATTCTCAGAATCGACAGTTTTTGGTTTATTTTACATTTTTGCTAAGTGATGTTGATAAGGATAAGTGGGCTTTTAAAAACTGTCGCAGACTCACCTGGTCATGGAGTTACAGCTGCCATGACCCTTAAAGATAGCGATGTTTGAAATGAATGGCTCTCACTTCAGTTTTATGGCCCTGTCCTATTAGATTGTGGAGACTCAGGTCATCAGCATATGTGTAGTTTGTAGTCTCTTCCATCACATTCCATGACCATTACTAATTCAGCTGATAAATAATCCACATTGCAACATGTGATTCGAGGTGTCTGTTTTAAATAAAACTTCAGTTTTTCCAGAGTTGTTGTGAGACTTCAGTTCATTACCACTGTTTTGCAATACCTCAATCCAGACACACACACACACACACACACACACACAAACTAAGCCCAACACAGACACCCATTAAAAACAGTGACCTTCGTCATCACTAAGATTCATATGTTTTCTCCTTCTCATTTCATTCAACTTAATTCCATTTAACTGCATTTCAGCTAACCCAACAAATTTTAGGTTAATATCTCCAAGTATCTGTTGCCACGCACATCATAATGATACGTCACTTGTCAATTGATAAAATATCCTCAACATTTGCAACTGTGGAAACTATTTGGAAATGAGTTTCTAATGAACAAATTCTACTAATTTGGACTTTCAGCCATGTGGACTTCCAATATTTTCTGTCCCATTTGTTTAGCCCAAGTTCACTTTTAGTTCACTATTAATGAAGAGGGTCTTTCTATCTCCCAGATTTATGAGTATTGATGCCTGGTTAATTGACCCAGACCTTACCATTTGTTGAGCACATGTATAACTATTTGTCAACATTTAGATAATTGGTACAACTTTTCTTCAAAACACCTTTAGAAAATCTTGGTTAACAACGGTGTATTTTATCAACTGTTTTCAATTTAGGATCAGTAATTTATCAAAATTGGATCTAATTGCCCCTCATAACACAATCACCCTTTCATTCTTTCCTTAGATTATTTTTTCAATGCAACATTGCTCTGAATTATTCAGATACCGTATGACAAAAGGGAAGTTGGTTTTGGTGGTATTGCTGGCTCAGAAAAATGGTCTTAGGTTGTGCATTCCAATCCCATCACTGCAGCTCAATGAATCATAGAATCCCTACAATGCGGAAACAGGCTCTTCGGCCCAACAAGTCCACACTGAACCTCAGAACATCCCACCCAGACCCATCCCCCTATAAACCCACCTAATCTACACATCCCTACGGGCAATTTAGCATGGCCAATCCACCTAACCTGCACATCTTTGGACTGTGGGAGGAAACCAGAGCACTCGGAGGAAACTCATGCAGACACGGGGAGAATGTGCAAACCCCACACAGGCAGCAACCCAAGGCTGGAATCAAACCCAGCTCCCTGGAGCTGTGAGGCAGCAGTGCTAACCACTGATCCACCATTCCGCCCAAACAGAACTTCTTTTGATCATTTGTAACTCTGTTTTAAAATCTTATCATTACCCCTCGCTTCTCAATATCTCTCTAATCTTCTCTAATTCTGACCTCTTTTCCTTCTTTGGCAGTAATTGTTTCATCATTGATGGTCACACCTTCAATTGTCTATGCTCTATTCCCTGCCTAAACCTTTCCACCTCTCTACCTCCTGATCAAGCTTATGGTCATTTATTCAATTGGCCTAATATCTCTTTAAGTGGCATGTGCCAGATCTTGTTTTATAACCAGGGCAATTAGGGATGGATAATAAATTCTATCAAACCAGACACACCCTCATTCTGTAAATGAATAAAGCAATTGTCGCCCACAAAGTGCCTTAGGACATTTTATAATGTAAGTAACACTGTTGTTCTTGTTTGTGTTGTAACCTGAGGTCATTTGCTGTGGTGAAACCAAATATCAAAACAAACAGAGTGTGAATGCATTCTCAAATCCCCTCGGCCCAAGACGTAATAATGTAAACAAATTCAGTCATTTTCTCCTTGACTGGCCATTTTTGTTCATGGCAACTTGCAAAGATGTTGTGATTAGTCATCTCCATAGAAACAGTGCCTAGCCAATCATTAAAGCGTCCATTTCAAGACATTTGACAATTCACATGTTGAATATTCGGTGGTCATTCATTAGTCATAATTCTTTTGGGGGAAGCATGTTCATTCAAGACACTGTTGGCCCTTTCAGGAGGATGTAAATATATTGCATGGTACTACTCAAGAATTAGCAAGTAAGTTCTCCCAGATAACAAACAAAGAAATTGGCAGGACACTCAGCAGGTCTGGCAGCATCTGTAGACAGAGAAAACAGAGTTAACTTTCTAAGTCTGCAATGACTCTTCTTTGTAACTCAAAGGGATAGGAGAAAGAGGAGCAAAGGGAACAGATAGTATGGAAGTGAAATACAAAAGACAAAGGAGTTGCTAACTGTGGTGAGAGAGAAACAGAGATGTGAAATGGCTGCAATCCTTATTCTCTTTCAGCTCAATTAGCAAAGGTTGTGGGGTTAGAAAAGAAAGAAGAGATAGGGAGAGATGAGGTCATGCAGGGATTTTCAAATAAAGATAAGAATTTCAAATTAAAATGTTGCTAGCCTGAGAGCCAATGTAAGTCAACAGGCAGAGAGCTGATAGGGAAATCCGATTTGCTGTGGGACAAAGCAGGCTTTTGGATAACTTTATGTTTGAGGAAGGTAGAAGGGAGGGCTCGGTCAGAAGTGCTCTGGAATAGTCAAATCTCGATGCTATACAACCTTAATGAAGCTGGCTTTCTGGAGCAATCAGAGCTTTTCCATTGAAATTACTGATAGACAGTAGAGACGCCCATGGGAAATTATCTATCCCTGCTTTCAGCCAAAGATTAACTCACTAAATGTGAGGTCAGCTGTTAAAAATTTATAATATTGCAAAGCGAATAAGAAGTTAACCCATAATTGCAATGATACTGGTACGTACACCAGTTTTATGCAGTTCCCCTTGACTTTATTACACATGCTTGGCTGAGAGCCGAAATCCGTAAGAGCCTGGACTCAGAAGGACTCCACTTTAAACGAGCAAAGTGAATTGTTGAAGGAGTCGGACAATTTTTAAGTGATTATAACAAATTGCTTTGTGATTTCTCTTGTAAATATCCCAATGTTTATTTGGGCATGACTAAGAGATGTGAACTGTTTAAAGTGTCTATCGTTGATGTTTTGGTGGTCTGCCTAATTGACACTTTTATGATCCATAGGAATTTTCACAATGGTGCAGTCTTGCCTTTGTTAGTGGTTATGTGCGTGGTATATACTGGGCAAATAAGCCTGCATTGACTTTCAGTGTCTATAAAAAGTATGAGGTTTCTGGAGAGTTGCTGGGTGTCATGAGTGGGCATTGAGATGGCATGGAGGGTATGAGGGGCCATGGGGATAAATAGGGTTGTGGGGTACATAGTTATAACTTTTTTGAACATAACTTTCAAAATATTCCCAATTCCACACTGGGTCATGACTTGTGTGAAGACTCATAGTCCATCATCTATTGAGGAACTGACCAGACTCCAGTAAAGCTGCATGGGGCTCAGAGATATCAGCCCTCTGAATTCAAACTGGCTCGGTTGGCAGTGTAGGGTGCTGGCTCATAATAGTATCCCTAATCCGTGCCTGTGAAAACTATCTACTGCTCAGAAGGAAGGTGGAAACCTGAAACCCATTTTAAAAGGCTTTGGAGTCATCTGTACTCTGCGGAAATCCACCTTTGAATGTCCATAGCTCGTTCTCCACAATTTCTGTTGCATCTTTAAATTAAATTTCTCGGGCCCAGGAAGTGTATGACTTGCTCATTCAATCAGCTTCTGATCATCCAATTGTCCTCCTTAATGTCCTGCTCACTCATAACATGACTTACTTTTCTCCTCTTGTATCTGTATCTATTACAATACTCGTACTTGAAAGCATAACTTTGTTTTCCACAACACCTTTCTGTCTTTCACTTGCTCTCTCTCTCTCTCTCTCTCTCTCCCCAAATGACTGCAACGTCCTATTGCACCAAACTGGCCAAACTTACCTGTTTTACCTTTTAACTTTTCAATATTGACCAGGTCTCCAACACAGCCACAGTGCTAGTCTGTACAGAGCAGACTCAGAACTCAAGAAACAATTAGATATAGCTCTGAGGGCTAAGCAGCGTCAGGGCGGGGTAAGTGTTCAGGTTCTGTGGCCGTGTGGCCGCCTGCATTCTTCATTGTTCTTTGCTTTTGCTTTGTTTCTCATGTCTCTTTTGTGTCAAAGTTCACCTTTTCTCCTTTACTGCAGCTGTGGTGGAGGAAGCCGGTTGTGAGGGTCTCTTGTGGCAGTGAGGTGGCTCTGGATGTCCGTTCCTTGTGGCCATTGCAGCCACAGCTTTACCAAGGCTTCACCGTTGGTGGGTGTGGTCCGTTCCTCCTGGCGGCGGTTTCAGCGGTGGTGGCATGGCGGGTGTGGTTCAGAAATTCTCGCTTTGGCAGATTCAGTGCTTGTTATGTTGGCAGCATCTCGTAGCCGCGTCAGATGCCCAGGAGATGTGGAGGGAACAAAAGATGAACTTTGTCCGAATGCTATCTCAATTATTTCTTTTGATAATTTTTGTAAATTAGAAGGTGCTGAACAATGGCGGCTAATACACATGTCACTGTATTTTCATCGATACAAGTGACAATAAATTGTTATTCTATTCTATTCTATTCTACTCTATAAAGTGATCGAAGAGTATGAGGAGAAAGTTGGAACAAGGGACTGAGTCAGGTGATCAGCAATGATTATATTGAATGGCAGAGCAAGCTCAAAGGTCCAAATGACCTATTACTGCTCCTATTTTCTATATTTCTGTGTTAAAAGTGGCATGCTGTATGCTTGTAGCCTTGTCAATTCCTTCTGTATTCTGCTCAACTAGGGGATCACTGAGAAGAGGGATAAATGTATGAGTAGACCTGACATCTGCCTCTAGGGTAAAATACAGGCAGGAGAGTCAAGTTTGAAATGAATTATAAGGACATCGGAGAATGTGAGGCCAAGGAAGCATGTGAATAATTGACTCCTGATGTGGAAAATGCATGGATGAGATTTTCCCTGGTACATTTATTACTGTTTATTATCACTTTGACATCTTGGACAGAGAGATAATGCAAACCAGCATTCATTACACAGCACTGCCACTGGAACACAGGGAAACATTATCAGTCCTGATAGGTAATACAAAGCTCAACTAAATATATCTCAATTCTATTCAAACATCTCTTGAGAAAAAAAGCATTGTATAGAATGAAATAAGACCCTTGTTTGACCTAGAGCTCAGCGCACCTACAGAACTAAAATCGTACAGTTTCAAATTGGCTAAGATTTTCTCCACAAAAATTATGCATCTGGATGGATTTATGAACAGGAAGGGTTTAGAGGTGTATGGGCCAAATGTTGGGAAATGGGACTAGATTAATTTAGGACATTTGGTTAGCATGGACTAATTGGACCGAATGGTCTGTTTCCGCGCTGTACATCTCCACAACTCCATTTATTCATCATTATTTGTACTTTTCGAAGTGAATTACAGATTAATAAACATCTTTTGGTGACTAAAACATTTGTAACACTTGTTCAGTTCAGGTGACTATTTGCAACTAGTTTTGCTGGAAGTGTTTATAATGCATAATGCAATATTGCACCAAAGAATATTCTTTTTCTCTATTTCCTTTTCCTTTTCTCTCAGGACATGTAGATAGCTCTTGTCTGCCCTCATCAACCCACCCAATGTTTACAACGACACTAATTTAGTCACTTTTCCCCTTCCATTCTTATCTCTGTCAAAGCTCTCATCTAGATATTTTCAATCTCAGGACTCAATTATTCAAATGATTTCCTGGCTTCGCATTCAGCAACGTTCAAAAAATTCACCCAAAGTTGATTCTACATAATTTACCCCAGAGAAAGATGACAAGCTCCACTCCCAATTCCGCCACCTCCATTGCATCTGCACCCGGACATCATCCCAGATGTCCTAGTACTTCAAGAACGATAATTTCCCCTCTCCCGTGATTCAGAATGCCCTCAACCACGTCTCCTGCATTTCCCACACTCTGCCCTCAAACACCTTTCCCCCAACAACAATACGGATAGAATCCCCCGGGTCCTTACATACCACCCCACCGATCTCCAAATCCAATGCTTCATTCTCTGCCATTTTCACCACTTGCGATCGGACCCCACCACCAAAAAGATACTTCCTTCCCCACCCATCTGCTTTTCGTAGGGACTGCTCATTCCATGACTCCATGTCAGCTCTACACTCCCCACCAACCTTTCCACTGCACCCAGCACCTTTCCCTGCCACCGCAGGAAGTGCTACACCTGCCCCATACCTCTCCTCCCATTTCTGTCCAAGGCCCCAAACAATTATTCCAAATCTGACAGAGATTCACCTGTTTGTCTTCTAACCTGGTCTATTGCATCTGTTGCTCCTGATGCGGTCTCCTCTGTATCTGCGAGACCAAGCGCAGACTCGGTGGCCAATTCATGGGGCATCTGTGCTCTGTACGCTCCAATCAACACCACCTTCTGGTAACTCCCCCTCCCACTCCCTTGGTGACATATCCATTCTGGGCCTCCACCACTGTCACAATGAGACCACATGTAAACTGGAGGAACAACACCTTATATTCTGCCTTTGGAGCCTACAACCCAATGGCCTCAACATAGAGTTCACCAGCTTCAAAATCTTCCCACCCCCCAGCCTCATCCCATGTCCAGCCCTCCCTCTCATCCCCACGTGACCAAACACAACCTGTCCATTTCCCTTCTCACCCATCTGTTCCACCCTTCCCAATCTCTACAACACCCAACCTGCATCCACCTATCACCATCCCTCTCACCTTCCCTCAGCCCCAACCCCCTCTGTCTACTTATTTCTGAGCTCCCTTCCTCCTCCCCACTCCCGATGAAGGACCCATATCTGAAACGTCAACTTTTCTGCTCCTCAGATGCTGTCTGACCTGCTGTGCTCCTACAGCTCCATATTTTATAGATTCCAGAAACTCACACATTACCTCTCTTCTCGGTGACCACATTGGTGTCTCTCCTCAATGCCTCAAATTTAAAGTCCTCATCCTCGTGTTTAAATTCCTTCATGGATTCTCGCTCCCCAACATTTCCCCAGATCTCTAGCTCTGCAAGAAATCTAAGCGCTGTCATTTATATAGCTCCCTTTTTCCTTTCCCAACAATTGGGGCAATGCCTTCAAGTTCTGGAAGTTGCTGTCCATATATTTCCAGCAGCCTTCACCCGCCTCATTGAATAATTTTTTAGTGGTGGAGTGGTAATGTCACTGGACGAACGATCTAGATCTCCAGACCAATGTTCTCAAGAACATGGCTTCAAATCCTATCACAGCGAATGGTGAAATTTGAATACAACAAAAAGCTGGAATCGAAAGCTAGCCAATAGCGACCATGTCATTCCATCTGGTTCATTAATGTCCTTTAGGGAAGGAAATCTGCCATCTGTACCTAGTCTGACCTACATTTGACTCCAGACCCACAATAGTGAGGTGGGCTTTTGGGTCAATTAGGAATGGGCAGTCAATGCTGGCCTAGCCAACGAGACCCTCATCCCGTGAATAAATGTTTTTTAAAAAATGTTCCGACATTATTTTCTTTGGATCAGTTTTTGTGTTTCTATATGTCTGTAAAATGCCTTAGGGCATATTACAAATCTAACGGGGCTAGTTAGAGAGAGATTTCTGCTACTCTTTACTTGATTCTGTTGATACAAACACGTATTGACCTTTTTTTTCAAATTACTTGTTAAGAATTCAGAAAGAGCTCAGCGTCACAAGGGCAGCACAGTGGCCCAGTGGTTAGTATTGTTGCCTCACAGCACCAGGGACCCAGGTTTATTCCAGCCTTGGTCAACTATCTGTGTGGAGTTTGCACATTCTCTGCGTAAGTGTGAGGTAACAAGGTGTGGAGCTGGATGAACACAGCAGGCCAAGCAGCATCATAGGAGCAGGAAAGCTGACGTTTCGGGCCTAGACCCTTCATCAGAAA
>JAHRHZ010000020.1:6348080-6359662 GCA_024137785.1 Ginglymostoma cirratum
GTCAAGCTTTCCTGCTCCTATGATGCTGCTTGGCCTGCTGTGTTCATCCACCTCCACACCTTGTTAGCTCGGATTCTCCAGCATCTGCAGTACCTATTATCTCTGCGTAAGTGTGCTCTGGTTTCCTCCCAGAACTCAAATACCTACAGGTTAGGTGGATTGGCTATGCTAAATTGCCCATAATGTCTAGGGTAGGAAATGCAGAGATAGATCAGGGAGTGGGTCTGGGTGGGACGCTCTTCAGAGGGGGTCAGTGAGGACTGAATGGCCTGTTTCCACACTGTAGAGATTCTACGAGAAACACAACAAAATCCACTTCCATTGAATCATAAATAGTTATAAATTCCAAACCTGTGATAGGAATCTAAGACATGAGCAGAAATGCTCAAATACTAGTAACTATTTGTTGAATAAGGCAGCAAAAGATTCTTCGAGATCTACAAGGCTTTTATTCCAAATCTGCTGAGCACTGCACTCTAAGTGGTTCAAGGATGTTCGTGGTCACCTTCTCAAAGGACACCAGCCATGACCTGAAAGAAGCCAACTCTTTGTTTTCCAAATCGCCCATATCACTAATTAAAATAACAAGTTACAAGCACTCCCCACCAGGGAAAGTGCATCAGTGACAAAAGGAAAGAGTGGGTGGGGTGGTGTGGGCTGGGTGGGAACCAAATTAAAATGGAGTTGGAGGGAGGTAATAATGATGGTTTTTTTTTATTCATTCATTGGGTATGGGTGTCGCTGGCTAGGCAACATTTATTGCCCATCCCTAATTGCCCAGAGGGCAGTTAAGAGTCAACCACATGGCTGTGTGGGTATGGAATCACATGTGGGAAGTGTGGAAGGATGAGAATTGGAGAAAATGATGTAATAAAAGGTCTGTGATGGGAGAAGGTGGGACTGATTAAATCAACAAAGAATCTTGGTGCAAGACAAAAATGGATGATAATGCGGCTATTAAAATTGATAACAATACAAGATCAAAGCAAGGTTTTTTTCCAACATAATAACGTAGAATCTTTCAAAGCTTTTTTAAGATGAAACTGGAGTGCCATGTAGACGATCCCAAAAGATGTTTATGTGGAGCTAGGGAATTGTGACATCTGCTGTTGACTTTTCAAGTTCATAAAGGAACAACATTCACAACACAGATTACTTTTAGATAGGAAGGCTTGATCAGAAAATGAGTATGCAAAATATTTCTGCATAGGCAATTTGGATTTTAGATAGGCACCAATATTTCTATATGTAAATTCTGTTCATGCAAGGGATATGGACATCGCTGCCTGGGCCAGCATTTATTGCCTGCCCCTAGCTGCCCTTGAGAAGGTGGTGATGAGCTTCCTTCTTGAACAGCTATAGCCCAGGTGCTGTAAGTAGACCCACAATGTCATTGGAGAGGGAATTACAGGATTTTGACCGAACAACACTGAAGGAATGGCAATATATTTCCAAGTCAGGTTGCGTGAGCGGCTTGGAGGGGCATTTTCAGGTGGTGGTGTTCCTATGTATCTGTTGCCCTTGTCCTTTGAGATGGTCATGGTTTTTGGTTTGGAAGATGATGTCTAAAGAGATAATGGAATCATAGTTTGAGCCAAGTGCTGAGATAGCCAAGGCAAACCATTTAAAATTCCTGTCCCAGGGGAAAATCAGGATGCTTCATTTGTCCTGGATAAGCACATATGCAGGAAATGTCTCCAGTTGCTCAGGAATTCTGAGCTTGAGGAGATGAGGAAGGACATACACGAGGCTGAGAATTGATTGGACTGTTTCAAGAGGCTGTCACACTGCAGCTACAGAGGGTCCAAGTGGAGGTGACCAGGTGGTTGCTCTGCACACTAGGAAGAGGCAGGCAGAGCAGGAATTGCCCAGCTTTGTGGCATGCTCAGGGTGGAATGCAGTTTCAGCAAGTGATGCTGAAACCTTGAGGAAGACCAGGTCGGAGCAGTTCTACAGTCCCATGGGGTCAATGACAGCATGTGGGGCCTAGCCAAGTGTGGGAATGGAGTGGTCATAGGGGTTGTACCCAGTCTTCAATTATCAGGAGGGTCAGTAGGAATGGCTGAGTCTTTCTGAAAGGTTATCCCTTTCACAAGTAGGCATGTGTCTGGCTTTGGGAATGAAGGCAATGTTGTGTGTGGGTTTAAAGGGATTAACACTGAGCAGTGGCATAAGCAACAACAAGATCATGTAGACTTGTGAACTGTCCAGTTTAAGATCTCCAAGGAGTAGCAAACCTGGAGTACTGTGTCTAGTTTAGCTTTCCTCATCTATAGAAGGATGTTCTGGCTCTGGAGAGAGTATAAGGAAGGTTTACCAGACTGATGCCTGAGGTGAAGAGGGATTGAGCAGTTCTAGCCTACTCTCTCTGGGGTTCAGAAAAA
The DNA here is from genome assembly GCA_024137785.1 of Ginglymostoma cirratum. Classification (NCBI taxonomy): domain Eukaryota; kingdom Metazoa; phylum Chordata; class Chondrichthyes; order Orectolobiformes; family Ginglymostomatidae; genus Ginglymostoma; species Ginglymostoma cirratum. The sequence continues at coordinate 6,350,465 of JAHRHZ010000020.1, forward strand.
TGAGATGAGATCTAATTGAGATGTATAAGATGGTAAAGAGGATTGACAAAGTGGATGTAGAAAGGATGTTTCCTCATGTGGGATAATCTAGAAATGAGGGGTGATAGTTTTAGAATAAGGGTTAGTAGGTTTAAAACAGAGATGAGGAGAAATTCGAAACACAAACAGAAACTCAGCAGGACCGGCAGCATCTGTGGACAGAAAACAGAGTTAACATTTCGGGTGCAGTGACCCTTCTTCAGAACAGTTCTTCTTCAGAACACTCCACAGATGCTCCTAAGTTTTTCCAGCAATTTCTGATTTTGTTTCTGATTTCCAGAATCTGCAGTTCTTAAATTTCTTTTCGTTTTATGAGGAGAAATTACTCCTCTCAAAAGTTTGCAAATCTGTGGAATTCATTATCCCAGAGTACGGTGGATGCTGGTACATTGAGTAAATTAAGGATGATATTGGCAGATTTCTAATTAGTAAAGAGCTAAAGGGTTATGGGGATTAGGCAGGAATAAGAATTGAGTCCGAGTGAGATCAGCCATGATTGTACAAGGCGGGGAGCAGACTCGAAGGGGCTGAATGGCCTACTCCTGTTTCTAGTTGTTATGTTCTACATTTAAGAATATCAGAAGTTGGAGTCAATGCTGAGGAAGATTATTGGAATGGTACTACAGATGAAAGATTTCAGTTAAGTGAAAACACTAGATTGTTGCTGAAGAGAATGATTAATGACGTTAATCAATGCTTTTTCTATTGAATAGTGGCGCAGGTATGGAAATTTACATCGAATCCAAGCACTAAAATAGTAAAAAAGGCTGAGGATTTAAGCTTAATAATTAATTACTGAGTAGGCACAATTGTAAATTCATCTAAATTCTTTTTAAGCTTGACATATCCTAACAATCCGTTTAGTAGAACTGAAGCAAACTCACCGTATCTAACCTTTTGAATTATTTAGCAAACTTTTTTCTTTCTATTTTGCTCTTCATTGCTGAAAAGATGAAGTCCCATGAATCTTGATTTGATTAATTTGATTTGGTTTATTAATTGTTATGTTGTAGCCAGACGGGCCTCTCAAAATGGCAGAATCGGATAATACACCAAGCATGCTGGGAAATCAAGCCAAGCATTTGACAAAGTAGTATCGGTGCAAGAGATACTGGAATAAACAAGTTGCAGACTCAGACAGGCTGACTACAGCTGCAGACAGCATAATTCACTAAGTCTATTTACCAGGAAATAGGAAACATCAAGCTGCTTCTGGAACAAAAGGACACCTCAACTCTTCTCTGGGAAGCCTACCTGACTTATGTGCCCCTGACACTTTCAAAGATGGAGGACCAAACACCACCCCAACATCCGCATGGCACTCTCTAATTAGGTCTGATCAATCAGGGGATTGATTCCTGATCAATCCACAGGTGGGAGTCGAAGATCCTCCCAAAGGGATGCGGAAGCTTCCAAGGATAAGAATCACTGCAACAGTACCATTGGGAGCACTAACTCAGGACCAACCACCGTATGAAGAGATGATCCTGGGACCACCGAGAGAGGAAGACGAGACAACCATCACCATGTGGATCAAGGCCAAGGTCCAGAGTGGTGATGTTTGACCATTCCAAGTTAAGTTAAAGTTAAAATCAAAAGAACTGCAGATGCTGTAAATCAGAAACAAAAACAAAGTTGCTGGAAAAGCTCAGCAGGTCTGGCAGCATCTGTGAAGGAGAAAACAGAGTTAATGTTTCGGGTCCAGTGACCCTTCCTCAGAACTGATAGTGGCTGGGAAAATGTCAGTTTACATGTAGAAAATAGGGAGGTGGGTGGGTAGGGAGTAAATGATAGGATAGAGCCCAGAGAGAGAGAAAGACAGTTGGACAGGCAGAGGAGTTGCTAACGATCAGGCTGGGAGGGTGAGCAGTTGTTAATGGGGACTGTTAGTGACTAACAACAGGGGGTGTGTAATGGCAGGCCTTGTGGTAACAAGGCCTGGTGTGTGGGGTGGGGGTGCTGGGATCAGGGAAAATTTAGGCCCTAAAGTTATTGAATTCAACATTGAGTCTGGAGGTCTGTAGGTTCCCCAAGCGGAAAATGAGGTGTTGTTCCTCCAGCTTGCATTGGGCTTCACTGGAACAATGTAGCAAGCCGGAGACAGAGATGTTGGCCAGGGAGCAGGGTGGTGCATTGAAGTGGCAGGCAACGGGTAGTTCATGGTCTTTTTTGCGAGCAGAACGTAGATGTTCTGCAAAGCAGTTGCCAAGTCTACGCTTCGTTTCTCCAATGTAAAGTACAAAATACTGACTTAGATTTACAGTATTAATTGTCAGATTTAACATATTAATCGTTAGTTTGTAGCATAATCATTATTGTAGTATTAATTATGTTATAACCAATAAACATCATTTCATATTGCTATTAAGCATCGACCCACAGTCCTTTGTGGTATATATGGGCTAAATACACTGTGTAGTGTATAGTGTTTCCAGTCACCGGCACCACCTTAAAACACAGAAAAATAAACCAAAATTTAGAATACAAAGTCAGAAAAATAAAAAAAAGACAAATCTTCAAGAACAGCCGAGGCTTTTGTAAATGACTTGAAGCGTGAACTTATCTGCTCTCAGTTACTTTATTAAAGAGTGTCTGGAAACGTTCGACTGTAATCTTTGCAACAACTATGACCACATGCTGATTCCATCTCAGCTGCCTAAATTCCATCATTTCCTGAACTCTTGCAATCAATGCAACAAGAGAATTTTTTTTTCACAAAAAGACAGTCATTTGCACCCACACTAGCTCCTCAGAACAAAAGGTCTTTCAGTTCAAAGAACAATGCATCATTACCAATGCAAAGGAGATTTGTCTTCATCATTTTGAAATTAACTCTAATCATTGAACTCAGGAGCATCAGACACAAAGTCGCCGAGTTTCCTTTTTCTCTAATGATCCTTGCAGTAATGTCATATTGGTAATTTTATTTTCTCCTGTTCTCAGCTTTACTTTGACATCGTGAAGCAACATATTGAAGTGAAAATAGAGATGACTTGTGCATTTTGTCCTGCTGTGTTCTGTTTATTACTTTGAAGAGAGCAAATATTTCTAAAGCTTACATGCGTTGCTAAAAAAAGCTGTCAAATTTCACCAAAATGTCAAATTTTGCCCCACAACTCCAAAGATTCATTATTAAATAATTAACACATTGGAATTTAAAATGCTGTATTGTACACTATTGACTTCCTTTTAAAGATGTATGGAATTGTTAATAATAGATTAAAGAAACATTGGGTTTAGTTACTTTTCACCAAAGGCAAACAATCTTTTACAATGTCAACAGATTTCAGCATTATTTCAAATTATGTTTAAGCTTTGATTTATGCCTCAACAGATGGGAACAAGTGGCTGTGCTGATGTCAATACATGTAAATATGTCCCAGCTGGTGATTTTGATCTCAGCATCAAATTATTCACCATATTTCAATAGATTCCCAAATATGGATCAAAGCAAATAGAATGTACAGTATAGAAACAGATCCCTTGCCATACAGGGTCTTTGCCACAAAAATAGAAGTTGCTGAAAAAGCTCAGCAGGTCTGGCAGCATCTGTGGAGAGAAATCACAGCTAATGTTTTAGGTCAAGTGACCCTTCCTCCCTTATAGAAACAGTAGTACAGAAAATAGGAACAAGAGGAGGCCATTTGGCCCCTTGGACCTGTTCTACCAATCAATATGCTCATGGTTGATCATTCCAACTCAGTGCCCTATTCCTGCTTTCTCGCCATACCCTCTGATCCCTTTACCTTTGAGAACTACATTGAACTGCTTATAGAAAGTATTCAAAGTTTTGGCCTCAACTGCTTTCTGAGGCAGACAATTCCACAGGCTCACCACTCTCTGGGAGGAGAAACTTCTCATATTGGTCCTAAATGGCCTATCTAATATCCATAGATTCATGAACTCATGTCTTGCCTCCTTCTAAATACAGAGATGACCCTTTGCTCAAATACTCCATTTGATGTTGGGTTTCACATTCCACCTACTCCCTGGTTAAAGGGCTTTCCTAAAACATTAAAAAGATTTGTTTATTTGCCTGACCAAATTTCTCTTTGCAAGTAAAAATCAATTTTTATCTTCTCTTCCCCCTTGTCCTCCCACCCTCTCTTTCATTCCTGACCATTGTTTCTTATGAAAGAGATCAAGCAATTCCATCCAAATCTCAAGTGATTATCTTGTTGTTATTGCAAGTTCTCTTTGAGTTTATCTCTGCGAAAAGATCATTGTCAACGATACTCCCCTCATCAACCCTAAAACTCATCACATCTCCGTTCATCATGTCTGCTTGCACTGGAGCTAAATGCAATGTAAAAGTTTCCAGGGACGAAATATGTATCAGCCAGTTTTCACAAGATAGGGCCATGCCTTAATAGTCATTGTTGGTTAGGCAGGTGTCAGTACCTGACAGACAAGGTAGGTCTCAGCTTTCATTCTTGTCCCTTGCCGAATACACTGATCTTGGATGGTGCAATGATAGGAAGGTTATACTTGATCTCTGGGCCATGAAAGGAGAAATTATGCAAAGCTATCCTTCTGCTCGCTATGTCTGTGTAAATGCTTATTAGACAAGTTTAGAATCAGATGAATTTCATCCCTCGCTCCTCCGCCCGCTTCCCCTCAGAAATTAGCTTGTGGATTTGCATGTTTGTATTTGTGGCTTATTTATCGGGAGAGTACATTAGAAAATTTGCCCATTTACCAATCACTGTTATGAAAAATTGATCACAAAATGGTGGGCAGCATACACATGGCTCTCCAATTGTTTAGTTCAGCCAGACCCCTGTAGTGTTAAGGTTAAAAATGATATCTTCAAACCAGATCATTAAGGCTTAATTGTTAATGGTTAATTGGACCTGACAATAAACAGTTTAAGGAAAAAAGGTGAAGAACAGATATAGTGGAAAGTAGCCTGTTATGGATGACAATGACCTTGTTTTGATTTGGGAACAGTCTGTTTTGCAACAAAACCAGGCACAAAGGAATGTTTGCGTAAGTTCTCAGAAATCCAGCACAAAATCTCAGAACCAGAATAGTATTAACACTAGGGACTTGTCCCAGCTCAGGAGGATCTTTTCCCATCTGACGGGGGAGGGGTTTGTGAGCTCGGGACATGGACCTTCACGATCTGTCTGGGGTTTGTGAGCCCGGGACATGGATCTTTCCCCATCGGACTAGGGTTTGGAGACCAGGCTATGGGACTTTCACCATTGGATTGATGTTTGTGACACCAAGCTGTGGTTTCTTGTCATTGGACTGGGATTTATGAGACAGGGGACATGGAATCTGAGATAGAATTTCAAACACCTGCTATCCAAAGTCTCTGGTGAGAAGACTTAGCAGTGACATTCTTACTTTGTATTTGTATACAGTAGTTTAAGCTAATAGGTTCATTCATTAGCTGGTATATATTAAGTAGATTAAGCAAATAAACTGTACAATGAAGTGCATTTGTCTTTTGGTAATCATTTAGTTCAGACCATAAAGAACCTATTAGGGGCTTTCAGCTTAACAATAATTGGATTGGTCATGCTAAATTGCCCATAGTGTCCAGGGATGCTTATGTTAGGTTATTGTTTAGGGTTAGACATGGAAAGTGCAGGGGTAAGGGAATGAGCCTGGGTGGTATGCTCTTTGGAGGTCCGATATGGACTTGTTGGGCCAAATGACCTGTTTCCACACTGTAGGAACTTTATGAATACAACCACTCACTAGAAATGAAAGGCAACCTCTCATTGTCAACTCTTCCACAAAAACAGTTGGTATTTGACTGAGCCAGAAATGATGAACAGGGCCTATGGAACCATATCCCCAGCGTGAAGGCAATTCTCTAGGTGTTCCAACTGCATTCCCAATGACAATTTAAAATGAATGATTACCATCAATGCAACTAGGGCCAGAGCCAGCAGATGGGAGGTAAAAGAGATCAGAAGAAAAACAACATGCCTTTTAATAAGACAGTGGGAAATTATATCCATAACAGAAACTGGTTAGGAAAGGCACTGCTTGACATTTCTCTCTGTGCGTGGAGTAAAGACTTCACCCGAATTTATTTGGATCTCTTTGTCAGTCGACAGTGAACCTTTGAAATAAAAGATCCTAATCAGTAAAAGATAGGCCTTTTGCTTTTCAAAAAAACATGTGGATCAGTTAATTAAATCAGCAGAATGACATTTCGTGACATTTCAAAAGCATTTTATTGCAAAACCACATCTTTATAACTGAATATCACAGAGTTAGTGGCCAAAAAAAAAATTATTGAAACATGTTTCTAATGAAAATGGCAACTCTGACATCATGTAGATTGAATTAATCATGCTGTTTGGAACCACGTTTGCAATGCTGCCGTAAATGCTAGCTGCTTTTACTTAATGTGTGTCACAGTCAGAGAAGAATAGATGTTTGTGCATGTAAAACTAATCTTCAAATACTAGGCCAAAAAAATGTGATATTTGGAGAAACAAATTGCTCAAACAGCTTGACCATTTCAATGAGGACTGATGATAAATCCACCTCTCATTAGTTTAATTTATTTGCCACAACAGTCCTTTTTAAACCAATTAGCATTTCAGCATCAAGTTTAATTAATAGTGCTGTAGAAACAGTAAGGTTATGTTTGCTTTCAGTTGTTTCTGCTTTCATTTATGTGTGAAATTAATGCTGGAATGACTTTATTGCAATTTTCTTCCTATTTATTCCTCACTCATGTTCTTTTCTTCTCTAGCTCTCCCAACTCTTGGCAATTGTGTACACAATAAGAAATTGGGTTCATTTATTTTTTTCCACCCGGGGCAGTTGGCATCAGCTGGTTTATTTCAAACATCTCAAGTCCAAATGCCATCCACCAATTCATTTTCTTTTTCTTCCTCTTCTGTTTATATCCTCCATTTCTCCTTCAATTGTTGCCAGGACAGGATTGTCAGGATATGTTCATACTTTACGATCTCTACATTGTCTTGCTAACTGCAGTTAACAACCCTGGCCCACTACTCTTGTTCCAACCCATTCTCTTAGTCTTTCTGTCCATCCAGTTGATTCTGAGCACCCACTGCTTTTCACTGCCCTGGTGACAGGATCCACCTTGCTCTGACCTGCTGCTGCTCTGTGTAATGGATTGCTGCTCTGGGTAGGAGCTGTTGTGTCTGATATTGATAGAATTACAGTTCCAGGCCTAGCTTCTAAGGGTCGGCACAGACCAGTTTGGGCCCAAGGCCTGTCTCCATGCTGTAGGACTCTATGACTCTCTCTGACTCTCTGACTCTGTGAATAGCAGTGGTAGGCAACAGTACATTGTGCTGCTGTTCAGCCAGGGCAGGAGGGTGCCAGGTGGACTTGAGACGGGTGAAAGATGCCTCATGGATCAAGAGAATTGAATGTGTCAGCAAAACCTGTTTGGTTCTGTTGTATGAAGTAATGATTCAGAAAGAGTTAATGTTGGAGGTGCATTAACATTGTCTATCCTGATTATGTCAGTGTGTGGTACTAAGTGAGTTCCCCAATAGCCTTCATATGGAGCAGACATATCCTGCACAGCTCCTGATAGTCCTCAGTAATTACAGCTGATTAGTAATACAAGTAGTGCTATCATGCAATAAAACAAGTTATCAAAAAGGCAAGCGCCTCCTCTCCATTGACTCGGCAAAGGTTGCACCTCTAGCTCAACTTAGTTGGATGGCTGGTCTGTGAGATAAACTGATGCCAACAGTGTGGGTTTAATTCCTAAACTGACCAAGGTTCTCATAAAGGACTCCCCTTCTTAAACTTGCCGGGGTGTGATGACCCTCAGGTTAAACCACCACCAGTTGTCTCTCTGTAATGAGAGTGTAGCCCTCAGGTCTGCGAAGACTATAATGATTTTACCTCACTTCTACCATTGAAAATTACTGAGGCCTAAGACACAGTATTATTGAGAACGATATTTTTTGGTTTGGAATTGTAAATGAAAGTTAAGAATCAAGCTATTTTTTTACATAAAGGAAAGTACAAACAAACTGACGTTTGCATAAGGGAACTGGCCTGGAATGATAATTGCAGGTTATTTATTGATCTAAGAATGCTGCAGAGTTTTTGACACCAGGATAGATTATAGTCAAGGACTGGCAGCTGGTGGGATGTTGTTAAATCAAAAGGAGGCCATTGCTGGCCAGACAGCCAATGTGGGAAAAGAAAGAGAGACAGTTCTGAGGAAGAGTCACCGGACCCAAAACGTTAACTCTTTTTTCCTTCACAGATGCTGCCAGACCTGCTGAGCTTTTCCAGCAAATTTGTTTTTGTCCCTGATTTACAGCATCCGCAGTTCTTTCGGTTTTTAAAGAGAGACCATAGTTTGGATGGCTCTGATTGGGCTTTTGAGCAGGTGTCGAAACCTCTGCAGCATTCTTAGATCAATAATTAACCTGCAATTATCGTTCCAGGCCAGTTCCCATATGCAAACATACCAACATTCTAAATACTTCCGTACGAAGCCTTGTGAAGTCATAATTACGTATAAATGTTCGTCAACATGTGTAATCGATAAAAACATGGAGCTTGCACACTTACATTATTTTTCTGTGTAACACAAGATTAATAATATGGATTACATGAACAACATTTCCTCAGAATTATTGTGCATTCACACATAAAATACTCAGCAATTATAAAACCAGGGTCCTCTTATCCATATCACAGCATCCTTCAGCACACTGTGAGTTCAGTCAGGAGAACACAGCAGCGAATGAACTATTGTGTATGCCTTTCACTTAATACAATAAAAGTCCAGATTCTGCTCATCATTCCATCAGTGAAAGTCCTCTGCTGCCTCGACACTCAAAGTGACATCTTCAAGATCCTTCTCCAAATGATTGCACAATGACCTTGCTTTTCGCCTCAACCATGACATTTGGGATTGGAATCTCACTCCTCCCTGCTGACGAGAGTCATGAAGTGCACATGGAGCAACATTCTATCTGTAAAGATCCTCCAACACAGAGGAAACCTGGATATAGTGAGATAACACAGTGTGGAGCTGAATGAACACAGCAGGCCAGGCAGCATCAGAGGAGCAGCAAAGCTGACTTTTCGGGTCTGGACCCTTCTTCAGAAGTTCAGAAGATTTTCTGAAGAAGGGTCTAGGCCCAAAACATCAGCTTTCCTGCTCCTCTGATGCTGCCTGGCCTGCTG
>JAHRHZ010000020.1:6364947-6399048 GCA_024137785.1 Ginglymostoma cirratum
AGAGAGAGAGAGAGAGAGAGAGAGAGAGAGAGAGAGAGAGAGAGAGAGAGAAGGGGATTGGCAAAAGAAAAGACATCACCGATGTTAAGCTGAGAGAGAGAGATCATTGCTAGGATGGTACGAAGAGAAGAAAATGGGTGGGCTGTGCTGAGACCAATCCATACACAACAGGAACTAGGAGTTTGGAGGGAGGTAACCAACAGGAGGAGGATGTTCGTGTTCTGAAATCATTGAACTCATGATGAGTACTAGGGGCTGTAAGGTACTTGGATGGTGAGGAGGAAGGAAATAAACAGCTGGGTATTACACTTTCTGCAATTGCATGGGAAGCTGCCGCGAAGCTGCTGGTGAGGTGTTGGGAGTGCAGGAGGAGTGGACCAGAGTGTTCTGGAGGGAATGGTCCATGCAAAGTGCTGACAAGGAAGGGGAGTGGAATATACGTCTGGTGATGGCATCCCACTGGAGATGGCAGAAAGAATGACACGTGATCTTTTGGATCTGGAGGTTGGGGAGGTGGAAAGTGAGGACAAGGGGGACCTCGTGAGGGTCAATGCAAACTGAAGGAACAACATCTTGCCCTTGGGGACCTTATGGCCTTCAGGCCTCAACATCGAGTTTTATAATTTCAGACCATGAGCACCTCTTCCTTTGTCAATAACCTATCAAGCAATTCCTTTCATGAAATGGCCTACTTTCAGCACGTCCAAACCACTTTCAACTACTCATATTCCCCAGCTATCTTCTCTTCTTCTTTAGCTTATGATAAATAACCCCTTTGCCCGCTTATCCTTTAATTTTTATCTCTCTGGGATCTGTCTTACCTATCTGTGCACTCCTTTCCCAACCCACTCAATCATTAGCATAAATACCACCTCTTTACAGCTGCTTCTAGTTCTGAAGAAGGGTTGCTGGATTTGAAATGTTAACTCTGTTTCTCTCCTGAGCTTCCCCAGCAAATCTGTTTTTGTTTGCGTCAGCTCTCCATTATCAGCAGATCTTTATTTTCTTTAAGTAAGCAAAAGTGATGTTTGTAATCCCCCTTCATCTACATCAAATATATGACAACCTCCCCATAGCATTCTAGCATGGCCTTATGGATGCTAAGTAACATCCATGACACATAATTGCCAGATAGTAACCATCTCCAATAATAGAAAATCTAATCACTACCTCTTTACTTTCAATTGCATTACCATCACTGAATACCCCATTATCAACATCCTGCTGGTACCATTAAGCAGAACCTGAACTGGACTAACCATATAAACACAGTGGCTACAAGAGCAAGTCAGAGGCAAGGAGTCTTGCGGTGAATAACTCGCTCCCTGACTCCCCAAAGCCTGTCTGTCATCTACAGGGCACATTTCTGAAGTGTGATGGAATACTGCCCACCTGCCTGGATGAGTGCAGCTCCAACAACACTCAACAAGCCTGACACCATCCAGGACAAAGCAACCCACTTGCTTGGCATCATATCCACAGGCATCCATCCGTCACAGACGCACAGTGTGTACCATCTACAAGGTGCACTGCAGAAATTCACCAAGGCTCCTTCAACTGCACCTTCCAAACCCATGAGCAATACCATCTTGAAGGACAATGGCAGTAGTAATAAGGAACACCGCCACTTGCAAGTTTCCCTCCGAGCCTCCCATCATCCTGAGTTGGAAATATATCACTGTTCCTTCAATGTCGCTTGGTCAAAATCCTGAAATTCCCTAAGAGTATTCTGGGTCTACCTACAGTACACAGACTATGGTGGTTGAAGTAGGCAGCTCACTATCACCTTCCTAGGGGCAAGTAATAGATGCTGGCTAGCTAGTGATGCTCACATTCCATGAGCAAATTATGAAAATAAACTGAAGATAGAGAACTTTCCTAATAGTTTTTGTCTTTAATTTTCTCTGATAGTGAAGGGGGAAAGGGGTTATTTGCGGGAAGAAGCAGTAACTTCTCCTCATCTCGGTTTTAAACCTGTTAGCCCTTATCCAAAAGCTATGACCTCTCCTTCTAGACATTCCCACATGAGGAAACGCTCTTTCTATGCCTACTTTGTCAATCCCATTTAGCGTCTGATGTACCTCAATCAGATCTCCTCTCATTCTGCTAAACCTGAGTGAGAATAAACCTGTGATGCTCAATCTCTTCTCATACAACAAGTCTTTCATCTCTAAAATTAACTGAGTGAATCTCTTTGAACTGCCTCCAGTGCATCCTTCTACAAGTAAGTGGACCAAAATTATGAGCTGTACTCCAGTTAAATTATATTGGTTCCAATTCTGTTCCCAGAGAAAGTTCTGCGTTGCACAGTGATAGTGACTCTGTCGCTGGATCAGAAGGTCTGGGTGTGAATCCCACCTCAGCTGGAAATGTGACTGAACCTCTATATGCTGTCACAGTGGTAGTCTCCCCACCTCAGGACTGCCTACTCGAGACATGTGTCATAATGTCTCTGAGCAGGTAAGTTGGAAAATATCTATAATTCCAGTGTCAGAAGTCACATGACACCAGGTTACAGTCCAACAGGTTTATTTGAAACCACAAGCTTTCAGAGCGCTGCTCCTTCAGGTGACTTCACCTGACGAAGGAGCAGTGCTCCGAAAGCTTGTGATTCTAAGTATACCTGTTGGACTATAACCTATAAAATCAATGACTAGCCCAACACTGGCACCTCCACATCATGGCTATAATTCCAATAGGGGGCCTTAAATTGAGAAATAAAGTGGGCGGAGGTGATATTCTGCAGTGAATTCCAGAGCTGTGGAATGGTGGAGACAAGCGGATGTCTTAATTAATGCAAACAATTGCTTAAGTTATCTCCAAACTAACCTGACATTGTTGCTTATTGCTTTCCCATTTAGTCTGAAGTTTTATCCCTCACTTGAGCTCACAGGAAAACCACTAGAGACTTACTGTTGAGGTGACAGGCAGCTGTGCCTTATGTCGCTTTATTTGTTGCAGACTTCAGTCATTAGGCTGTTAGGAATCACGAGCATGCCAGATGCCATAAATCACAAAAAAAAATCATTACTCTCCATGTTAACTAAGTCTGTACAGGCATAAAACCATATTACATATTTTAAAAAGCAGATTCAATGCAAATGACTATATTACCAATTTTACTTATTTTGTTAACTGAATTCCGTCCTGTCAAAAAAATAATTGACCTCAGTGTATACACTGGCATTGACTGATGTATCCTCACAGCAGTCAAGCAGTTCTTAATGGAATTTCTAAATACCCATTGCTGTCATCAGGTGTAAGACTTCAAAATAGCCAACAACCTATTCTGAAGTACACCTCAAGTATTTGCATTACAGAGCAGTATTTTTTTTAAAGTTTAATCCCCAAAATAAAATGCAGTCCCAACAGGTCCTTTTTTTTGTTACTGCTCCTGTAAAGTAGGTTTGCAGCGAGATTGTTCTGATCTGATTGTGCCTGTGAATAGATAGATTTTAAGGTCTCTAGAAATGGAATACAGCACCTTTCAGAATGGCAAGGCAACAGAGTGTTCAAGCGTTTTCTGAAGGAGTTTACCAAATGGATGTAAATTGTCCATCTGTCAATCTGCGGAAAGAAGAGCTTTAGATGCAAGATTGTATACCAGGGGAAGAAAGCTAATCAGTTAACACTCTGATGTTTCAGTTCCATTTTACGTACTTATGACCATTCCTTTTCTGTCACTTGGTCAAAACCCTGTCATTTAACATCCAAGCAATCAACTGTAAAGTCAGCTTCAAAATTTAAATGTAATCAAACTCTTTTATTGACCTTAAAATAAACATTCTTTGCCAGATTGGAAATCATAGCCTTGTTTCATAAAAGATTTCAAAGCACTGAGTTGGATTGGCTCCAGAGTCTAGTCAGACTTGCTGATGGATCTACATTCTGCACTGCAGCGTTTCATTGTGATTTACTGAAGAAATTGCCCAAAATATTAATAAATTAAAGTATTGCAGAGGGGTTTGAGAAGTGATTGTGGAACATAATGATTTAGTGATAATTTAGCAGTGATTTATTTCTCCTTTAGAGTACCAAATGATCCAGGTCTACAATTGATGAGTACAAGCACTAAGTTGTGGTAGCTGTTCGATTGGCAAAATTTGGGCTGAATTTTTTCTGTTGTGGAGATGGTAAGGGATTATTTAAGCCTGTAATATACATGTTATTTGTTCCTTATATAATGGTCAAACAGATTTTGTTAAGAAATAGATGTTTTCTAGTCAATCTGTTCAGATGTTATTACCCATCTCTGGAGCGGATAACACTTGGACCCAGGCATCCTGGCTCAGGTGTAGTGATACCACCACTGCACCACAAGAGCCATAAAGATCGCAAACATGCTGTGAAATTAATTGCGTTTTTTTGTGGTTTTTCGCACAATGGATAATTGAAATGATAAATTCTCATGTCACAATCTCCTCCCATCCAAAACTGGAACCTCTCTCAATCAACTCCTGAAGGAATCAGCTGTCAGGCTAAATGACATTTCCAGGTTGATAGATTTTACCAAGGTGAGCAGAGAGGGGCTAAATCGAGCTGGGATATATTTAACTACGGCCGATTTGAATGGCACCACAGGCTCAACAAGTTGAACAAGGGGCAGGCAATGGCCTAATGGTATTATAGCTGGATTGTTAATCCAGAGATCCAAATAATGTTCTGGGGACCTGGATTCGAATCCGGCAGTTATTGGAATTAGAATTCAATAAAAAAAAAATCTGGAATTAAGAGTGTAATGATGACCACAAATGCATTGCCAATTGTTGGGAAAAGCTCATATGGTTTGCTAATGCCCTTTAGGGAAGGTAGCTACCATTCTCACCCGGTCTGGCTTTTCATTCTCCCACTGGGCAATAAATGTTGGCCTTACCAGGGATACCCACATACCATGAATGAATTTTTAAAAAATGCACAATCCTATTCCTTATTCCATTTGTTTCTGGGTCAAGCACAATCTTGATTTTAAAAATTCTCATTCATGATCTTGCCCATTCTTATTTCTATTATCTTGTTCTCTTCAAGACATTAACAGGAAAAGACAAGATAGATAAAGATAAACTGTTTCCAATGGTTAGAGATTCTAGAATTGGTGAATTAGTCAGAGAATTAGGGCCAGACTGTATAGGACAGATGTTCGGAAGCATTTTGACACGCACAGGTGGGAGAGGTTTGGAATTCTTGGTCCACAAATGGCAGTGGATGCTGGACAAGTTGTTAATTTTAAATCTGAGATAGATAAATTTTTGTTGAGCAAAAGGTATTAAGGGATATGGGACAAAAGCAGGTATACAGGTTTAGGCCACAGATCGGTCATGATCTCATTGAATGGTGAAACAGGCTCAAGGGTCTGAATGACCCACTCCTGATCTTATGTTTCTCACACCATTCCAAAATATCTGCACTCATTCAATTCTGACCTCTCAAGTGTCCCTAAATTCACTTGCTCTAACATTAACTGCCTAGAGTCTGAGCTCACTCTAATTCTGTATATCACTTTCCTCCTTTAACACCAGTCTCTTAGATCAAGCTTTTTGTCATTTGACTTAATATTGTCTTATGTCTCAATATCGTCTTAAGTGTTCTGTTTATCACAAAATTATTTCCCTATAATGCACATGTGAAGAGCCTCAAAATGTTTAATATATTAAAAGTGCTATGTAAAGTAAATATATAGCTCATGTTCCTTTTCATTCTCCCTACTTGATCTATGTCTGTGTTTTCTCAGACCACTCACAAATCCTGAGCAAAATTGAAGATAGTTCACTGGAGAGACTTGTTCCATCTGCCATATTATTCATTCACGTAAAAACAACCAAGGCCCTTGAGCAAAACACTTGGATAATTGTGTTTAGTTCTGGCACATGTGGACTATTGTGTTCAGTTCTGGTTGCCTCATTATGTGAAGGATGTGGAAGCTTTAGAGAGGGTGCAGAGGAGATTTACCAGGATGCTGCCTGGACTGGAGGGCAGGTCTTATGAGGAAAGGTTGAAGGAGCTAGGGCTTTTTCCATTGGAGTGAAGAAGGATGAGAGGTAACTTGATAGAGGTGTACAAGATGATGAGAGGCATAGATAGAGTGGATAGTCAGACTCTTTCCCAGGGCGGAAATGACTATTATGAGGGGCATAATTTTAAGGTGATTGGAGGAAGGTAAAGGGGAGATGTCAGAGGTTCTTCACACAGAGAGCGGTGGGTGCGTGAAATGCGCTGCCGGCAGTGGTAGTGGAGTCAGATACTTTAGAGACTTTTAAGCAACTCTTGGATAGGCACAGGGAGGATAGTAAAATGCAGGGTATGCAGGTTAGTTTGATCTTAGAATAGGATAATAGGTCGGCACAACATCACAGGCTGAAGGGCCTGTACTGTGCTGTGCTGTTCTATGTTCTATGTTTTAAAACCCAGTATTCCCTTATCTAATGTCATGCCAATTTTGGGAAAGAGCTTTAAATTATGGATGCTTCCAAAGGTTGCAGCCAATGTGCTGTAAACCGAGTGAAAATACAATTCTAAACAAGTATAGAAACATAGAATAAACCATTCAGTCCTTCAAACCTGCATTGCCATGATCATGGCTGATCATCCAACTCAGTACCTTGCTCCTGCTTTCTTCCCTTTATCCCTAACAATTATACCTAACCCCTTCTTGAAAACATTTAATGTTTCCGCCTCAGCAGCTTCTTATGGCAGAGAATTCCACAGGCTCTTCACCCTCTGGGTGAACAAATTTCTTCTCATCTCAGTCTTAAATGGCCTACCCCATATTCTTAGACCGTGACCCCTGTTTCTGGACTCCCCAGTCATTGGGAACATCCTTCCTGCATTTATCCTGTCTATTGCTGTTAGACTTTTACAGGTCTCTGTGAGAAATCCCATTTTCTTTCAATGTCTAGGGAATACAGTCCTAACTGGTCCAGTCTCTCTTCATACATCAGTCCTGCCATCTCAGGAATCAGTCCAGCAAACCTTCATTACACTCCCTTCATTGACAGGATGCCCTTCCTCAGATAAGGAGATCAAAACTGCACACGATACTCCGGGTGTGGTCTCACCGAGATCATGTACAGGTGCTGCAAAACATCCCTGCCCCTGTACTCAAATCCTCTTGCTATGAAGGCCAACGTACCATTTGCCTTCTTCATTGTTCTCATGGGAGAGAAGAAGGCTAAGAGGGGATTAAATAGAGACCTACAAAATGATCAGAGGATTAGATAGGGTGGACAGTGAGAGTCTTTTTCCCAGGATGATGACGTCGGCTAGTACGAGGGGGCATAGCTGCAAATTGAGGGGTGATAGATTTAAGACAGATGTCAGAGGCAGGTTCTTTACTCAGAGAGTGGTAAGGGTGTGGAATGCCTTGCCTGCCAATGTAGTTAACTCAGCCACATTAGGGGCATTTAAACAGTCCTTGGATAAGCATATGGATGATGATGGGATAGTGTAGGGGGATGGGCTTAGATTAGTTCACAGGTTGGCGCAACATCGAGGGCCGAAGGGCCTGTTCTGCGCTGTATTGTTCTATGTTCTATGTTCTATTGCTGGCATGTTTAGACTAGTGCATAAGGAACACCTACCGCCACCACTCCCCCACCACCCCCAACCCTGCATCTCTTTACGCCTCTCCCTTTCCCAATCTAACACCATCCAGTTAATAATCTGCCTGATTTTGCTACCAAAGAGGATAATCACAGTTACCCATCACCTGCCACTTCATGCTCACTTAGCATGTCTTTGGCTGCGCATTTGTCAGAGCGTTACTTTTAATTCACAAAAATCTAGTTTGGTATGAAAATATCAGAAGTGTCTGGGCTATTCAACTTCGTGTAACTTTTTATCCTAAAAATAGCATAAACCAACAATTCTATCAAAGATTCCAAATTTTCATTCAACAGAAGCAATATGCTCCATTCTTGCTATATTTTGCTATAAAACATAAGCATTGTCGATGAATAAAAAGGCTCAGCCTAGCACCTGGCCATTTCATCAACCTGCTCTAGCAGATAGTCATTCAAAAGTTATTGAGAGTGCCACTTCTTCTAATGAGCTTCTGTTCTATTTAATGCAAGGTGATGACAGTACAGGGACAGTGATTTTGTCTTCCAATGCTCTGAGGAATCCAATCACACATACAGTGGCCACGAAATGTCATTAGTATTCAAAGGGAAACGCGATGTATGTGGGACCAAGCTGCAATGAATACTTGTACAGCTCTGATTTAAAAAGACATAAAATCTCGTAACAGCGTCCACTCAGAAAATAAAACCCCACAGATTGTCTTTGAAATAGAATCCCTACAGTGCGGAAGCAGGCCATTCAGGCCATCAAGTCGACCTTGACCCTCTGAAGAGCATCTCACCCAGACCCACCTCCCTACCCTATCCCTGTAATCCTGTATTTCCCACGGCTAACCCACCTAGCCCCCATATCTCTGGATACTAGGTGCAATTTAGCATGGCCAATGCACCTAACCTGTGCATCTTTGGACTGTGGGAGGAAACCCACGCAGACACAGGGAGAATATGCAAATTTCACACAGATAGTGACCCGAGGGTGGCATCAAACGCAGGTCCCTGATGCAATGAGGCAGCAGCATTAATCACTGAGCCATCGTGCTGCCCATTTTTAAATCAGTTAAATATTGTCAAAATTACAACCTATATTTTCACAAAAATGAAAAGTTGTTCCTTCATTGTGACAATGGGTTTGATAAGTTGGGTGGTTGTTTTATGACTGGCACAGACCCGATGGGCCGAAGGGCCTATTTCTGTACTTTTTAAAAATTCGTATATAAGCCACCAATATGACAAAATGTAAGCTTTTAAAAGTTTAATATTAGTGTGTTAAAATAAATAAGAGCTCCTTATTTAGACCAAACATTTTGTTCTTAATTTCACTCCAATCCACTTTGGGCACCTCCACAGCATTGTATTTCCGTCTCAGGATGATGCCATCCTTTGAGTGCTGCAGTGTAGAATCAATCATCTCTTCAGAGGCTACTTTCTCCAGATTCTTTCTACTTACCAAAGCAGTGCTTCATGTTGTCCATACTATGGTGCACTTCCCAAGAGATTGGCCACCTCTGACACTTGGGGTCAATTGGCCATTTTCCAACTTGGTTGTAAACAATACTTATCACAAGCTTGTCTTTACTCAAATGTTATATGGGTTCAATGAAACAGCAAATCCATAAAACTTGACTCCTTCAACATTTTAAAAGAGAACCTTAAGAGTTGAGAGAGGAAGGCAGGGAAGTGGAAGGACTTGAGGAGGATAATGTAAGAGCTTGAGACCAAATGGGTAACAAATGTCTTGGTCACTGAGATAGGTCAAGAGGCCAGACTTAGAGGTTTTGGCCCAGATATTCCAGTGGTCAAATAGTTGTGGAAGACTGGAGTAGAGCATGGGGATCATGCAGAATCCAAAATGCCGCAGAGTCCTTGGGAATTGTCCGGAAAGTGGAAGATTCCAACGGATAATTCCATTGTATGTGGAAACCACCAAAACAATTGATTAAAGGCAGAGAATTTGGAGGATTCTGCTCGCGTTAATAGCTATTAAGGAAATATGACACAACTTACCACCTCGTCTAATATCTGGTTAACTATTAAAATGACTCCCTATCCCATTGAGCCATGCACTACATCTCCTCCAACTACACCTCCACTAACCCTGACACCACACATCCCCTTGACAACTACATAACACAGTGTGGAGCTGGAGGACCACAGCAGGCCAGGTAGCATCAGAGGAGCACGAAAGCTGACGTTTCGGGTTGAGAACTTTCCCTTCCCAACTACATCCCATCCCAGACTCCCCAGAACCTGACACCATGTTCTATCTCTAGCCTTTGACCCTGCCAGTCCTGACACACTCCTCACTTGCAACACCGACTCCCAGAATAGAACAATGCCCACCCTACTTTGTTGTCTTCCATGAGCTCCCAAGGCTGTGTCCACCAATGGCCCTAACATCACCCCTTTGCCTACCAGCCCTGACTTCCCCCAGCCTTGACACATCCCCTCTCTCACCAGACCCGATACTCTCTTCTTCTGTTGAGCTAAGTCACTGGGACCAGACATTTCCCCATCTCCAACAGCCTGGATCACACGATCTGACACCCCTACCCATCACTGGCTGTTGTATCCACTGGGTCTAATCACCCCCGGCTATTGCTAGTCCTAATATGGTCCCCTCCCATTGCAGGCTTCAACAGCTCCTCACTCCACTGTCTTTGACCCTGACACACCGATCACCCCCGACCTACTCTAAGTACTCCATCACTTTCCTGACACTCTAGCTAACTGGCATCCTAACCTCTTAACCAAGTGCCACTTCAATCCCAGAGTTACGTTACATACATGCTTAACCTTTTGCAATAACTATCAAAGTGTATGGATGTGCTGTTAGACGTTTAAATCCTGGAACATGGCACACAACTGCTAAGGGACAATGATTTAACTTGCCCTGATTATCCTTCCCTTTAGGGGAGCTGTCTTGATTTCATGGATCCTCTGCATTTTTGCAAGAGAGAAGACCAGAATTCCCAGTTAGAGATGCAGAGCTTAGTACAAACAGAAAAACTAGGAATGGAGTGACAATAGAGTCATAAAGTCATAGATAGTTGCAGCCCAGGAATAGGCCCTTCAGCCCATCATGTGTGCACAGGTCAAAAACAACCACCTAACTATTCTAATCCTATTTCCCAGCACTTGGCCCATAGCTTTGTATTGCCTTGGCAAGCAAGTGTACATCTAAATGCTTCTTAAAAATTATGAGAGTTTCTGCTTCCATTACCCTTACAGGCAGTGAGTTCCACATTGCCACTGCCATCTGTGGGTGAAAACCTTTTCCTCACATCTCCTCTAAACCTCCTTGCCTTAAACCTTTACACTCAGGTGATTGATCCTTCCATCGAAGGGCATAGTCCTTTCCCTACCCGTGCCCCTCAAAATTTTGTACATATCAAACATGACCCCTCTCAATCTGAGGAAAATGTGGGGGGTCTTATTAGTAAGTTTGCAGATGGCACAAAGATTGGTGGAGTTGCAGATAGCGCCAACGATTGTGAAACGATAAAATAGGATATAGACAGACTGACGGCTTGGGCACAGAAATGGCAGATGGAATTTAATCCAGACAAATGCGAGGTGATGCATTTTGGAGAATCAAATTTAGGTGTGAATTATATTGTAAATGGCAGGAACCTTAGGGACATTAAAGTACAGACTGATCTGGGTGTGCAGGTCTACAGTTTCCTAAAAGTGGCAACACAGGTAGCTGAGGTGATTAAGAAGGCAGTTGGCATGCTTGCTTTTGTCAGCCGGGGCCATGGAGTGCAAGAGTTGGCAAACCATTTTGCAATGATGTAAAACCCTTGTTAGGCCGCATTTGGAGTATTGTGTTCAGTTTTGGTCACCACATTACCAGAAGGACGTGGAAGCTTTGGCGAGAGTGCAGAGAAGGTTCACCAGGATGTTGCCTGGTCTCCAGGACATTGACAATGAGGAAAGGTCAAAAAGTCTAGGATTGTTTTCACTGGAAAGACAGCAGCTGATAGAGGTCTACAAAATTATGAGAGGCGTAGATAGGGTGGATAGTCAGAGGCTTTTTCCCAGGGTTGAAGTTTCAATTACAAGGGGCACAGGTTCAAGGAGGGAAGGCAAAAGTTTAAGGGAGATGTGCGAGGAAACTTTTTTATGCAGAGAGTGGTAGGATCCTGGAATGCACTCCAGAGGAGGTGGTAGAAGCAGGCACATTGGCGACATTTAAGAGGCATCTGGATGGTTACATGAATAGGGAGGGAATAGAGGGATACAGACCAAATAAGGGCAGAAGGTGGACTTCACAAGCTTCAAAATCTCCTCTCTCCCAACCGCATCCCAAAACCAGCCCAGCTCGTACCCACCTCCCTACCCTGTCCTTCCACCTATGCCCTCCTCCCACCTCAAACACCACTCCATCTCCTACCTACTAACCTCATCCCACCCCCTTGACCTGTCCGTCCTCCCTGGACTGACCTATCTCCTCACTACCTCCCCACTTACTCTCACCTTTACTGGCTCCATCCCCGCCTCTTTGACCGGTCTGTCTCTTCTCCACTGATTTCTGATGAAGGGTCTAGGCCCGAAACGTCAAGCTTTCCTGCTCCTATGATGCTGCTTGGCCCGCTGTGTTCATCCAGCCCCAAGCCTTGTTATCTCAGAGATGCTATTCCTGTTCAGTTTGACTACACGTGACTTCTGCCCTGAACTACAAGATGACTCAACGCTCTCTGAAATGACCATACTTCTGGTAAGATGGTGTAATCCATGTGGAGCTCGTCCGCTCCACTTGTTCCTTTTCCTTCTTTTTCTCCCTGTTTTCCTCCCTTCTGGGGTTTTCTTCTCCTCGTCCGTCACCCGGCCCTGCCTCTGAAGCAGGGACCCCAGTGGCTCGGTGTGGGAGCGTGGTGGTAGCCAGTAGTCAGGCCACATGGAGCCGCCCTGCGCTGGTCTGCTACAGACAGCCTTTGGAGAGAGACTTTGATATTTGTCTTTTTAACTTTGCTTCTTGTTTTTCTGACCTATGGTTATACGGTGTATACTGCAGTATAACTATTTTTTCTTCATTTCTCTCGTCTGTAAGTAAGGATTCTATACAATAGATGGTGCCGTATGTTGGTGACACTGTTACAGAAATCTTGGAACCGAAGAAGCCGTACCTCGAAACCTTTGTACCCAAGATGGTGCCGAAAGTGGCAATTTATCAACTTTTCACTGTAGTACATGTGACAATAAAGCTAATTAATTCATTCATTCATTAGCAAACAATTCAGTTGTCAGGGTGACTCTGTTTGGGAATAAATGTGATCTTGTCGGTGTTACTAACATAATGACAACAAATAAAACCAGACACTGCGGGATAGGTATGTTCACGATCTTTCTCTCCACTCTCTGCCGACTGGCATCCCTAGTTGTTGTCAAGAATTGGCAGCTCACGCTGGCCACCCAGGGAATGCTCCCTGAGCCGGGAACTGGGGAAGCCATCTGGCTTTCAGCTGTTTGCTTGTGGAATCGCTTACTCCATTATTTAGCTGTGATATCGATCAATTTGCCTTGATTTACACGCAGATGATTTCAGCACTTTGTGCGCCTGACAGGGCATCAACAGCATGCAATAGAAAAGAAAATAAAATCTGTAACATGTAAAATGCTGATGAAAAATGCTGATTTCACAGAATCACTGAATTGTGATAGTTCAGAAGGAGACCATTCAGCCCATCATGCTTGCACTGGCTCTTTCAACTAGCCTCATTACCGAATGCAATCTCCTACCTTTCCCCTTATCCTTCCACCCTATTTCTGTCCATAAAACTGTCCAATGCCCCTCTGAACGTCTCAACTGAACTCACCTCCACCACATTTCCAGGCAGTGCATTCCAGACTCTAACTACTTACTGAGTGAATGTATTATTTCTCACATCCACCCTCTCACTCATCACTTTCAAACTAAGCCCTCTCATTCTCGCTCCTTTTACCAGCAGGAACTGCTTTTCCCTGTCCACTCTACACAGTCTGAAATGATTTTGAGAACCTAAGTTGGATCTCTTCCTAGCCTCCTTCTATCCAAGGAGAACAGTGCCTGGAACTATTCTTGTAAATCATTTCTGGACTCTCCAAAATCTTTCCGACAATACGGCCACAGAACTATACAGAATATTCCAGCTGAGTTCTGATACATTCATCTTGTATATTTAACATTCCTATTTGCAACTGCTTGTCATACAAAGTTCAAGAGGATATCCGCTGTGCCCTGTTTACGTGCACAATACCTTGGAAGCATATTGCTTGAGACAAACTGCAAACTTCATTGTTTTTGACAGTAACGTGTTGGACTGAGGTAGACAACGTCAGTAGTCACATGACATCAAATTATAGATTAAGAGGTGCCTGTTGGACTATAACGTGGTGTTGTGTGACTTCTGACTTTGTTTTGACAAAAGAATCTAACAGGGGCTTGAATGACGTGGGCTCTGGTGAGATTTGTGGGAGCAACTTGAGTGCAAATCTCTGCAGCTTTTATGGATCTGCCAGGCATTGAGGGGAGTTTCTCACTTGGTAGCTGTCAGTTGTAAATGAAGAGGGATTATTGCTTGTTAAACACCTTATTATTTGCTCGTGTGGCCTGATTAAAATGCAGCTTACCATTTTACTGAACAAGCTAGATGTCTGGAAATCTCAACATGGAAGTAAGGGTGGATAGTGAGTGACTTCAGCTTACAGTGAGGAATCTCTAGATTGCTCAGCATCAAACAGCATCTCAGGACACCATCCATGGGCACCAGCTAATGACAACCTGTGGGACTCCATTGGGCATTAAGGACATGGTCATGTTGACCTAGAGTTTAGATTAAGATAAAGTGTGTGGCTCAGTACATAAGCAGCAACCAGGCTGAGAGAGTGAGGCTGCAATGAACAAGAAAGTGTCAGCCATGTGCCATTAGCAGCTTAGCTTTGTGACTGCTATGCCATTGCTTTGCCAGTGAGGGGCAATGCCGGATTGCCAACCCTTGTTCCAGCACGCAGTAGCTCTTTAAAGATGGCACAGGTACTGCGGATGCCAGTCTTTGGATGGAGATTTGCTGAATGGCGAGTTGTTCTGGGAACAGCATGTAGTAAGCTGGGCCTAAATCAGACAAGATGGGTGACAAAGGGGCGGGGTGGGTAGCTGATGAGGCACATTTGGTGAGAAAACTCTAAAACATTCAACACGACTGACATGTCCCGGTGGGTCCTTCAACGAGGCTGCATCGGCAGTGGCCAAAGACGAAGTGGGCCCAGGCCCGGCATTCTAATATCACGGGTTTTCCTTGAGACTTCTTTATCTCCTGTATGGCGGCATGGTAGGTCTAGGCCAGCCTGGAATCCCATCAGGTGGCTGTTTCCATTGGTGTCAGTCTGGATCTTCTTGCAATGTTTACCTCAGTATCATGATGTGTTCAGGCCTGGGATTCGAATGGGGGAGGGACTCAGGTCCTCGAGCTCAGACCCGTGGAACAGACTAAGTGGACTTTGCCTTAAATTCTCTCTTTTCTAAATTTCTGTTTCTATATATTATTGTGGAAGGACGGTTATTCTGAACTTTTTATTTCTTTACTTTTCTAATTTACTCCTGTGATTTTGTACTTTTGAAAGTCTTTAATGCTGGACCTTGTGACAATGAAGCTAATTCTATCCAGTCAATAGAAAAAAAATGTTTGATACAGCCCATTGATTTTATTTACATTCGCTTTATAAACAATTAGGTGATGGAATATGTTGCAAATCTGAGACTGGTGGTAAGCTGTCAGGGTACAAGGAGGCAAGGGAGTGAGGAATGGGTTTAGGGTGCGTTACGGGGGTTGGGAGAAATTGTGTCCAGGTGTGGGGGTAGGGGTCGGGGAGGGTGAGTGTCAGGTTAAGGAGGGGGCGGGTGGGGTGAGTCGATGGTTAGGTCTGGAGTGGGGAGGGGAGCAGAAGAGGAGGGTGAGTTAGATCTGATCTGGTCTGGGGTGAGGAATAGTGTCACACTGAAAGGGGAGACTGAATCTATATTGCGGGATGTGAAGTCGGTTACTGGGAGGTGAAACGGTGTCAGATCTGGAACGGGTGAGAGGGCTTTGGGTCTGGAGTTGGTGTGGGGTCTGTGGGTAGGGAACAAGTATGGAACAGGTTTAAGGTGGGCAGTCAGATTTGGAGCATGTGAAGGGTATGTTCAGTTCCTGAGTGGGTGAAGGGGAGCTTTGGGTTGGAAAAGTGAGAGTGGGGGAGGAATTTTCATCCTACTGACAGTATGAAACAATTCTCTGATGCCAACGTTGGCAATCACTGCTGATGCTTTCTTCTTTTCAGGTTATGGGACCCTGATGGGTAATATCCTCAGTGCAGCCTCTGATGAAGCGCTGTTGTGTTTTCCCGCCTGGTTTGTAAACTCTGGGGTCCTTTGAGATGGATTGCCTCATTCCGGTTTTCCTTCATAGTGGAATGTATATGGGGACGAGTTCAATGTGTTTATTAACAGCATGCTTCGTGGCATACCAGGCTTCCAGGAATTCCCGTGCCTGTCTCTGCTTAGCTTGTCCCAGGATCTTGGTGTTGTCCCAGTCGAATTGGTGGTTCTCCTTTATCCATGTGGATTGAGATAAGTGAGTATTGGTTCGTGTCTTTTTGTACCCAGTTGGTGTTCACATACTCTTGTCATTAGTTTCCTTCCTGTTTGTCCGACGTAGCGTTTCTCGCAGTCTCTGCAGGGGATCCTGTAGATGACATTGGTCCTGTCCATGGCAGGGAGTGGGTCTTTAATTCGGGTGAGCAGTTGGCGTAGGGTTTATGTGGGCTTGTGCGCCACTCTGATGCCCAGCTGTTGTAGGAGTCTAGTCGTTAGTTCCGACATGTTCCTGATGTAGGGTAGTGTGATGATTGTGTCGGGGAGTGTAGTGTCTTCCTGATGTTGTTCGTGTAGGTATCTTCTGACCCAGTTCTTGGATATCCATTATCCTTGAACACTTGGAAGAGGTATTCTTCTTCCTCTTGGCACAGTTCCATGTTGCTGCAGTGTGTTGTTGCCCTTTTAAATAGTGTTCGCACGCAGCTTCGTTTGTGTGTGCTGGAATAGTTACTGTTGAAGTTCAGTACCTGGTCTGTGTGTGTGGCTTTCGGTGTACTTTCGTTTGCAGTTCCCCATTTGTCTCATGCTGTACCATGATGTCCAGGAATGGGAACTGTTTGTTCTTCTCCTCCTCTCTGGTTAATTTTATTCCGGTGAGGGTGTTGTTTATAAGTTCATGTGTCTCGTCTAGTTTGGTCCATTTAACGATGACAAAGGTATCGTCCACGTAGCGTATCCACAGTTTAGGTTGGATTAGCAGAAGGGTTGTCCTTTCTAGTGTTTGCATCACTGCCTCTGCTATGAGCCCGGAGATGGGCGATCCCATGGGTGTCCTGTTGATTTGTTCGCATGTTTGGCCGTTGAAGGTGAAGTGGGTGGTGAGGCATAGGTCCAGTAGTTTGAGCATGTTGTCTGTGGAGATGGTTTCACTGGGGTCTTGCTCTTATTCCAGTAGCGCTGTCATTGTTTCCCTTGCTACTGGTATGTCTGTTGACAATGACAGCGCTACTGGAATAAGAGCAAGACCCCAGTGAAACCATCTCCACAGACAACATGCTCAAACTACTGGACCTATGCCTCACCACCCACTTCACCTTCAACGGCCAAACATACGAACAGATCAACGGGACACCCATGGAATCGCTTATCTCCAGACTCATAGCAGAGGCAGTGATGCAAAGACTAGAAAAGACGACCCTTCTGCTAATCCAACCTAAACTGTGGATACGCTACGTGGACGACACCTTTGTCATCATTAAACGGATCAAACTAGACGAGACACACGAACTTATAAACAACACCCTCACCGGAATAAAATTAACCAGAGAGGAGGAGAAGAACAAACAGCTCCCATTCCTGGACACCATGGTAGAGTGCAAGACAAATGGGGAACTGCAAACGAAAGTACACCGAAAGCCACACACACAGACCAGGTACTGAACTTCAACAGTAACTATTCCAGCACACGCAAACGAAGCTGTGTGCGAACACTATTTAAATGGGCAACAACACACTGCAGCAACATGGAACTGTGCCAAGAGGAGGAGGAATACCTCTTCCAAGTGTTCAAGGATAATGGATATCCAAAGAACTGGGTCAGAAGAAGCCTACACGAACAACATCAGGAAGACACTACACTCCCCGACACACTCATCATACTACCCTACATCAGGAACATGTCAGAACTAACCACTAGACTCCTACCACCGCTGGGCATCAGAGTGGCGCACAAGCCCACATCAACTCTAAGCCAACTGCTCACCCGAACTAAAGACCCACTCCCCGCCATGGACAGGACCAATGTCATCTACAAGATTCCCTGCAGAGACTGCGAGAAACGCTACATCGGACAAACAGGAAGGAAACTAATGACAAGAGTACATGAACACCAACTGGCCACAAAAAGACACGACCAATATTCACTCATCTCAATCCACATGGACAAGGAGAACCACTAATTCGACTGGGACAACACCAAGATCCTGGGACAAGCTAAGCAGAGACAGGCACGGGAATTCCTGGAAGCCTGGAACTCCACGATGAAAGCCATCAAACAACACAGAACTCGACCCCATATACATTCCACTATGAAGGAAAACCGGAAGTGAGGCAATCCATCTCAACGGACCCCAGGGTTTAAAAACCAGGCAGGAAAACACACCGACGCTTCATCAGAGGCTGCACTGAGGATGTTACCAAGTATGGTAACGAAACGTCTGCGGAACAACAAACCAGCTCAGCGAGCCAACCAACATCAACACCCACAACCCGAGCTACAAATCTACTCCAAAACCTTAGATACCTTGTTATCTTAATATTGGCCTGTATTTTTTACACTTTCATTAACATAACATTGACATACCAGACCACTACAGTACTCACACTTTACTGGTCCATGGCTCCCCCAATTCCTGTGAGAATTGCTGTTAGAAGATTTGCTCTTTCATGTGTATTTTTATTGCTCGTGCACTCCTGAAAGGTTGTAAATACTTCATTTACTTCCTGGTGAGTTAGCAGACAATAATCGACTGTGTTTGGGAGGCTGCCTTAAAAAATGACTGACTGTCATGAGTATCTAACAATTATCTCAGGAAAAAACAGCACAATGAAAGTCTTTTCACAATCAACAAACGGCACACACAGAGAATTGCCACAAAGCAAGCCAGCAGGAGAGGAGTGCTGTGAAAATGGGAGAGTCAGCAGGGGTTGAGGAGCAAGTACCAACTCTGCTCACAGTTTGTGCCCTGTCTCTCCGAAAATTTAACTGGGAATGTTTAACCATTTTTCCACAACACAAAATGCTTCTTGAGTTCAGAAAGTAGAGCGCCCAGATCTTGCTGTCAAAATAATGATGAGAATAATGGCATCTACCAGGAGATAAACACAAATGCTGCTACAACATCTGGGAACAAGCTGATGGCACACATAGACTTCAGTGTGAGTTAAGCCAACGTAGAAATTTCTGGAGAAGCTCAGCAGGTCTGTTAGTGTCTGTTGAGAGAAATCAGATTTAATGTTTCAGGTGTTAACTCTGATTTGTCTCCACAGATGCTGCCAGACTGCTGAGCTTTTCCAGCAATGATGAGGAGGTGCCAGTGTTAAACTGGTTTGGACAAGGGCAAAAATTACACCTGGTTTTAGTCCAACAGGTTTATTTGAAAAAACTAACTTTTGGAGTGTTGCTCCTTCCTCAGGTGTCACGAGTGAGGAGGTATCAAAGACTCAGAATTTGTAAGTAAAAGAAGAAAGGGTCATACAACTGATGCAAATGTATTAAATAAATCTAAAATGGCTGGCTGACTCCCTCCTGTTAAGTCTTTAATTGATTAGAAAGGAGATGCAGGTTTTGATTGATTAAAACGCAAATTCCAGAATTTCTTTCAAGTCACTGCCCCGAGGTAACTAAAAGTTTTACCAGTGTATACAAGAGGTGACCTCTCAGGACAGACAATTCATTTTAGATGTGAGGCCTTGTTTAGAACCTGTCTGTGTGTTAAGCCGGAGTCAGATTGGTTTTATTTTCAAAGCGGGAATTTATAAAATGCTCTGTTGACTGACAGTGTCTGTAAATTGCGTGCTTTTTGAACAAAATAGCATGCATCTGCAAATACAACTCTTCAAATACAAATTCACCCCGTAGATTTATATATGTGCGTGTCCGTGTGTGCGTGTGTGTGCGCTTGAGTGAGAGCATGTGTGAGAGTGAGGGAGTATGCGTGCGAGAGAGTATGCATGTGAGCGTGTGGGTGCATGCGAGTGTATGTATGAGAAAGAGTGTGTGTGTGAGAGACAGGGTTTGAGAGAAATTCCTGGATTTGCATTTTAATCAATTGAAACCTGCATCTTCTTTTTAACAGATTAAAGATTTAACAGGAGGGAGTCAGCCAGCCATTTTAGATTTATTTAATACATTTGCATCAATTGTATGACCCTTTGATCTTTTGCTTATAAATTCTGTGTCTTGATACCTCCTCTCTCATAACACCTGAGGAAGGAGCAATGCTACTAAAGCTAATGTTTTCAAATAAACCTGTTAGACCAAAACCTGGTGTCGTGTGATTTTTGACCTTTCCCAGCAATTTCTATTTTTGTCTCTGATTTACAGCATCCACAGATCTTTCAGTTTTAATTTATATGAGTTGAGCTCTTTGCTTCACTAAGTGGCATCTTTCTATCTGTCTTGCCATTGGACTGTCTCGCATTGCTTGATGCAGGTGAATTTGCATGATAATAAAGAAAGAACTTACCACTGTTTTATTTTGTAGTTGGATTTGGAACTGTTTAGTGTCCCAAAGACATCTGCTTCTTTCTATAGTCTTTTAAGGAAATACTCTGGACTTACAGCTAAATTGGTAGTCAAATATTTCTTAACATGTGCTCAAGAATGTCTTCACTAGATGGACAAGGACAGCAGATACACCACTATCTGCAAGTTCCTTTCCAAGCCAGTTAACTACTCTGACTTGGAAATATATTACTGTTCATTCAGAGTCATTGGGTCCAAATCCTGCAGTGTTCTCTCCAATGGCATTGTTGGTCCACCTAGAGCATATTGACTGCAGAGGTCCAAGAAGGCAGCTCACCATCACCTTCTCAAGGGCAACTAGGGATGGGCAATAAACAATGGCTAGCCAGCACAGCCTGCGCCCCACAAGTGAATAAAAACAATGAAATTAGAGCTTCTGCTCCTTCTCAGGATCCCTGCTCATGCGACCTTGACATCATTTATTTATAATCACCAATCATGTTTCTGATGACTACATTACTCCCAATCATAGAAAGTCAATTCTTGTTACTATAATCCCAAGTTTTTCACTAATAAAGTGAAAGCTGTCAACCATCAGAACCAACTTTTTTGAAACTGAAAGTAAACTATTAAAAGTCTAGAGTGCCATTACTATTAATTGTTAGAGATTTTGGAATGCCAGAATTAAAATTTAATACTCTCCTTGCATATTTTCTCTTTCTCAGTCTCAACCATCTTTTGGTACATGATTTTGTATTTACTAACTTTAACTTATACAGAGATCTCTGAGTTATGAATAGGTTTTGTTCCTGAGTACATTCATAAGTTGATTTATACACAAGTCGGAACACAATGCAGTGCAGGTAAATCTATCTCACAGGCAAATGTTTGCATGTCAGGCCCCTAAAATTAACAGTGATATAGGATCTCTTTCATAAGTATGAGCATTCATAAGTTGGGCATTCGTAAGTTGGGAACCTTCAGTTGTTCTTTTTCACTTATTGCTCTGTTTATTTCATTATCCTGCAATCTCACAGGCTAAGGGACTGCAACAGTTGCTTGGTCTGTCCATTCAGGTCCCAAACTTGATCATATGCCAGCGAAAACAGTTTGAATCCTAAGCATGTAAGGTAAGCTTCTTTTTAACTGCAGACAACTGCTACTGTGAAATTATAGTCCAACATATCTAAATAAGTAAACTAAAAACTGAAGCAATAGGCAATTAAGCTATCAAACTAAGATTAATGTTGTGAAACAAAAACAGAAAGTGCTGGAGAAGCTCTGCAGGTCTCTCAGCATCTGTACAGAGAAACTGAGTTAACGTCTTGAAACACTTTGTTTTTGATTCAAAGAGTTCCTGCCTCCGTACTGTCGCAGCTTCCAACATAGCTCCAAATGGTGTATCCGTATATCAAGAGACTGCCCATCTCTATCATGTGTAGTTCTTCCCTTTACTTGAGAATTAGTGTTAGCGCCCATATAATTCTCACCTCAAAAGCCTTTGCCCTCACTAGTTATGAATGGAGGGTGATGAGGAAATGATACAGGTAGTTCATCTTTAGGAGCAGAACAGTGCAAAGCAGTGAGGCCTAAAACAAAACTTGTTGAAACAAGTGGAAAAGAGTAGCCTCGTCTTTTTCCTTTTCACATTAAGTGAGAGCAAGTTGTACCAATTGAACTAATTATCATAACAGTGCAACTGCTCACTGTAAGTGAAGCATCTGAATGGTTCACATCAAACACTATCTCATTAAGTACATATGAGAGCTTATTATTTGATCTTTCTTGAGAGTTTGGCATTGCTGACATTCTTATCATTTCAGAAAATTGGCATGACCAATTATTTTACCTGACTCCATTGAAGTAGGACAGTACTGTGGATATTGATTTTAAGTGCAACATTTAGACATTCAAGCCTTGATATCTTGAGAGAGTTAAGAGCTAATACAGCTGAATTTAGCTCAGCAACTCAAGATGAAGCAAAACCAGTCCTTTATTTGCATCCTGGAGACAAAAGTAAACATCAGTTATTGACACCTGCAACATCATCATCCTTGGTGTAAATTTGGTTTTTAAATTCTAATAAGTGGTTAAAAGAGGTATAAAGAGGTTTGTGGAGCTCCAGAGAGCAGAAGATGTGGCATTCTCCCAACACTGAATTCCTGAATTCAGACAGACCTCCGTACTTAATGCCAACATTGCATTTGCCTTCCTAACTCCAACTGAATCTGCATGTTAACCTTAAGAAAGGCCTGAACTAGGATTCCCAAGTCACTTTGTGCTTCAGATCTCTGAGGCCTTTGCCCATTTAGAAAATAGTCTTCACCTCTATTCTTCCAAACAAAGTGGCCTGCTCTTGTTCCTTGTTCTTCCGAATAGTGTAGTGGCATTATTTATATCCTCCCGAGTGGGTGTACGAGATTCCAGTTTTAATGTCTCCTCTGAAGGTGAATGCCTCTGGCAGTTCAGTACTCCCTCTGTACTACACTGAAATTTGTGTTCAAGGTTCTAGAGTGTGACTTCAATCCACAACCTTCTGACTGAGAGACAAAAATACTCGGAATGGAACTAAAGTTGACATCTCGGTGCAAAGAAGTCTTTTGAGCTGATTTACTGGGAGAAAGGTGACAGGACAAGTTTGGCATCAAGCCTGATTAACTTTTAACTGATTTGATTAATTCTGTTCGACTCTTGTTGCGTAGGTTAGATTAGCATTATTCTTTTAATCATTCTGATCTCTTTGCTGGACATTCAGTAAGAAGAAATTCTTTGATAAACAGAATAGACTTTCCAAACTGCTTCCATTCTGTTCTTTGAAGAAATCCATCAAACAGGGCCTCAAAATGTGCTGTCCATTGGGCCACAAAAGAAATACATGGGGATACCAAGATTACAGGTATTGTCAACTTGACTCTCAATTGATTTAAGCCCACTGCAAACCAGAATTTGCTGAAATGACTGAGTGATTTTCTCACTTTCAATGTGTTATTCTTTTCCCTTTGTTTTACATCAGTCATTGTACTTCATAGATTTTTCCTACAAATCTTCATCTGTCCAAAACAAAATCTTCAAGACATACCTGACCTTTCCAACAGGTACTGTCACATTTGCATTTGTTGCACGATAACTAGATGTTTAAATTTGCTTGGGTGTACAGAACTTCAGTATTGTTGAAAAAGCAGCAGGCTGTTGAAGCTTTTCATCTTGTGCTCATCAGGACAGAATCACAGGAATAGCAAACCTCAAAGGGAACAGCAATTTATACCACAAGAGAAAAGAGGGCTGATTAGTTGACAAGTGGCATTGCCATGGTGAATGCATGGAGGTTGAAAATTACTGAGGCAAGCTTGTGTCGTTAACAAGACATTTAATAAGCATTAATTGCCATCAATTGGCATCTTACCATTGACTAGGGAGAATCTCATCTCACCAGAGATAACACAGTGTGGAGCTGGAGGAACGCAGCAGGCCAGGCAGCATCAGAGGAAGAGGAAAGTTGAAGTTTCGGGTCAGGACCCTTCTTCAGAAAGGGCAGGATATCTCTGATCTCATTTCACCATTTGCATAGAAACATGAAGGATGGAGCACGATGATGGCGATGTTGAGATAGGCCTCAACACAATTGTAGCTTGATGCTGCCAAAGGCCACATCACTCAGACCTCTATAAGATTTTGCCTGTGGTCTTATCAATACCCTATAAAAATAAAGCATAATACCCTTACTTTATGTTCAACTCCTCTTGAATAAAGGATAGTATCTCATTAGCTTTCTGGATTAAGTGTTTTACCTGCGTACTCATTTTTCTAAGTCATGTACCAGTATGCCGAAATCTCTCTGCACCTTAAAATTCTGCATTTGTTCTTCATTTCAGTAACATTCTGCTTTTTCATTTTTCCTGCCAAAGAGAACGTTACATTTTCTTCCATTGTACTCCATCTCTTAGATTTGTCCTACACACTCCCCATTTCAATATCTGTCCAGGGCCTTCTTATATCTTCACTAAAAAACTTTCTATCTTGGTGCTGTCTGCAAATGTAAGTACCAAACCTTCAATCCCCTCATCTAAACCATTGATGGAAATGATAAAACATTGAGCCTATAGCACAGACCCCTGTAGTACTCTTGTCTCATCTTATCAAAGACACATTTATGTATTATCTGTTTTCTGCCATCCAGCCAATCTTCTAACCATGCAAATATGTTATCCCCACTCATACCTGGAATTTCTATCAATCACAATAATCTTTGATGGGACACCCTGTCTTATACCTTCTGGAAATCCACTTACAGTACATCTACAGGTTCTCCTTTATCCGTCAAGCTTGTTAATGTCTTTCAAAGAACTCCAAGAAGTTGGTTAAATACAATTTCCCTTTTGCAAAACCATGCTGACTCTTCCTAATTTCCATGAGTTTTTCTAATTATGCAGCTAGAACCTCTTTAATGGTCAATTTTAACACTGTCCTGTGATTAGTATCCTGTGATTAGAACTGGATAACAGTTACCATTTTCTGCCTCCTTACCATCTTGCAGAGAGTGGTTATATTTGCAACTTGCCAGTTTGTAAACCTTTCCTGAATCGGGGAATTTTGGAAATTTAACACCATCACATATACAAGTTCATTGGCCTGCTCAAAATAGGAGACACTATGATGAAGAGCATTTGAATCTGGAGTCTTGTCAGCACATAGCTTCATTAATTTGCTTAGCCCTGCTTGCCTTATGATTCCAATTTCACTAAGTTCACCTCTTCCTTCCACATCCTGATTCACTGCTGTATCTGAACCTTTTTTTCAGTGGTGTCCTCTTTAACGATTCACCCTGCTGGAGAATTGGCTGGCAAGGAGCTTCTATTTTACATCATTGGGATGTTAAAGGACAAGAGTATAAAATCTACCTTTCAAATTTTAAATGGCACAATGAAGCTATCAGAATAAAGATAATAATTAGATATTACAGTGACTATAAATAAATTGCAATGTGCAGGACTGCCTGGAAAATCCATTACTGAAATACTAATGGCAGCATTAACTTTATGTTACCTGAATCGGCACAGCTATAGGAAATACAAACATGAGCTGATCTGTGAATTTGCTCTTTCTCTTAGATGGCCTGAGGTCTGGTCTCCTATTAGTATTCAAATATGCTCCATTTACACAGCGCGAAATAGCCTAATAGTCAAATGACGTTAGTTTTGATGGAATTTGATAGCATTTCCGTTCTTGCTGAAAGGAACTCTGGTTGCAATTTCTGGAAGATAAATGGGCATTCAGCAGTGCAGGCTAATTTGCACTGCCATCACCTTTTAATGAATATATAACAGAAACTTATTCATCTGAACATTATTCTTTTATTCATGTGGAGCAGTATCAGGTATAAATGATGCTCCTACAGTATGCACAGACTGTCTGTCATGGATTCTAATGTAATCAACTGATCCAGTTTTGAAATCTCAAGGTCACACACTCCTTATTCGAAGTATTCAGCTTTTGTTGAAATATTTTGACCTAATTTTTCCAGAATTTGAAACCTTAGTATAATGCTGAATGAACAGGCCCATGCTTCTCTTCGTGTTTCAGTTTTGATAAATAATGGACAGCATTTGATTTAAATGCTGTTCATCAGGGCACATTTTCTGGTTATAAAAGCCAAAAAAAATGTGCAGATGCTAGAAATCAGAAACAAGAATGGAAATTCCTGGAAAAGCTCAGCAGGTCTGAAAGCATCTGTGAAGAGAATTCAGAATTAATGTTTCGTGTCCAATGATCCTTCCTGTTCTGCAGAAGGGTCACTTGACCCAAGACGTTAACTCTGATTTCTCTACACAGATGCTGCCAGACCTGCCGAGCTTTTCCAGTTTTTATCTTCTGACTGTACCTTATATTTGGATAATGATATCTAAAGTACATAGGATATTCTTAAGCAATTCATGGGCAATAAATGACTTCTAAAGTGCCCACCCTGTATGGCAGCACAGCGGTTCACGGTTTGGTGACTATCTTGTGGAGTTTACACATTCTGTTATGTCTGTGTGGGTTGCCTTTGAAAGATGTGCAAGTCAGCTGGATTAGCAAAACTAAACAGCCTGTTGTGGATTAGCCATGGGAAATACAGGGATAGGGTGGGGTGGGGCGGGGGGGGACCGGTTTCTGGTGGACTGCTCATCAGAGGGTCAGCGTGGACTCATTGGCCTCTTCCACACCGAGAGGATTCTGTACTTTTGTCGGTCAGTGAAATGTTATTTCTTTTCAAATAGCAAGATCCCACATTCAACAGTGACATTATCTGTCTTTGATCATGTACATAGTATTCATCGAAGCATACAGAATTACAGGGACCAGCAGAGCAGATGCAGGAAAGCTGTTTCACCTGGATAGAGGGTCTAGAACCAGGAAAGATGGTCTCAGAATAAGAGTGAGGGTATTAAGGACCGAAGTAAGGCAATCTCATCACTTGGAGGGTGATGGCTCTTTGCAATTCTCTATCCCAGAGGGTTAGGCTGGCTTAGTCATTGAACATGTTCAAACAGAGATAAACATAATTCTGATATTAAAGAAAATCAAGAGATTTGGTGGAAACTGAGGGAAAATGACACTGAGGTCAAAGATCACCATGATCTAATTGAATATAGGGGAGGCAATGGCCTAGTGGTGTTAATGCTGGACTATTAATCCAGAGACTCAGGTAATATCCTGGGGACCTGGGCTTGAATCCAGATCATGAATCTGTGGAATTCTTTGCAACAGAATGCCATGGCAGATGGTGGAATTTGAATTCAATAAAAATATCTGGAATGAAGAGTCTAATGATGCCCGTGAATTCATTGCTGGTTGTTGGAAAAGCCCATCTGGTTCACTAACATCCTTTGGGGAAGGGAAGCTGCCATCCTTACCTGGTCTGGTCTACATGTGACTCCAGACCCACAGCAATGTGGTTGACTCATAACTGCCCTCTGGGCAATTAGGGATGGGCAATAAATGCTGGGATGGTCAGCGATGCCCTCATCCTGTGAATGAATAAAGGGAATAGTGGTTGTCGGCTCATGGGGGTTAATGGTCTACCCCTGTTCCTATTTCATAGATCCCAACTTGGAGGAGTCAACAATGGTTAGAATCATGGGAAAGCTCCCTTCCCTTTGGGAAAAAAATAGACTACAGAACCTTTCACATCCATAACTAATTGTTGGTACGTGGATTTACCATAAAGGTGCGTGACTTGAACAGTCAATCCAAGTAATAGGAAATTGCTTATATTGACACAGGCAGATAAAATAGGAGGACTTCCATTCCTTGTCCAATATCTCCAATAAAAGCTGTTGTGACCAAGTCAGTTGAAAAGAAAAATCAAAATTAAGGAAATGGATCTTAATTTGACAAGGGCATAACAGGATATTGAATCAGGGTCATAGTTTAAGCGTACGGGATAGGCTATTCAAGATTGAGATAACGAGAAATTGTTGTTATGTCAAGAGATGATGAGCCTGTGGAATTGTTTGCAACAGAAAGCCACAACATTAGTTCTTAGGGCTAAAGAGGTCAAAGATATGAGGACTAAGTGGAAACAAAGTATCAAGTTGGATGATCAGCCAGGATCATATTGTATGGCGGAGCAGGCTCAAAGGGCCGAATGGCCTACTCCTGCTCGTATTTTTTAACCAGAACAGACAGAGAAGGAAACTGACGTCATCAGCTGGATTGGCCTGCAAGTGACTCCAGACCCACAGAAAATGTGGTTGACAATTAAGCACTCACTGGGCATTTAGATCTCGATAATGAATGCTGGCCTGGCCAGTGATACTGACACTAGGTGAATAAATTTTAAAAAACCACAGCTGAGATGCAGGTCAGTCAGAATCTAATGAAATGGCAGAATGGGCTCAGAAGATTTGATCCTTTTACCATTTGTGCCCAATCAACAGGATGGAGCCTCACTTAAAAGTCCAGACCTATAAGAAGCCCAGCTAACCACCCCCCCACCTGCGTCCACCCTACACCTCCACGCCCCTCCCAACACCGTGCTGCACCGAAGGGTCGCTGAGATTCTTCTTCAAGTTCTGGTGTAGGTTCGGAACTCAGAAACCTTGAGCCAGTCACGAACTGTATATGAAATATAAACAGCAAATGATGGAGGGAAACTCAGGAGGTCTGGTAGCATCATAGACAGAGAAACAGAGTTAATGTTTCGAGTTCAGTATGACTCTTCCTCAGAGCTGAAATCCCTTATATATTTCATCCAGAATTGCTACGTTCCCAATTTACTGAAAAGTGATGGACTTTATAGGCAACATTCTATTAACCTTTACACCCAGGTTTCACAACTGGCAAACAGTGCATTTATTTAAGTCCCATGTATAATTAATAACACCAACTTCAGAATACCACATCATTTCTCTGAGAAAGAATCACTTTTCCCAGAAAACTTCTACATTTATTCATTCTCTCCTCGAGATAGTCCATCATGATCTCCCTAATTTTATGTGACACCCCTTACTGCAATAAAGGGGCTAGACTCTCCACCTCACCTATTGTATGAAGATAGGATGTTCTCAATCAATAGGCCAAATTTCTGCTTTTTCACGAAGTAAAAAAGCTTACCCATCTCATTATAAAGTGATGGCAATTTGCCAAGGATTCTGGCCTTACATTCGTTGTTCATACTAGTCTAATTCTATAGATATACCCCTTTGGCTATTCGCAATATTTGGAGTATTGTCTGTGCTCAACCAATCGGTTCTTACAGAACGTAATGTCTAACATTTCATTTGACTCTGTGTTTTGACAACATTTACTGAATAATCCAGAGTATGCTGAGAGTTATGCTAGCAAGCAAATTAAAACGATCAGGTTCAAACTGTAGCTCACCTATACTTCCGGGAACCTACATATTTAGATACTTGGACCTGCAATCTGTAAGCAAAATGTGTTGTCAAGGCATTGCACCTTTTTTGAATTAAACTAAATTAATGAAAGATGATACCACTCTGATATGTTCTTCGTGGTAATGTCTCAATCAGAAGGTTGGTTGGGTTAGCCATGGGAAATGCAGAGTTACAGGGATAGGGTAGGGGTGGGTCTGGGTGGCATGCTCTTTCGAGGGTTGGGGTGGGCTCGATGGACTGAACGGCCTGCTTCCGCACTGTAAGGATTCTATTCTACGAAATAACTTATCACCCTTTCTCAAGCACAAAATGTCTTAGGTCCCTTTGAAGTTTGCATTCTTTCATCTGTCCTGATGAGTGCAAGATGCAAAACAATACCAACTTTTTTTAATAGTATGGTTGTAAATATGTCAACATTAGAAGACAGGGGAGAAATTCTCTAGTTCTTAAGTCTAACTGGAAAACTTTTTCCTGCCACTTTTTACAAGACAAGAGACCGCAGTGGTTAAGAATGCTCTCACCCACTACTGAACAGATAATAAACAGAGAAAATAAAGAAATTGAGGAATAGCAGTGGTTCATTCTACACTACGAGCAATGACGCTTCTACAAATAATTTTACCCATTGAGTCATTCCAGAGAACTTCACTAAAATCGCAAAATGAAATATCTGTGGAAGAACAACAACTATAACAAATTCGGGGAGGCAGTGGCTCTATGGTATTGTCGTTGGGCCGTTAATCCAGAGACCCATGTAATGTTTGAAGAACCTGGTCTAATTCCTGTCATGGTAGATGGTGGAATTTGCATTCAATAAAAATCTGGAATTAAGAGTCTAATGATGACCATGGAACCCTTGTCAATTATCTGGAAAAACCTATCTGACTCACTAATGTCCTTTAGGGAAGGAATTCTACCATCCTCAACTGGGCTGGTTTACCTGCTCCAGACCCACAGCAATATGGTTGGCTCTTAATTGCCCAACAGGCACTGATATGGGCAGTAAATGCTGACCTGGCCTGTGATGCCCTCATCCTATGAATGAATATTTTAAAAAAGTATTAATAAGACAGAGCTTTTTCAAATTTCTAAGTAATGACGATGGAAAGCAACACACAGCTAAAAATGAAAGCAATTATAATTCCAAAAATGCTCTATGTTATTGGGTTTAATGGGCATGGGAGAATTCCCATTCAATGCATCACTTGATTTCCTGAGAACAGGCAATCATTAGATGTGTTAAATATTTTTCGAATGATGGTACTTTCTGTTAATTTGTCTGTGCTTCTAAAAATGTATCAACGAAAGGTTTGCACTTGCTTTCAAATATAAATGCTCGACTTACAACAGTCTTTTTGTTTCTGATACCTACGGTGTAAATTAATTGACATTGAACAACAAAACAAGGTAACAATACAATTTGGAAGA
Organism: Ginglymostoma cirratum; assembly: GCA_024137785.1. NCBI lineage: Eukaryota > Metazoa > Chordata > Chondrichthyes > Orectolobiformes > Ginglymostomatidae > Ginglymostoma > Ginglymostoma cirratum. Next base: position 6,395,626 of record JAHRHZ010000020.1, read on the forward strand.
GGAAAAATAATGATTTGTCTTTCCTCTTTATATTTTTTTCACCACCTAAATTATTTGAATCAGTTGCTGTGAAAAGACTTCAGGTAGAAATTTCTGCAACTAACCCGTGTTGAAAACCTGATACCACTTACAGGTTGGAATACTGATTGGCAAATCGATGAGCTTAAGATGAAGTCTTGTTCCAGGAAGCTGAAGATGTGAGCAGTGACCAGCCCTGAAAGCATGAATGTCCTGAAGCACTGATGCTCAAACACTCCAGGAGGTCAGATCCACTGCCTATAGCTTCTGGGGTGTGGGCACCTGCTTCTCCCAACTGGAACACAGTGTCCATCCACTCCACCCACTGGCAAAACAATGACTGGGAAGAATGGGGGTGGTGCTGCTCAGATTGGTTTGTCTTCTGCTCTAGCCCCTCATCAGGAAAGAAAGGGTTTCTTTTTATTCATTCATGGGAAGAGGGTGTCACTGGCCAGGTCAGCATTTATTGCCTGTCCTGAATTGCCCAGGGGGCAGTTAAGAGTCAACCACATTGCTGTAGGGTTTGGAGTTACATGTAGACCAGACCAGGTAAAGGTGACAGTTTCCTTTCCTAAAGGACATTTGTGAACTAGATGGGGTTTTGCAAAAATCAACAATTTATGGTCATCATTAGACTCTTCATTCCAGATTTGATTTTATTAGATTCAAATCCAACAAATATCCAAGTGGATAATCCATCTTGGCCTCTCCTAGTGGTCCTCAGCACTACAGATACCAGATTCAAAATCTTGGTGGGATGCGAACATAGGTCCCCAGAACATTACCTGGGCTCTGGATTAACAATCACAGCAATAAGACCACATGACTGTTGTTTTCCCCAGTCATCATCAATCAAAGGCTGCCCATGATTTCCATGAAGGAGCTGTATGTGTGTCTCAGTGAGAGATCTGACAGGTCAGAAAACTGGGATCCTGGCTGGGAAAGTGAGAATCCAGCAGCTCTTCATTGAATTATAGAATCCCAACACTGTGGAAAGAGGCCATTTGGCCCATACCACCCTTCCGAAGAGCAGCCTACCCATTCCCCCTCTCCAACCCCATAATCCCACATTTCCCATGGCTAATCCACCTAATCTGCATGTTTTTGGACTGTGGGAGGGAACTGAAGCACCTGGACAAAACTCACACAGACATGGAGAGAACATGCAAACTCCACACAGACAGTTGCCCAAGGTGGTATTGAACCCAGGTCCCTGGTTCTATGAGGCATCAGTGCTAACCACTGAGCCACCATGTGATGCCATCACATTGTTTGTCTTCCTAGCAGACCCAAGGAAGTTCTGAGCCGACTTCAGGACACATTTCAGAGAAACCTGGAAGAGAGTTCGGGGACATCGTCAATTTCAAGGGGCTGTAACTCCCTGCTCTCAGGCATAGCCATCTCTTCTTGGCTGGGAAACAAAACCCACCCTCGTCACCACCCACACCAGCAAACCTCTTTACGTCCATTTCTATTAACTATTCCCATATCCTTTTGTATTCGCATGTGCTGCTCTAACACTGAGTTCTACTTTCTAAACTAAGTACATGTACAGAGGGCTGCTGTGAAGGCTGAGTGGTTAACTGGGGTCTCCTTTCCTTAATGAAAAGTGATAAATAGACATTCGTAGTCACACTTGCACCCTTAATGCTTTTGTGCAAATGATCTGATAAATCTTTCCCTTGTACACATGACGGATTAATCAGCACACAGTTTTTTTTTTAGGAAATTGAGAGCTGTGCTCTTGGTAAAGGGAAAGTACTTCAGCTATAGTAACAAAAATAAGTCTTCCCCTACCCAGTTTTCCGTTCAAGAAATAAGATTGCCTGTTAAAATGGATTACCTAAGTGACCTTTAATGAACATAATGGATCACTGCTGTCAACTTGCTCACATTCTGACTTGAAATACATTAATTGATATGTGTTACTATAAATAAGCCAGTTAATCTTCTGATTGATGGCAGGTCTACTATTTCTCATCTTCTGCTTGTGGTGTTTTTTGAAAATGAGTATAGAATTGAAAATGATCTACAACAAACTTCTGGACTGCCAGAAATAAATTTATACTCTGCATGCAAATGAGGTTTTAGATTTTCAGTAGACCAGCTCCTACTCAGTTATTGTTGAAATATGATAACTCTGGCACTTGCTAACAGCTGGTACACTTGCGTTTTTGCATCACTCAACTCCACCTGGGGAGCAAAGAGTGTATCATGTAATCCACAAGAGAACCTCATCCGATACAAAACCAAAGCTGAACTTGCTGCCTTTTCAAATCAGCAAAACTTACACATATTCTCAAAAATTTTAAACACTTATGGGCACAACACCCTCAAACAGGCCTGCAGATGGGAAACAAAGGCTATCTGTCTGAGCGCAACTGGCAGACAACTATTCTTCCTGCACAAATGCCTCAGAAAGCAGATACTACCACAAAGCTTAAGGTATAAACCACCTGTCAACGATCCACAGGCATGGAGGACAGCTGAACAGAATGGTCGCAGAATAATAAGGGCTATGATCAATGATGCCCACAACTGTCTCCACAAATACAAATGGGAAATTGCGCACCAAAAAACTCTGTACTCCAATGCAACTGAGCAGGAATGAACATCCAGACTGGAATGAGCCATCAGCATACAACAACAAAAGACCACAACAAAGAAAAGAATAGCCCTTCAAGAAAAACTGTCCAACATCACCCACATCAACGTCACGAGCAGCACAAACTCATAAATTAAAAACATCTCCGTCCGACTACTTACAGACACTGAGAAGACCGTCCTTGTGCATGGACTGAATTACAACTACAGAGACACCAAAAAGATTGACTTCCCGGCTGCACTGGAATTAAGATTAAAGAGCATTGGACTCACGGAAGAAGTACAACAGACCATCAGACAGACGATAGTCCCAACACTGAGCAAAAAAGGAAAGTGGAACACATTCAACACAGAAGAAAGGAAACCCCTGGAAAATCTTAAGAAAGATAGAAACATTGTAATCTTACCAGCGGACAAAGGACGCATGACAGTGATCCTCAATAGAACCTAATAAATCGAGAAAACTAACACACTATTAGCAGATACCAACACTGACAAACCGATGGAGGTAGACCCAACACCACAGCTAGGGAACCGGATTACAATGACCCTGAAGAAATTAAACGACTCAGGAGATATGAGCAAGACAGACTACCAAAAAATGAAGTCAGATGGATACAACACACCCCGATTCTATGGCCTCCCAAGGTACACAAACCGAGGTCCCCTTCAAACCCATTGTCTGACTGACAGGTACACCAACATATAGCATGGGGCTGGATGAACACAGCAGGTCAAGCAGCATCATAGGAGCAGGAAAACTTGACGTTTCGGGCCTAAACCCTTCATCAGAAAATGAAG
>JAHRHZ010000020.1:6399448-6432827 GCA_024137785.1 Ginglymostoma cirratum
TTGACGTTTCGGGCCTAAACCCTTCATCAGAAAATGAAGGGTTTAGGATGAAGGGTTTTCTTTTCTGATGAAGGGTTTAGGCCCGAAACGTCAAGTTTTCCTGTTCCTATGATGCTGCTTGACCTGCTGTGTTCATCCAGCCCCACGCTTGTTATCTCGGATTCTCCAGCATCTGCAGTACCTTTTATCTCTGACACCAACATATAGATTGGCCAAAGAACTACAACAGAAATTGAAATACTTAGTGGACAACACTACCCATTCCATCCACTCATCCCACGAATTCCTCAATATCATCAAGGACACCAGGATAGAAGAGGATGAGATGACGATATCCTTCAATGTATTAGCACAATTACATGTATAAACATTGGCCTAAGCAAAGAAATAATTGCCACGCTGCTGGACAAATCAGATAAGCAGGCAACCCATGACACCAACAACATCAATAAGGACACCACCATGAATCTACTAGATCTGTGCCTCACACCCAATGACAGCATATACAAACAAATGAACGGAACACCAATGGGAGCCTCAATATCAGGACTGATTGCAGAAGCAGTAATGCACAGGTTAGAACGGACAGCGCTCCCTACTATACAACCCAAATTTTGGGTCCGATATGTAGTTGACACCTTCATGATTATTAAATGCACTAAACTAGAAGAAACTCACCAACAAATAAACAACATCCTTGCCAGGATAAAATTCATGAAAGAGGAAGGAAACAATAACTGACTACCCTTCCTAGATATAATGGTAGAACGCAAAAACCACGGGGAACTCCAGACTAGTGTATATTGAAAAACCACACATACGGACCAGATACTCAATTACACTAGCAACCACCCTAAAGCCCACAAATGGAGCTGCATCAGGACACTATTTAAACAAGCCACAACGCACTGCAGCAACCCGGAACTACACAAAGCAGAATAGGAGCACGGATACGGAGTCTTCAAAAGGAATGGATACCCAAAAAGCACAATCCGTCATTACCTCCGAGAAAGACCACAACAGGAAGACATAACAGGACCAGACTCACTAGTCAGCCTACTGTACATCAGGGACATTTCAGAGATGACCACATGACTTCCCAGACCCCTCAGTATCAGAGTAACTCACAAAACAAACAACCACCCTATGAGAGCTACTGACGAATGTAAAGGATCCTCGATCTAAAACCAGCAAAACTGGGTTAATATACAAAATACCATGCAAGGACTGTGAGGAACACTACATCGGCCAAACCGGGAAGAAGTTGACTATACAGATATACGAACACCGACTAGCCACCAAGAGACACAACCAATTCTCATTTGTCTCACGACGGACAGACAAAGAGGGACACAAATTCGACTGGGACAACACATCGATAATCGCACAATCCAAACAGAGACACGTCAGGGAATTCCTGGAGGCCTGGCATTCCAATCGGAACTCCAACACATTGAATTAGACCCTGTGTACAAACCACTGAAAAACAGAACTGGAAGTAATACCAAGCACCCCCGCAAACCGAGGCATATAAATAACAAGCAGGACAGAACACCCACTATCTCCCACTATCTCTGGGACACAAGACTGATGCTTCACCAGAGGCGCACTGATGGTGTTACCTAGCAGGGTGATAAAACGTAACCAAACCCACCGGCTCAGCGAGCAAATCTGTGACCTGATCCACAACTCGAGCTACAAATCCTTTCTCAAAAACTTTACTCACACATATTATTGTTGTGGGTTTTTTGTTTATTTTGCATTACTTTGCCACTCGGTTCTATTTATAATCTTACCATTCAACATATTTTCTTGGTTCTTGCTTTAAAAACATTTTGATTTTAAACTGTATCGGCCACCTCTCTGCTCCTTCCCCAACCGCATCCCAAAACCAGCCCAGCTCATCTCCACATCCCTAACCTGTTTTTCCTCTCACCCCAAGCCACACCCCCATCTCCTATCTACTAACATCATCCCGCCCCCTTGACCTGTCCGTCCTCCCTGGACTGACCTATCTCCTCCCTACCCCCCTACCTACACTCACCTTTACTGGCTCCATCCCCGCCTCTTCGACTTGTCTGCCTCCTCTCCACCTATCCTCTCCTCTATCCATCCTCTATCCACCTCCCCCTCCCTCCCTATTTATTTCAGAGCCCTCTTCCCCTCCCCCATTTCTGATGAAGGGTTTAGGCCCGAAACATCAAGTTTTCCTGGTCCTATGATGCTGCTTGACCTGCTGTGTTCATCCAGCCCCACACCTTGTTATCTCAGATTCTCCAGCATCTGCAGTACCTTTTATCTCTGCTCATCCAGTTTGGTCTAGGATGTTTTTGGGAGTGAAATATCCAACCGTTCCTCATGTGATACACCCTTCTTCCCCGGGATCATTCTAGTGAACCTTCACCGCACACCTTCCAAAGCCAGTGCATCCTTCCTTAGATACAGGACCTAAAACTGCTCACAATATTCCGAATGCGGTCTGACCAGAGCGTTATACAACCTCAGCAGGACATTTCTGGTCACCTATTCTATGTATCAAGATTGACACTGATGCAAACGTAAATATCATTTTTTTACATATCTTACATGAGATATGCTCAGAAAACTGGCACAGTGCACACATGATAAGCTATCCACTTGCAATGGCTCTGACATCCCAAGGACTGCCATAATCCGTGTTAAATGTTAAAGACGGTTCCTTGAGGTAGAGTCTTGGAACCATCTGGTCATTTAAACAGATGAACGACGTATAATTGGTCTGTTAGTATGTACAGATTTACACATTAACGTGATGCTTGAGGTGACAAATCTATCCATTTTAATATTAAATATTCCAGACCTCAAAATCCAGCCTATTAATCGCCCGACTGACGTTAACCCAGTTTGGTGTTATCAGAGATAGTAGGAACTGCCGATGCTGGAGAATCTGTGATAACAAGATGTAGAGCTGTAGAAATTTCTGAAGAAGGGTCTAGACTCGAAATGTCAGCTTTCCTGCTCCTCTGATGCTGCTTGGCCTGCTGTGTTCATCCAGCTCCACACCCTATTATAATACTTTTCACTGTGTCTTGTTACGCGTGGCAATAACAAATCAGATCAAATATCACAGAAACTGATAACTTTTGGAACACCTTTTGGTAGATATTGTTTCTTCTGATCATCCTAGTCAACTTCCAAACTGCATCAAAATCAAAGATATTCCTTAATTTCGACAAGCGGATTCTATTGAATCTGAACAAAAACAGAAATTGCTTTCAAAGCTCAGCAGGTCCAGCAGCATCAGTGGAGAGCAATCAGAGTTAGTGTTTGGGGTCGAGTGACCCTTCCTCAGAACTAAGGTTCCTCACTCGACCCAATTTATCTTCACAGATGCTGCCTGATCTGCTGAGCTTTTCCAGCAACTTCTGTTTTTGTTCATGATTCCCAGCATCCGCAGTTCTTTGGGTTTTTATTATTCAATCTGGGTTGGAAGTTAGTCCTAACATTGATCTCACGTTTTTGCGGTCACCATCTAGCAGAACAGATTCAGCGAGCTACGTCAGGATGATAACCAGCTGCAAAATGGTCTCCCACAGATTGTCTGACTGCTTACACATTTCTCCAAGTAACCATGTGAAGAAAAAATCAGAGTTAATGTTTTGGGCCTGGTGACCGTTCTGAGGAAGAGTCACCGGATGTGAAACATTAACTCTGATTTTTTTCTTCACAGATGCTGCCAGACCTGTTGAGCTTTTCCAGCAAATTATGTTTTGGTTCCTGATTTACAGCATCCACAGTTCTTTCAGTTTTCCAAGTAATTATGTTCATTGTAGTCATTTAGGGATGAAATAGGACTCTCCAACAATGTAATATGCAAAAAAAGTCAGAATTTGTCAAGCCCTGTATTAGGACATGCTCGACTATATGCATACAGGGCACATGGGCACAGAAAGAAACCAAAAGTCTGGCGTTAACAAGGACTTTGGTCAACTGACCAACTCACATGAAACGTGATAAGTTTACTTTTACTTCAGTAAGGCATTTGATAAGGTTCCCCATGGCAGGTTGATGGAGAAAATGAAATCGCGTGGGGTCCAGGGTGTGCTAGCTAGATGGATAAAAAACTGGCTAGGCAACAGGAGACAGAGAGTAGTAGTGGAAGGGGGTTTCTCAAATTGGAGACCTGTGACCAGTGGTGTTCCACAGGGATCTGTGCTGGGATCACTGTTGTTTGTGATATAAGTAAATGATTTGGAGGAAGGTATAGGTGGTCTGATTAGCAAGTTTGCAGATGACACGAAGATTGGTGAAGTAGCAGATAGTGAAGGGGACTGTCAGAGAATGCAGCAGAATATGGATAAATTGGAGAGTTGGGCAGATAAATGGCAGATGGAGTTCAATCCGGGCAAGTGCGAGGTGATGTATTTTGGAAGATCTAATTCAAGAGCAAACTATACAGTAAATGGAAAAGTCCTGGGGAAAATTGATGTACAGAGAGATCTGGGTGTTCAGGTCCATTGTTCCCTGAACGTGGCAACGCAGGTCAATAGAGTGGTCAAAAAGGCATACGGCATGCTTTCCTTCATCGGATGGGGTATTGAGTACAAGAGTTGGCAGGTCATGTTACAGTTGTATAGGACTTTGGTTCGACCACATTTGGAATACTGCGTACAGTTCTGGTCGCCACACTACCAAAAGGATGTGGATGCTTTGGAGATGGTGCAGAGGAGGTTCACCAGGATGTTGCCTGGTATGGAGGGCGCTAGCTATGACGAAAGGTTGAGTAGACTAGGATTATTTTCATTAGAAAGACGGAGATTGAGGGGGGACCTGATTGAGGTCTACAAAATCATGAGGGGTATAGACAAGGTGGATGGCAAGAAGCTTTTTTCCAGGTGGGGGACTCAATTACTAGGGGTCATGAGTTCAAAGTGAGAGGAAGAAAGTTTACGGGAGATACGCGTGGAAAGTTCTTTACGCAGAGGGTGGTGGGTGCCTGGAATACGTTGCCAGTGGAGGTGGTAGACGCAGACACGTTAGTGTCTTTTAAGATGTATCTGGACAGGTACATGGATGGGCAGGGAGCAAAGGGATACAGACCCTTAGAAAATAGATAACACGTTTAGACAGAGGATCTCGATCGGTGCAGGCTTGGAGGGCCGAAAGGCCTGTTCTTGTGCTGTAATTTTGTTTGTTCTTGTTCTTGTTCTTTGTGACGATTTCAACAACTTCAACAATTAATCAAACCTTTTATTCCACACCTGATTCCTTCTAAGCTTTACTTCAAGTTTAAAGCTAATGTTCTCCATGTTCAAGGACGCAATTACATTCTGGTGACTGACTATTCCACCAAATTCCCTTTTGTACACTAAATTGCATATATAACTAATGCAACAGCTGTTGATACACTGAGCACAAAATTCAGTAAGCTCAGTGTAACTCAGCAAATTGTACCTAACAACGGGACGCAGTTCAAAACATAGTCGGGAAATGGGCTGTTTAACAAGTTACCTCTTCTCCTCCTCATTACCCTGAGTTGAACATGCTTGCAGATACCCAGTTGATATGTAAAATTCATCATCCTTAAACCTAAAGCAGCTGGACAAGATTTTCACAAAGCTACATTAAATCTATGCACTTCTCCTCCAGGCAGTGGTTTACTTTCACGGGCTGTTGTCATACCTGGGAGACAGATCCACATAATTCTTCACTCTCACATTCTCATCACCCAGCCACATATACACAGCACAGTTTGGAATGAAGGGAGTTAAGGTACAAGAGCATGATCAATAGCTCACAAGCAGTTAACCCAACTTGATTCAGGAAGTAAGCCTATTGGAGATTTTCATATGACCACATGGTTTGGGGATAGATATTATATTAAGTGACTAGCCTAAATTATGTGACATTGTAATGACCAAGACTCAATTCCTGTGAAGAATCATAGAGATGTACAACACAGAAACAAACCTTTCATTCCAACTCATCCATGCCAACCAGATATACTAAACTAATCTAGTCTCATTTGCCAACATTTGGCCCATATCCCTCTAAACCATTCATATTCACGTACCCATCCAGATGGAGAGCATCTTCAAACGGCACACAATCAATACTTGTCACACAGGATGTCAACTTGGATACTCAAGATATTATGTCACACAATCACTTATCTAGGACAAACATTATGCATCTACCTGCAACAGCAGAACTTCAACAAAAGTGAAGCTACTCCATCAGGGTATGATGCCCAGATCTGGTCAAGTTGTATGCTCACCAAGAAGTTATCTCGTATGTATTGAGATAATGGGTTCGATTTTCTGAGGAGTGGCAGTCACACAAAGACTGCCACTCTGCTCCAATGTTTTTTCATTAAGGAAGTGTTCTCGATTACCTGGTTATTATTTCAGTGACGTCTGTGGGTCCTTGTGAGCAAATTGACTATCTTTTTTTCTACGATAGTTTTTCTATGACACTTTGCTGGCAGCAAAGCATTGTGCCATGACCTGAAACCTGAAAAGGGGCCTTATAAATGCAAGTGCTCACTTAATTACTTTGTCCATTGTAAACTATGCATCTCAAAGTAGATTCTTAAAGCTGGAATTCAATAGGTATCCAGTGTCAATTTCTAGAAGTGCCAAATTTTGGGTCTTGCCCATCAGTTTCTGTTAATGCAGTATGTTGCAGTTTGCATTAGAAGAGATTTTGGCCACACTACATCATCTGCAATATTGTTGTTTATTGAAGCTATGTAATTAGATGAATCTGCTTCTGGCAGCCTGGATAGACCTACCTGTTTTAGTTTAGGCATGATGACTCTGGCAATATAGTGTGTACATAATCATTAATGCTTCATATCTGCATCATGAGACTTAAATTCTGCACCTCTATATCCTGAAGTGAGCTTGCATATATTTGGGTGCTGTGTTGGTCAATTATTCACTTGTTCTGTGTTGGATTTGTGATTCTTGCAACTGATCTATGTTCACTGTGCTTGATTGGATAAGCCTGGTTGATGACTCAGAGACAAGTAAACAAAATTGCAGGAAAAATGAAGGGATAGACATTTGAAAGCCTTGCATAAGATTTTGCAAATACTTTTCCTGCACATTTAACGATTGCTATCATCTCTGCATTGCTCTGAAGAAAACCAAATCTCTAAAATATATCACTAGTGTGATTTCTTGACAGCTGACCTGCAGATAACTTGAACCAAAGGGACAAATTGTCACATGAGTTTGCAATCACTCTTACAGTATGCTGCCAATTAAGCTAAATGAGTTATCTGGAAGATCACTCATACATCCAATGATTGACAGGCATTGTTTGCAAGAAGTACTGATTCAGCAGCATTGCTTAAGGAAATGAGGCATCAGCTTGACAGGGCATATAACTTCACCAAGTTGGCACTGTACCAAGGAGTTGTGGTCACTCAGTCTGGCTGCTAGCTCTCTACAAGCAAAGTGTCATGTTGTTGACTAAGCAGAGTGTTCTGAGACCACGCACCCACCTCAGACAGACTAGCTTGTTGTCCGTAAGTGGGGCATGGTGTGACAATATCTGCATTCGTACAAACCTCAGAGTCAGAGTCCTACATGGGACATGGAGACAGGCTCTTCGGCCCCTACTAACCCATATTCCTCTAAACCCTTCCTATCCATGTATTCGTCCAAATGCCGTTTAAATGTTGGTTAATGTAACCGTCTCACCACTTCTGCTGGCAGCTCATTCCATATGCAAGCCACTGTCTGCATAAAAAAGTTGCCCCTCAGGTTCCCATGTATTCTTTCCCCTCTTACCTTAAACTGACGCCCTCTAGTCCTCGATTCCCCAGCCCTGGAAAAAGATTAAGTGCATTCACCCCATCGATGCCTCTCATGATCTTATCCCCTCCAAAAGATCCCCCTTCAGTCTCCTATGCTCTGAAGAAAAAAGTCCTAGCTTGTCCAACCTCTCCCTATAACTCAGTCCCTTGTGTCCTGGCAACATCCTTGTAAATTTCTTCTGCACTCTTTCCAGTTTAATAAGATCCTTCCTATAGCAAGGTGACCAAAACTGAACACAATACACCAAGTGCAGCCTCAGCAACATGCTGTACAACTACAACATAACTTCCCAACTCTGTACTCACCACCCTGACTGATGAAGGCCAGTGTGCCAAATGCCTTCTTCACTGCCCTTACTACGTGTGACTCCACTTCCAAAGAACTATGTACCTGATCTCCAAGGTCCCTCCATTCCACTACACACCTTAAGGTTCTATCATTCACCATGAAACTCCTACCTGGATTTGACTTTCCAAAATGCCACATCCCACTCTTAACTATATTAAACTCAATTTGCCATTTCTCAGCCCACTTCCCCAGCTGATCAAGATCCTGCTGCAATTTCTGAATACCTTCTTCACTGTCCACAATACCACCTATTTTAGTGTCATCCACGGGCTTACTAATCATGGCGTGTACATTCTCATCCAAATCATTGATGTAGATAACAGACAGCAACGGACCCAGCACCAACCCTTGAGGCATACCACTACTCACAGGCCTCCAGTCTGAGGAGCATCCTTCCACAATTTCACTCTGCAAACCTACTGGGTTTGCTTTCACATCTTTCCCCGCCTTTAAATCACAGTTTTGGTAAAGGTTGACAATCATTAAAACCAACCTTGAACCTTAAACAAGTATGACACAACCATTCAGCCACTTTAAATTTAAGCTGCTGGCCAGATGGCCTCTTTACATGTGGAAAGATTTAATTACATTGGAGACAGTTTACTCAATTAATTCCAGAGATGAAAGGATTGTCACGTGAGGAGGGAATGAGCAGTATAAGCCTGAACTGATAGAGTTTAAAGGATGAGAGGAGATCCAATTGAGGTATATAAGATACTAAAGGTGATTGACAAAGTGGACACAGAGCAGACGTTTCCCCTTTTGGGCCAAGCTAGAATGGCAGATCATAGTTTTATGCTAAGGGGTGGCAGATTTAAAGCCAAGATGAGGAAGAATAATTGCAGAAGGGAATCTCAGCCATTCCTGGAACATATCAGAACATTATGGCAGAATTGGAAGGAACTGTTGGTGTTAACTCAATTTCAAAAGTGAAAAAATCTCTTTAAGCTTAAATGAAAATTTGGAAATAAATTACCTAGTAGAAAGAATGTTAAAAAAAAATGCTCAGAACATCGTCCACTTAATTTAACAAAAACAAGACATAGTTATCGATGATTAGGTTAGACATGGACTTTTCAGGAAGAGACATAATTAAGCAAATTCTGCCCTCCTAGAAAGAATGATGATTCAATTAAAAAATTGATTGACTGATTGATTGCTGTCGCATACTGAAATACAGTGAAAAGTGTTGTTTTGCGTGTTAACTAATCTATTCTCAAAACTTAATTCTACTATGCTACTTAGCCCTTTATTAGTTTGAAAACATAAGTTTTGGCTACTTGAGTTGATGACTGAGGAGGTAAATGATTAACTCATTCATTTAATCAATATTTCTTCTACCTATCCGCTAACCTTACAGGGGTGCCACAGAAGAAACAATTTCAAGGAAACTTACGACCCTGAGCTTTTCAGTCTAGAGACCTCTGTGAGCTGATCTCAGAGATGCATGATTACAGAACAGGTTGATTCAGAATATGACCCGACAATGAACTGTGGGAGTAGGACAGGTTCAAACTCATAAAAGGTAGCATTGGAATTGTATCAGATAGCACTTCAGGTAGAAATGATCCATAAGTGGTTTGAAGATTGTATGGGTCTTTGGTGAGACCATATCTGGATTAATGTGTGCAGTTTTCCTTATCTGATGAAGGCTGTTCTGACTATAGAAGAAATACAATAAAGTTTTATGAAACTTATTCTTGAGATGGCAGAATTGAGATATGATGAGAAATTGGATTGGTTAGGACTGTATTCACTGGAGGGGCTGGGCATCTCACAGAAGCCTATAAAATTCTAACAGAGCTAGGCAGGGTAAGCACAAGAAGGATGCTCCCAATGACTGGGGAGTCCAGAAACAGGACTCACAGTCTAAGAATATGGGGTAGACCATTTAAGACTGAGATGGGGAGAAATTTTCTCACGAAGTGTGGTGAGTCTTTGGAATTCTCTGCCACAGAAAGCCGTTGAGGCCAAAACATCGAATGTTTTCAAGAAGGAGTTAGATATAGTTATTAGGGCTTGAGGGGTTAAAGGGTTTGGGGAGAAAACAGGAGCAGGGGGCTGAGTTGGATGATCAGCCATGATTATATTGAATGGTGGAGCTGGCTCAAAGGGCTGAATGGCCTACTCCTGCTCCTATTCTCTAGGTTTCTATGAATTCTGGGCAGACTATTAGAAATGTAAACCTCAGAAACTTTCCATAAAAAAGAAAATTGGATTCAGCAATAGAGGGAACTTAAATGAAATAATAACTTCCATCATCCGCCAGATCAACTGACTGCATACATGCAAACAGGAGAGTAAGTTATCTTACAGAAGAAATTGTGGAATGGATGTGCCTAATTTTCAATTAACTCATTCAGGGTTTTTTTGTCCCTTTCATTTGAAAAGCAGGAAAAAAATTCATCTAGATGTGGTTTTAGTTTTGCAATGTTTATTAAAGGCTGCGTATTTTCTGACCTGCTTCACTTTCATTCCGTGCACTCAACAAGTTTTCATGTCTTTTTGTTCTCATAGATTTGAGCCGGTATCCTGCTGAATTTCTCTGAAGTTTTACTCATCAATAATTCTGGCCATGCATTTGGGGAGTTTCTGATCAGTTGCCAACTACCTCGTAGCAAGGGATGTCTGACATAGCAAAGACTGCATCAATAGGGTGATTGCATTCATAAGACCATTGGTAAGAAAAAGGTAACTATCATTCTGTCAGGAATGTAGAGTTATTGCACTGAAGTTAGAATCTAAGATTGTTGAGGCCATCATTATTTTTCACATTTTTGGTTTGGAACTGTGAGTTGCAGTTGGGGATTGAACAGTAGACTGTGTGTTTTTTTAGAAAGAGGAGAACAAAAGACCAGTGTTTGCTGTTGGGAACTAGCGTGGAAAGTTACTCCTCTAAGACTGCTACAGATGAATAGTCATCACATTGTTGTTATGCTCAGGGACTAGAAGTAGGCTGAAAATTGAATTGATCAATTAAAGAAGGACCAGTGCTGCCTGTCAACCAGAAAGAATGTTGAAAAAGAAAGAGAAACTGAAGAGTGAACTGGCTTTGCCTGGGTTTTTGGGCGGAAGGCTGTGTTGGTTTAGAAGCAGCAGGATTTTTTTGTTTTGGTTTTTGCTCTCTCTAGTTATATTCAGGTTATCAACTTGTTGAAAGTCCTGAGAAAAGAATTCCAGCCTTAGAGGAATAAGAAAAGGTCTCTGGAGGTCTGTGAAAGCTGTTTGCATTGATGGGCAACTTCAGAATTTGAGCATGATATAATCCCACATGTCTGTAGTGCAACCCATTAGATTTCATGAAGGCCTGATATTCATCATTCAAATGGTTAGGAAACTGGCAATTTATTATTCTCTTTTTACTTTACTTTACATCTGGAAGGGTGGTACAATGGCGGAGTGGTCAGCACTGCTGCTTCACAGCGCCAGGGACTCAAGTTTGATTCCATCCTCGGGTGACTGTCTGTGTGGAGTTTGCACATTCTTCCCATGTCTGCAAGGGTTTTCTCTGGGTTGTAGGGAGTGGTGAGAGATCTAGTAACAGGGATTATTCCTTACAATTATTCTCATTAACATCAAATCTCACTTGCTTAATGCCTGAAAAAGTGATGGAGGTAGGTTCAACTAAGACATTCAAAAGAATGTTAGATGATTATTTGGATAGAAAAAGTATGCAGGGATATGGGGAAGAAACAGGAGATTGATAATAGATGATAGAACCAGTAATAGAAACAGCATGAGGGGCCAAATAGCCTCATTCTGCACATAACCATTCTGTAATTCTGTGAATATGCAGCTTCCTATTGCGCCACAGAATGGATAGAAACTAGACACCGAGAATGCAAATGTACAATGTGAAAATCTGAGTGGCAATTCCAGCTCTCCACATGTGCCTTCAAGTCACCATCTTGAATACCTGGAACCAATGGGTCAGTATATGGGCTGCATGCATTCCACATCCATCTCGCACAATCCTGCCACTTTGTGCCATCATGACACACCACCCCCGCACCCCTCCCCCTCCACCACGCTGATCCACTTACAGAGTTTTGGTCAGGTAGCACTTGGAGTGGACAGGGCTCAGGACACTTTCTTTGTTGGTTACAAGGAACCAAATGTTGGGCACCACACCACCATCTTGGTTCTTTCTGCTCTGTTTATTTGAATTAATTCATTCATGGGACATCAATATCATTGGACAGGCCTGTATTTATTGCCCATTTCCAATTTGCCCAGAGGACAGTTAAGAGTCATACCATAAGAACATAAGAACTAGGAGCAGGAGTAGGCCATCTGGCCCCTCGAGCCAGCCCCGCCATTTAATAAGATCATGGCTGATCTTTGAGACTCAGCTCCACTTACCTGCCCACTCACCATAACCCTTAATTCCTTTACTGTTTAAAAATTTATGTAGCCTTGCCTTAAAAACATTCAGTGAGGTAGCTTCAACCACTTCAGTGGGCAGGGAATTCCACAGATTCACAACCCTTTGGGTGAAGAAGTTCCTCCTGAACTCAGTCCTACATCTGCTTCCTTTTATTTTGAGACGATGCCCTCTAGTCCTAGTTTCACCTGCTAGCGGAAACAACCTCTCTGCCTCCACTTTATCAATTCCCTTCATAATCTTACATGTTTCTATAAGATCTCCCCTCATTCTTCTGAATTCCAATGAGTATAATCCCAGTCTACTCAGTCTCTCCTCATAATCCAACCCTCTCAATTCTGGAGTCAACCAGAGTCAACCACATCGTTGTGGGTCTGGACTCACACATAGACCAGGCCAGGTAAGAATGATAGATTTCCTTCCCTAATGGGCATTAGTGAACTATATGGGTTTTTCCAACAATCAATTCATGTCATCATTAGACACTTAATTCCAACAATCTATTGAATTAAAATTCCACCATCTACTGTGGTGGGATTCACACCCAGGTCCCCAGAGCTTTAGCTGTGTCTCTGGATTAACAGTTCAGCGATAATACCACGAGGCCTTCACCACCAACTAGGCCCATGAGCCTTGAATGTTGTGACACTCCAAGTGCCCATCCAAGTGTTTTTTAAAGGTTGTGAGATTTGCTGCTTCAACAAGCCTCTTAGGAGGTGCATTCCAGATCCCTACCAGTCTCTGGATGAAAACATTTTTCCTCAAATGCCCGCTAAACCTCCTGCCTTTCATTTTAAAGAGGACAACAGCTTTCCATGAAGCTTGTTGGAAATGAGACAGCTAAAATGATGAAGAGTCATCTCGACTTGAAACGTTAGCTTGCTTTCTCCCTATGGATGCTGCCTGACCAGCTGTTGCCTCCAGAATTTTTTGTTTTCAGTGTAGATTCCAACATCTGCAGTAATTTGCTCCTACAGTCAAAATATAGTCAGATTCAGCCCATGGTCACCATGTCTGATTTTAGCTTTTATGCCAAATTTTCATGACATTAGCTGAATTTGAATTCCCCAGCTGTTGTGAAGGGATATAAACTCCTATCTGTGCATTAGGGAGTGCAGGCATCCAGACGACTAATCCAGGAACATAGCCATCATGCTTCTGTACCTGCTTTGATGGTGCTGTAAAATATTGTGACATGACTAATTGAACAGGATAATCAGTTCCTGCAGTGAGTTACTGAGGAGCTTAGTATTCAGAACGTAATACAAACAAGCTCACATCACAGCTTCATTGAGAATTTGGCAAGCTGTTAGAGAAAAAAAATTACTTTAATGTCATAAAGCTTTCTTTCTAACACATTCCATGTTTTCCTTCCAGGCAGGGTGCAGCTGAATGGCATGAATGGAATCAATGTTACAATTTTATGTTTCATTGGAAATGTGTATTGATATTTATGATATCTAATACCAGGCAATGTAAACTGAGAAAATAAATTCTAATCTTTTCATGTGTGCAGGCCGTGACTTACTGGTGGCGCCCTGGCCTCTAAGACAGAATATTGTGGATCAGGCTGCATTTCAAAAGCTTGAAGTTGAGATAAGGGTTAGGCAGCCCACACAGTGCTCACTGGGGGTGCTTCCTTTCAATGCGAAGAGACCTTGTCTGCCAATTCGTGTGGAAAGAGAAGATCCCATGGTGCAACTTTGAAGAAGATCTGGGGAGCCTGCCTCAGGATCGGTTGGAGCTCTGTTGGTCGCTGAGTCAAAGCATAAGAATTAAGAGCGGGAGTAGGCCAATCAGCCCCTCGAACCTGCACCGCCATTTAATAGGATCATGTGTGATCTCATCTCAGCCTCAAGAGACCCTTGTTAAGAAGAAGAAGGAGGCATATGTAAAGATGAGGCTCAGTTAGGGCGCTTGAGAGTTACAGGTTAGCCAGGAAGGACCTAAAGAGAGAGCTAAGAAGAGCCAGGAGGGAACATGAGAAGTCTTTGGCAGGTAGGATCAAGGAAAACCCTAAAGCTTTCTATAGGTAAGTCCAGAATAAAAGAATGACTAGAATAAGATTAGGGCCAGTCAAGGACAGTAGTGGGAAGTTGTGCGTGGAGTCCGAAGAGATAGGAGAGACACTAAATGAATATTTTTCGTCAGTATTCACAAAGGAAAAAGACAATGTTGTTGAGGAGAATACTGAGATACAGGCTATTAGACTAGATGGGATTGAGGTTCATAAGGAGGAGGTGTTAGCAATTCTGGAAAGTGTGAAAATAGATAAGTCCCCTGGGCCAGATGGGATCTATCCTAGGATTCTCTGGGAGGCTAGGGAGGAGATTGCAGAGCCTTTGGCTTTGATCTTTTTGTCGTCATTGTCTACGGGAATAGTGCCAGAAGACTGGAGGATAGCAAATGTTGTCCCCTTGTTCAAGAAGGGGAGTAGAGACAACCCTGGTAATTATAGACCAGTTAGCCTTACGTCGGTTGTGGGTAAAGTGTTGGAAAGGATTATAAGAGATAGGATTTATAATCAACTAGAAAAGAATAATTTGATTAGAGATAGTCAACACGGTTTTGTGAAGGGTAGGTCGTGCCTCACAAACATTATTGAGTTCTTTGAGAAGGTGACTAAACAGGTGGATGAGGGTAAAGCGGTTGATGTGGTGTATATGGATTTCAGTAAAGCGTTTGATAAGGTTCCCCATGGTAGACTATTGCAGAAAATTCGGAGGCATGGGATTGAGGGTGATTTAGCGGTTTGGATCAGAAATTGGCTAGCTGGAAGAAGACACAGGGTGGTGGTTGATGGGAAAAGTTCATCCTGGAGTTCAGTTACTAGTGGTGTACAGCAAGGATCTGTTTTGGGGCCACTGCTGTTTGTCATTTTTATAAATGACCTGGATGAGGGCGTAGAAGGATGGGTTAGTAAATTTGCGGATGACACTAAAGTCAGTGGAGTTGTGGATAGTGCGGAAGAATGTTATAGATTACAGAGGGACATAGATAAGCTGCAGAGCTGGGTTGAGAGGTGGCAAATGGAGTTTAATGCAAAAAAGTGTGAGGTGATTCACTTTGGAAGGAGTAACAGGAATACAGAGTACTGGGCTAATGGTAAGATTCTTGGTAGTGTGGACGAGCAGAGAGATCTCGGTGTCCATGTGCGTAGATCCCTGAAAGTTGCCACCCAGGTTGATAAGGTTGTTAGGAAGGTGTATGGTGTGCTAGGTTTTATTGGTAGAGGGATTGAGTTTCAGAGCCATGAGGTCATGTTGCAGCTGTACAAAACTCTGGTGCGGCCGCACTTGGTGTACAGCTTACAGTTCTGGTTGCCGCATTATAGGAAGGATGTGGAAGCATTGGAAAGGGTGTAGATTTACCAGGATGTTGCCTGGTATGGAGGGAAGGTCTTATGAGGAAAGGCTGAGGGACTTGAGGCTGTTTTCGTTAGAGAGAAGAAGGTTAAGAGGTGACTTAATAGAGACATACAAGATAATCAGAGGATTAGATAGGGTAGAGAGTGAGAGCCTTTTTCCTCGGATGTTGATGGCTAGCACGAGGGGACATAGCTTTAAATTGAGGGGTGATAGATATAGGACAGATGTCAGAGGTAGATTCCTTACTCAGAGAGTAGTAAGGGCATGGAATGCCTTGCCTGCAGCAGTTGTAGAATCGCCAACTTTAAGGGCATTTAAATGGTCGTTAGACAAACATATGGATGATAATGGAATAGTGTAGGTTAGATGGGCTTCAGATTGTTTTCACAGGTCGGCGCAACATCGAGGGCCGAAGGGCCTGTACTGTGCTGTAATGTTCTATGTTCTATGTTCAACTCCATTATCCTGCCCACTCCTCATCATCCTTTACCCCCTCACTTATTAAAATCTGTCTCCTCCTTAAATTTACTCAATGTTCCGTCATCCACCACTCTCTGGGGTAGTGAACCTCATAGATTCACCACCCTTTGAAAGAAGTAACTTCTCCTCATCTATATATCTGCTACCAAGTATCCTACAACTACAACCTCTCGTTCTAGATTGCCCCAAATGTGGAAACATCCACTTTATGCCTTTTTTGTCAAACCCTTTTCGCATTTTGCATTTTTTAATATTATTTTCATTTTTTAAACTTTTTATATACTTTATTTAGATCTCCCCACATTCTTCTAAACTCCAGAGAATGTAAGCCTGAACTGCTCAATTCCTCTTCATAAGACAAACTCATCATCTCTGGAATCAATCTAGCAGGACCTGAGTAAAACAACCTAGGCTGACAATCCAGTGAACTGCAGAGGGAGTGCTATACTCTTGGAGTCAACGTCTTTCAATGAAATGTTAAATTAAGGTCCTATCTGCCCTTAGGATGGCTATAAAAGATCCCATTATGCTGTTGGAAGAGCAAAGGGTTTATCCTTGGTATTCCAGCCAATATTTATTAGTGAGTAAACATTGCAACTGATTTCTCTGCCATTATCACATTCCTGTTTGTGGGACCTTGCTATGCACAAATTGATTGCTGTATCTTCTTCATAACAACTGAGGCTACACTCCGTAAATGTGGTTCTTTTTCCTTAACTTGCAGATTTGCAGTCATTAAAGGTGCTAAATAAATGCTAGGCTTTGTTTCAGGGTCCTGATGAATGTTTGTCTCAATCTACCGTCCTTACCTGGTCTGGAGTAGATGTGACATCTAAGTGAATGACAGTTAACTGCCCTCTGAAATTACCCAAAGCAAGCCACTCAGTTCAAGGGCAATTAGGGATGGGCAAACAATATTGGCCTTGCTAGCAATGCTGTCAATGGATTGTTCCTTTAAAAAAATAACACTCTAGACAAAGTTGTCACTGAGATGGGGTGGTATAAATTAGTACGAGCAGCACCCAGGCTTATTTCCAGCTGCAACTAGGCCTCATTCTCCAGAGCCCCCTTCTTCTTTTTCAAGATGGAATTGGATATAGCTTTCAGTGCTAAAGAGATCAACAGATATGAGGAGAAAGCAGAAACAGGGTGCTAGGATGGATGATCAGAATGGCGGGGCAGATTTGAAAGACCAAAATGATCTACTCATGTTTTTATTTTCTATGTTTTGATGTTTTGTCTTCCATTCTTTATCTATTGTCATAAAACATCTGTTACCAAGCCATAAATCCATACATTTGAGGAAATACTACTCCTCAGGAAGCAGAGATAATAGGTACTGCAGATGCTGGAGAATCCGAGATAACAAGGTGTGGAGCTGGATGAACACAGCAGGCCAAGCAGCATCATAGGAGCAATTCTTATCAGCTTTAATATCTGATATGTCCTTTACTTAAGGACCCTATATTAAACTGATTTTTGGAGCAGGGAGTTGGAATAGGAGCTTGCTCTGTCCACTTCAAGCATCGTCCTGGTATTGCAGTGTTTCCAATCGCTCATCAGGAAGCAGTTTGCTGGATGCATTTACACCTACATCAATAATGGCTGGGAACCTGCATTGATATTTTAAATCAATCTATTCAGAGCTGTTATTTGCACACATCTGGAGCAAATGGGACTTGAAATCCAGGCCTCCTGTCTCAGAGGTAGGGACACTACGAGTACAGCGCAAAAGGTAGACAGCGGAGATTTTGTAATCACCCTGTATAGTGATGTTAATACATTTTTAGATTATTTAGATTAGCAGGAATAGCAGTAAACAAGTATTTAAGGAGATAATTCATGTCTCAGCAAAAATACATCCCAGTTAAGCAGGAAAGATTTTAAGAGAGGGATAAACATCCGTAGCGAACTAAGGAAATTAAAAAGTATATTAAGTTGAAAGAGAAAGCTTTATAAAGAGGTTAAAGTCAGTGAGAGACCCAAAGCTTGGGATAAATTCAGAATCCAGCCAAGGAGAACTAAAAAGATAATAAAGAGAGAGAAAATGAACTACAAGGGCAAACTAGCAAGGAATATGAAAACTGACAGTAACGTTTTGAAATACACAAAAAGGAAGAGAGAGATGTCAAAGTGAACATGGGTGCCTTAGAAAATGAATCTGGGGAGATGGCTATGGGGCACAAAGGAATGGCAGAAGAGTTAAACAAATCATTTCCATATGTTTTTATGGCGGAAGATGCTTCAAAACATTTCATTAGCGTTAAAGAATACAGGGAGGGATTAAGTGCCATCACCATCACTAAAGAAGTAGTACTAGACAAACTAGTGGAGCTAAGGCAAGTGAGTCCTCTGGCCCCAGTGGCTTGCATCTTAGGATCCTAAAAGCGATAGCTACAGAAATAGTGAATGCATCGGTTGTAATTTTCTATAAATCATTGAATTCTGGAGAATTACCAGAGGATTGGAAAACTGCTAATGTGACTCCCACATTCAAAAATGGAGGGAGGAAAAAACTGCATAATTATAGACCAATTAGCCTAACATTTATTGTTGGAAAAATATTGGAATCAGTTCTTCGGGAAATAACAGCAGAACATTCCAAAAATCATAATCCAATCAATAGAATCAGCATGGCTATCTGAAAGGGAAATTATGTCTGATTAATTTGTTAGTTATCTGAGAAAGTCTCAACCAGAGTGGATAGAGGGGAACCAGTAGATGTGTTGTATTTGAACTTCCAGAAGGTGTTTGTCAAGGTATCTCACAAAAGGTTAAGTAATAAGATAAAAGCCCATAAAATTGGAGGTAATGTATTGGCATGGATATAGAATTGGCTCATGGGCAGGAAACAGTGAATGGTGATAAAGTTTTTTTTTTCTGGTTGGAACCTGTGACCACAAATGTTCTACAGGGATCAGTGCTCAGACTGCAACTGTGTACAATATATATCAATGACTTGGAGGAAGGAAGTGAATGGACTGTAGCCAAATTTGCAGATGATCCCCAAGATTAGATGGAAAGGCAGGTTGTGAAAGGGATAAAGACAGAGCGATATTGATAGGTTAAGTATGCAAAAAAGTTGGCAAATGGAGTATAATGTGGGAAAATGTAAAGTTATTCATTTTGGAAGGAGAACAAAATAACAGAATATTATTTAAATGAATCACAAACTGTAGAAAGCTGCCAGCATAAAGGGACTTGGGGGAACTTGTGCACAAAACACAAAACTAGGACACAGGGGCAACAGGGAATCAGGAAGGCTAATGAAATTTTTGTCCTTATTTCTAGGTGGTTGGAATATATGAGTAGGAAAGTCTACTGCAACTGTACAAGGTGCCGGTGAGACCACGTCTGGCGTACTATGAGTAGTTTGATTCACTTATTTAAGAAATGATATCACTTTATTGGAGGCAGTTCAGAGAAGGGTCACTAGGATGATCCCTGGTATGGAGACGATGACTTATGAACAAAGGCCAAACACATTGGGACTCTATTCACTGGAGTTTAGAAAAATGAGAGATGATCTCATTGAAACCTATTATATCCTTAAAGGGGTAGGTAATGTAAATGCTGAGAGGAAGATTCCCCTCATGGGAGAGTCTAGGACCAGAGGGCATAGTGTCAGAATAAAGGGACATTAATTTAAGACTGAGATGAGGAGGAATTTGTTTTCTCAGTGTTTGTCAGTCTTTGGAGCTCTTTGCCAAAGAGAGCTGTGGGGGAAGAATCCTTGTGTATATTTAACACTGCGATAGAGAGATTCTTGATCAGGAGAGGAATCAAGAGTTATGAGGAAAGGGCAGGAAAGTAGATGTGAGGAATGTCGGATGGTGGAGCAGGCTTGAGGGGCCAAATGGCCGACTCCTGTTCCTATTTCTTATGTTGTCACATGCCTCTGGAGCAGATATGATTAAAACCCAGGTCTCCTGGCTCAGAGGTAAGGACACTACCACTGAACGACTAGACGCCCTTGTAGCATACACCGATTTTCATATTGGAGTTTTTTTTAACTGACCTATTTTCCTGATCAATGTGTTCAGAGATGTGATTACACACCTCTGCAGCAGGTTGAATACAAGCGTCCCAGTCCAAGGATAAGGACATACCACTATGCCAAAAGATGGCCTCGTATAATATTGGAAGTGGTGGCTAGCCCAATTTACCCAGGTACAGTCCTAATAGCTGATTTGACAAGCATTTTTGGGACTAATTATGATGGTGTTAAATTCAAGTGGAAATTGAGAGCCTTCAATAATTAGTGCAGAATTATTCTTAATAATCGAACCATTATATACCACAACAGAGAATAATGAGCAGCACAGTGCGATAGACAGAAAATCAGAGTATATTCTCAAACTGTGAGGACATTACCGTAATGGATTTCAGTGTAAAGAGCAACCTTTTCTTAGGAGCAAACTTTTTCTTGCCTGGCTCAGTTAAAATTCCCATAAAAATGGAATTGAAATATCATAAGTAGAACATCTGCTACTGAGTCTATAAATAGAGGTAATTATGTGCTCGTTACTGTTTAAATGGCAATTTTGATCTTAATCTTAGTCAATGAACAACCTTTTTTCTTTAAACACAATTTATCTGCATACATTAGGAATGCACACATTAGTTTTGCGATTTCCCCGACAGTTCGATACTTAAAGGGAGATAATGGCCTAGTGGCACTATTGCTAGTGTGTTAATCCAGAGACCCATGTAATGTCCTGGACCCATGTAATGTCCCCCCTCGAGGAGCTATACCCATTCTCTCTCTTTCACACCTAAATTTATATCCATTTTGCATCTCTGTTTCTATTTCACCACCATTAATAACCCTTTTTCTTTTACACTGGACCTTTCCATATCTGCCCCATCCCTTCTCCTCCTCCTCTGTCGAAAATATGTGAAATAAAACATTTCCCAACATCTTCTACTTCTGAAGAAGAGTTACACCAGACTGGAAACATTAACTCTGTTTTTTCTCCACAGATGCTGCCAGACCCATTGAGTTTCACCAGCAATTTCTGTCTTTATGTCAGATTTCCAGCATTAGCAATGTTTTACCTTCATTTGAGTATCTAGCTTGAATTCAATTGTTCTTGAGGGCATCCTAAACTCACAAGGAGGAGAGCTGGTAAATGGGGGCAGCACGGTGGCTCAGTGGTTAGCACTGCTGCCTAACAGCACCAGGGACCCACGTTCAATTCCACCCTTGGGTGACTGTGTGGAGTTTGCACATTCTCCCTGTGTCTGCGTGGGTTTCCTCCAGGTGTTTCAGTTTCCTCTCACAGTCCAAAGATGTGCAAGCTAGGTGGATTGGCCATGCTAAATTGCCCATAGTGTTCAGGGATGTGTAGATTAGGCAGGTTATAGGGGGACGGGTCTGTGTGGGAAGATCTGAGAGTCAGTGTGGACTTGTTGGGCCAAAGGTCCTGATTCCACACTGTAGGGATTCTAAATTCCAACTGCACATTTGTACACCAATTCAAAATACCTCCTCTTTAAGTCATGACTTTGAATAGCTGTTTTTTTTTGTGACAACATTTCACACTTTCACATTTACAAGGGTAAGCAATTTATTTTCTCCTCAGCCTAGTGGAGTGTGAGGTGTTATCCTTGGCTCATTGCTGTCACTCTCACTTTGAGTTGTGAGGTTACGAATGCAAGTCTCGCTTCAGGGCCTTGCTGTATACAGTCATGGGGGTTGGTTAGTTAACTCTAGCAGTGCTGTGCTGTTGGGTCTGCTGAAAATGCTGTCTTTACTGACATTTTAACTCTTCGCCCCGTCTCCCAACCACAAAAATAAAGAAAATAAATAAAATACATTATCTGGTCACCTACCACATTGCCTTTCATGGGGCCTTGTGCACTAACTGACTTTCATGCTTCCAAACGTGAGTACTGATTCCTCTTTGTTAGTAAATCATTGACTGTGATGTGCTTTCAGATTTCTCAAACATGCGGAATGTTCGATATGAATGTAAGTTCATTTAGTTGTTTAGTTCCCAGTGACTTTGTATGAAACTCCTCCTTTGTTTCATAAAATATACATGTATTTCTGAAATTTCCAGCCAGGTTTTAAATTCAGAATTTGGAAGAAAAAGCACTGATTTAGAAGTAAATGTATTTTCTTCCGACTGTTTAGCACAAGTAGTGATACCAGACCCACCCAGACAACTAAACCCAATTTAATATCATGCAAGACATTCCTACAAGACATACTTGATAAGATTGTGCAAATAAATTTTAGTCTTCCACTTTAATCAGTTGGCTAAGTATGTCTGCTGTGATCAAGTGGCTCTTTTTTTTTCCTGTTTTTGTTCTTTAATGTAATGTGGGCATCGCTGGCAAAGCCAATATATGTTGCCCATCCCTAATTGTCCTTGTACTGATTGGCTTGCCAGGCTATTTCAGAGGTTATTTGAAGTAAACCACTTTACTAGAATTTGGAGTTAGATGTAGGCCAGACCAGCTAAGGATGGCGGATTTCCTTCCCTAAAGGACAGTAATGAACTGGATGGGTTTTATAGTCACCATTACTGAGGCTAGCTTTTTCAATGCCAGATTTTATTAATTGAATTGAAATTCCACCTGCTGCCGTGCAGTTAGACCCTGTGTCCTCAGAGGGTTAGCTTGACTCTCTGTAATACTAGACCAGTGACTTTACAGAAGTTTCAAGATGTAAGAGCGTTCAAGATACAAACGCTCATACTTAGAAATGTGATCCCATATAAGAGTTTACTTTTAAAGACCCAACACTTTGGAATACTGCATTCAATTCTGGTCTCCCTGTTCTAGGAAGGATTTGTGAAACTTGAAAGTGTTCAAAAAAGATTTACAAGGATGTTGGAGTCAATAAATGTGGAGCTGGAAAAGCACAGCAAGTCAGGCAGCCCCAGGATTGCGGGGTTTGAGCTATAGGGAGAGGCTGAATAGACTGGGGCTATTCTACCTGGAGCGCCAGAGGCTGAGAAGTGACTTTATAGCAGTTTATAAAATCAGGAGGGGCATAGATCAGGTGAATAGCCAAGGTATTTTCCCCATGGTGGGGAAGCCCAAACTAGAGGGCATAAGTTTAAGGTGAGAGGGGAAAGTTTTAAAAGGGACCTCTGGACAACTTTTTCATGCAGAGGATGATGTGTGTATGGAATGAGCTGCCAGATGAAGTGGTGGGGGCTGGTACAATTACAACATTTAAAAGGCATCTGGATGGGTCTATGAATAGGAAGGGGTTAGAGGGATATGGGCCAAATGCTGGGAAATGGGACGAGATTAATTTATGATATCTGGTCAGCATGGACAAGTTGGACCAAAGGGTCTGTTTCCGTGCTGTGCAGCTCTATGACTCTATTTGATTGGATAACCATTTACACTAATGAATTCTGTTAAATCTTCATCAGGTGTCTCTGAAAATGTTCCCATGGAATGGTCATATAGATTTACCTTGGGTAGCTGCTGATAATGTACAGAAACTTGTCCCTTGTAGTATTGACATGTTTGTTGAGGTTCGCTTCCAAGTTAAGAATATACAAAAACAGAAATTGCTGGAAAAGTTCAGCAGGTCTGACAGCGTCTGTGAAGAGAAATCAGAGGTAACATTTTGGTCCAGTGACCTTTCCTCAGAATGCTTCCTCACCTGTTCTGAGGAAAGATCACTGGACCTGAAATGTTAACTCTGATTTCTCTGCACAGATGCTTTCAAACCTGCTGAGCTTTTCCAGCAATTTCTGTTTTTGTCTCTCACTTATGGCATCCACAGTTTTTTATGCCTTTATCAAGAGCAGACAAGGTCAGCTGAGGCCAATTTGATTTTTTGCTTGGTGTGTTCTTCAGACTGTAATACATCTTCAAAAAGTGGCCTTTTTTTTACAATGAGTAGTTGTAAGGCTGGATAGTGATGGTTGACTGATGCAGTATTTTGGGGCAACACTGGTGGCAAGATGTGGCAGGTGTAGAATTAGACTGATTAGAAATTTACATTGAAGTTGCCACATCCCATATTTTGAGAAATCTGTCTCCTTTGGTCAGAGGATTTATTGTGCTTTATGTATTTGTTCTGCCTTCAACTGAACTCTTGCTGTATAATTCTTCCTGAACAGTTTTCTAGTTGGTGTATAAATTTCTATTCAGGCTGTTCATTCTAGAGTGAGATCTTTTGTGATTGAAGAAGTTCAGTGACTGAGCTTAGAGGCTGAATATAATTCTGTGACAAATGAGCTCTTGTTTCAAGTGTCTATACTGGCACAGTTTGGATAGTTCAGACAGTTTCATTAATGAACTACCTGCACACTCTCCTGGAAGCCAGGACCTGCTATTGAAGTCTGATCTCGCCAGTGTCTCACTTGTCCTTGAGGTAAAGAATTGATCAAACGCTGTCATGAGGTTGTCAAATGCAATTTGATTCTTATTGATTTGTCGTCTATATAACACATGATCTGATGATCTTCCCAGATGTCAGAATGTTAAGCTGTTCTGCATTTGATTTAAATTCCAATGCTAAAGCTGCTTGAACTCTTTAGAACATAACAACACAAAAAGCTAGAAGCTGGAGTAGGCAATTCAGCCCCACTGCTTAATGCAAACATGTTTGATCTCATCTCAGCCTCAATGCATCTTTCCTGCCCACTCTTCATAACCCTTCAACCTGTTGCTAATGAAAAATCTGTCTTTCTCTTCCTTTAATTAATTCAACATTTCAGCCCCCACAGCACACTGAGGCAGTGAATTCTGCAGATCAGGAACAAAAACAGAAGTTGCTGGAAAAGCTCAGCAGGCCTGGCAGCATCGGTGAAGAAAAAATCTGAGTTAATGTTTCGGGTCCGGTGACCTTTCCTCAGAATTATAGATTTGGAATTGTGCATTCTACATTTACCAATTCTCTTATCTAACAAATAGTCTGATATTTTGATTTTTTTTTCTAGTTGGAACATGGGTACTGGTTAAAGGTTGATGCATTGCCTGATCGATGATAGGGGGCCATTTTCTTGAAGATAGTTGTTAGAATACTGATCTCTTTGTACTTATTTTGTGGCCCTGTTTTATTCTTTGTTGATTACAGCTGTTTTTAAATCACTGTTGTTGTAATACTGGAGCTATGCTTGGAGCAGCAATGAGGCATATCTAAAAGTGAGATGTCAACCTGGCGAAGCTGCAACGCAGGATTACTTGCATGCTAAACAGTGGAAACAGCAAGTGATGAACAGAATGGAATTACTCTACAATCAAACCAAACAGGTCTAAACGCCTTAATCTTGTCAGATCCAGTCGTAAATGGAGGTGGGCAATTAAACAACCCATGAAGATGTGGCTCCACAATTAGCCCCACCCTCAATGATGGGGGAGCTGTAAACACAGTAACAAAGCCAAGGCTGAAACACTTGCAGCCATCTTTAGCCAGAATGCTGAACGGATGACACATCTCAGCCCCTTCCTGAGTTGTCAGAGTGAAACAGATGCTAGTCTTATACCAATTTAATTTATTCCATATGACATCAGGAAATAGCTGAAGATGCTGGATATTGTAAAGGCTATGGCCCTAACAATTTACTGGCAATAGTGCTGAAACTTGTCGTCTGGAAATAGTTGTGCCCAGTTTAATTGTTCCTGAATAGCAACTCACCGCATGACTATCGAAAGCCTGTCCACCATCTACAAGACACAAGTCAGGAGAGTGTTAGAATATATCATATGGTGCCTCAATGGTTAGCACTGGTGCCTTACAGCATCAGGGACCCAGGTTCAATTCTACCCTAGGGCAACTATCTGTGTGGAGTTTTCACATTGTCCCTGTGTCTGTAGTCCAAAGATGTGCGGGTTAGGATGGATTGGCAATGCTAAAATTGCTCATAGTGTCCAGGGATGCGCAGGCTAGGTGGATTAGCCATAGGAAATACAGGGATAGGGCGGATCTAGGTGGGATCCTGTTTGGAGTGTTGGAAAGGGTGAATGGCCTGTTTACATACTGTAGGGATTCTATGACGCTCCCCTACTTGACTGGATGAGTGCAGCTCCAACAACACTCAAGAAGTTTGACACCATCCAGGACAAAGCAGCCTGATTTACTGTCACCTTATTCATCATCTTCAATTCCATTCCTTTCACCACTGATGCTCCATTTACTAATTACACCACAACAAATTATGCAAGCCAAAGCACCTTCCAAACTTACAATCTCTAACACCTAGAAAAACAAAGGCAGCAGATATATGGGAGCATCCTAATTTGGAAAAAAAAACACCTTCTAAGTGAAAATTCCTGAATTTCTTTCCCAAAGACTGCAGTGGTTCAAGGATGCAGCTCAATATCACCTTCTCCAGGGCAATTCAGGATGGGCAATAAATGTTAACCTAGCCAGTGAGACCAAAATTTCACAAACAAATCAAACAGAAGTGCCTGAGAGACCAAAAAAACTGTCCATCTCAACCTTAAAATTATTCCATGATGGCACACTAACACCCCTCTTGGATAAAGAATATCACTAATTCAGAATCCTTTCAATGAAAGAACATATTCTCACTTCAGAACTAAAAGGTTACCCCTCAAGCCTCGATTATGCCCTTTGTTCTAAATTCCCCAGCCAGAGGAAGAAACCTTTCCGTCCCTATCCTGTCAAGCTTCTTCAGAATTTTGTATGTTTCATTGCGGTCACCATTCATCCTTCTAAAGTCCAAAGATTATACACTTAATTTATTCTGCTTCTCCAAATAGGATAACCTTCTTATCCCAGGCACCAATCACTTGAACCTTCCTTGCGCATTACCTCCAATGCAAACATATCTTTCCTTAAAAACAGAGACTAAAATTGTGCACAATAGTTCAGACATGATCTCACCAAAGCTTCAAGTAATTTCAAAAAGATTTTGTTATCCTTCTAATGCAATAAAAGCCAATCTGTCGTTAGTTTTCCTAATTGCTGGCTGTACCTCACCCTAACTCTGTATTCCCTATACAAATACACCCAAATCTCTCTGAACATCAACTTTTACAAGGTTCATACTTTTCTTTAACCAAAAAGTCTCCTTTTTTCATTATAAACATCAAAATGAAGAACCTCACATTTCCCCACTTTATACTCCATCTGCCGTTTTGCAGCCCATTCATATCTGCTCAATATTCCTTTGCAATACTCTTTGTATCCACCTCAAAGCTTACATTCTCATCAAGGCTTATATCGCCAGCAAACTTAGATGCATTACTGTTCTGAGGAAGGATCATTCAACCCGAAACGTTAACTCCGATTTCTCTCCACAGAGACTGCCAGACTTGATGACGCTTTCCAGCAATTTCCATTTTTATTTTTGATTTCCAGCATCCACAGTTCTTTCGTGTTTTAGGTACATTACTCTCTGTCTCTACATCTAAGTTAGCAAGATGGATGTCCAACAGCTCCTAGTCCATCATTGATTCTTGAGAAGCTCCACTAGTCTCAGTCTGCCAACTTGAAAATGCTCCATTTCGCTCTCTCTACTTTCTTTCCATTAATAGCATATTAATATATCGCCCTTTTGCTGATGAGTAAGATGATCAAGTGTTGGCTTTCACATGTTCAATTCCTGAATATTCCAGTATTGACACGAATACAGAATTTATGTGATTTGTGGTATAGGACAGGGAGAGGATAACATTGAGGACCATTTTGAATTATGCAATACTATGTGAACTCAGATCATCCTGCATGTAGGAGGTTTCGGCCTAATGGTATTATCGCTGCACTGTTCATCCAGAAACCCAGGTAATGTCCTGGGGACCCAAGTTTGAAAGCTACCAAAGCAGATGGTGGAATTTGTATTCAGTAAAAAATCTGGAATTTAACGTCTGATGATGGCCATTGTTGATTGTTTGAAAAAACCATCTGGTTCACCTTATGTCCTTTAGGGAAGGAAACAGCCAACCTTACCTGGTCTGGCCTACATGTGACTCCAGACCCACAGCAATGTGGTTGATTCTCTGGGATGGGCAATAAATGCTGCTTGGCCAGCGAGGCCCTCATCCTGTGAATTAATTCTAAAGAAGTAACAAAGAGGAGCATATTTTGATTAAACTTTTTGTCAAGGTTTGAAGGGATTACAGGCAATGTGCCCTTATCTGTCCTACCCCCTGCATAATCTATGCTTTGATGTCCACCACCTTATTACAGGCAAAGAGCTGCTACAATTACATCCAAATCCTTATCACCTCTATACCGAGAAAAATGCAGTGAACCAATTACTTCACAAGGGTAGAGGCTTATTCTGGGTGATATAAGTAAATAATTCTGCATATCACAAAATTTACAAAACAACGGATGGCTTCTTGTTCAAAGAAGATTGAGACCCTTCAAAGAATTGATCTCCTAAGAAAAGTAGCTTGTGACCTGCACACTCAGGCCTACTGTAAGGTGCTGGTGTTTCTGTAGCTCTGCATATGAGACAAAGTCACAACTTACCATCAATGGTTCATTCTCAGTGCTATGTCTTGCTGACCTTTCCTACTGAAAGGCTGAAAGCATTTCAAAGTCTCTCCAGACAATATTTACCCTTTCCTTATCCCTTTCAGTGTGACCAAAGTAACCTGGAGTGGGTGTTTCAGGGATTTTGAAAGTAAAATGTGAGCTGAAGTGGGCGATGGAGAGGGCAAAGATTTTTCAATCTGAAACCTTCTGCACAGTGTTCAAAGTCTCACTGAAATAAACTGCTCTGCCTTCAAATATAGTGTTCATGGCAAGCCAGTAGCTGTTTGTGGGAAGAAATGTTGAGGTAAGGCACATTTTTTTTTTGAAAAAATATACATTATTCATGAAAATATAAAAATAAACAAATTTACAGTCCTACCCGGTCATACTATCCGCTCCGGATTACCCAGGGGGGGACGTACGCCAACTAAAGAAAAAAAAACCCAACAAAAACAAAAGAAAAAGCTCCCGGTTGGCCCCCTGACCAGTTGGAGGAGGCCCCAGCTGGACCCAGTTATTGAAAGGTCCCCTGTTATATTCCATCCGAGGGGTCTTACACGGTGGTCTTTCCCCATAGCGCCTTGGCGGTGGCCGCCCCAAGCTTTAACGCGTCCCTCAGCACGTAGTCCTGGACCTTGGAGTGCGCCAGTCCACAACACTTGGTCGGGGTTAGTTCTTTCAGCTGGAAGACCAGCAAGTTGCGGACAGACCAAAGAGCGTCTTTCACCGCATTGATGGTCTTCCAGGCGCAGTTGATGTTGGTCTCGGTTTGCGTCCCAGGAAACAGCCCGTAGAGCACGGAGTCCCGTGTCATGGAACTGCTCGGGACAAACCTCGACACATACCACTGCATTCCCCTCCAGACCTCCTGCGCGTAGGTGCACTCCAGAAGGAGGTGATTGACAGTCTCGTCCCCCCCGCAGCCGCCTCGAGGGCAGTGTGCGGTGGCGCAGAGAGTCCAGGCGTGCATAAATGATCTCACTGGTAGGGACTCTCTCACCACCAGCCAAGCGATGTCCTGGTGCTTGTTGGAAAGCTCTGGTGATGAGACATTCTGGCAAACGACTTTGGCAGTCTGCGTGGGGAACCACCCGACAGGATCCACCCTCTCCTTTTCCCTAAGGGTCTTGAGGATACTACATGTTGACCACTGCCTGACGGCCTTGTGGTCAAAGGTGTTTCCCTTCAAAAATTTCTCCACGAAGGATAGGTGGTACGGAACAGTCCAACTACTCGGAGCGTTCCGCGGCAGTGAGGCCAAGCCCATCCTTCGCAAATCCGGGGACAGGTAGAACCTCAGTAAGTAGTGACACTTGGTGTTTGCATACTGAGGATCTAAGCACAGCTTGATGCAGCCACACACAAAGGTAGAGGTAAGGCACATGGAGAGGGCGATGATATTCAATGTCACATTTCCCTGGTTGTAATCAGCGCAGATCCACTTAGAAATAATCATTCCTTTATTGTCTAAAATATCCACCTGTGATCTATTACCAAATGGACAAACCGCAGGCTCTGCCTCACTGACAAGTATTAATGGAATTGGGATGTAGGCTGAGCAAGTACCAACAGGAAATGTGGTAAATTTGAAATAAGATTGAAA
This sequence comes from Ginglymostoma cirratum, assembly GCA_024137785.1. Classification (NCBI taxonomy): domain Eukaryota; kingdom Metazoa; phylum Chordata; class Chondrichthyes; order Orectolobiformes; family Ginglymostomatidae; genus Ginglymostoma; species Ginglymostoma cirratum. Next base: position 6,429,861 of record JAHRHZ010000020.1, read on the forward strand.
ATGCTTTTGACTCACAGATTGATCTGGGTAGGAAAGGAATCTGCTGACTGTAAATCTATGCAGTTCAGGTTTAAAAATCAGACTCCCTCTTTCTCAGGTGAGTATGAACCTGCCATGAATTAGCTGTATTTTTATTTTCATTTACTATAGAGCTTTGGCTATAGGATCCTGCAATCTTACATCCTGCGATTTTGAAGTGGGGAAGTGACGGCCTAGTGGCATTATTGCTGGACTAATACTCCTGATAATGTCGTGGGGACCCAGGTTGGAATCCTGCCATGACAGATGGTGGAATGTGAATTCAATAAATACATGAAATTAAGAGTCTAATGATGACCATGAAGCCATTTTGTATGTCAGGAAAAACCCATCTGGTTCACTGATGCCCTTTAGGGAAGGAAACTGCTATCCTTACCTAGTCTGGCCTACATGTGACTCCAGACCCCACAGCAATGTGGTTGGCTCTGAAGTTTTAGAATGAGGGATGGGCAATAAATACACTCTCGCATTCTCCTTAAAAATATACCGCCTAGTCTTGAAATACCTGATCCCAGGGAAAAACACCTACCTTAACACCCTCACTCCATGAATGAATTAAAAAGAAAATACTGCCCCCTCCACATTTTGTGTCAGCTCTGATGAAGAGTCAGCTAGACTCGAAACGTCAGCTTGCTTGCTCTCTCTCTCTCTCTCTCCATGGATGCTACCTGATCTCTTGTGATCTCCACTATTTGTTGATTTCAATGCAAGGAACAACTGTCACCGTGAGTTAATTTAATGGCATCACTTCACAGTTGTGCTTTCCATAATTCATTATTTAACTTTGAACTGTCCAATACAGAAAGCCAATCAGTGAAAGAGTTAACCAGTTAGGGCTAACACAGTGTGGAGCTGGAGGAACACAGCTGGCCTGGCAGCGTCAAAGGAGACGTTTTGGGTCGGAACCCTCCTTCAAAAATTTTTGAAGAATTGAAGATTTCTGAAGAAGGGTCCTGACACAAAACGTCAACTTTTCTGTCCCTCTGATGCTGCCTGGCCTGCTGTGTTCCTTCAGCTCCACACTATGTAATCTCTGACTCCAGCATTGGCAGTTGTTGCCATCTCTAACTAATTAGGGCTAGTCTCTTTCTCATTGCCTTCCAAAACATTTCTTTTCAAGTATTTATCAAATTTCCTTTAGAATATTATTACTGAACCTGCTTTCACTACAATTTAATACAGTGCCTTCCTAATAATAATTGCCATATTTGCAACAGAAAAGCTTAGTTTTCTCCCACATGCTCTTTTATCTTATGGTCTTGTACCTGTGTCCTTCAGATACTGACCTTTTGTCCTTAGCAACAGTTCATTCTCAGCCACTCTGTCAAAGCTATGGACAATTTCCAGAACACCTGTCACGACTTTCTCTTAAACAAACTCAAACAGATATTACTGGAGAAACTCAGCTGGTCTGGCAGCATTTGTGGACAGAAAGCAGAGTGATTGTTTTGAATCCAGTGACCTCTCTCCAGAACAGATAGCTGCCGGGAAAAAGTGATATTTATGTTGACAACAGGGCTAGGAGGAGGTGGCTGGGGATTAGGAGGTGGATGGACAGCAGAAACCCTCAATAACATTGAAAAAGTATTTAGGTGTACACTTGCGATGCCAAGGCATACAAGCGTATGGATCAAGTGTTAGGAAAATGGCATTAGAATAGTTAGGGGGCTGTTTTCGACCAGCACAGATACAATGGGCCAAAGGGCTATTTTCTGTGCTGTAAATCTCGATGACTCTATGGCTCATATGCATTGCTTAAACTGATGCCCCATGCCCTCTTAGTTATATGCTATTTTGAGGAAGACCATATCGTATCGGTCAATATTTATCATTCAGTCAGCATGACCTTGCTGTACATGGGAACTCGCTGTGTGCAAACAGGATATTGTGTTTTCCACATTACAACAATTACTACACTTTGCAAAGTCATGTTGGGATTGCCCTCATATTGTGAATATCTTATACTATAGCAGGGTTTTATCCTTTTTTCTCTTACTCAAATTCGAAGTGTTCTGAACCGGCAAACAGAAATACCCCTCTGAAACACAAATATGCCACAATTAGGGGTTTTCGTTTATCTGTTGTTTCTTAGCTGCCCATACCCTAGCAACCCTAGGCCAGAAGAACATTTCCTTGGATCCCAAATGTATCATGAACAGGAACTAAATTAACCCTGTTTCAAAATACTCTCCAGCCTACTTCTTCTTAAAGAGGCATCACATCAAAGTAATTACAGACTTGTTCAAGCACATGGATCATCAGGTGTTTCCCGTCAAACCACGACACACACACACCCCCACACCAAAGGGGAGGTGATAGCCTAATGGTATGATCACTAGACTATTAATTCAGAGACCTAGCTCATGTTCATAGAGTCATAGAGTCATGGAGCTGTACAGCATGGAAACAGACCCTTTGGTCCAACTCATCCATCCTGACCAGGTATCCTACATAAATCTAGTACTATTTGCCAGAATTTGGCCTATATTCCTCTAAACTCTTCCTATCCATGTACCCATCTAGATGCCTTTTAAATGTTGTAACTGTACCGGCCTCCGCCACTTCCTCTGGTAGCTCATTCCATACACGCACCACTCTCTGAGTGAAAAGGTTGCCCATTACGTTTTAAATCTTTCCCCTCTCACCTTAAACCTATGCCGTCTAGTTTTGGACTCCCCTACCCCGAGGAAAGACCTTGACTATTCACCCTATCCACGCCCCTCATTATTTTAATACCCTCTATAAGGTCACCCCTCAGCCTCCGACACTCCAGGGAAAATAGCCCCAGCCTATTCAGCCTCTCTGTATAGCTCAAACCCTCCAACATTAGCAACATCTTTGTAAATCTTTTCTGAACGCTTTCAAGTTTCACAACATCCTTCCTATGACAGGGAGACCAGACCTGAACGCAGTGTTCCAAAAATGGGC